>JADMNL010000022.1:515110000-515710000 GCA_016271365.2 Neoceratodus forsteri | reverse complement strand
GGGAGATGGGGTGGTAGTTGGATGCAGAGGAAGAGTCACTGCCTTTGGGGAGGGGTAGAACAGTGGCATGCTTCCATACGGAGGGGAGTGACTCGGTACTGAAGGAAAGATTTAGTAGGGCTGCAAGGGGGTAGCGATGGCAGGAGCCCAATAAGAAGAGAAGTTTGTTGTCAAGACCATAAGGATTTGCCTTCGAAGGGTTTAGGGTGCAAAGGGCATCCAAGGTTTCAGTGGGGGAAATGTGTCTAAAAGAGAAGGGGTTCATGCCAGATAGATGGGGCTAGGAGACTGAGGAGATAGTGTTTGCAGGCGGAAGGGCTTCAAGGAGGGCCTGGGCACAGGTAGTGAAATATGAATTAAACTCGGAAGCGACTTCCAGTGGATCAGAAAGGAGAGTACCTTGGGCAAGGAGAAGAGGTGGAGGGTTAACTGTTTGGTGGGGAAAAAAGGGAGCTAATGACTTTCCAGAATTTGGAAAGTCTTCCAAGGTTTGCATTAAGTGTGTTATTAAAATATTCAGACTTAGCTAGGTGGATGGCCTTCGTGCACCTATTGTGGAGCATGCGATAGGAGGTATAGTCGCCGGGGAGGAGTGAAGATTTGTAGATTCGCCAGGCCTTATCACGGGCTTGTTGGCAAGCAATCAGCTTGGGAGTGATCCAGGGTAGGTGGGAACCATGGACTCTAGCCCGGTGTAGGGGGGGCGTGTTTGTCTCAGGCGGAGAGGAAGGTGTTCTGAAAGTGCATAAGGGCTGAATCCATGTTAGAGCAGTTTGTGCTTGGGACCCAGTTAGAGTGGTGAAGATCATCCAAAAGGGGGGAGAGGCTGAGGGATTTGTAGGAACGCTGGAATATAAATTTGGGAGGGGATTTAACTCTGTGGATTTTGCGGACTAAGTAGATTAGGTGGTGGTTGCTAATGGAATCAGGGAGAAGACCAGAGCTGACGATGCGGTGTGAGTGGGAAGTAAGTGCCCAGTCAAGGAGTGAGTGATTACCGGTCTTAAGGTTAGAGCGAGTGGGTTCAGTAATGGTTTGACAGAGGTTAAGAGCAGTTAACTTCGGTTTATGTTTGTTGTAGTGGTGCTAGCCAATTGTGGTTAAAATCACCCATAGCATGTAGTTCACCCAATTGGGCAAGGAAGACAGCTGGCCCAGAAGGTCGGTGACTATTGTGGTTGGCGTGCCTGGGCAGCAGTAAATGCCAGCCACAGAGATAGGTAGTGGGGGGGGGGACAGTTTTACCATCAGAAGCTTGTAAGCTTTGGGTACAGTTTTTGTAATGGAGACAGTGAAGTGGAGGGCTGAACTGATGTAGATAGCCACTCCACCACCTCTGGAGGGCCGGTCTTGCCATATGATATTGAACCCTAGAATAGCGAAATTATTATCGGGTAGGCTAGGTTTTAGCCAGGTCTCAGAAAGGATGATTATATCAGGGGTGTGGTGTACGGCTAGGACCTGGAGCTGATCAAGCTTAGGGGCTAGGCTACAAATATTTAGGTGGAGAAGATGCAGGCCCCGGGGGAGGAAGCTAGGAAGGGAGACGGAGTTTGCTGTGGCTGAGGGGTTTGATATGGGGTGGGCAGGGCCTGGGGTAAAGGTTGGGCCGGGGTTAGGGTGTATATCCCCAGCCGCCAGGAGGAGTAGTGCAATGGTAAGGTGGCAGCGTAGCATGTGGAGGGGCCGGGATTTAGCCTTTGGGTGGTGGGGCAGTAGTAGAGGGGGCTGGATGGAGGGAGTAGGTGCAGGAGTAGGAGAGAGAGGCAAGGAGGCAGCCAAAGGAATAGGGCCGGGAGGAGGGGAGGGGGGTAATGGGACCAGGAGATAGCTGGGAGGGAAGCAGGGACTTATAGGGCAAAAGAAGGAGTGGCAGAAATGACGGTGGGGGTGGTGTGAGGGAGACAGAGGGGAGTAGGGTGTTGGGAGGGATAGTATAGTGGAGGAGAACAGTAGTACCAGGGACATAGAAGGTGTCATTATGCCAGATTTGAGGAAGAGGTGACCAATCATAATACCCTGTTAAAGCTGGGTTGGGAGTTACAAGTGTCTGAATTGCCCTTCAGATAGCGTAGATACCACTTTGGAGTAGTGGTACTGTCACAGCCTCTGGTGGATAGGGTGCAGGGTTCAAGACCCTGGTAGGGCAGTAGGGCTTAGATCTAGCTGAGTGCAGGGAACTTGGTACTAGGTGGCTTGCCTGGGCTATGATTGGGCCAGAAAATGGGGTTGAAATAGTGACTCCTAGTGGTCACTGGGGTAAGTAGCAGGCTGGGTGAGGGGCAGGCAATAGGGCAAGGATGGTGCATAGGGTTAGCCAGATGGCTGGGCAAAAGGAGGGGTGTGGGCGGAGGCAGGGGTTTAGAGAGAGGAGAGAAGTGGCCTAAGCAGGTAGAGAGATAATCAGAAGTATGAGGGTAATACAGGTAGAGGGGGTAGAGGAGGGAAGGACAGAGTGTCCCTCTAGTGGCTAGCAGGTATAACCTGCAAATGGAGAAATGGGGACTTAGTAAAATGAGTGACAGGATGTGATGTCACTAGGAGGAGCCTATAAATGAAATGCCGAGCCAGGGTGGGGGAGTGGGTAGGGCAGTCGACGCATGTAGCGCATTGATGGGCTATCACCCTTCACAAGGGTGCTACAATTTGGAGGTAGTTTATTACCTCCTAGCGCCCACGTGATCCACGCTCCGGGAGGGAGCTCTCGAGGGGATTCCTGCTGTTGCTGCTGGAGGTCTGGGGCAGGGAGTCTGTGCTGCAGGCTCCTAGCGCCTGCATGATCCACGTCTACTGTTTAAGACACACAAAAAAAAATGTTTTTTTTTCTTATTTTTCATTTCTGCCTTGTTCTATTGTTATTTACTGTTTTTCCTCATAGCAGGGTTTTTATATAATTGATTAGCAGTACTAACTGTTAAGAAAGTATTTATATAGGTTTTCTAGAAGTGTTATGTTTGTTAAAGTGAGGCAAGTGTTATGCATTTCTCACAATGTTTTAGCACTTTTATGAGCAAAAGCTAATCAATTTTTAGAGTAAATAAAACCCTGTTTAAAATGTTTAAGTTTTTTAACAGGACCTCCTGGTTTTAAGAATTGCTGAAGTGTGCTGAGGTGTTTGCTAAGTCAGATAAGCATGATCGTTGCTTGATCTGCCTTTGGCAGCAACAATTTTATGAAGATTGTGATATATGTAAGTCTTTCCCTGGTTAAACAGTGGGAAAAATGTAGGGAGAGGTTTAAAAGGAAACTAGAGGAGGGGTCCCTGGGCTCTATCCAGTCCACCCCTCCATGAATGTGGCAAGTCCTTCCAGAGCCTCTTAATTCCACCCCTGAGATGGGTGAGGGCTCTGGCAAGAGAGGCAATCAGCTGGCTGACTCTCTGGTGCCTGCCAAAAGAAAGAAAGAAAGAAAAAAAAACTGAAGAAACCAAAGCACTCTGACACCTCGGCTCAAACGCGTCAAGGGGTCCCTCAGGTGCCTATTAAAGCTCCCACTTCTGCTGATCTAGCACATTCCTAAGCTTTACTCTAGGTGCTGCAGGGGTTATTTCTACTTCAGCAGCCTGTGATTACTCCTGCTGAAAAAGCAGCTGTTGTTCCCCCCCCGCCCCCGGTGCCTACTGCTACTTTGGCATATGGTGATGATGATGACAGCTATAACCAGTATGAGAAGGGAATTGAACCTGAGGTGTCACCAGAACAGGATTTTGGTAACTCCCCGACCCACAGAAGACTTCTTTCCCATTTCTCTTTTGTGAAGGAAATGATAGAGACCCTGGATCTGCAAACAGCTGAAGAGATCCATGATGAAGAGGAGGCACAATATATGGTGCTTATGGGGCTGACACCCTCAAAAAGGCTCTTTTTACTGATCTATAAATTAAAGTAAAATAAATAAAATAAAAATGGATGCGTTAGAAATCCTTAAGGCTCCTAATTCAGCATTATGGCTAAAAAGGGTTACCTTTCGGTATCCCTGGCAATCCAGCAAGCTTGTTACCAGGCCTATGCAGCCCTCTACCAGAAAGTTCTCTGACAGTCAGTTGTCAACAATGCTGAGGCTAACCCCTCTTTAACTGTGTCAGAGCTATTGGATACAACAAAATTGGGTTTGGAGGCTTCCAAATACCAATCTCAAATGGCAGCTGACACTAATTATACGGCTGCAAGATGGACTGCTGGTGCAATAGCCCTGAGGAGATTTGCCTGGTTGAGGGTTGCCAGCCTCACCCAGGACACACAAGCTAAGGCAATGGATTTTCCATTTGAGGTCCACTCTCCTTTTGCTGCCCAGACTGAAACTTAAAAAAAAAAAAAAATGAATATAAAGCTACTTTTAAAAGTAACTCGACTAGAGACAGACCCTTTCCTTCAACTTCTTATTCCCGGGGAAGCAGGGGCAGGTCTTCCTTTAGGAGACCTTTCTTACAGGTATAGGCTGTCCCTCAGCAGCAGTACTAACCACAGAAGATAGAACGCCTGCCTTTTTCCTTTCAGGCTGCTTCTCCCCATCCTGTAGGGGGCAGACTCACCCACTATTTCCAGGAATTATCAAAATTAACAAATGGGTTCTGGAAATAATGAGTTAGGGTCTTTTCCTTTCTTTCAAGTCCCTTCCTCCTACAAGGTTGAAACAGTTTGCACCAGCTCCCTTCTCAGAAAGAGAATTGCTGGAGCAGGAGGTACAGGCCTTATTATGGGCAAAAGCAGTCGAGCCTATTCCCCACAACCAAAGAGGACAAGGGTTCTATTCCAGATATTTCCTAGCAATGGAAGTATCTCGGATTCAGACTCCCCTCAGGCCAGTACCAGTTTTAAACACTGCCTTTCGGTCTCACCGCTGCACCAAGAGTTTTTACCAAGTGCGTAGCAGTGATAGTCGCACACATTAGAAGAATGGGTGTTAGTCTTTCCTTATCTGGACGATTGACTAATCATAGGGAAATCTCACTAACAGGTGTCAGACCATCTACAGGTAACCCAGGATATGCTGCTGTCCCTGGGATTACTTCTCAATACCAAAAAGTTACTGCTGACCCCTGTGCAAATTCTGCAGTTCATAGGGGCAGAACTGGATACAGTAGTGGGAACAGTTTTTCTCCCTCAAGAGAGGGCAAAAGCTATCCGTCCTGGGCAGGCTAAAGCCAACAAAACATTTCCTTCAACTATAGGGGCACATGGCTTTAGCAGCAAGCACAGTCATTGGTGCCAGATTTTAGATAAGAGATATCCAGTTCCACCTCAGAGCACACTGGTGCCAGAGGCGAGACCCACTCTCAAAGCCAGTGCCAGTAACAAAAACCTTGCTACGGGCCCTCCAAGGGTGGAAGGAACTAGAAAACATAAGGGAGGGGGGGTCCATTTTTGCAGGAACCTCCTTCTCGGGTTCTCACAACCAGTGCTTCCCTGTTAGGATGGGGTGCCCACTTAGGGGGGATCACACCATTCATGGCTCCTAGGACAGTGCAGACTCACTCCTGCACATAAATCTACTGGAGCTGAGGGCTGTATACCTGACCCTTCAGGTTTTCTCTCATCGTCTTCTGGGAAAGGTGATACAAGTCAGATCAGACAATACCCCAACAATGTATTACATCAACAAACAAGGAGGGACAAGGTCCACCCGTCTTTTTATAGAGGTAGTGAAGATATGGAGCCATGTTTATTCCCTAAACACCTCTCTACAAGCAATTCATCTGCCTGGCAAGGACAACACCCTGACAGATGCCTTGAACAGGATAATTCAGGCCCATGATGAATGGGCATTGAACAGACAAGTGGTGAATGCTCTATTCAGGAGGTGGGGGATCCTAGAAATACACCTTTTTGCTTCCCACCAAAATCACCAGTTGCCTCCCCATTGTTGCATGGCCCCAGTGAAAGGGGTAGTTCCCATGGCTGCCCTGATTCTTGATTGGACAGGCAAATACCTTTATGCCCTTCCTCCTTTTCCACTGATTTTCAGGGTTCTCATCAAGCCCAGGTCATAACCAGCTCGATGATCCTGGTAGCACCAGCCTGGCTAAGGCAGCCTTGGTACTCCTTATGCTTTTAATACCCAAGAGCAAGCTGATTCACCTTCCTCAGAGGTACAATCTACTGACTTCCTTTCAGGGGAGGGTAGCGTTTCCCAACCTCAGGTCTCTCAAGCTCAAGGCATGACTCTTGAGAACTTAGAATACGCAGACTGCCAATTCTCTGAAACAGTTTTGGAAGTCTTTAGGGGTTACAGGAAACCTTCTACTAAGGAAACCTATGCCTCAAAATGGAAAAGATTTTTCCATCGGGTACAATGATATGGGTGTAGCCCCAGCCCAGGCCGAGATCCCAACCCTTCTGCATTATTTGTCTCATCTGCACTCCTTGGTGCTGCAGCACTAGACTCTGAAAGTGTGCCTGGCTTCAGTTTCAGTGTACCTCTCACCTAAAAGGATACCTCAATGGCATTGAATCCCTTACTCAAGAGGTTCTTTAAGGGGCTGTCTCACTTGTTTCCTCTCACAGGGAACCAGCGCCACCTTGGGATCTTAATGTTATCATTGCTCAGCTTATGCTTCCGCCCTTTGAGCCTATGGCATCTGCAGAGCTTAAATTTGTTACCTGGAAGGTAGTCTTTTTTCTGGTAGCAATCACTTCTGCCAGGAGGATTAGTGAGCTACATGTCTTTTGTGTGGAAAAGAACTATGTTTCTTTTCACAGGAATAAGGTAGTATTGGGAACTAATAGGAAGTTCCTCACCAAGGTGGTCCCTGACTTCCACTTGAACCAGTCAATAACATTGCCAGTTTCTTTACTGAGCACCCTAGCTCAGGTGAGCATAGACTGCACAACCTGGATGTTAAAAGAGCACTGAGTAACTATATGACTCATGCCATAGACCATAGGTAGGACAGATAACAGCTGTTCCTCACATATGGGGAAGTAGGTAAAGGTACTCCTGCTTTGAAAAGGACTTTATTTCAATGGATATTCCAATGTATTCAGTTTTGTTACATAAAAGCAGACAAGGTTCCTCCTTCTTGTCTTAGAGCCCACTCTACAAGGGACACATCTGCCACTATTGTAGTTTCCTGAGAGGTACCTCTATTGGCAATATGTAAAGCAGCTATCTGGAGGTCAGCTCACACGTTCACTAAACACTATAGTCTGGATACCCAGCCTAGTAGTGATGCCAGTTTTGGCAAAGCTGTTTTGCAGAGTCTTTTTCCTAAATTGATTCTGCCCACCTCCTAGTGGTACTGCTACATGGTCTTCAAAGAGTAATAATATTAGTGGATTCCTAGAGTTAGAAGAAAAAATTACTCACCTGTAGTAATCTTGTTTCTTCCCAGGCATCCACTAATACTATTACTCCCCTCCCTTATCCTCCCCTTCAGAATCGATAACTAGAAAAATACTCTCTACAGTTAAGATACACAGTTGGAGTGGTATGCCACCTGCTGGCACATTCTTGTAATACCTGTAGCTTGTAGGTTCTTTTCTTAGAGCATATCTGACTTTAGAAAAGGGGACTTTTGCTTCAATTAGCCCTTGGCTACTCATTTGAAATGGCCCTGTTGGGCATTTAAAATTCTTTTATGGTTATTTAATTTCAATTCACATATTGTTATGGCCTCTTTGCAGGCTTCAAAGAAATCTGAAGCAGAATGTAAACAGTTGGCACAAGTCTGTTTGAAAATAGATGCATTACCTAAACATTCCATGATTAGCATATCATTCTATTCTCTCTGGGGCATTTCTGACTTCAAGGAGAACTGCAAAGAGTAATAATATTAGTGGATGCCTGGGAAGAAACAAGATTACTACAGGTGAATAATTTTTTCATACAGCCTAGCAGCATTGTGTGAACATTCTGCAGCCAGTTCTAAATCCATGTCATCACCCATCTCAGTGCAACCCAACATCTCCATTTCATTGCTACCACTGCCAATCCATGCAACTTAACTTTACACAAGTGTTGCATGTCTCCATGAGCTGCAGTGGGTCTGGGTCTTCCCACCAACCCCTTGCATCTTACCTTCTGCTGATGTGAGCCCCAGGCAGTTGTGATCAATGCTCCTCATAATTTGTGAATTTCTAACCCCAGTAATACTCAGGATATTCATAACTTTATGCAGTAGGCCTGGAGGGTTGGACTGCCCGGAGAGATGGAACACATACAGATGAGTAGAATTCTTTGCACATGAGCATCTTTCAAATACTGCCTCTACAAACTGTAGTGTTCTAACCTCTTCAGATTTTTCTCTCGTCGGAAAGTCTGGTCGCTCGGAGTGGTCGACTTCCTCTTTCGCGTGAGGAAGGTTCAAAAACATTAGAAAACTTAAGTATATTTCATTTCTTTTACTGCCTCTACTAATTGTTAGTATAAATCTTGTTTATTGTTTAAATTACTTATTTTTATTGGTTCCTCGTGGTTTGGTATAACCGTGAGGAAACCGGGTTAGTTATTTACTTTCATCGGGATTCTCTGATTAAAGAGCCTTTGTTTTTGTATATTACTACTTTAGTTTTGTGTATATTTCACTGTTTTTTGTAACTGCTTTTATTGGTTACAGAACTGTTGACCCGGTTTATTTACCATCTCCTTGGTTTGGTTCTTCTGGTTCCTATCAGTTCCGGAACTGACTGCAAAAAACTCCTCAAAAAACAGACCGCATTAGCTCTTTTTTTATTTAGCGGATAGTGTTTTCTCTCTTTGGGCATTACCATGTCAGAGAAACCTAAAAAGAAACCAGAGAGCCCAGTTTTAAGAATTGTTTAAAATGTGGAGATGTGTTTGCTAAGGCAGACAAACACACCTTATGTGTGGCTTGTCGGTATCACATCAAATAAATGCATGCAATTCAGAGCATGAATTTCAGCATGGTTAATACCGCGCTGACCACATAGCGCACATGCCAAAACCAAGCGCATAACAGAAATAGTGAATGATCACATGAGGGCATATCATTAAATAAGGACATAAATAATGTTACTGGGGGGGGGGGAAAACATGCTGTTACAGTTTGTCAAAAGTCAGCACAGACAGCAGCTCCTGTCCATGTGCATGTGGAAACGACCTATCGGAAATGCTTGCTGCTACTATAGCTTGCCTAAAAAAGAACCATGCAGTATGCCAGACAGAAAGCTTCTGTGTCCCCTGTATTACCTACATGCTTGTCAGATCTAGAAATACCTAACCAGTACCGAGTCACAGACAGAGCATTTCCTTCTGTTTGATAGTGGAGCAGAGGACAACGAACAATTTATTATTTTTGGCACACAGCGTAATCTTGAGTACATGGCTCAGAGTAAACATTTGTCTTGTCCTCCACTGTTTGCACAGCTTTATACAGTGGAAATGCAGCGAGCATGGGGTGTTTGGACTAAGCAACAAAATGTTGAATGAAATTTAAAATTACAAATGATAAGCCTGTGCTAGATCTTTTGTAGATTTATGTGATATAAAATGGATAGGTAGGAGCTTAACAATGCTATTAGCCTGTGCTGAAGCATTCTGTAGTTCTGTATGAATTTGCAATCGAGATGGGAGTTGAGGGAAATTTCACTTGTACGCTGAAATAACCTGCGAGTAAATGGGTTAGTGCTCATTTGCTTTGCGGCAAAATGACCGTGCTGTTATTGTATGCACTGAAAAGATACGCACTGAATTAACATGGAACCTGGCTTGTCTGGGGTTAGAACATCTGGACCAGGATTGTGAAATATGTAAAAGTTTCCCAAATAAAACCATGGAAAAACACCTTGAAAAGGCTAAATAAATGATTTCCTAGGGGTTCCTCAGACTCTGACCAGCTGACACCCCAATCCGCTGTGGCTGAACCCACAAGTGTACTTACCCCTGCCCCTGAGATGGGTGAAAAAGGGACAAAAAGAGGTAAAGAACTGTCTGACTCCCCGGTTCCCTCAAAGAAATTGAAGAAAATGAAACATGCAGAGCCCTCTCCTGCTAAACCAAGAACTCCTGCACAAGTGCCTGCTTTGCCCTCAGCTCAAGAGATAACCCAGGCTTTTAAAATTATCCAGGCACTACAAAACATCATCCCCCAGCAGCCTGCCCCTCCCCAGGGTCCCCAGGATAGCAGTGGTGTGTTGCCCTCTTTACCAGAGGAGCAATATTTTGAGGAGGAGGATGACCCTTTTGAAGAGGATGAACCAATTCACCAGAGGTGTCCCCTGAGCAGGACTTTGGTTCTCCCCCCGGGATGTCAGAGGATTACTCCTCTCATTTCACATTTGTGAGGAGAATGGCAGATGCTCTTAATATTGCTACCACAGAGCAGATTGAGGAGAAGGAAGAAATTTAATATTTAAATATGATGGGTTTAACACCCACAAATGCTCTCCTCCTGCTAGTTTATAAATTCTTTAAAAAGGACATCCTAAAACTCTTACAGACCCCTAATTCTGTTCCTCCTATTGATAGGAGAATAGATAAAAAATATCAGTTGGACAGGATGGGAGCTGATTTCCTTTTCTCCCATCCAGACCATGAAGGGGTAATACAGCAGGCAGCCTGTGACAAGGCCAGAGTCCCACTGTCCTCCTACCCTCTGGACAAGGATGCCAGAAAAATAGATAGTATGGCCAAAAAAGGCTATTTATCTGCTTCCTTGTCCATGAGACAAGCTACCTTTCAAGCCTATGCTGCCCAGTATCAAAAATCCGTGTGGCAGTCAGTACTGGACATGTCCATGAAAGCCCCCTCACGCTTGTCTGAAGACCTGACTGAAACTGCCAGGTTTGGGCTGGAGGTGGCTAAGTACCAGTTCCAGATGGCTGTTGATTCAAATGACACTGCAGCCAGATGGATGGCTAACACTGTGGCACAGAGAAGGTTTGCTTGGCTCAGGGCCACAAACCTTACTCAGGATACTCAATCCAAGGCTCTGGATTTTCCTTTAGAAGGAAATTCTCTTTTTGGAGAATCCACAGTTGCATACATGAAAAAAGTGGATGAGTATAAGGCAACCTGTAGAAGCAACTCGGCTAAGGAGCAAGCTTCTCCATCCACTAGGCCCTATGGGGGGGCAGGGGAGGTCTTTTATGACCAGACCCTTTTTCCAGCCAGTAGCTGTGCCCTAGTACCAGCAGTACCTACAACAGGGGTGCTCTAGACGTAGGGGTAGAATGGGCACCAGGAGGGGCTCTCAGGCCCAACCTCAGCCCCAATCAAAGCGAAACCCCTGAGGCTCAGGCTGCCTCCTCCCTCCCTGTCAGAGGCAGACTCTCCCACTTCCTCCAGGCTTGGGTAAGCATCGCCGCAGACAAGTGGGTTCTGGAGGAAGTGGGTCAGGGTCTGTCTCTGGACTTCAAATCTTTTCCCTCCACAAAAGACCAAGGTTTACTGCTCACCTCCTCTAGCAGAGGGAACATGTCTAGAAGCAGAGGTTCAGAAATTGTTACAGCTCTGAGCAATGGAATCAGTTCCTACCACCCTGAGAGGAAGTTTTTTTTACTCCAGATGCTACCTAACAACAAAGAAAAGTGGGGAGTGGTGGCCGATATTGGATCTCAGAGCTTTAAACAAGCATCTGGAAAAAACAAAGTTCAAAATGGTAACTTTGGCTCATATTTTGCCAACAATCCAAAAAGGGGACTGGCTGGCATCACTGGATTTGAAAGATGCCTATTTCCACATCCCCATAAAGGAATCATACAGAAAATATCTCAGATTTAGGCTCTCTTCGGGTCATTATCAGTTTTCAACTCTTCCCTTCGGCCTCTCCTCAGCACCAAGGGTATTCACAAAATGCCTATTTGCTTGTGGTGGCACATCTTCGAAGACAGGGAGTGACTGTCTTCCCATACCTGGACGACTGGTTGGTGGTGGACAAGTCACCAGATCATGTAAGGAATTCCCTACGAATCACCCAACACCTCTTAGAATCTCTGGGTTTTATAATAAATCAAAAGAAAGCAATTCTAACTCCTGCTCAAACTTTGCAGTTCATAAGGGTCAGAAATCAACACATTTCAGGACAGAGCCTTTTTACCCTTAGACAGGGTGCAAAGTTTTCAGTCAATAGCAAATTCCTTCACTCCTCACAAGCTAAAAACTGCAAGGCAGTTTCTGCAGCTACTAGACCATATGGCTGCATCCACAGGCACAGTGCAGGGATCCAGGTTTCATATGAGAAATCTAATTTCACCTCAGGACTCACTGGAGTCAGAAAAGAGACCCCTTTTCGAAATGTATACCAGTGACAAGGGCACTATTAAAGGCCCTCTTGTGGTGGAAGGAGGAATCCAATTTAAGGCAAGAAGTTCCTTTTCAGAAGGAGAATCCCTCTCTGGTACTCACAACAGATGCATCCCTCTAGGGCTGGGGTGCCCACTTAGGAAAACACACAACCCAAGGTGCCTGGTCAGCAGCAGAGTCCCTTCAGCACATAAACCTACTGGAGCTGAGAGCAGTGCTCATAGCCCTAACAGCTTTCTCTTCACTGATATTGGGCAGGGTGGTTCAGATCAGAACAGACAATACCACCATCATGTATTACAAAAAGAAGCAGGGAGGCACCAGATTAGGCCTCCTTTGCACAAAGGCCATGAAAATTTGGACTCTGGTGTACTCTCTGAAGGTATCCCTGCAGGCAATACATTTGCCAGGAAAGAACAATACCTTGGCAGATGCACTAAGTCGCATCAACCAGGCCCATCATGAACGGACTCCAAACAAGCAGGTGGCTCAAGTTATTTTCAGGAGGCAGGGCACTCCAGAGATAGACTTGTTCACATTCCACCAGAACCATCAACTACCTCAGTACTGCTGCAGACCTCCAGCACAGGGCTTTGGATTGGACAGGCAGGCATCTGTATGCCTTGTCCCCATTCCCTCTGGTTTTCAGGGTTCTACTGAAGCTAAGATCCCTCTCAGCATCTCTGATCTTGATAGCCCCAGACTAGCCCAGGCAGCCATGGTACTCTCTTCTACTCTCCATGTCTGTCAGAAAACCAATACAATTACCTCTCAGACATACTCTCCTGACTTCCAATCAGGGAACATTGTTGTAACCGAATGTCAAGTCCCTTCATCTCAAGGCATGGCTCTTGAGGAGTTAGAGTATGCAGATTTAAATCTTTCAGAAGCTGTCTTAAATTTTTTAAAGGGTTATAGAAAACCCTCTATAAAGAAAACATATTCTTCCAAATAGAAGAGATTCTCTCTCTGGTGTTCAAGTATGAACCTTATACCATATAAGGCTGGAGTTTCAGTTGTCTTAGACTATCTTACTCATTTGCATTTACAGGGTTTGCAACCCAGTTCCCTTAAAGTTCATTTAGCAGCAGTATCTGCCTACCTTTCTGTGGGGGCAAAGGTGTCAGCAACATCAGACAAACTTTTCAAAAGATTTTTTAAGTGACTGATGCATTTGCACTCATCTCACAGAGCACCAGTGTCTGCTTGGGATTTGAATGTCTGTATAGCCAAGCTCATGGGCCCTCCTTTTGAGCCCATGGCTACTCCCCACTTGAAATACCTTACTTGGAAAACAGTCTTTCTAGTAGCTATTACTTCTGCAAGAAGAAATAGTGAGCTCCAGGCTCTCTGCATTGATCAAGTCTATCTCATTTCACAGAGACAAGGTAGTCCTCAAAAAGAGCAGACCGTTTCTTCCCAAAGTGGTTTCAGACTTTCATCTGAACCAATCAATCACTCTACCTGTCTTAGACCATACCAGTTCTGGTGAAAGAAGGCTCCATGGTCTGGATGTCAAAAGGGCCATCAGCTATTACATGGTAGCCACTAAAGACCATAGAAAGGACAGAAAACAGCTTTTCCTTACATATGGGAATGTAGGAAAGGGTAAACCAGCCTCAGAAAGATCCATTTCTTGATGGATTGTTCAGTGTATCCAATTCTGCTACACTAAAGCAGGTAAAGAGCCCCCAACTGGATTGAGGGTGCATTCTACAAGAGGGACTGCTGCCACCCTTGCAGCTGCCAGGGAGGTCCCCTTGGTGGACATTTGCAAAGCAGCTACCTGGGAAACAGTATATATTGTTACAAAGCATTACAACTTGGACATTCTGTCCAGAATTATACTAGGTTTGGCACAGCACTCTTTCAGAGTCTGTTTCCAAAATAAGTTATTGCCCACCTCCAATGGTATTGCTTGGTAGTCTACATAAAGCTATGAATATCCTGAGTATTACTGGGGTTAGAAGAAAAAATTACTTAACATAGTAATCTTGTTTCTTCCCAGTGATGCTCAGATATTCATAACTTCCCTCCCTTCCTCCCCTTCCAGAACTTCACCCTCTGCACTCCGCATGCTAGTGCCACCAAGTCATGTTGTTTTGTTGCATATTCTCTGCTTTTAATCATTTTAAAACAGGTTTTTCAAATGTGTTCTCCTTTTGGAGTTTTCTTTGATGTGGTTTTGTCAAATGTTATTATTCTCCTCCCTTTGGAGTTTTTTCTGTTAAAATTCAATGCTTTAATTAGGGGTAACCCCTCCTTTTTATAAAATGTTAAAGTTACATTAGTCTCCTAATGCCTTACTTCCAGGCTTCTCACAAATCGGAAGAGGTTAGAACACAACATTTGGTAGAGGCAATATTTGAAAGCTGCTCACATGCAAAGAATTCTACTCATTTGCATGTGTTCCATCTCTCCGGACAGTCCAATCCTCCAGGCTTACTGCATGAAGTTATTAATATCTGAGCATCACTGGGAAGAAACAAGATTACTATGGTAAGTATTTTTTTCTTCTGTTCCAAGCTGGGGTATCTACTGGGCGGCAACAACATTAATATCATCCCATATTTATAACTTAACAATAAGTGATGTACCCACCACCCACCCGCAGAGAGCCAGTGTTGATAATAGGTAAAAGCAGCTTAGTTGGGGAAGTATCAGAGTTGGAGAGTAAAAATAAAGACAAAGTCCCACTGGCCCTGCTCTTGGTAGTTATATCACCTAAACTGGCTCCTGTACTCTGGGCTCCCCTCTTAAGTAGAGCTCCCTAAGGGATCCCATAACCCACTGACACTCTGTGGCCCAGCCAGTCTTCTCCCCACAGACCCAGCCGTGAGTAACCTGAGTGGGTCAGAGGCTGCGGTCACACAGTCAGCATAGATAGGGGAACCCTGCCAGTGTCCAACAGTAGACCATGTCCTTCAGTTAACACCCATTATTCAACTTAAACCTTGATAAAGAAATGGCAGCTTCAAAGGAAATGGTGCAGTTTGAAAGCGACACTAAAAGACTGCCCTACATAACCCCCAGTGTATAACAAAGCAATGTAGCTATGAGCAGGCTTAACACAAAAACACATTGTCAGGTGAAAACTTTTAAACAGAGCTGACAAAAAGAGATCCTGAAAGATGAGATGCCTGCCACAAAAGTTTGAAAATAAAGTACAGTGCTAGCAACTGATTGCAGCTGAACTCCTAACTCAGGAGTTTCTCCCAAAGGAAAGCAGCATCATCTCAAGAGGGAAAATAATGCCATCTCTTGCCCAACTGGAAAGAGATGGTATTCGTTCAGCTTTTTGATGGTGCAATCAGTTTGTTGATAGGAGTGTCCTGTTTTAGGGCTTGGAAAATACAGCTCTAGGCATCATTTAGTGCACTTTGTGATTTGAGCTTGCTGCTGCTTTGTATTGGAGCTGTGCTCACTCTTGCTGCCAGAGCTGAGGTTCCATATTGGCAAGTGCTGCTTGTTCCAGCTGAGACAAGCAGATGCATAGCTGCAGCAGAAGGCCTCGTGCGTCTTCCAGGCACTTAAAAACTTTGGCCCCACGTCTGTGAAAATGCGCAGTTGCACTGATGCCACGAGGTGGGCTTTGACATTCTTTTGTCAGAGCTACTTGATGACTTGTAAGTATAATCCTTTCCCATGTACCACATTTGGCAACAAACAGTCCTGACACTCCCTTGGCAAGGGTGTTGACCTGGCTTGGTCCTCAAGCTGGAAAAGCAGAGAAAAAACATTTGTATTTTCACTGTGAAATGGAGTGGGTCATGGCACTGGGGAGCACCATTAATTCACAACAGTCCACTCACAGACAAAGGTCCACAACAGAACTTGAGCCAAGTAGTAGGTTTTATTCTGACACAATGGACTGACTGGAATTTTCCCACTGGTACAGAACAGGTACAACAAAGTCTACAATAACACAGTAGTGCTTTACAGCCAGTCCATTTGTTCAAGACCCTCCCTCCACACACACACACACACTTTTAAGATTTCATTAGACCTCATTAAATGGGATGTACAGAAATATATCATTATTCTAGGGCAAGGAAACATAATCTAGACAGAGACCTTAAAGAAGATCTTCAGCAGTACTTTTGACTTTCATGCATAAATTACCCCTTCTTGCATTAATTCTGGAATTGTTTTTCATTACTGTCCACTGAAGTTAGTTTTTGCATTCTGAGCTGCTAAAAACTGCAGAGTGTACCAGAACTGCTATAGCAAGCCTGGTGGTGTTGTGGGTCCAGGGTCGTACTGCTGACATCACTGTAGGGCAGAGTCAATTTCACACACACAAAAAAAAACAACATACTGACAAGGCATTTGGATTTTGGCATAACGCATTGCTAACAGGGTGTCTTGGGGAAGGGGGAACACAATATTTACATGTAGGTTTCCCTTGCAACATTGCTGCAACTGCATAGTACTGCACAGTGTGAGTCACTCCTCTGTCCTATAGTGATGTCATCAGGAGCTAGCTGCTAAACAGCAAAGGCAAGTGCTGCAGGGCTCAAAAATAAATCCAAATTATGGAAGGCAGAGTAAACCTTGACCAAAAATAACAAATGCACACACCTTTTCAAGTCTAGTACTGCATATAATGACTATAAGCTGTAACTTTTTGGACCATCATGAAAGTTCCTCTTTAAAGGACTTAATTGTCAACAACTCATGAGCCATTCATCAGTGGAAGAAGCATGGTCTATATTCAAAACAACAATAAATGAAGTTTGTCACAAGCACATTTCCATCATCAAAAAATATAACTAAAGAATCAAACTAAAATGGTTAAAAAATATCAGAAAATTGATAAAAAAGAAGCATAGGGCTTTCATAGATTTTAAAGCTACTGGCTTTACTGTTACTTGGCAAAAATATAAATCCTTAAGCAAAATATGTAAAAACACCATTAGGAAACAGAAGAAAAGTGTTGAAAAAAAAATTAGCAGTCACAGCAAATAAAACTAACAGTAAACAGTTTTTATGGATACATTAATTCCCCCAAAAAAGATTCTTCATCAGTCAGCCCATTAAAAATTGGAGATAGCATTATTACCTTACCCAAAGAAAAGACTGTGAAATTCAATCTATAACTTCTATTAAGAGTTTTCCAAAAAAGACAAAAGGTCGTCTATGTCAATAAAAATGGTCACAAGCTAAACAAAGGATGAATCTTAACAAAATTAAGAATCTCTAAGATGGGAGTGCACCCAGTCCAGACAAAATAACTGGTAAAATGTTTATATTACTGGGAGACAACATTCTTGATCCATTAAGAATAATATTTAATACATCTATTGAGGAAAACATTGTCCATGAAGACTGGAGGGTGTAAAATGTTGTACCGATATATAACAAACTCTAGCAAGAGCCAATACAGCTGAAAAATAATGGTATTGTGGGCAGTGAGAAATGTGTGAACTAGCAATTTTTGCACTAACCACTGAGCCACCTAACTGCACTTTCTAATTGTTGTGATTCACACACACTAATACATATACACATATATGTATTCCAGTGTAACATAGCAGTGCACTGTCTACACACATTTTTACAGATTAAAAACAAAAGACATTGAGGGACTGTTTTCTTTTTTTCAGGCTCCGAGGGGCACTGGAGGGTGGGAGGTTGCTATTAGACAACTCATTTAAATCAGCAATGACATGCATAAGGCTCAAACTGATCTAGATAGCAGGGGAATGTAGACTAACAATTTTTGCACTAACCACTGAGCCATCAAACTGCACTTTCTAATTGTTGTAATATATACACACACGCATGCTGACTAATACATATACAAATATATGCATATGTATTCCAATATTACATAGCAGTGCACTGTCCACACACACAGACACACATTAACACATGCACACTGCCAAATATGGCACTTATTTACTTATATATCTAACCCTAACTTTTACTGTATTTAGGATAAGCATTGTGTTTTGCACTAACTCATTGTAATAATCTACAGCATGACTGGGTAACTAAGGTAGTGGACCTGGGAGGTGTGGTGTATGTGGCCTATCTGGACTTTAGAAAGGCTTTCGCCACTGTCTCCCATAGATGGCTGATTAGCAAACTGTGCAGCCTAGGGGTGGATCCTAAAATAGTTCTGCATGTTGGGAACTGGCTGAATGGCAGGAGTCAGAGGGTTGTGATAAACAGAAAGTACTCTGGAGAGGGAGAGGTGACCAGCAGGGTGCCACAGAGGTTAGTGTTGGGGCAGGTCCTCTTCAGTGTCTTTACTGTGGACATTGCAGAGGGACCAGAGGGGAAGGTATGCATCTTCATAGGTGACACAAAGGTATACGATAGGGAGGTCACTCTAGGGGGTGTTGAAAGAATGAAGGAAGATCTTTGAAAACTGGAGAAATGGTCTGAAGAATGGCAGCTGGGATTCAATGCAAAGATGTGCAGGATCATGCACATAGGACACAAGAACCCAGGGGCAAAGTACAAACTAGGTGGGGAGGTACTGACAGTGACAAAGCAGGAAAGGGACCTGGGTGTTATCTCAGAGAACCTAAGAGAAAGTAATGTGATAAGACAGCTGGAAAGGCTAGCCAGATGATTGGATGCATAAGGAGGGGTATCATGAGTAGAAAGAGGGAGATCATTTTGCCCCTGTATAAGACAGTCATGAGACTGCACTTTGAATACTGCTTCTAGTTCTGGAGGCCCCATCTGAGAAAGAACATAGGGTGGAGGCGGTGCAGTGGAAGGCAAGTAAAATTGTGCAGGGTTTGTGGGATAAAACCTATAAGGAAAGACTAAAGGAGTTAAATACGTATTTCCTGGAGGAAGAGAGGGGGACATGACTGAAACATACAAATACATCACCGGTATAAATAGAGTACAGGAAGGAAGCATCTTCCAAAGTAAGAGATGCTCCAAGTTAAGAGGAAACAAAATGAAATTAGAGGGTGGAAGACTCAAGGGAAACATGAGAAAATATTTTTTCATGAAGTGGGTGCTGGACATCTGGACTAGCCTACCAGAGGGGGTGGTGGTAGGGCCGAAAAAAGTCACAGAATTTAAGAAGGAGTGGGATAGTCGCAGTGGTGTCCTGGAGGCAAGGGGGGGGCTCTAGAGTTCAGTTTTGGCATGAGACCTCACACTAGATGGGGATTAATAGGGCAGACTGGGTGGTGATGCAACTCCCACCCCCCAAGCCCGACCTCCCACTGAGCATCCACCGCCAAGCACCTGCAGACTCTGCCACACACCCTCAGTCACCTGAACAGGTCCCGGTATGAAGATCCACTCTCCCATTGAAGACACATCTTGCTTCTGGAACTGGGGACTGCTACATAAGAAATAAGTTAAGTGTGGTTCAGTGTATTTCAATGGGTTTTCAACTGCAACTACCTTATTTCTCATATAGCAGTTACCAGTTCCAGCAGCAAGATGTGTATTCCGTGATAGTGGATCTTCACACTGGGATCTGTTCAGGTGAGGAGGATGTGGGGTGTAGGTGGAGGCCGTGGTTAGGAGTGCGGGGTTGCATCAGCAATTGATCTTTTTTTATTAGACACCTCATTTAAATCAGCAATAACATCTTAAGGCTGAAACTGATTTAGATAGTGGGAGAATGTAGATTAGCGATTTTTACACTAACCACTGAGCAACTTAACTGCATTTTCTAGTTGTGATTCACACACACTGACTAATAGATATACACATATATATTCTAATATGACATAATAATATTTATTGATGAGTACAATATCCAAAGCCAAAGCACTGTACAATCCATGAAACAGATTAAAACCACTAAATAATAAATATAAAATACAGTTAAAACCAAAGAAGTACAAAGGTACAAAGTACAGCATTGCAAAAATAGAAGTAGGATTAAGTCATCAGATGTAATCACCAAATGTGTGGCAGAACAGGAAGGTCTTTGAAGCCATTTTAAAGCTTTCCACGGTCTGGAAATCTGGAATCTAGCGAGGTAGAGAATTCCACTGCCTACATACATTTTTACAGATTAAAAAAAAAGACATCAAGGGACATGTTCTTCTTTTCAGGCTCCAAGGGACATCAGAGGGTGGGGGTTGCCACTAGACACCTCATTTAAATAAGCAATAACATGCATAAGGCTGAAACTGATCTAGATAGTGGGGGAATGTAGACGAGCAATTTTTGCACTAACCACTGCACCACCTAACTGCACTTTCTACTTGTGATACAGACGCACTGACTAATACATACACACATATATATTCCAGAATAACATACAGTACAAGTTACATTAAACTGTCCCTCCAACTTACTGGTTTAGCATTTTTCATTGAGTTGCTTAATGTGTGCACTACTCACTGCAATAAATTAATAAAAGTTGGCTAATAGTTTGTTTCTAGCTGCTATTCAGTTTCAGCTTACTGTACTTTGCAGTTCTGTGGAAACTTTTATCAATGCAGTGTATGAGCAGTGCACACATTAAAGGGAAACTTAGCAGCTTTTAGCAGCTATACTGAACTTGTGTGACTAGTGTGCCTATAATAACATCTATGGCAAAGTAAACTATTATTGTGCCCCAGTACGAGTAACAGTAAGAATTGTTAGCTAAGTTTTAAAAATATATACTTTAGCTTGGTTCAAGCACATTACTTTATTGTTTGGCCAATCTTCCACTGCCGGATACCTCTTCTCAATATGAACACATATTGCACATATGCGAATTTCCTGAACAAATGTAAGTGATAGTTGGGGCTAAAAGTACATGCTCTTCTGAGCATGGGTATCATTGTATGAATAATAAAGAGCATTGCAAGTCTTACTTTTACCAATTTGCAAAACAGGACTGTGATCCCGAGCGTGTGTGTCACGTCCACAGCAACATCACGGCCCTGCTTAGGATCATGGTCTTGTTTTTCAAAGTGGTAAATGTAAGACTTGCAATGCTCTTTTTTGATTCTTACTAAGATTTTTTTCTATCCCAAAACAATATCTAACAGCATTTGACTAGTGGGACTGGTGCCAGTTTTGACCCCTGTTCATTAACATCCACATGTGGTCACAAAGGTGACAGTACAAGAACAGACAAGACCACACACACACACACACACACACACACACACACATACTTGTACTTGTTTTTTTTCCCCTTATCTGGATGATTGTCTCCTAAAGGCCCCATTCAGGGAATGGCTTTTACTGACTCTGACACTGCCTCTCCAGCTCCTCCACTCTCTGGGCATCATGGTCAATCTGCCCAAGTCGGTTCTGGTACTGTCCCAAAGGCTGCAATATATATAGGGTCGGTTCTGGACTCGGCCCAGGGGAAGGGCCTTCCTGCCACAAAACAGGGCAGAGTGTCTTATATAGCCCAAGCTCAGGAAGTTGCTGAAAGCTGCACAATCCTGCCAGGGTGTACCTCAGAATACTGGGCCTGATGGCGGCTGCCATACTCACTGTTCCGCTGGCAAGATTCATATGCACATTCTCCAATGGATGTTCTGGGTACAGTGGGACCAGCATATGGATGATTTAGATCAACTAAAGCTCTACCTGCATTTGACAACCCCAATCTGTTCTCCTGTCCCAGCTTGGGATTTGAATTCTGGTTTGGGAAAGTTGACACTGTCTTTTTTTGAGCCCATCACAACCTGTGATCTGTGCTTTCATCCCTTGGAAAGTGTTATTTTTAGTTGCCATTACTTCTGCTCAAAGAATTTCGGAGCTTCCGGCCCTCTGGTACGAGGAGCCTTATTTGATTTTTCACAAATACAATGTATCTTTGTGCACTAATCCTGAGTTTCTCCCTAAGGTGGTCTCAGAGTTTACACTTAACCAGTCTATCCACCTTCCTGTTATTTTGCTGAGTGTGCCAATCCAGGGAAGTACTACTCCATACGTTACGTGTGTGCAGAACTTTGAAGTACTACTTGATTCGCACCAAGGAATGCAGAACGTCGAAGCAGTTGTCTGTTTCTTTCACCCCAGGTAGAAAAGGTGCTTCAGTTTCTAAGCAATGTTTATCCAAATGGTTGACAAATTGCATTGTGTTCTGCTATAATAAATATGGCAACGAACTGCCTGGTGCTGTCAAAGCTCATTCTACAAGGGGCATGGCTTCCTCTGTGGCTTATTTCCAAAGGGTCTCAGATGCTGACATCTGTGTGGCTGCCACCTCGAGCACTGTCTGTACTTTCACCAAGCACTACAGTCTGGACATTGCGTCAAGTGCCCGTGCAGGTTTTGGCAGTGCTGTGCTGCAGGGCCTCCTGTTTTAAGTTCATGGAGAGCCCCCACCCTCCCAGCCTGTCTGTTCTTACCTGTAACTGCTTGGGACTCATTCCTACAGTGTTACCCAATGACTGAGATTCCCCCGAAGAAGTTAGAACAGTTAATAAGAACTTACCGTAACAGTAGATCTTCGAGTGGATCTTAGTCATCAGGTCTGCTTTCCCTCCCACCATCCCCCTTTGAGGGGTTCTTATCTCAACATCCTGTATTTTTTCTGGTGTTCCCAACCTTTTATTTTGGCCTGTGCGCCTCTCTCTCCTCAGTCTCCTTGAATTGGGCATGCTCCCTTAGTCTGCGGGGAAAAGAACTGAGGAGGGAGCAGGGTCACTCACACTTATACTGTATAGGGTTGGTAATGTCAATGAGTGACAGCATGGGCGGCCCCAGTTCTGCTGCTGAAAAATCTTCCGTGTGGATCTTGCTTCACCGGTGGTGAAATTTGTACGGTGTTACCCGAAGACTGAGATCCCTTCAAAGATCTACTGTTATGGTAAGTTCTTATGTAACTATTCTTTCCTATTCCAATGCCTATCTTTTAGCTATATCTTCCCTGCCTCTCCAATGCAAATCAAATAATCCCTCCCATTCAGGTTACTTTAAAACCAAATCTCCTAATTATGTCTCACCTATTCTACTATGCCTAAAATGCCTGTTACATATGATCTGTCTATAACTTGTCCTTCAATGTCATCCACTCTATCACTCTGCAGTAGTAAACCTCTTCTAATAAGGACTGCTACGCCCTGTCAGTGTGGATTCTACTGAAATGAATTGGTGTAGCATTCCCCCCATGTCCTTTTTTTTTTTTTTTATTACTTATTTTCATCTTGGGTGAGGTGGGTTTCTTGTAATAAAGCAATGGATGTGTGTTTCCTTTGGAGCTCCTGCAGTACCCTGGCTCGCTTAGCCAGGCTGGAAATCCTTTAACATTATACATTACAGTTTTTAAATGATAAGTTCCTGTGGTTTAAAAAGGAAAAAAACAATTTGGTATGGGAAAATCTCCCCGCCAGAACATGAGATCCTTGGAAAATTTCAATCCGGTACACAGACACATACATCAACAATAAACATAGTAACTGATAACAGAACACTTCAAGGTGACTAGGCTGGGGTCATGTCTTGATGGAAGGTGCGCTCAGCCTTAGGTGATCCCCATCTAATACAGCCTAGCAGCATTGTGTGAATGTCCTGCAGCCTGTTCTAAATCCATGTCATCACCCATCTCAGTGCAAACCAACACCTCAATTTCCCTACCACCACTGCCAACCCATGCAACGTAACTTTACCCAAGTGTTGTAAGTCCCCATGAGTTCCAGAGGGTCTGGGTCTTCCCACCAACCCCTCACATCTTACCCTCTGCTGGTGTGAGCCCTCGAGCCCCCAGGCAATTGTGATCAATGCTTCTCATAATTTATGCATTTCTGTTTCAAGCTGGGGTATCTACTGAATGGCAACAACATTCATGTCATCCCACATTTATAACTTAACAGTGAGTGAAGTGCCCCCCCACCCATGCACAGAGAGCCAGTGTTGATAATAGGGAAAAGCAGCTTAGTTGGGGAAGTACCAGAGCTGGAGAGTAAAAATAAAGACAAAGGCCCACTGGCCCTGTTTGTGGTGGATATATCACCTAAATTGGCTCCTGCACTGTGGGCTCCCCTTTTAAGTAGAGCTCCTTAAGGCATCCCATAATCTGCTGACACTCCTTGGCCCAGCCAGTCTACTCCCCAGAGACCCACCTGCGAGTAACCTGAGTGGGTCAGAGGCATCGGTCACATAGCCAGCATAGATGGGGGAACCCCGCCAGAGCCCAACAGTAGACCATGTCCTTCAGTTAACACCCATTATCCAACTTAAACCTTGATAAAGAAATAGCAGCTTCATATGAAATGGTGCAGTTTAAAAGCAACACTCAAAACCCTGCCCTACATAGCCATCGCCCCGAAAGTGTATAACAAAGCAGTGTAGCTATGAGCAGGCTTAACACAAAAATACATTGTTAGGTAAAGACATTTAAACAGAGCTGATCTGACAAAAAGAGAACCAGGAAGATGAGATGCCTGCTGCAAAAGTTTGAAAATAAAGTACAGTGCTAGCAACTGATTGCAGCTGAGCTCCTAACTCACGAGTGACTCCCAAAGGAAAGCAGCATCATCTCAAGAAGGAAAAGACTACTATCTCTTGCCCAGCTGGAAAGAGATGGTATTCATTCAGCCTTTTTATGGTGCAGTCAGTTTGATGATAGGAGTGTCCTGTTTTTGGGCTTGGAAAATACAGCTCCAGGCATCATTTAGTGCACTTTGTGATTTGAGCTTGCTGCTGCTTTGTACTGGGGCTGTGTTCACTCTTGTTGCTGGAGCTGAGGTTCCATATTGGCAAGTGCTGCTTGTTCTGACTGAGACAAGCAGATGCATAGCTGCAGCAGAAGGCCTTGTGCATCTTCCAGGCACTTAAAAAACTTTGACCCCATGTCTGTGAAAATGCGCTGTTGCATTGGTGCCACGAGGTGGGCTTTGACATTCTTTTCTTGGAGCTACTTGATGACTTGTAAGTATAACCCTTTCCCATGTACCACATTTGGCAACAGTCCTGACACTCCCTTGGCAAGGGTGTTGACCTGGCTCAGTCCTCAAGCTGGAAAAGCACAGAAAAAACATTTGTATTTTCACTGGGAAATGGAGTGGGTCATGGCACTGGGAAGCACCATTAATTCACAACAGTCCACTCACAAAAGTCCACAACAGACCATGAACTGAGTAGTACATTTTATTTTGACACAATGGACTGACTGACATTTTCCCACTGGTACAGAACAGGTACAACAAAGTCTACAGTTCCACAGTAGTGCCTTACAACCAGTCCATTTGTTCAAGACACCCCCAAGACATTTTTTTTTAACCGGGAGAGAGACACTAATCTGAAAGCTTGTTTACAGGTGCGATCTGGGGGCACAAAAAAGTTAAGTGACTTGCTCACAGTCCCACAGTATGCAAGTGGGGCTGTGGGATTCAAACCCAGGTCTCCAGGTTTGCAGCTCAGAGCCTTAAACCTCCTTAGAGGGTACAAGAAACAACATACCTGTCCATCTCTCTTTTGGGCTATGGATACAGGACAGAACTTGTCCAGAATTAGTGTGAACAATGTTGGGCTCGCAATTTACCAGGTGCCATAATTCTCCAGAGAATGATGAACACTGGGTTCATGTGTACCAGATTGAGCAATGCTGTACTCCCCTATTTTCCAAAGTCCCAGTCTCACAAAGTCTTTTACAGGACAGGGAATGTCCTCAACTGTGAGAAACAGTTCAGTTACATTATTGAAACATGTATCAAAAGGCTTTCTCTTCATGTTTCATTCAGAAGCGAGGTAGTTCCAATTCTGAACAGAGGGGAGACAAATATTTCCAGACAAACATTCGCATATTCACAACAGTTGGACATTATCTCCCTAACTGAAACTTTGTAGGAACCTGAATAGACCTGGGACTCCCAAATCTCAGGCTGCACACTATTCAGAAAGGGTAGATTGCTGATAAGAGGGGGAAAATAGCAATTTATTTAACAGAACATCTTCAAGCTATCATTATTTCAGGGAAAATTAAAGTTCATGATAGTTCATCAGAGACTATATGGATTCAGATCAAAAACTCTAGAAGTACACTGATTATCACAGGAACTTGATAGACCACCACATTCTAGTGGTACAGCAAATAATGAAATTAGGGAGATGCTGACTGCTTGCGAGTTGGGAGATGTTATCCTCCTAGGAGACTTTCATTTGCCAGACATTGACTGGAACAAGACTGAAGGCAAAGAAAAAGACTCCAGAGAATTTACAGATACCATCAAGTAATGTTCTCTTATACAATTAGTCCAGCAGTCAACCTGTTGTAACAACATCTGAAAACATTATGGCTGTCCCCTGTGTAGTTCTGGCCCACTGGGTAACAGTGACCATTCCATGGTTTCTTTTAAGATTTTATTAGACCTCATTAAAGTAAAGGGATGCACAGAAATATATAATCATTCTAGGGTAAGGAAACATAATCTAGACAGAGACCTCAAAGGGCTTAATTGTCAACAACTTATGAGCCATTCATCAGTGGAAAAACTATGGTCTATATTCAAAGCAACAATAAATGACGTTTGTCACAAGCTCATTCTTATCATCAAAAAATATAACTAAAGAATCAAACCAAAATGGTTAAAAAAATATCAGAAAATTGATAAAAAAGAAACATAGGGCTTTCATAGATTTTAAAGCTACTGGCTTTACTGTTATTTGGCAAAAATATAAATCCTTAAGCAAAATATGTAAAACACCATTAGGAAACAGAAGGGAAGTGCTGAAAAAAAAAATAGCAGTCACAGCAAATTAAACTAACAGTAAACAATTTTTATGGGTACATTAATTCCCCCCAAGAAAGATTCTTCATCGGTAGGCCCATTAAAAATTGGAGGTCACATTATTACCTTACCCAAAGAAATGGCTGCGGAATTCAATCTATAGCTTCTATTAAGATTTCTTAAAAAAAGACAAAAGATTGACTGTGTCAGTAAATAACATTCACAAGCTAAACAAAGGATGGATCTCGACAAAATTAAGGAGAAAGTTATGAATCTCAAAGATGGGAGTGTACCTGGTCCAGGCAAAATAACTGGTAAAATGTTATTACTGGGAGACATTCTTGATTCAATAAGAATAATATTTAATACATCTATTGAGGAAAACATTGTCCCTGAAGACTGGAGGGTGGCAAATGTTGTGCTGATATATAACAAACTCTAGCAAGAGCCAATACAGCTGAACATAATGGTATTGTGGGCAGTGAGATATGTGTAAACTAGTAATTTTTGCACTAACCACTGAGCCACCTAACTGCACTTTTTAATTGTGATTCACACACACACTGACAAATACATATACACATATACAGTATGCATATATATTCCAGTGTAACATAGCAGTGCACTGTCTACACACATTTTTACAGATTAAAAACAAAAGACATTGAGGGAACATTTTCTTCTCTTCAGGCTCCGAGGGACATTGGAGGGTAGGGGGTTGCCACTAGACAACTCATTTAAATCAGCAATGACATGCATATGACTAAAACTAATCTAGATGCTGGGGAATGTAGACTAGCAATTTTTGCACTAACCACTGAGCCATCAAACTGCACTTTCTAATTCTTGTGATACACACACACTGACTAATACATATACAAATATATGCATATATATTCCAGTATAACATAGCAGTGCACCACCTACACATGCAGAGCATTGCCACACACAATAACACACGCACACTGCCTTATATGGCATGTATTTACTTATACATCAAACCCTAAATTTTACTGTATTTAGCATAAGCACTAGGTTTTGCACTAACTCATTATTCTAATCTATGGCATGACTAGATAACTAAGGCAGAAAACCAGGGAGGTGCAGTGGATGTGGCCTATCTGGACTTTAGAAAGGCTTTCGCCACTGTCTCCCATAGATGGCTGATTAACAAACTGTGCAGCCTAGGGGTGGATCCTAAAATAGTTCAGCATGTTGGGAACTGGCCGAATGGCAGGAGTCAGAGGGTTGTGATAAACAGAAAGTACTCTGGAGAGGGAGAGGTGACCAGCAGGGTGCCACAGAGGTCAGTGTTGGAGCAAGTCCTCTTCAGTGTCTTTACTGGGGACATTGCAGAGGGACTGGAGGGGAAGGTATGCATCTTCATAGGTGGCACAAAGGTATACAATAGGGAGGACACTCCAGGGGGTATTGAAAGAATGAAGGAAGACCTTCCAAAACTGGAGAAATAGTCTGAAGAATGGCAGCTGGGATTCAATGCAAAGAAGTGTAGGATTATGCAAATAGGGCACAAGAACCCAGGGGCAAAGTACAAACTAGGTGGGGATGTACTCACAGTCAAAAAGCAGGAAAGGGACCTGGGTGTTATCTCAGAAAACCTAAGAGAAAGTAATGCAATACGGCAGCTGGAAAGGCTAGCCAGATGCTTGGATGCATAAGGAGGGGTATTATGAGTAGAAAGAGGGAGATCATCTTGCCCCTGCATAAGACAGTCGTGAGACTGCCCTTCGAAAACTACATCTAGTTCTGGAGGCCCCATCTCAGAAAGAACATAGAGTGGACACAGTCCAGTGGAGGGCAAGTAAAATGGTGCAGGGCTTGCGGGATAGGACCTATAAGGAAAAACTAAAAGAGTTAAATGTGTATTTCCTGGAGGGAGAGAGGGGGGAAATGATTGAGACATACAAATACATCACCGGTATAAATGGAGTACAGGAAGGAAGGAAGCATCTTCCAAAGTAAGAGATGCTCCAAGTCAAGGGGGCACAAAATGAAGTTAGAGGGGGGAAACATGATAAAATATTTTTTTCATGCAGAGGGTGGTGGACACGTGGTATAGCCCACCAGAGGGGGTGGTAGGGGCTAAAACAGTCACAAAATTTATGAAGGAGTGGGATACTCACAGTGGTATCCTGGAGGCAAAGGGGGGGCTTCAGAGTTCAGTTCTGGCATGGGACCTCACCCTAGATAAGGATTAATAGGGCAGACTGGGTGCTGATACAACTCCCATCCCCAGCCCAACCTCCCACTAAGCATCCACCACCAAGCACCTGCAGACTCTGCCACACACCCTCACTCACCTGAACAGGTCCCATTGTGAAGACCCACTCTCTTATTGAAGACATATCTTGCTTCTGGAACTGTGGACTGCTATATGAGAAATAAGGTAAGTGCAGTTCATTGTATTTCAATGGGTTTTCAATGACAATTACCTTATTTCTCAAGTAGCAGTCGCCAGTTCCAGCAGCAAGATGTGTCTTCCATTGGATAGTGTATCTTCACACTGAGGTCTATTCCGGTGAGTGAGGACGTGTGGGGGTGTAGGGTGGCAGGTACTCAGTGGGAGATCAGGTTGTGGATGCGGGGTGGCATCTGCAATTAACATTTTTTACAGATTAATAAAAGACATAGAGGGACTGTGTTCTTCTTTTCAGGCTCCGTGGGACATCGGTCGGGGGTGCCACTAGACACATCATTTAAATCAGCAATAACATGCATAAGGCTGAAACTGATTTACATAGTGGGGGAATGTAGATTAGCAATTTTTGCACCAACCACTGAGCCACCTAACTGCATTTTCTAATTGTTGTGGTCAACACACACTAACTAATCGATATACACATATATACTGCAGTATAACACAGCAGTGCACTGTCTACACACATTTCACAGAGGGACCGTTTTCTTCTTTTCAGGCTCTGAGGGACATCAGAGGGTGGGGGGTTGCCACTAGACACCTCATTTAAATAAGAAATGACATGCATAAGACTGAAACTGATCTAGATAGTGGGGTAATGTAGACTAAGTTTTTGCACTAACCACTGCACCACCTAACTGCACTTTCTAATTGTGATACAGACGCATTGACTAATACATATACGCATATACATTGCAGTATAAGTAACGTACAGTACAAGTCACATTAAGCTGTCCCTCCAACTCACTGGTTTAGCATTTTTCAGTGAGTTGCTTAATGTGTGCACTGCTCACTGCAATAAATTAATAAATGTTTGCTAATGGTTTGTTTCTAGCTGCTATTCAGTTTCAGCTTACTGTACTTTGCAGTTCTCTGAAAACTTTTATGAGTGCAGTGTATGAGCAGTACACACATTAAAGGAACACTGTCAGCTTTCAGCAGCTATACTGAACTTGTGTGACCAGTGTGCCTGTAATAACATCTATGGCAAAATAAAATATTCCTGTGCCCCAGTAAGAGTAATTAAGCTATTCTTGTGTCCCAGTAGGAGTAACAGTAAGATATGTTACCTAAATTTTAAAAATATATATTTTAGCTTGGTTCAAGCACGTTAACTTATTGTTTGACTGATCTTCCACCACCGGATGCCTCTTCTCAATATGAAGATGAATTGTACATGTACGAATTTCCTGGACAAATGTAAGTGATAGTTGAGGCTAAAAGTACATGCTCTTCTGAGCATGGGGATCTTTGTATGACTAATAAAGTGCATTGCAAGTCTTACTTTTATCAATTTGAAAAACAGGACCACGATCCTGAGCATGCGTGTCACATCCACAGCAACATCACGGCCCTGCTCAGGATTGCGGTCCTGTTTTTCAAAATGGTAAAAGTAAGACTTGCAATGCTCTTTTTTATTCCTGCAAAGATTTTTGTCTCTCCCAAAACAATATCTAACAACATTTGACTAGTGGGACCAGTGCCAGTTTTGACTCCTGTCCATGAAAATCCACATGGTCACACAGATGACAGTACAAGAACAGACAGGACCACCTTTGCAGTACACACACACACACACACACACACACACACACACACACACACACACACACACACACACACTCCAGAATAGGTAACACATACAATAAGAAAAATAATGCACAAATGTACTTGTTTTTTTCCCCCTTATCTGGATGATTGTCTCCTAAAGGCCCCATTCAGGGAATGGCTTTTACTGACTCTGTCCCGGACTCTCCAGCTCTTCCACTCTCTGGGCATCCTGGTCAGTCTGCCCAAGTCGTTCTGGTACCGTCCCAAAGGCTGCAACATATAGGGGCGTTTCTGGACTCGGCCCAGGGGAAGGGCCTTCCCGGCCCAAAACAGAGCAGAGTGTCTTATAGCCCAAGCTCAGAAAGTTGATCAAAGCTGCTACAGTCCTGCCAGGGTGTTCCTCAGAATACTGGGCCTGATGGCGGCTGAGATACTCACTGTTCCACTGGCAAGATTTCATATGCACATTCTCCAATGGACGTTCCGGGTACAGTGGGACCAGAGTATGGATGATTTAGATCAACTAAATCTCTACCTGCATTTGAAAACCCCAGTCCATTCTCCTGTCCCAACTTGGGATTTAAATTCTATTTTGGGAAAGTTGACCCCATCTCTTGAGCCCATTTCAACCTGTGATCTGTGCTTTCTTCCCTTGGAAAGAGTTATTTTCAGTTGTGATTACTTCCGCTCAAAGACTTTCAGACATTCCAGCCCTCTCGCATGAGGAGCCTTATTTGATTTTTCACAAAGACAGTGTGTGTCTTTGTGCACTAATCCTGAGTTTCTCCCTAAGGTGGTCTCAGAGTTTATATTTAACCAGTCTATCCACCTTCCTGTTATTTTGCTGTGTGTGCCAATCCAGAGAAGCACTGCTTCGTACGTTAGATGTGTGCAGAACTTTGAAGTGCTACTTAATTTACACCAAGGAATGCTGACCGTCGAAGCAGTTATCTGTTTTCTTTGCCCCAGGTAGAGCGGGCGCTTCAGTTTCTAAGCAATGTTTATCCAAATGGTTGACAAATTGTATTGTGTTCTGCTATAATAAGTACGGCAAAGAACTGCCTGGTGCTGTCAAAGCTAATTCCACAGGGGCATGGCTACCTGTGTGGCTTATTTCCGAAGGGTCTCAGCCACTGACATCTGTGCGGCTGCCACCTGGAGTACCATCCACACTTTCACCAAGCACTGCAGTCTGGACATTGCCTCAAGCACCCATGCAGGTTTTGGCAGTGCTGTGCTGCAGAGCCTCCTGTTTTAAGTTTATGGAGAACCCCCCGACTGTCTCTTGGCACCTGTAACTGCTTGGGACTTGTTCCTGTTTTGTTACCTGATGACTGAGAGTCCCCCAAAGAAGATAGAACAGGTCATAAGAACTTACCGTAACAGTAGATCTTCGAGGGGATCTTAGTCATCAGGTCTGCTTTCCCTCCCACCATCCCCCCTTTGAGGGGTTCTTATTTCAACATCCTGTTTTATTTTGGTGTTTGGAACGTAGAGCAATGCTTGTTACCAGGGGAAATGGTGTCAATCTTTTTCTTATATTAATGTTCCTTCGTAGTTGGGTCACACAACTGGTCAATGGTGGTCCTCAGAGAAAGAATATGAAGGAATCCATATCTCCATTCAGTCCGTTCAGTATTTTCACTGGGAAATGGAGTGGGTTATGGTGCTGGGGAGCACCATTTAATTCACAATAGTCCGCTCACAGACGAAGGTTCACAGCAGAGCTTGAGCCAAGTAGTAGGTTTTATTCTGACACAATGGACTGACTGACATTTCCCCACTGGTGCAGAACAGGTACAACAAAGTCTACAGTTCTGCAATAGTGCTTTACAACCAGTTGATTTGTTCAAGACCCTGCCTACACAAACACACACATACACACACACACTTACCTTTTTTTTTTTTTTTAGTAACAGGAGAGAGAGACACTAATCTGAAAGCTTGTTTACACGAGTGACCTGGAAGCACAAGGAAGTTAAGTGACTTGCTCAGGGTTGCAGAGTGTGTGCAAGTGGTGGCTGTGGGATTCAAACCCAGGTCTCCATGTTTGCAGCTCAGAGCCTTAAACCACCTTAAACCACCTTAGAGTGTACAAGAAACAACATACCTGTCCATGTCTCTTTTGGGCTATGGATATAGGACAGAACTTGTCCAGGATTAGTGTGAACAATGCTGGACTCGCAATTTACCAGTTCCCATAATTTTCTAGAGAATGATCAACTCTAGGTTCGTGCATACAGAGTTGAGCAATGCTGTACTCCCCTGTTTACCAAAGTCCCAGTGTCACAAAGTCTTTTACAGGACAGAGAATGCCCTTGACTGTGAGGAACAGTTCAGTTACATTTCCAAAACACATATAAAAAGGCTTTCTCTTCATGTTTCATTCAGAAGCAGGGTAGTTCCAATTCTGAACAGAGGGGAAGCAACTCTTTCCAGACAAACACTCGTACATTCACAGCAGTTGGGCATTATAGTATCTCCCTAACTGAAACTTTGTAGAAAGTGGAATAGACCTGGGACACCGAAATCTTAGGCTGCACACTATTCAGAAAGGATAAATTGCTGAAGGGGGGGGGGATAACAATTTATTTAGGAACATCTTCAAGCTATCATTATTTTGGAGAAAATTAAGTTCATGATAGTTCAACAGAGACTATATGGATTCAGATTGAAAACTCTAAAAGTACACTGATTATCACAGGAACTTGTTATAAATCACCACATTCTAGTGATACAGCAAATAATGAAATTAGGAAGATGCTGACTCCTTGCGAGTTGGTATATGTTATCCTCCTAGGAGACTTTAATTTACCAGACATTGACTAGAACATGATTGAAGGGAAACAACAATACTCCAGGGAATTTACAGATACCATCAAGCAATGTTCTCTTACAACAGGTTGACTGCTGGACTAATTGTGTAACAACATCTGAAAACATTATGGCTGCTCCCTGTGTAGTTCAGGCCCCACTGGGTAACAGTGACAACTCCATGGTTTCTTTTAAGATTTTATTAGACCTCATTAAAGTGAATGCGATGCACAGAAATATATCATTATTCTAGGGCAAGGAAACATAATATAGACAGAGACCTTCAAGGACTTAATTGTCAACAACTCATGAGCCATTCATCCGTGGAAGAAGCATGGCCTATATTCAAAACAAAAATACATGAAGTTTGTCACAAGCCATTCCTATAATCAAAAAATATAACTAAAAGAATTAACCAAAATGGTTAAAAAATATCAGAAAATTGATAAAAAAGAAGCATAGGGCTTTTATAGATTTTAAGGCTACTGGCTCTACTGTTACTTGGCAAAAATATAAATCCTTAAGCAAATTATGTAAAAACACCATTAGGAAACAGAAGGGAAATGTTGGAAAAATGTTAGCAGTCACAGCAAATAAAACAAACAGTAAACATTTTTATGGGTACATTAAGTCCCCCCAAAAAAGATTCTTCATCAGTCAGCCCATTAAAAATTGGAAATGGGGGGGCGCTGATGAGCAGCTAACTCAGCAGACACATTCTGTCGTTGCTCCGATCCAAGGGCCGAAAATTAAAAGTAAAATTAAAATAAAAGCGGTCTACTGGTTGCAGCTACTGGTGTTGGAAGGTGCCATGGATGAGTATTTAACCCCCAACCCTGCCAAAAGTCAATGGCTCACAGGTAAAAATAATAAGAAGTTCTCAGTGAACACCTCGGGAGAAAACTCGGGCCTGGTGTCACTGTCTGCTGCGGAGGTTGCCATGCTTGGCCGAGAGCTCATGGGCCATGTGATAGCAGCGCTCAAGCCATGTTTAATTAAACTGGAGGATAAACTCGATTCCCAGCTGCAAGAGGTACTAGAACAGCAAACCCAACAAGGTAATCAGCTGGTGGAAGCCGAAGACTGTATCTCAAGAATGGAGGATGAACTGCTGCCGGTCCCTGGACAAGTCCTCGTGTTGCAAAAAGAACTTGAGTTTAAGAGGCATACGATCATCAGGAAAATTACCATATGCATTTAAACTTGTTTCTTTGGAGCCTACCTGAAGGACAAGAAGGAGAAGGAGCTCTGGATTTCTGTGGTCAGGTACTCCTGGAGTTGTTGGAGATGCAGCCTAAGCATGGCAAGATAAAGCTAGAGCGAGCTCATCAGGCTGTGATGCCCCGACCGCCGGCAGATAAGCCACCGAGGCAGATCATTAAGAGATTTCACCACTTCCAGGACCAGGAGGCTATCCTGAAGGCCTACAGAGAAAAGGGAATGCTAAACTTTGAGGGGAGTTATCTGTTCCTTTCTCAGGACTACTTGGCGAGATTGCTCAAGAAGAGGAAGCTGTTTAATGCAATCATGGCACAGCTTAGAGGAATGAAAATGGAGAACTTTTTGGTGTATCCTACCATGTTGAAGATTCAACATGAAGGGGTGACCTTCTCATTTTGGGAAGTTGAGAAGGCTGACAAATTTGTGCAGACCCTAAAGAAGAAAGTGGACTGAGAGGCAAGAGGTAGCTGGAGCCCTGCTGTGCTGATGATAAGACTTCTAGTGAGTCATTTTATGTTATATTTTGGTTCTGGGATTTGAGGGCTGGGATGTTCACAGCCTGTTCTTTGATTCAAATGTTTCCCAGTGAAGAGGGACAGTTGTTCTATGAAAGAACTTGGGACAGATTTGTTTAGTGGTGTCTCTCTCAAAGATGCCACGTTTAGTCAGGACTGAGAAATTGTAGGCCAAGCATGAAAGGACAGAACGGGGAGTTGATTTCAGAAGCAGAGTTGAAGAGAACTTTATTTTGATGTACCATGCCCTTTTGTTTTATGGAGGCCTCCTCTGCTATGGCACAACTGAATTCTGGACCATGCGGTCATTTTTGCCACCTTGCGGGGGGGTGGGCCTAGCATGTATGCTTGAAGGTGTGGCCTGCTCTCTTTCTCACTCACTATTGCCAGAGAGCCTGGCATGGTGATTTCCTCTCCCAGGCATCTGTCTACTAGTGTACCATAGAGTTTAACACCAAATTTTTCTTGCTGTATATGTTGGTGGAACACTTTGGGACTAGGTCCATGGAAGGTTGGGGTTTAGATTTGGAGCATGGAAAATAAAAAATGGAAGTGGGAACAGATCGGGGTAGTTTGCTGAAAGTTATAAGGGGGAAAATCTGGAGAGCGCTATGCCCCGAGGAGAAAAGTTTGATTTTTGGTCTGGAGGTGGTGGCTGAGGCAAAGTGGGGGGGGGGGGATTTATATCTGAGACTGGAAGGGGATCAATACATTGGATTGGAAATGGCCATGAGGAGCAAGGCCCTATGGGGCAGTTGGGCTCTTGGGGAGGGCGACAGGGTGCATATACCAGTTGAAAGGGTTTTTGGACACTTGTGCTATATTAGCAATTAGTGTCATTGAGGGGTTAGGATATGAAAATACCTGGGGGAGAAATTGGTACTGTTGGGGAGGAGGGCAGATTTGGAGCTACAAGGACACAAGGATATGGGAGAGGGGAAGAGTGGTGGGTAGATGCGGTGGTATACGGCTCGTAGGAGTGGTCTATAACTCTCGGTCAGGGAATGTTGGAGAATCTGGGGAGAATGGGGGGTAAAGAAGGTTACATTCCATATCAGGTTAATGATTCAGGAACAAAAGTTGCAGAGGAAAGGGGGTGGGTGGGAGTGCTGTTGGTGACTGGGGAATGAGGGCTTTAATTCAAGTTATTGTTCAAAATGTTGCTTTTTTGTGTTGTTAGATGCTATCGATGTTGTGAATATTGACATGGTTATCCAGTACAACTGGGGTCTGGTGGACTGGGATAAACACTCCTGTGTACTGGAAGGGGGTGCCTGGCTACTAAAGGGAGGTTGGGGCACGGAAATATACAACAGCGCTCATGGCTGATATACAAACTGTAAATGTTATTTCATAGAATGTTAAGGGGATAGTGAGTCCAGTGAAGAGAACATCACTCTTGACTGCCCTGAAGAGGGCAGGAGCACAGGTGGCACTATTACAAGAAACACACCTAACAGATGAAGAGCATGCAAAATTGGCTCAGAACTGGGTTGGGAAATGTTATGCTGCCTCCTTTTCCTCCCATAAGCGGGGGGTGGCCATATTGTTACATAGAAACCTTCCCTTGGAAGTTAAGCAGGTGGTCAGAGATCCGGAAGGGGGTAGGTGTATTTTTTAATCTGGGACACTAAAGGAAGAACAGATAACATTTGAATGCATTTATGCCCCTGCGGTATATGAACCACAGTTCTATGTCTCTTTACTAGACCTGCTAATAAGGGAGCAATTCCCAGGGTTAATTTTTTTTTTGGGGGGGATTTTAACTGGACCATGGATGCCCGCATGGATCACTCAGAGGGCAAAGGGAGGGCCTCGGAAGTTATGGGTCAATGGCAGAGTGGGATAGCAGATTTAGATTTAGTGGATGGATGGTGCACAGCCAATCCAAGTGCAAGAGAGTATATGTTCTGTTCTAATCCACATAAAACCTAGTCCCAAATTGACTATATCTGCCTGCCCAGAAGTTGGTATGATAGGATTAAGGAAATTGCCCATAGCCCTATCCATATCTCCAGCCTCGCCATGGTGATTCTGAAGTTGTTTAGCAGTGGAAAAAAGGAAGAACCTTCACAGTGGAAGTTTCCCACATATGTGGCTAAGAATCAAGCCTTCAGGGACCACTTGGTGGAATAATGGCAATTTTACATGGAGACTAATATCTCCCCGGATGTACCTAAGACTACTTTCTGGGAGGCTGGGAAAGCTTTTAAAAGGGGGGGTTATAATAGCCTACATGGCGAAAGTTAAAAAACAGAAAAAAGAAAAGCGAATGGAACTGGAGCAGCAGTTAAAAAGCTTGGAAAAGCAGGTGACAAATGGAGAACAGGGAGAAGCGACTAAATTGCTGGCAACAGTGAGAGAAGCATTAAATGCTCTGCTGAGAGAAGAGGCTGGCAGAACTTGGTTCTATTGCCAGCGGCGGATCTTTGAATGGGGAAACAAGCCAGGTTCTCTCTTGGTGAGGTTAATGAGGGGTGGTAGGTGCCGGGGCGACCCGTAAATTGCAGCAGGGGAAAGCTAGTGCCCCAGATGGCTTCCCAAATGAGTATTATAAGATATTGGGAGGTTAAGCGGCTGGGGTACTCTGAACTCTTTGAAACGGAAGAGGGAGTGGAGAACCCTAAGTTGCCTGATACCTTCTTTGATGCTACCATCTGCTTGATTCCTAAACCTGGTAAAGGATGGAATGTGCATCGTACAGACCCATTTCACTGCTTAATTGTGATCTTAAAATTTTAGCTAAGGTTTTGGCCACCAGATTGGAAAATATTCTGCCGGACCTGGTTCACCCAGACCAAACCGGGTTCATCAAAGGCCGTCAATTGTATCATAACATGCGCAGGTAACTTAATATTGTTTGTAGGGCTGGCCAAGGGCAAGAGAAGGTGAGTATAGTTTCAATGGACATGGAAAAAACATTCAATAGGGTTGAGTGGGACTACCTGTTTGAGGTGATGGCCCGGTTTAGTCTGGGTGACTCCTATGGGGGCGGGTAAGAAAAATGTATGAGAAACCTAGAGCATGAGTCCTTGTAAATGGGGGTCTCTCAGAGCAATTTTGTTTAGGGAGAAGGACAAGACAGGGATGCCCCTTATCCCCTCTTTTCTTCACCTTGGCGATTGAGCCTCTGGCAGTGACAGTGCGCCAGCATGCGCAGGTGGTGGGGATTGGAGGAGCTATGAGTATCATCCATAAAATTGCTCTGTACGTGGATGATATGCTTCTTTTTATCCGAGATCCACAAAGGTCTATTATACCCCTGCTGTCCTTCACTGAAGAATTTGCCAGCTTCTCCGGCTATAAGATTAACCTAGAGAAATCAGAAATTATGTGTTTCCCAGAAGGGGGTAGAGATCTAGATAAATTGGGGCTTAAGATTTTGCAGTCGGGTTTTAAACATGTAGGGGTTCGGGTTGAGTGAGGACTGGGAGACGTATATAGTCTGAACTTATCTCCCCTTGATTAGGACTTTTGTAGCAGATCTCAGGAGATGGTCACAACTCCCTGTTTCTCGGTTAGGGAGGATTAATTTAATTAAAATGAATGTCCTCCCTCAGATCTTAAATCCAGTGCAAATGTTGCACATAGGATTAAAAAGGGAAGATATCAAAAAGGTAGAGAAAACATTCTTGGAGTTTATATGGCGTGGAAATAGGCCAAGAAGTAGCTTACAATGGCTTAAAGCTGAAAGGAGCAAGGGAGGGCTTAATTTCCCAGATCTGGGCAATTATTATTTTGCAATACAACAGAGGTGTATAGCTGATTGGGTGCACTGCACACCGGTAGCTAGCTGGGTGGAGCTGGAGCAATGGGGGATTCCAGGGAGACTTACCGCATACCTTCATAGTAAGGGGCCAAGGGCTTATAGCACAGTGGGTGGTGACAACCCGCTGGTATGAACAGTGCTGGAGATGTAGGGACAGCTTAAAAGACAGAAGATGATTGGACAGGGAGAAACTCCATTGTTGCCAGTGGTTAAAACCCCCTTCTTTTCACCAGGCTTAGAGGATAAGGGTTTCAGCAAGTGGGAAAAGAGGGGAATTGGAAGTGTGGGTAATTTGATAGTAAGGGGGGAGCTGTGCTCCTTTGAGGAGATAAAAAAGAGCCTACAACTTTAGGGACCCCATTTGTTTAGATACATGCAAATTCGGGCTTTTGTGGGTAAACTGGATAGAGGAGATCAGGAAGGGCTAAATCCTGATCTAGTGGAACAATTGGTGTACTATGCTAAAAAGGACCCTAAAGGCTTTCTGGGGAAGGCAGCTAAGCAGGGCAAACAAAAACTGCCAGATATGACAAGAAACACAAGGGTCTTACGGAAAAAGGGCCTGGAACTAATTATCTCTGAAGAGAATTGGAAAGTGGTACTCCACATGCCGGAAGAGATAATAGTTTGTTACAAATTTAAGGAGGCCTTTTTTAAGTTCTTGCATAGATTATATTATCCACCTGTTATGGTGCATAAAGCCTACCCCTCAATATCCCCTATGAGTGGTAGATGTGGGAAGGAGAAGGGCACCTATATCCAATTTTTTTTGGACCTGCTTGGATTTGGTGCAGTTCTGGGATGGTGTAGTGGCAGAGGTGACCCAGATGGCCAGTCATCCCATGGAGAGGGATCCCTTGACATGTCTCTTTGGGGTGGAAGTGGTAGAAGGGGAAGAGTGGACCCCCCTTCCTAGGTGGATGAGAACACTGTTTGTATTAGTGCACCACTGCATCCAAAATGCTTGGGTATCTAACATCAAGCCCACAGTCCTACAATGGCACCAACTCATCATGTGTACTCTAGCCTTGGAAAGATTAACACAAGTTGTTGGGGATAGGGAGGAGGCTTTCCTGCGGGAATGAGCCCCCTTCCTCTCCTCTCTGAGTGTGGCAGAGGGCACACTGTTGAGGACGGGACTGGGTGCATGACCCAACAGATATGCTGGATATACCACAATAGAAGGTTATAGACCTAAAGCAAGGTAATTGCTGACGGGATGAGGGAAGTGCATCCTCCATGATCTCATATAAATGACTTAAATATATTGGTTTGACTAAAATTGTCTGTGAAATTATTCATTTTTACACATATGATTGCATCTGTTTGTTTTTCTGTTCATTGTGTATCATTGTAAGTTTGTTGTCTGTTGTCTGTATTATTTTTTTGGAAATCTAATAAAGAGAGTATAAAAAAAAATTGGAGATAACATTATTACCTTACCCAAAGAAATAGAAGACTTGGTTTGCTGGCCAAGGCACCTAGCTTTACCTGAGCTCTTTCCTTCTAAGATTGCTTGAAAGGACAGAGCAGAGAACCTTACCAGAGCAAGGGAAATGGATTACGACTTCATTTGGCTAAGCAAATTTACTGTGTGTTGTTATTTTTATTTTGTACTCACAGGGATTGCTACTGTTTGTTGCTAACATTTCATTGCTTTATTTTTCTGATTCAAATTGTTATTGCTGGTATACCTTCTTCTGCATTATTGCAAGGTGTACCTACAGGTATGTGCTAACAGATTACTGCTGTAATCTTCAGATTCAAATTGTCTTTTGCAAGGTATATCTTCTGTTACTGCTTTATTTTTCTCTGTAGCAAAGTGTTTCTTACAGGGTATATCTTCTCTGAAATTATTACAGGTGGTGCTTTACAGGTTTTACAGTTTTATCTAACATTAGGATAAGCTTTCAGGGTTACTGCATTTGTTGTTGACTGATTGTTTCTGCTCTTACCTCCTTGTTCTTTCATCCGTGGTTCTTTTTTTTCGGCAGGGGAAGGGCCCAGCCACCCACCTCCATCCCCAACCACTCTACACCGCACTCCTTTTATAGGGTACCACAGTTGTAACATTTCCTGTGGCAAAGCAGGAAGGGGCGGATCAGTGGGGCATCCACAAGGTGAGCTCATTTACAGGGGCACTAGTAATGTAACTTGTTATAACAAGTTATACGGAAACAAAACACAAAATCAAACCATTACTTGCATTTTCTTCCTTCTAATTACTCTGACCAGGTTATAAACTCAGCAACTTATCTGGAATGGATATCATTAACTGCAGGTACTGCAGAACACTTTTCAGAAGGACAGTCCTACAGGATTTAGGACACTGTCCTACATGCTGGGCCATTGGAGATCTTAGGGCTCAGCTCTGGGCAGCATGGGCAGAGATTGCGCGCCTCAAATTTCATATTCAAGAGGAAATACATTATAAGAACCACCAGCCATTTCCCCAATATCCAACAGAAGAACCTCGACTGCAGAAGGTAGTTGTTCCAGGAGGTTGGTGGGTGGTTAGGAGGGGCCAATCGGGTGCTCTCCAACATATTATCTCCAAAAACCATATAAACACTACAAACGGGTATCTGCCCCTATCTCCGAAATCAAACAAAGGGGCAGAGGATACTGCAGAGCAGAACACTGCAGCACAGGAGCTAGCACAACAAAACACATCCAAATCAGGAACCAAAACTAAAAAAGTAAAAAGGAAATCCAAAAAACTTCCGATCATAGGAGACTCCATGATTCAAGGAGTTGATACCCATCTCCAGCCAGGGGTAATGATCAGATGTCTCCCAGGTACATCAGCGTGGAGAGACACTGACTGCATTGCTAAAATTGTTCACAAAGCAGGAGAAAACATTGACGTCTTGGTACACATAGGGACTAATGATCTTGCCAGCTGGTCAGTTGTGGAGACCAAGGAACACCTGACCAGGCTGGGTAACAAACTATCATTCATTTCATCTGACATCTCCTTCTCTGAGATCCTGCCAGTCTGGGAGAGGGGGGCAGATGGACGGAAGGTCAGAGAAGGGGAGATAGGGGAGCTAAACATATGGCTCAAGGGCTGGTGCCAGGAAAAAGGACACAGATTTGTACGGAACTGGCAACAGTTCTGGGAGCGAAAGTTCTTTAAATTTGATGGACTGTATCTGACTAAGGAGAGTCAGTGCATTGGGGCAGAAGTTTGACATCTTTGCAGAATATTTAAACTAGCAAATGGGGAGAGGGGTGCAGCATCCAATACGTCGAATGGGAAGAACACCCCTTTCCCCTCAGCTAGTGGTCAAACAGGGATTCAGCATGTTTGCAGTTCATTTGCATCACCAGGTAAGAAAAAAGGTCCGTCTCCCCATACAACGCACAGGGGAAATGCCAAACCTCACCCAACAACTAACACACTGAAATCTTCCCAATGGAAAATCACGTACACAGCCTGGGAAATAAGATCCCAGACCTGCAGGCAATAATGTCAGAGGCTAAACTGGACATAATAGCATACAGTGAGACGTGGTTTACCAGTAACCACACTTGGGAGACTTCAGTACCTGACTATGTACTGTTCAGAAGAGAACAAGGTGCAAAAAGGGGGGTGGAGTGTCCCTGTATGTCAATGAAAATATCAAAGCTACAGAAATTCAGAATACACATAAGGAGCCAGAAGAACTGTGGGTCACCCTGGAAACAGGAAATGGGACAGCAATAAGAACTGGTTTTGTCTACAGGCCCCCAGACCAGGGGGAGGACATAGACACCTTACTGTTAGAAGATATACAAAACATGACAGCTAAAGTGGAGGTTCTGATAATGGGAGACTTCAACATGCTGGATACAGATTGGTCAATATCAGCAGGAACATATGCCAGAACTAAACACGTGGTGGATTGCCTGCAGGGGGAGGGCCTCAAACAACTGGTACAACAACCTACAAGAGTCAGGGCTATCCTAGATCTAGTACTGACTAACAGGGAAAGAATCACAGATCTCCAGGTAGACGGTCACCTGGGAGCCAGTGACCATCACATGGTATGGTTAAATCTGGCCACTACATCTAAATCATCGCATTCCAAGGCAAAAATATGGGACTTCAGAGGAGCTGACTTTGATAAGATGGCTAACAGAGTTAAGCTAGCCCTGGCAAAAAGAAACACAGGTGAGGGGGTACAGGCAAAGTGGGCAAGCATAAGGATGCAATACTTGAAGCAACATCCCATTGTGTTAGAAAAGGAAATGCAAAAGAAGAAGAAAACCACTTTGGTTCTCAAATACAGTAGCAGAAAAGGTCAGAGCCAAAAGGCTGGCCTTCAGGAAATATAAGGGAACACAGTGGATGAAGATAGGGAGGTATACCAAACTGCCCTAAGGGAAGCAGGGAAGGCAGTAAGGCAGGCAAAGTCCCAAACTGAGGAAACACTAGCACGAACAGTAAAAGAAGGTGACATCACTTCCTATAGATACATTAGTGAAAGGAGAAAGTCCAGAGGGGGTATTGCTAAGCTCAAAGGAGAAAGGGGGGCATGTGAGGAGGAGGACCCTGTGAAAGCATCTATCCTAAACAGATGCTTTTGCTCAGTATTTACTGAAGAGAAGGTAGGGCAGGGCCCACAGCTCAGCACCATGGTCACAGGGGGGAGGGAGGTGAGCACTACTCCCTTCACAAAAGAAAGGGTCCTACAAGAGCTCGCTAAGCTCAGGGTGGACAAGGCAATGGGACCTGATGGCATACATCCCAGGGTACTAAAAGAGCTAAGGGTGGAACTAGCAGAGCCATTATCAGAACTGTTTAGTGAGTCTCTGAGTACAGGAGAGGTCCCAGAAGACTGGAGAAGGGCTCATGTGATCCTGCTCCACAAGAGTGGTAGCAGAGAGGAGGCAGGGAACTACAGACCAGTCAGTCTTACCTCAGTAGTGGGCAGGATTATGGAGGCACTCCTTAAGGAAAGGATAGTGCAACACCTGGAATCCATAGGGGCACAGGATCCAAGACAGCATGGGTTTACAAAAGAAAGGTCCCGTCAAACTAATCTCATTTCTTTGACTGGGTAACCAGAGTGGTGGGCCAAAGGGGAGCAGTTGATGTCACTCTACCTTGACTTCAGCAAAGCTTTCGACACTGTTCCACATAGAAGATTGATAAATAAGCTGAGTAGGCTTGGGGTGGGTCAGAAGTTGGTCAACTGGGTGGCAAACTGGTTGACGGGCAGAAAACAGAGAGTGGTGGTAAATGGTATACAGTCAGAAGAGATGCAAGTCACAAGTGGGGTTCCTCAGGGATCAGTCCTGGGGCCAGTCCTCTTCATTATATTCATTAGTGACATTGCAGATGGACTAGAGGGTAAGGCTTGTTTGTTTGCAGATGACACCAAGCTCTGCAACAGAGTAGATGATTCAGATGGTGTGGGCAGAATGAGAAGAGATCTGGATAAACCAGCAAAATGGTCAAGAGTGGCAACTGGGATTTAATGCAAAAAGTGCAAGATCATGCACATAGGGGAAGAGAAACCCTGAAGCCACCTATAGGCTGGGAGGAGAGTTGCTGGCAGTCACAAAGGAAGAAAGAGACTTGGGCATCATCATCACCGATGACCTGAAATCATCCAAGCAGACCTCTGAAGCAGTAGGTAAGCTAGGGGATGTTAGGGTGTATTAGTAGGGGTATCACAAGTCGTAAGAGGGAGGTAATAACTGTCTTACAAGACACTGGTTAGGCCCCATCTGGAGTATTGCATGCAGTACTGGAGGCCACACCTTCACAAGGACATTAACTCAAATTGAGGCAGTCCAGAGAAGGGCAACCAAAATGGTGCAGGGACTGCATCAGAAGACATATGAGGACAGATTAACGGAGCTCAATATGTATACCCTTGAGCAAAGGAGGAGAGAGGTGATATGATCAAAACATTCAAACACCTTAAGGGCATTAACAAGGTGAAAGAGTCTAACATGTTTCAATATAAGAAAATAGCAGGACAAGAGGACACAACATGAGATTAGAGGGAGGCTGATTAAGGGGAATGTGAGGAAATTCTTTTTCACAGAAAGAGTGGTGGATGCATGGAACGGCCTACCTCAGGAAATGGTGGCTATGAATACAGTGCAGGGCTTCAAACAGGCATGGGATAGGCATAAGGGAGCAATACAGGTGAGTATGAATAGATAGGCCACTGACAGAGCAAAGGACGATGGCACATTTATAAGGTAGAAAAAGAAATGGGCAGACTGGATGGGCCTTGCGGTCCTTATCTGCCGACAACCTCTATGTTTCTAAATGGCTGCAGAATTCAATCTATAACTTCTATTAAGAGTTGTCCGAAAAAGGCAAAAGATCGACTGTGTCAATAAAAACAGTCACAAGCTAAACAAAGGATGGATCTCAACAAAATTAAGGAGAAAATTAAGAATCTCAAAGATGGGAGTGTACTCAGCCCAGACAAAATAACTGGTAAAATGTTAGTATTACTGCGAGACAACATTCTTGATCCAATAAGAATAATATTTAATACATCTATTGAGGAAAACATTGTCCCTGAAGACTGGAGCATGGCAAATGTTGTACCGATATATCACAAACTCTAGCAAGAGCCAATACAGCTGAAAAATAATGGTATTGTGGGCAGTGAGAAATGTGTAAACTAGCAATTTTTGTACTAACCACTGAGACACCTAACTACACTTTCTAATAATTGTGATTCACACACACTAATACATATACATATATATGCATATATATTCCAGTGTAACATATCAGTGCATTGTCAACACACATTTTTACAGATTAAAAACAAAAGGCACTGAGGGACTGTTTTCTTCTTTTCAGGCTCCGAGGGACATAGGAGGGTGGGGGTTGCCACTAGACAACTCATTTAAATCAGCAATGACATGCATAAGGCTGAAACTGATCTAGATAGTGGGGGAATATAGACTAGCACTTTTTGCACTAACCACTGAGCCATCAAACTGCACTTTCTAATTGTTGTGATACACACACACTGACTAATGCATATATAAAAATATGCATATATATTCCAATATAACATAGGAGTGCACTGTCTACACACACAGAGCATTGCCACACACACATGCACACTGCCTTATATGGCATTTATTTACTTATACATCTAACCCTAACTTTTACTGTATTTAGGATGAGCACTGTGTTTTGCACTAACTCATTGTACTAATCTATGGCATGACTGGGTAACTAAGGTAGTGGACCAGGGAGGTGCGGTGGATGTGGCTTATCTGGACTTTAGAAAGGCTTTCACCACTGTCTCCCATAGAAGGCTGATTAACAAACTGTGGATCCTAAAATAGTTCTGTGTGTGGAGAACTGGCTGAATGGCAGGAGTCAAAGGGTTATGGTAAACAGGAAGTACTCTGGAGAGGGAGAGGTGACAAGCAGGGTGCCGCAGGGGTCAGTGTTGGGGCAGGTCCTCTTCAGTGTCTTTACTGGGGACATTGCTGAGGGACTGGAAGGGAAGATGTGCATCTTCATAGGTGACACAAAGGTATGCAATAGGGAGGACACTCCAAGGGATGTTGAAAGAATGAAGGAAGATCTTTGAAAACTGGAGAAATGGTCTGAAGAATGGCACCTGGGATTCAATGCAAAGATGTGCAGGATCATGCACATAGGACACAAGAACCCAAGGGCAAAGTACAAAGTAGGTGGAGAGGTATTGACAGTGAGAAAGCAGGAAAGGGACCTGGGTGTTATCGCAGAGAACCTAAGAGAAAGTAGAGCGATAAGACAGCTGGAAAGGCTAGCCAGATTATTGGATGCATAAGGAGGGGTATCATGAGTAGAAAGAGGGAGGTCATCTTGCCCCTGCATAAGACAGTCATGAGACTGCACTTCGGATACTGCGTCTAGTTCCAGATGCCCCATATGAGAAAGAACATAGGGTGGAGGCGGAGCAGTAAAATAGTGCAGGGTTTGTGGGATAGAACCTATAAGGAAAGACTAAAGGAGTTAAATATGTATTTTCTGGAGGGAGAGAGGGGGTCATGACTGAGACATACAAATACATCACTGGTATAAACAGAGTACAGGAAGGAAGCATCTTGCAAAGTAAGAGATGTCCAAGTCAAGGGGGCACAAAATGAAGTTAGAGGGGGGAAGACTCAGGGGAAACAAGAGAAAATATTTTTTTAATGGAGAGGGTGCTGGACATCTGGACTAGCCTACCAGAGGGGGTGGTAGGGGCTAAAACAGTCACAGAATTTAAGAAGGAGTGGGATAGTCACAGCGGTATCCTGGAGGCAAGGAGGGGGCTCCAGAGTTAAGTGTTGGCATGGGACCTCACACTACATAGGGATTAATAGGGCAGACTGGGTGGTGATGCAACTCCCACCCCCACCTCCCTCTAAGCATCCACCACCAAGCACCCACAGACTCAGCCACACACCCTCACTCACCTGAACAGGTCCCAATGTAAAGAGCCACTCTCCCATTGAAGACACATCTTGCTTCTGGAACTGGGGACTTCTATATGAGAAATAAGGTAAGTGCAGTTCAATGTATTTCAATGGGTTTTCAACTGCAATTATCTTATTTCTTAAATAGCAGTCACCGGTTCCAGCAACAAGACATGTCTTCCAGGGGGTAGTGGATCTTCACACTGGGATCTGTTCAGGTGAGTGAGGATGTGTGGGGGTGTAGGGTGGAAGGTACTCAGTGGGAGGTCGGGTTGGTGGTGCAGGGTTGCATCAGCGATTTACCTGTTTTTTACAGATTAATAAAAAGACATTGAGGGACTATGTTCTTCTTTTCAGGCTCTGAGGGACACGGGGGGGGGGTGCCACTAGACATCTCATTTAAATCAGCAATAACATGCATAAAGCTGAAACTGATTTAGATAGCGGGGAATGCAGATTAGCAATTTTTGCACTAACCACTGAGCTACCTAACTGCATTTTCTAGTTGTGATTCATGCACACTGACTAATAGATATACACATATATATATTCCAGTATCACATAATAATAATATTTATTGATGAGCACATTATCTAAAGCCAAAGTGCTGTACAATACATGAAACAGATTACAACCACTAAATAATAAATATAAAATATAGTTAAAACCAAAGAAGTACAAAGGTACAAAGTACAGCACTGCAAAAACAGAAGCAGGAGCAAGTTATCAGATCTAATCACCAAATGCCTGGCAGAACAGGAAGGTCTTTAAAGCCATTTTAAAGCTTTCCACAGTCTGGCAGTCTCAAATCTGGCCAGGTAGAGAATTCCACTGCCTACACACATTTTTTCATATTAAAAAAAAAAAAGACACCAAGTGACCCATTTAAATAAGCACTGACATGCATAAGGCTGAAACTGATCTAGATAGTGGGGGAATGTAGACTAGCAATTTTTGCACTAACCGCTGCGCCACCTAACTGCACTTTCTAATTGTGATACAGATGCACTGACTAATACATATACATGTATATATATTACAGTACAACATACAGTACAAGTCACATTAAACTGTCCTTGCAACTCATTGGTTTAGCATTTTTCAGTGAGTTTGCTTGATGTATGCACTGCTCACTGCAATAAATTAATAAAAGTTTGCTAATGGTTTGTTTATAGCTGCTATTCAGTTTCAGCTTACTGTACTTTACAGTTCTCTGGAAACTTTTATTAATGCAGTGCATACATTAAAGGGACACTTACCAGCTTTCAGCAGCTATACTGAATTTGCGTAACCAGTGTGCCTATAATAACATATATGGCAAAATAAACTATTCCTGTACCCCAGTATGAGTAATTAAGCTATTCTTGTGCCCCAGTATGAGTAACAGTAAGATATGTTATCTAAATTTAAAAAAATATACACTTTAGCTTGATTCAAGCACATTACGTTATTGTTTGGCTGATCTCTTGCTGCTGGGTGCCTCTTCTCAATATGAACACACATTGCACTTGTGCGAATTTCCTGAATAAATGTAAGTGATAGTTGGGGCTAAAAGTACATGCTCTTCTGAGCATGGGGATCTTTGTATGAATAATAAAGAGCATTGCAAGTCTTACTTTTACCAATTTGAAAAACAGCACTGTGATTCTGAGCATGTGTGTCACATCCACAGTAACATCACGGCCCTGCTTAAGATCGTGGTCTTATTTTTCAAAGTGGTAAAAGTAAGACTTGCAATGCTCTTTTTTATTCTTACAAAGATTTTTGTTTATCCCAAACCAATATCCAACAACTTTTAGCTAGTGGGACCGGTGCCAGTTTTGACCCCTGTCCATGAAAATCCACATGGTCACACAGGTGACAAACAATAGAAGATCAGACAGGACCACCCTTGCAGTACGTACAGACACACACACACACACACACACACACACACACACACACACACATATACTTGTACTGCAACACAAGATGAAACCATATCCAAACACAGCCCCTAATAAATTTATATGAAGCGCCATATTGAGGTTGTCAGGTACAGGAAACACTCTGGGTTTAAACAGAGCCTAGAGAGAGGCCAGACATCTTTGGTCGCCATACCCAGGGGTCCCACCAGACCGAGTGGCAAGCAGCCGGAGGGCTGGCTGTGCCCTCTAATCCTCTTCAGGTGGTGCTTTACAATGCCAGGTCGATAAGGAACAAGACCGCCATTTTTGCAGACTTGATTTCCTGTGTTGACCTGGCTTGCATCATGGAGACCTGGCTGGGTGACGATGCTGGCCTGGTTTTAGAGGCAGCTGTCCCCCAGGGACTGGGTACTCCGTAGTGCACTGGCTGAGGAAGAATCACAGGGGTTGGGGAGTGGCCATCATTTATAGATCCAGCCTGGGCTTCATGGTTCATCCTACTGGTAATGCCAGATCTTTTGCGTGTGTTGCCGTGCATGGAGGTCAAGGTGCAGGTTGCAGGATTCTCCTCATATACCGACCTCCTGGGTTGGGGGAGAATTCCTGCAGGAGATATCAGACTTCATCATCGACCAGGAGTTGGAGTCCTCCAGGTGTTTAATTCTGGAGAACTTCATTGCATGGGTCAACGATGAATCCTCGCATTTCAGTTATGACCTCCTCCAGTTGATGTCATCACTGGGCCTGGCACAAGTTGTTGCTTCTGTGACCCACCAACACAGTCACATGCTTGACCTGGTGTTCCAGCTGGGTCTTGAGGTTGCTAGCCTCAAGATTGATCAAGTCTTGTGGTCTGATCACTGCACCATGAGGTTTATGTTTGGGGGCCACCCCTGGAAGTCCCTCCCCTTCAGAGATGGTCAGCTAATGCCCTTTAAGGGGTTTGTGCCCAGAGGGACTATTGGCATTAGCTGACCTATCTAGAGTGGACGCAGTTTGTGCAATTGGCATGAGTTAGGCTGTTATCACCTATAATAAGGTGTTATCTGAGGCACTGGATGTCATCGCTCCAGTTCGTATATGACGCAGATCCTATTACTTGGGATCCCCTTGGTTTGATGGAGATCTCAAGGTGATGAAGATCAAGGATCAGAAGTTGGAGTGTTGCTGGTGGAAGACCCAGTTGGAGGCCAACAAACTTGTTCTGCAGGCTCACTACGGTGAGTACTGGGGCCAATTTCCTGTAAGAAGGCAGAATTTCTGTCCAGGGAGGTTGCAGGAGGGAGAAACAGACCTCAGCTTTTTTAGACTGCAGATAGGCTACATTATTCCATCTGTCTACAGCCAAGAAAGACTTTTTCATCCACTTTATGTGAAGAGTTTGCTCTGTTTTTCTCTGACAGAGCATCGTCTGTCCGGCCGGGCATTCCGTCAGGGAGCTTGTAACAGTCGAACTGGGAGGAACTGAGACACTCTGTTAATCTTGGAGGAGTTTAAGCCAGTGGAAGTGACAGAGGTCACTGAGGTGATCTTAGAGCTGAAGCACACCTATTGTGAACTGAACCCAGCCTTGACATGCTTCTTAATGGGATGTGCTGAGACAGTTGGCCTGATGTTCACCAGGATTGCCAGGTGTTTGATGGCAAAGGGGATGTTCCCAGTGGCTTTGAAAGAAGTGCTGGTGAGACCTGTCCTAAAGAAACAATCCTTGACCCAGACATCCTGGCGAATTACCGTCCTAGCTCCAACCTGCCATTTTTGAGCAAGGTTGTTGAGAAACCTGTGCCACAACAGCTCGAGGATCGCCCCGTGTCCTTTGACATCTACGAGCCATTTCAGTCGGGTTTTTGGGCCAGACACAGCACGGAAACAGCATTAGTTAGGGTACACAATGATCTGCTCAGACATAGAGACAGAAGAGACAAGTCTATTGTGGTTCTTCTCAATCTCTCCTCAGCTTTGGACACTGTGGATCACTTTGTACTTCTCAATCGGCTCTGTGAGTATTGTGGACTCACCAGGGTTGTCATCAAATGGTTTGAGCCCTGTCTATCTGATAGGGTGCAGCAGGTGGTGATGAAGAATTTCTCCTCCTCCCCAATGCCCCTGTCATGTGGAGTGCCACATGGCTCGATCTTGTCACCGTTGTTGTTCGCAGTGTACATGCAGCCCCTGGGAGAGATAATTCAGCAGTACAGTGTGGAGTTTCACTGCTACGCAGATGATACCTAGCTGTATCTGTCATTTGCACCCGGAACATCTGATGTCATAAACGTGCTTAACACGTGTCTGGCTAAAATCAATACTGGATGTCCTCTAGCTGGCTGCAACTAAACCCGAATAAGATGGAGGTACTGGTGATCAAGCTGGGTCATGGACGTGATGGGTTGTCACCTGGAACTAACACAGGTCTTTTCCTGGGGTCTGCTCTGTTGGTGGCCTCCCTGAGGGTGCATGATCTTGGTGTGATCCTGGTCAGCAGACTGACTTTCGAAGATAAGGTATTGTCTGTCATTAAAAGTGGTTTTTACAACTTGCAGAAGATTGCCAGGATCAAGACCGTTGTTCTACTCGAAGATCTGCCAACTCTAGTACACGCCTTTGTTACCTCTAGGTTCAACTACTGTAACTCTCTTTACTTCTGGGTCACAAAAGGAACCCTCTGCAGACTGCAACTGGTGCTGAATGTGTTGGCCTGGTTACTGATGGGCCTCTCCAGGTCCAGTCATGTGACCCGGTCCTGCGTGCTCTGCACTGGCTGCCTGTCAGGTGGAGGGTCTTTTTCAAATTGGGCTTGCTCACCTTTAAGTCCTTATACAGACTGGGTCCTGGCTACCTGTCTGAGCTCCTGACATCTGCAACCTCTGTCCACTCCTTCTGCTTCTCCTCAACGGTACTCCTGGACATTCCTAGGGTTCGGCTCAAAACATTGGGTGATTGTGCCTTTAGTGTCGCCGGGCCAACCCTGTGGAACTCACTACCACCTGCAGTCTGGGAGGTCCCCTCGATCAGGGTGTTACAACTGAGGCTAAAGGCCCACCTCATACACCTGGCCTTTTTGTACTAACTGCTCCAGCCCGATAGTTGAGTTATTCAGTTATTGATGATATGTATTATAACGCCGTGATTCTGAATTTAATCTGTTCTGAGTTTTTTTCCAGTATTTATTTCTTGTTTTTACCTTTTGATGCGTTTTATTGTTAGGCACCCAGAGCCTCCAGAAATGGGCGCTCTATAAATAAACTTTGCCTTGCCTTGCCTACCATCAGAGTATGATAACAATGGGTGCATATGGATATCTCTGTAGAGCCCTCCACCAACATACATGCAATAAACAGTATGACTTGATATAGTTCAGAACTGATGAGTACAAAGACATTTAAAAAAATATATATACACAATTTGTGACTCCGTATAGGTCAATGAGTTGCTATACAGTATAATGGGGGGGTGCTATCACATATGATATGAAGGACTGGGAATACCTTTGTGTTGCTAAATAAAACAGACAATGACCCCCAGATTACAGATACAGCAATGATTAGGTTTTAATAATTAAAAATACTAACCAATCCAAGGTAAGTCTCCCATTTGTGTCATCTGAATCAGAAATGTTAGTCTCCGTTTCAGAATCAGAAGCAGCTTGTGTCCCCTCACACTGATTAACACTGGATACTGTGGGCTGAAACCTGGTAAAGCTGGATACCAGTATCAAAGTTTAAAGGTATATTCTTAACATCTTTATATTCCTTTACCTCAAACATGATTAGTGAGCACAGTTACAGTTAGGATTATTGAAATCAAAGGTAAAAAAAACATGCTCCCTGTAAAACAACTAGCTTAGCTGATCTAAATTTTCAGGAAGAAGGAACATAACCAGCACAGACAAGCAAACTCCTTTTTCAGCACTTTAGCAACAGAATTTCAACAGCATGGTAAGTTTTAAGATGAAAAAATGCATATGAATAGTTCATGTCAAACCTTCACTGTTAAAAAAAAAATTGTAACTTAAATAAACTGTGTTTAGGGGTCCTCTAACGTGTTTTCAGTGAGAGCTGTAACATCAGATTTACTACATAAACATTTTATTCTGTGACATTTGACATTCTAACCCCAGGAATCACTCATTATGATTAAACTGATGCAGTCAGCCTCCTGTGTTGAACTGCCTGGAGAGATGGAACTATATGCAAATGATGGAACTCTCAATTGGCTCATGCCACTTTCAAACTGCTGCCCTAGCAACGGCTGCACTCTGAGTGCTTCAGATTCTTTACTCCATCTGCCTAGTAAGGACGTCCCGGAGAGCTCTCCTTGAACTGTCTTCAGACTAAAGTTATCTGTTTGATAAGTACTCATTTTTAGCTTAAATTTTAAATTGCTGCCTTAGAACTTTATTTAGTGTAGTTTATTTAGTGTTGTAGTAGTTTTTTATTTTTATTCACAGTTCTCTCACGGTTCCTTGGAACCGAGGGTTCCACATCTATTTGTGAGGTTTTACCTCATATTTCTTTATAAAACATATATTTAGTGGTCGGTTCCTTGAACCATTTAGTTTTGTTTAAATTTAGTGTATTTCTCTGTTCCCTTTTCTTTCGGGAACCGAGTAGAGATCAGTTCCAGGAACCGTTAGTGGTAGTTATTTAAAAGAAACCTCCGGTTCTGAGGTATTTTGAATAACAGTTTTGGAAAGTGATCTTTTTGTCTAGCTTTGATGTCAGTGGTCAATTTGGATAAACCTAAAAAATGCACAGGACCCACTGGTTTTAAATGCTGTGAGTCTTGTAGGCAACTTATAGCAAAAGCAGATAAGCATTCTTTGTGTATTTCCTGTTTGGTTACACGTTATATCTTTGCCAATTGTGATATTTGTAAGACCTTTTGTCCTAAAACATTAAAGAAAAGGTCTAAGATTTTAGAAGATATGGCTTCAGCTTCTGCTTCTGCTTCTAGTATGGATAATTCTGCTTCTTCCTCTTCCCATAAAAAGGATGGAGGTAAAGCCAAGGATCCTGACAGGAGTTTAGAAAAATCTGAACAAGGTAAAACAAAAACAGCTGTGGAAACAAGCTCTGAACCCGTTCCATTAAAGAAAAAGTGTAAAGAAAAACATGTCGCTGCACCTCCAGCCAAGAAGGCTAAGGAGCTCCCAGCAGACAAACATAGTATGCCCTCGGCTGAGGACATTGCTAAAGCTTTACAGGTTTTACAAGCCCTACAGGGGGCAATCCCAGTTCCTACACCGGCTGCCACGGTTCCTCCTCCAGCTTCTGTAAGGCAGGAATTGCTGGAAGTGTATGGTGAGGAGGATGAGGATGACTTTGAAGGGGAACTTATAGATCTAGAAGTCTCTCCAGAGCAAGAGTTTGGGTCTCCTCCTACGGGTCCTGAGGAATATTCTTCCCACTATGCCTTTGCTAAGAGCATGGTGGAAACCCTTAACCTTCCTCTTCAGGAAACAGAAGAGGATATGGAGGAGGCAGAGTTTTTGGATATGATGGGGTTAACTCCCATGAAACATATGCTTCTGCCCATGCATAAGTCCTTAAAAAAGGCTGCATTACAGATTTTTAAAACTCCAACTTCTATCCCTGGTATGGATAAGAAAGCTGACAAGAAATACCAGCTGGATAGGACTACAGCTGACTTTCTGTTTACTCATCCTGATCCTGAAGGAGTAGTCCAGGCTTCTGCCTGTGACAAGGCCAGGATCCCCTTGGCTACCTATCCACCAGACAAAGGCTCAAGGAAAATGGATGCCATGGGAAAGAACGGGTACATGGCTGCCTCTTTATTAGTTAGGTAGGCCAATTACATGGCATATGCAGTACAGTACCAGAAGGCTGTCTGGAACACTGTTATAGCTCTGGCTGATAAAGTGCCAGGTGAAGTGGCAGTAGATTTGCAGGATGCGGCAACAGCTGCACTTGATGCTACCAAGTACCAATTTCATATGGCAGTGGATGCCAATGATACTGCATCCAGAGTAATGGCTTTGTTTGTTTCGCTTAGGAAGTTTGCGTGGCTTAGAGCCACTAACCTGACCTTAGACACCCAGGCCAAAGCAATGGATTTTCCCCTTGAGAACAGCTCCTTGTTTGGAGATAAGACTGAAGCATACATGAAGAAGGTGGAGGAATATAAATCCACCTATCAGAGCAATTCAAAGAATAGGCCTTCCACCTCTTATAGACCCCAGAGTAGGGGAGGCAGGGGTAGGGGTTTTTACCCCAAACCATTTATCAAGCACAGGCCTCTCAGCCTCAACAGCAGGCCAGAGGCTACTTCAGAGGAAGAGGCAGGAGAGCCATGAGATGAGCGGCTCCTGCATCACAAGTTCAGGCACAACCCACACAGAACCCCTGATGGGCTAGTGCAGGTCGCATCCCTTATTGTAGAACCCACCAATGGGTGGCAGACTGGCTCACTACCTTCATGCTTGGCATTCCATCACCACAGACAAGTGGGTATTGGAGGTAGTGAGAGGTAGTGAGCCAGGGCCTGGCACTCCGCTTCAAATCATTCCTAAAGCTGAGAACAAGAACCTTTGCTCCAGTAACATCTGCAGACAGGATTCTGTTGGAAGCAGAGGTAAAGCATCTGCTGGCAATCCAAGCAGTGGAGCCAGTGCCTGTGAAACACAAGGCAAAGGTTTTTATTCCAGGTACTTCCTCATAGGGAAGAAAAACTGGGATTAGTGACCTAGTTTGGATCTAAGACTCCCTGAACAAGCACATTTTGAAACCAAGGTTCAAAATGGTCACTCTGGCAATAATCATTCCTTCATTACAAAAGGGAGATTGGCTATCCTCCCTTGATCTAAGGGATGCTTATTTTCACATTCCCATCAGACCATCTCACAGAAAATTCTTGAGATTCAGGCTGGCTTCAAGCCATCATCAATTTGCAGCACTCCCTTTTGGACTAACTTTGGCACCAAGGGCTTTTACAAAGTGTCTAGCAGTGGTGGTAGAGTTTTTGAGAAAACAAGGTGTAACAGTCTTCCCCTACCTGGATGACTGGTTAGTAGTAGCACAGTCTCTGCAGCATGCAGCAGTACAGTCACTGGCACTAACAAAATCTACACTGGAGTCCCTGGGATTTCTTATAAACGAAGAGAAATCTCAGCAGGTGCCACTTCAGGTGCTGGAGTTTATTGGAGCAGAACTAAACATCAGACAGGGCAGAGCCTTCCTGCCACTAGACAGAGTGACAAGCATTCTGCAGATTGGAAACTCCTTCATGTCAGGGAGATCCAAACCAGTCAGACAATTTCTCAGGCTACTGGACATACCTCTCAACTGTACCACATTACGAGGAACGTTCCTCATTTTACTTCACAAAAGCTCCCTGTTCCACATTGTAAGGACTTGTTCCACATTCAGTATTAACATTTTAAAGCAATAATCTATAGTAAATGATGCAAAAAATATATTATTCAATTAATAACAAACTTCCTGAACACAAATGCAAACCTTTTAACAGTGTTCTGAGGCTCCTAGGTAAAGATTTGAGTAAGTGTTCCACATGTTGCTCATTTGTTCCTCATTTTGAGAGGCAATGTTCCACATTTGGGGGACAAAAGGTTGAGAGGTATGCTACTGGACCACATGGCATCTGCCACTGCAGTGGTAATGGGTTCCAGGTTTAAAATCAGAGGTATTCAGTTCCACCTAGGACAGTACTGGTCTCAAAGGACAGATGCTCTGTCAAAACTGGTTTCAGTCACAAAAAGCTAGTCCAGGCATTGTGATGGTGGCTGGTCAAGCATAACCTGAGAGTGGGTGTACCTTTTATAAGGGAACAGCCCTCAATAATTCTTACAACAGATGACTCTCTTCTAGGTTGGGAGGCACACATGTTGGAACATACAGCAAGTGGCACATGGTCACCCCAAGAGTCTATGTTGCACATAAATCTTTTGGAGCTCAGAGCTGTCTATCTGGCTGTAAAGGCATTTGCTCCTAACCTTCAAAACAGGGTGGTGCAGGTCAGAACAGACACCACCACAACCATATACTACATCAACAAACAAGGGGTGTACCAGGTCAACCCTACTGTGCACAGAAACAATGAGACTGTGGTCCCCATTATAGGCAAGGCAAAATTTATTTAAAAGACGCCCAATCCTGGAGGCTCTGGGTGCCATACAAAATAAATAAAACAGCATCAAAATAAAATAAAACATCACAAATTTTTAAACGAAATAAAGAATAAAATAAATAACTCAGCAAATAATATCAGGTTCTTACTACAGTTCATGATTTTATTCCATAAAAGCTTGGGAAAATAGGACGGCCTTCAGGCAAGCCTTAAATATATCTGCAGTGGGAGCTCCCCTGACTTCAGCTGACAAAGAATTCCAGAGAACGGGAGCTGCAACACTGAAAGCTCTGTCACCAGCAGATTGTTGCCTCATTCTAGGAATAGCCAGGAGGACTCCACTAGAAGAACGGAGAGGGCGGGTAGAGAAAGCAGGCACCAGAAGGTCCAACAGATAACCAGGGCCCTGCCCATGTAGGGCCTTATAGGTGAGAAGACCCACCTTAAAGAGGATTCTCCACCTGACTGGCAGCCAATGCAATTCACGAAGTACCGGTGTTATGTGGCAAAATTTTTGCTGCCCAGTAAGTAACCGGGTGGCTGTGTTTTGCACCAGCTGCAGACTGCAGAGAGATCCTCCTGTGATCCCGAGGTACAGCACATTGCAGTAGTCAAGCCTAGATGTGACTAAGGCATGTATCAAGGTAGGGAGGTTCAGAGGCAGAACAAGGGGCTTAATCCTGGCAATATTTCTGAGATGGAAAAAACAGGAATGAACTGTGGAGGATATTTGTGCCTCCATTGTTAAATTCCTATCCAGAATCACGCCAAGATTTTGCACCCAAGAGGAGGCCTTCAATGACACAGCTCCTAGAGCAAGTCCAGTTGCTTTGTCAGAGGCCATCCTATCATGCACTCTGTTCGACTCCACTACACTACCATTACCTCTGTCTTATCAGGGTTCAGTCGCAGCCAGCTGGAGGCCATCCAGTCGTTGATTGCCAGGCAGACGTTTAGTACATACACTGCGTTGGATGTTCCTGGGACAAAGGACAGATATAGCTGGGTATCATCAGCATAACAATGGAAACCCAAGCTATACTTCCTAATGATCCCCCCCAAGGGCAGCATATACACTACGAACAACATTGGTGCCAGTATCGATCCTTGAGGAACGCCACAAGAAAGGAGGCTGGATATAGATGACGAATTTCCCATCACAACCCGTTGTCTCCTATTGGTGAAAAAGGACTCAAATCAGCAGATGACAGTACTGGTGAGCCCACAGAGCTCCATAAGGCAGTCAAGCAACACACAATGGTCCACAGTGTCAAATGCTGAAGAAAGATCAAGGAGAACAAGAATTGTCTTATCCCCCCCAATCTCTTGCCCTGAGGAGGTCATTCTGCACCCAAACAAGCACAGTTTCAAACAACATGAAGTCTTGTTGTATTCTGACCAATGCAGTTAGCCCCAGCCTTTAAACTGCCCCGGAGAACAAAGGGTTAAACTTTCTATGCAGAGTATAGAATGCTGAGCTCGAGTTTGGTCGATGTCTCTGTCTGTTTCCCTTTGAAATCTAACTGTCAGATTCTTTACTCCGCCTCACTGAACAGTCACTCCAGAGATTTCTCCTGCAGCTCGGTTCGAAAGTCGGTTGAAGTGTTGGTTTACGGTTGGTTTTTAACCAAAATTTATTTCCGCATAGTCGGTTCAGTCTCTGTCTGTGGTACCATGAGTACTAGATAGGGTTTGTACTGTTTTTCTGTGTGGAACTTGTAAAAGTGTGGATTGGTTCAGATGAACCGATCATTTGTTGATTGTTGTATCTTACTTTAGTGTGTGGTTACCGGTCCTTATCGGTTCTAAAAAAAACGTGTTTGGTACGTTTTTTTCCAAGACCCGTGACACAGTTAGGAACCGATAAGGGAGTCTTGCCTGGTGGTTGCCAAAAAAAGGGTAAGTTGGTTAGGTTGGCCATGTCTGAGAAACCCAAGAAAAAAAACGGGCCCACTGGGTTTCAACACTGCAGTGAGTGTGGGGAGGTCTTTGCTAAGGCCGATCCCCACACCACCTGTGTTTATTGTCTGGGGATTCTGACTTCCAAATTTGTAAAAACTTGCCAAAATCTACCCTTGAAAAGAGATTAGGTAGACTGAGGGAAAAGGAGGCCGAGGAGTCCGCTGACCTGGATGGCCAGCCTGGTTCAGTTCTGACTGAACCAGAAGGAGTACCCTCTGACCAGGGCGATAATTCTTCGGGCAAAAGGAGAGCCGATCCCGAGGGTTCAGTTCTGACAAAAAGAAAATGCAAAGAGAAATCATCCAGTTTGGATGCAGAAGTCCATGTTCCGACCGCTGAGGAAATAGCCAGAGCGATTCGGATTGTGGAATCGCTTCGCCCGGTTCCGACCGATCCGGCACCTTTTGGCAGGAGCTCAGTTCGGTAGGTTCCCCCAGTTCATGATTATACCCCTGAATAATTTTATGAACTGGAGTTTGAGGAGGAGGGGCAGTTTGAAGATGATGATGGTGAGGGTGAAAGTCTGGATGTGCCTATTGATCATCTCCCCAGACAGACCTTCAGGTGTATGCCCTCCTAGGCTTTCTGAGTCCCCTTCCCACTTTATGTTCTACAGAAAGGTGGCTGAGACCCTCCAGCTTCCTATGGAGGAGGCAATGGAGGATCAAGGGGAGCCTGATTTTGTGGAAATGATAGACATCCCAGAGTTCAGGAGACTGCCTATTCCCCTTCACAAATCTTTTGGGAAGCAGACACAAAAAATCCTGAAGTCTCCCAATTCTATACCTCCTGTTGATAGAAGAATGGACAAGAGCTATACACTTTCAGGCTCAGATATGGAGTTTTTATATCAACAATGCAGCCATGTTGGGGTTGTGCAGGCTGCTGCCTGTGATAAGGCAAACATTCCCTTGGATTCACACCCCCCAGACAAAGACTCCAGGAAGATTGATGCCATGGCAAAAAAAACAGTACATGTCATCTTCCTTGGGACTCAGGCAGGCGAATTATATGGCCTATACAGCCAGGCACCAGAAGTCCAGGTGGGACACTGTATGGGCACTGGCTAAAAAGGCCTCCCCCCAGCTAGCCAAGGAGCTGGAAGAGGTGGCTGCAGATGGGATTGAGGCATCAAAAGTTCAGTTTCATGCTGCTGTGGGCTCCAATGATGTGTCATCAAGAGTCATGGCTACATCTGTGGCTCTTCGGAGAATGGCTTGGCTCAGATGTACTAGCCTCTTGCAGGTTACCTAGGATAAGGCCATGGATTTTCCTGTAGTGGGTAATTCTCTGTTTGGGGAGCAGACAGAGAATTACATGAAGAAAATGGATGAGTACAGGACCACTTACAGGAGTGCTCAGGCCAAAGAGATGCAGGCAACTCCTCAAAGGCAGCAGCCTAGGGGCAGGGGCAGGCATTTTCATAGGCCTTTTTACCAAGCACAGGCCTCTTCTCCCTTTTCACAGAGGGGGTTCTTCAGAGGGAGAGGCAGAAGGGGGATGAGCAGGGCTGCATCCACTTCTCAGCCTAAGGCCCCTGCCAAGCAGACACCCTGATGGGCCTGCCCGGGTCGACTCTCTTATTCCAGTAGGGGGCAGGCTGACTTTCTTCGTCCAGGACTGGATGTCGATTACATCAGACCTGGAAGTAGTAAGCCATGGACTGGTTCTCAGCTTCAAAAAATTTCCAAAGATGAGAGCCAGATCTTTTCCACCTGCAGGTCTCTCAGATACCCTTGCCCTAGAGACAGAAGTTTCATCTCTGCTGGCTTTAACAGCCATAGAGAGAGTACCTACCCTACACTGGGGCAAAGGTCTGTACTCCAGGTACTTCCTTACCCCAAAAAAGACAGGGGAGTGATGACCCATCCTAGACCTAAGATACCTAAACAAACATCTTTTAAAACCGAAGTTCAAGATGGTAACTCTGGGAATAATCCTTCCCTCTCTAAGGCCAGGCTACTGGCTAGCCTCCCTGGACCTCAAAGATGCCTATTTTCACATTCCCATCAGGTGCTCCCACAGAAAGTACCTCAGGTTTGAGTTGCCCTCAGGTCACCATCAGTTCAGAACAATGCCCTTTGGCCAAACTTCAGCCCCAAGGGTCTTCACAAAGTGCTTGGCAGTAGTAGTTGCCTTTCTAAGGAGGCAAAAGATTTCCATTTTTCCATATCTGGACGACTGGCTAATACTGGGCCAGTCTTCAGTCCAAGTCAAGTCAGATCTGCAAGTGACCCAGCAAGTGCTCACTTCTCTAGGATTTCTTCTCAACCTTCCCAAGTCCGTTCTTGAGCCAGTCCAGCTTCTTACCTTTATAGGGGCAGAGCTGGATTTGGTGAAAGCAAGAGCCTTTCTTCTCCTAGAAAGGGCAAGTGTTCTTATAGAACTAGCCTCTTCCTTCAGCCTTCAGGTATCTCGACCAGCAAGGCATTTCCTCCTGCTCTTGGGCCACATGGCAACTTCTACGGCAGTGGTCCAAGGGGCAAGATTCCATATGAGGGATATTCAGTTCCAGCTGAGGGTTTTTTGGTCTAAGAGGAAGGATTCCCTTACCAAACTGATCCCAGTGACTCTGACCTTGATCCAAGCCCTTCAGTGGTGGCAGGATCAGGACAATTTAAGGCAAGGGGTCCCATTTGCCACTCAGTCTCATTCAGTGGTCCTTACCATGGATGCTTTCCTCCTGGGCTGGGGGGCCCATCTGGGGGTCCTCACTGCCAGGGATTGTGGTCCCCTCAGGAATCCTTTCTCCATATCAATCTCCTAGATATCAGGGTAGTTTTTCTGGCCCTACAAGCTTTCTCTCAGTCAGTACAGAACAAGGTGGTTCAGGTCAGAACAGACAACACCACCACCACCATGTGGTACATCAACAAGCAGGGAGGCACTCAGTCTATGGCCTTGCACACAGAAGCCATGAAGTTGTGGTCCCTGGCTTATTCCCTGCAAACCTCTCTGATAGCAGTTCACCTTCCAGGGAAGGACAATGTGCTAGCAGATGCACTGAGCAGGATCTCACAGGACCATCACGAATGGTCCCTGGACCCTCTGGTATTGAAGGTGATTTTTTCAAGGTGGGGCACTCCAGAGATAGATCTTTTTGCAGCCCCAGACAATCACCAACTTCCTCTCTTTTGTTTCAGACCCCCAGTCTTGGGCTCAGTCCTCCTGGATGCTGTGATTCTGAACTGGGAAGGGAAATTTCTGTATGCCTTCCCTCTCTTCCCTCTTCTGTTCAAAGATTTAGTCAAGATAAGGTCACAACCTTGCAAAGTGATTCTGATTGCTTCAGACTGGGCCAGACAGCCCTGGTATCTCCTGTTGCTGTCCCTAACAGTCCATCTTCCCCTATCTCTTCCCAGGAATTGCAACCTGTTAACCTCCTCTCAGGGGAGGATTTGGTACCCCAATCTTCAGTCTCTCAATCTCAAGGCATGGCTCTTGAAGAATTAGAGTGTGCAAATTTGCATGTGTCTCAGGGGGTTCTGGATATTCTCAAAGCTACTCGAAAGCCCTCCACCAGAAAGACTTATAACTCCAAATGGAAGGGATTCAGCATTTGGTGTTCCAAGAAGCATATTTCTCCAGATACTGCTGAATTGCCTACAGTTCTGGATTATATGGTCCATCTTAATGGCCTAGGCCTCAGACCAGCTACTCTCAAGGTACACTTGTCAGCTGTTTCTGCTTTTCTGTCAGTGGGGAAGTCTTCCTCACTGTCATCTCACCCTGTATTCTGTAAATTTTTTAAAGGATTGCTTCATACCAATCCTCCCTTTAGAGACCCTGCCCCTGCCTGGGATTTAAATGTTTGCATTGCTCAACTTATGCAACCTCCTTTTGAGCCTATGTCCTCAGCAAAGCTTAAGTACTTGACTTGGAAAACTGTGTTTTTGGTAGCCATTACCTCTGCCAGACGTATCAGTGAATTGCAAGCCCTGTCAGCGGAACCTGATTTTATCTCCTTTCACAGGGATAAAGTGATCCTTAGAACCAATAGAAGGTTCTTGCCCAAAGTGGTTTCAGATATCCACTTGAATCAGTCTATGTCTCTTCCCGTTTTCTTCACTGATCATTCTTCCTCAGGACATAGGAGGCTACACAGTTTAGATGTTAAAAGAGCCCTTAGCTACTACATAGAGTGTACCGAGGGTCACAGGTTTGAGTCCCTCCAGTTCCTCACTTATGGAGAAGTGGGAAAGGGCAAACCTGCCACCAAGAGAACTATTGCTTGGTGGATTGTGTCTTGTATACAATTCTGCTATGAGAAACTGGGAAAGATTCCACCCTCAGGCCTGAGGGCTCCCTCTACAAGAGGTACAGCTGCTTCCCTGGCTGCTGCCAGGGATATTTCTCTCTTAGAAATTTGTCAAGCAGCCACCTGGAAAACAGTCCATAACTTTACCAGGCATTACTCTCTGGATATCCAGGCTAGGAGTGATGCTCGGTTTGGCACATCAGTACTTCAGAGCCTATTCCCAAGGTAGGTTCTGTCCCTCCTCCATGGAGGTACTGCTTGGTAGTCTGCATTAGTCAGAATACAGTAAGACTTCATGTTGTTTGAAGAAAAAATTACGCACCTTAATAATTATGTTTCTTCTATTGGAGTCTTGCTGTATTCTGACCTTCCCCCCCGCCTCCCCTCTCAGAACCTGGGTTTTTGGGAAGTGGGTGGGCAGGCACAGTGTTGCACTTCGGGGTGCTCCTTTACACCCTCTGCTTTTTTGTTGGGGTGTTTATTTTCTTGTTATTCTTATTTAAATTGGTTTTGTGTTTTGTGTTTCCTGACTTGAGTCTTCCTTTGGGAATCCAAAACTTTTTGTTGCCAGTTGACTAGTAAAAATTTTTGCAATTTCCACATAGGATAGCTAGTGAGTTTTGGTTCGTAAGAATATGACGGTTAGATTTCAAAGGGAAACAGACAGAAACATCAACTGAGCTCGAGCTCAGCATTCTATGCTCTGCATAGAAAGTTTAACCCTTTGTTCTCCGGGACAGTTTAAAGGCTGGGGCTAACTGCATTAGTCAGAATACAGCAAGACTCCAATAGAAGAAACATAACTACTAAGGTGAGTAATTTTTTCTTCTGTACTATGCCTAGCCCGAAATCCCGACTGGAAGGGTTCATACAACTCATGAGTCACAAGGTGCTCTTCCAACTGAAGTGCCACCACCTTCGCCAAAAAGGGAAGGTTGGATACAGGACGGTAATTTGCCCAGACCTCCGGTTCCAAAGATGGTTTCTTTAAGAGGGGTCTCACTAGTGCCTCCTTCAATGCTTCCAGAAAGACCCCCTCGGATAAGGAGCAATGAACAATGAGGGCAAACACCGGCCCTACAGAATCAACGCATCTCATTAAGAAAAGTTTCGGCACTGGGTCCAGCTCACAAAAGGTGTGCTTCAGATTGACTGCCACCACAATGACCTCACTAACCTCCACTGGTCTAAACTCCCCCAAACTAGATGGAGTGCACTTAGAACACATAAGGCGACCACTGCAAGCTATGACATTGCTGGCTGAAGAAGCCACCTGCCGGATCGTGGACACTCTGTCTGAGAAGAACCGAGCAAACTCTTCACACTCTGTATTAGAAAAAACCTTCCCGGGCTGCAGACAAGCAGAATGGAGTAGCCTGTCTACAGCTCAGAAAAGCATAGCTGGTCGGTTCTTCCCAGTGGCAATCTCCCTGGACAGGAATGCTGCCTTCTTATGGTTGATTGCCTCCTGGTATGCACTATAATGCATACACAGGACCAATTTGTCTGCCTCCAAGCCGGACCTCCTCCAGCAGTGCTCTAACCTCTGACTCATCCTCTTCATCACTCTGAGATCTCCGTCAAACCACGGGGACCTCAGGTATGAAGTTCGGGGTCATACACGGACAGGTGCAAGGGAGTTAATGGTGTCAGATAACACCCTATTATAGGTATCAACCCCAACACCAACACCTCTGATGCATGCAGCACCCACACTAGATAATTTAGCTGCTGCCAAAAAACCCTCAGGGGTCAAACCCTGTAAAGGGCGACAGCTCATCATCTCAGCAGGGGAAGGGCTTCTGGTGGGAGCCCCAATGCATGAACTGCACCGTGCAGTGATCGGACCAAGGTACTCTATCAATCCTGAGATTAACAATCTCAAGCCCCAGTGAGAACACCAGGTCCAACATGTGGCCATCTTGATGAGTCGCTGCAGTAACAGTTTGTGTCAGGCCCAGGGAGGACATAATTTGAAGAAAATCATGACTATACCTCTGATACCCGTCGTTGATCCAAACATTGAAATCCTCCAGAAAAACAGATCTGGGGGATTCCAGCGTTCTGTCGGTGACATATTCATTGACCTCCTGCAGGAAATTCCCCATCGGCCCAGAGGGGCGGTAGATAAGGAAGATCCTGCAGCCCACACCTGGTCCCCCATGAACAGCCACACATTCAAATGAACCTGGAGTTCCCATTGGGTGCACGGTGAAGGCCAGACTGGATCAAAAACAGATAGCTACACCGCCACCCCTGCATTCCACTCTGGGGCAGTGCACCACGGTATACCCAGGAGGGACTGCAGCCTCAAAAACAGGCCCTCATCATCCCCAACCCAAGTCAGCAATAATTGCCATCTTATTTCTAATCGATCTGGCATTGCATAGGACTGCCCTCAGGGGACTATCCTTGGGAGTATCCTTTTCAGCCATACACCTTCCAGGGAAGGACAATGTACTGGCAAACTCTCTCAGCAGGATAATCCAGGACCACCATGAGTGGTGTCCAAACCCTCAGATACTCAGTACAATTTTCAGGAGGTGGGGCATTCCAGAGGTGGATCTCTTTGCCTCCGCAGAAAATCACCAGTTATCAATGTACTGCTGCAGGCCCCCTTTAAGGGGTACAATTTCCCTGGATGCGATGGCCCTGGATTGGACAGGGAAGTTTCTGTATGCATTCTCTCCTTTTCCTATGATATTCAGGACCCTGCTGAAATTGAGGTCTCAACCAGCAACAATGATACTGGTGGCACCAGAGTGGGAGAGACAGCACTGGTACTCTCTTCTGCTGACTCTGTCAGTAGTTCCCCCAGTACATTTGTCCAGGAGGCAAAAGCTACTAACCTCCTCTCAGGGCAGGATCATGTACCCCAATCTCAAATCACTGAGGTTCAAGGCATGGCTCTTGAGGACTTGGAATTTGCTAACTTTAAGCTGTCAGAGCAGGTGCTGACAGTGCTTAGGAGTTCCAGGAAACCTTCTACTAAGAAAACATATTCTTCTAAGTGGAAGAGGTTCTCCACATGGTGTGCAGGTAAGGGTAAGGATCCCTCCAGGGCTGACTTAGCCATGCTCCTGGATTACCTTACACACTCACATTCCTTAGGCCTGAAGCCTTCGACCTGAAACTCATACCCTGGGTGACCATTTTGCATCAGGAGAATCAATGGATCATTCAACCTTCATACGGAGCTATTGAGTACAATGGGTTAAGGTCCATTTGGCTTCAGTCTTGGCTTATCTGTCAGCTGGTAAAGAGAGACCCATAGCCTCTCATTCAATCTTCAGAAAATATTTTAAAGGCCTCAATCTTCTGTACCCTTCCCTGAGAGAACCAGTCCCGGCCTGGAATTTGAATGTCTGCATTGCTAAGCTCATGGATACACCATTTGAACCTATGGTGACTGCAGATTTGAAGTATATCACTTGGAAAACTGTATTTCTGGTTGATATTACTTCAGCCAGAAGGATCAGTGAATTACAAGCTCTGTGCACAGATGTGGACTATATTTCCTTCCACAGGGATAAAGTGGTCCTCAGGACCAATAGAAGATTCCTTCCCAAAGTGGTATCTGATTTTCACTTAAACCAGTCTATCACTTTACCTGTCTTTTTACAGAGAACTCCAGTTCTCCAGAAAAGAGGCTTCACTCCCTTGATGTCAAAAGGGCACTTAGCCACTATATTGACAGAACCAAGTCTTACAGATCAAGTCAAACACAGCTCTTTCAGACCTATGGTGAAGTTAATGATGGCAGAGCTGCCACAAAATGTACAATTTCTCGCTGGATAGTGGCATGTATACAGTTTTGTTATAGCAAGGTGGGTAAATAGGCACCCCGGGCTGAGAGCACACTCCACCAGGGGCACAGCTCTGTCAGTGGCAGTTTCAAGAGAAATTCCACTACTGGAAATCTGCAAAGCAGCTACATGGAAAACAGAACACACCTTCACAAGGCATTGCAGCCTGGATTTGCAATCCAGAAGTGATGCTAGGTTTGGTACAGCAGTACTGCAGAACTTGTTTCCAAAATGGGTTCTCTGCCCAACCTCCAAAGGTACGGCTTGGTAGTCTGCATCAGTTTAATCATAACAAGTGATTCCTGGGGTTAAAATAAAAAATTACTCACCATAGAAATCTTGTTTCTTCAAAGGGATCACTCATTATGATTGAAGACCCTCCCTGCCTCCCATACTAGAACCTATAGAAGTTGCTCTGCATCCCTGAATTAGTTTTTTTTTCTTATGTAAGTTAAGGTAGAGACTCGCTTTGTTTAACCAGTTGGTGTCCAGGTGGTCTCGAGTTTCTTAGGTTTGTATGTTAAGGATATTTTGACCTGAAAGGACAAAAATATTATTTTTTAACATTATTAGTTTTAGCTAGTGGGTCTTATACCCAGTTAGGCTCCATAAGAATCTGAAACACTCAGAGTGCAGCAGTTGCTAGGCAGCAGTTTGAAAGTGGCATGAGCCAATTGAGAGTTCCATCATCTGCATATAATTCCATCTCTCCAGGCAGTTCAACACAGGAGGCTGACTGCATCAGTTTAATCATAATGAGTGATCCCTTTGAAGAAACAAGATTACTATGGTGAGTAATTTTTTCTTATAGTCCCAGGGTTGTCTGCTTATCTCTCTTTATAACTGGGAAAGGTGATTGAGCTAACATGTTTATGAGCTTTGAAACTTTCTGACAGACAGTTCTAAGCAGATTGAAGCTTAGCACACAAAATAGTGCTTTGAAACACTGCTTAGTTGAATGAAAGCAGATTAATATTACAAAACCTCTAATTTTATCTAGTCTGTTAGGATTCAGAAGAGCTCCCTTTTTCTACTGTAATACCAAAATGACTGCAGCGCAATGCTCACTGCACCCATAAAAAAGAGCCCAAGACACCTGTGACAAATTATAGACACATAAGTCTAATTTCTATTCCTGGAAAAATTTTAGAATCATTAATTAAGGCTGAAATCCTCAATTACTGTAACAATTCCAGTGTAAATTACCTTCAATGAGGTGAGTTAAAAAGATGTAGATCATGCACTACCAGTCTAGCATTGTGTTATGAAAATGTAAGAAAATTAGATAATCATAAACCAGTCTGTAATTTATCTTTATTTCAAGAGGGCAGTCGATTTAGTTTCTCATAATGCTATTATTGATAAATACCTTAGGACTGAACGGTAAATTACTTAACTGGATAGATGCTTGGTTGGATGATAGATTGCAATGTGTATTGGTCAGTGGTTTCCTGTCTCCTAATGGGATGGTTACTAGCGGGGTGTCACAGGGGTCTCTCTTCCCCCACTTTGTTTAATATATTCATTTCCAATCTGGATAAAGAACTAACCAGTTGTGTTCCAAGCATGCAGACAACATCAAATTAGGAGGTGAATATAGAACCATGGAACAAATATTATCAATACAACAAGATCTTAATAAAATAAGTGAGTGGGACAACATCTGAGGTATGTCATTCAGTGCTGACAAGTATGCAGGTTTTCACTTTGGAAGAAATAATCCCAAACACCATTACTCTTTCAATGGGACACTACTCCAGTCTACAGAAATACAAAAAGACTTACGTATTCTAATTGGCAACAAATTCAAATTTGAGGCCCAATGTAACAGTGTAATAGCTACAGCAAATTGCTCTTTGTGGCACATTAAAAGATCTATAAAATCTAGGGAGTGTACATCTGCCCAATCATTGACTATTATTCCATAATTTGGGCCCCTTATAAAATGTCCCAGATAAATAAAGTGGAACAAATACAGAAGTGCATAATCAAATCAATAAAGGGAATGAGAAATCTAGATTATGAAAAATGTCTTGATAACATAAAATTAACCTCTCTGGAAATAAGACAAATAAAATGGGATTAAATGTTTTTGTACAATGTATTACAAGACCCAGAACTGACATTTTTCTGAAAATATACACTTTAAATTAGACCACAAAGAAACTAGAGGACATTTGTTCACGATCAGAGGTGAAAAAGTTAGAACAGAGAAAGAAAAATACTTCTTTACATAGAGGGTGGTGAATGTATGGAACGATCTTCCCCTTGAGGCTGTGGCTAGTGAGCCAAAGAAGACATTTGAAAAAAAGACTGGGTGCATTCATGGCCCAAAACCAAATAGGAAATACTACCACTGAATAGTGGGAGGGCAGTTCACATGATCTCACAGCCTTTATCTGCCCTGTACTTCTAGTAAAGTTATTGCTATGAATGCACCATTTGAGTCTTTATAAACAGTCCTCTGACAGTTTCTGAGGTAAAAGTTTCCCAAAAGGCAGAAATTCCCTCAGGGAAGGGCAAAATCTAGCCACTCCAGAATCTGAGCAGCACATTTCTAGTCAAAAGTCATCTCTCAGAAAATGAAGGGTGTCTCTGTATGTTACGGTTACAGGAATCATTGACTTTCAGGATTCTTCACCCCTACAGGGGCACTGCACAGAAGAAGGCTGGCACCACAACGTAACAGAGGTGTCTCTCTGAACACACTACGGACTGAAAAAGGGTCAGGAGAGAGGTGTCACCTCTCTTGAGGCTCTCCTCAGTCAACACCCCAAGCACACTGTACTGCTCTGAGGCAAAGAACTGACTATTACAGCAGCATTCCATCATGGCTTATGAAACATAGAAACATAGATTTTGACGGCAGATAAGGACCGCTTGTCCCACCCAGTCTGCCCATTTCCCTACCTAATGGATAAGCTGCAGATCATAGTTAACCAGCAGCCTACTTCTTCCTACCCCACCCCCTAGAATTGCCTTATGACTGTCCCATGCATGCTTGAATTCCACCACTGTTTTTGACTCCACAACCTCCTCCGGAAGGCTGCTCCATGCATCCACAACCTCTCTGTGAAAAATACTTCCTTAAATTACCTCTGAGCCGCCCCCTTCTATCTTCAAATTGTGCCTTCTTGTTCTTGCACACCTCTTTTTGAAAGATGCTACCCTCTTGGACTTTGTTGATTCCCTTGAGGGTACTTGAGGTTTCTATCATGTCCCCTCTCTCGCCTTCCTCGAGGGCTATACATATTCAGCTCCTTAAGTCTCTCTTCATATGTCTTCTGTGCAGACCCTGCACCATTTTAGTTACCCTCCTCTGGACAGCCTCCATCCTGTCTATGTCTTTTCGAGATTGGGTCTCCAGAACTGCACAAAGTACTCCAGATGGGGTCTCACCAACTGTCTGTACAGAGGGATAATAACTTCCTGTTTTCTACTGGCGATGCCTCTCCTATGCATCCCAGTATCCCCACCCCCTCCTTGCTGCCCTCTCACGTTGCTTGCCCACCTTTAGGTCATCTGATATGACTACCCCCAGGTCCCTTTCCATTTTTGTTGTTGTTAGTATCTCACCCCCCACTGTGTACTCTTCCCCTGGGTTTTTGTTACCCAGGTGCATTACCTTGCACTTCTTAGCATTGAATCTAAGCTGCCATACATTTGACCATTCCTCTAACCTTGCCAAGTCACTTCTCATCCTTTCCACCCCACCTTGTGCATCAACTTTGTTGCAGATCTTTGTGTCATCTGCAAAGAGACATACTTTTCCTTCCAGTCCCTCTGCAATGTCGCTTATAAAGACATTGAAGAGGACCAGTCCTAATACTGTACCCTGCTGTACCCCACTAGTAACCCCCCTTTCTTCAGAGTGGACTCCATTTACTGTTACTCTCTGTGTCCTATTCTCCAGCCAATTCTTTACCCAGGCTGTCATCTTGGGACCCACTCCCAGGCTGGCTAACTTGTATATTAATCTTTTGTGTGGTACTGTGTCAAATGCCTTGCTAAAGTCTAGGTAGGCCACGTCCACAGCCCCTTCCTGATCTACTACTTTGGTCACCCAGTCAAATAAATCTATCAGATTTGTCTGGCATGACCTTATGCTGTTGTGAAAGCCACTCCCACTTGGAACCTCTACTCAGCGTGACAGACAGAGGCTGGCAAGGGAGCCCAAGAAGTACTCTGGCTGCCCAGGCTACCTACCTAAACCCACTAAACTAACAGGGTTCTAATAACCCTAGAGGAAACTGGGTGTTACGTATGATTTTATGGCAGTTGTCCATAACTCAAGTAGAGAAATCATGATCAAAATAAAGCCTTGTATCCCTAAATGCAATATCCTTATTGTCCCAGGCGTTTTGTGGCAGATTCATTTTAGTTTTGTAATTCACACACCGGTGCACTAGCGACCATGGCTTATGGTTTTATCTTTTGGCTTAGGTGCAAATTACAGTGCACCACCTGTTCAGTGCCTAAATCCAAGTCTGGAGGGAGATCCAGCAGTTCTTTAAGAAATAAAATGAGGTGAGGAAATCATTTATTCCCCTGTCTCTGTGTCTTCTGGCAGGCCATATATCTGAATATTGTTTCTCCTGGACCATGATTCTAAATCCACCAGTTTGTCTTCTGTCTCATGATGACTTTTATAAAACTCAGAGTAAGGCCATGTTGTGAGTGTCCACCTGAGTAGTAGTTGCAGTCAGCCCATGTTCAGTTTATGTAGTTTTTCTCCTGAATCTGCTGTACATTTTTTATTGTGAGGAAGCTATAGATATTCCTGGACTAAAAGTCTTCACCATTTATTCATACTGCTGGGTTACAAGCCGGAGACACTGGGACCCTATGGGAGCCCAAAATCTTCAGGAGGGCCAGCACCAAGATAGGGCCACGCATGTGCGGCACTGTGAGACTGCCTCATGCCTGTGTAGGCTATTTCAGCGTCGGCCATCTCAGTTTATTTTTTCCCACCATTGAGTGTGTTTCTGTGATGTTGCTCATCTGCTAGGAGTCAAATCTTCACATCTACACGACAGCAGCATCTAGTCATTCAGTTATAGTTTGACTTAGTATTACTGTTTAATATTGAAAAAAAAACAAGAGAAGGGAATTTTATTTTCCTCTCAGCACTGCTGATTGAAGGGGTTGGCCATGGATGGAGATGATGGTAGGAACTGTCTGTTAGAAGGCTGCTCTGGCAGCGAGGCTGTGTCTGGTCCACCGCCCTCTCCGGAGGGGGGGGGGTCTGACCATGGGCAGTCCAATGTTCAGGCGGGAGGACAGTCTTCATGTAAATATCAAATAAGTGGGCACATTCCTGATTCAGGTTGGGGACCCAGCACCGGTCTGCCTCAAGTTCTTCCTCTTCCCATTGGAAGAGGAAGAAATTGTGTCACTCAAGGTCACCCTCTGGTACATCTGCCAAGAGGCCTTCAGTGGTCGAGTGATAGGCCATCTCCAGCTCCATCTGGTTCCCCGACAGCTTCTGTTTACAATTGCTTTGACTCTCAACACCAGAGCTCCTCTCTGTCCTCTTGCAGGGTTTCTGGTGGGCAGTTTCATCACTGGGCTGCTCTTATGGATCAGTGGGTACAGTGTCTGTCTCGTGTGCCCCTTCTGGTGGATACAGTTCCAGAGCCTTCAGGCCTAGGAGCCTTGGTTCGGTCCTGCAGGGCAGATTGAGCGTTTGGTGCCAACAATGGATTTTTTCCCCATGCCAGTGCCAGAGCCACTGGTGCTGGTTCCACATGCCCTCCCCCCTCATTCTGTTTCCTCGCAGGGGCTGGCACAAGTACCATACCTCTCCCCTTTTTTCTTCCAGGTGTGGGTTGGATGTTCAGGTGACCCCATTGCAGCTGGTGCTGGTGCTGGGTCCTGTAGTGCCAGGCCTGGTTACAGTACCAGTGTCTCCTGTTTATCCTCTTCCTAGATCAAGCAGTGGCTTATTAGGGGTGACTCCTGCCCCTTCTGAGGGTGACTTAGAGCAGGATGAGTCTGACCCTGACCTTATTATTTCTGAAGAAAATGACACATTTTACAGCTTGGATGGTAAGCCCTTGGTACCAGTTGGGAATCCTGTGGAGGATCTCTTCTTCCGGTCTTTGCTTAAAAATATGAGGGTAACCCTGGCTCTTCAGACATCTTCTGTAGACCTGGGTAGGCTTTTACATCTAGAGTGGCTAGTGACTTCATGTCCCCAGCATTTCTGTGAACCAAAATAACCTAAAAATGGTGTTCATAGTAGAATAACATCAAATAAAGCTACTGTATGCATTTGGCAAATTGTATAAGAAGGGGGTTCGATTCTAGAAATAGGGAGTTGTTGTTGCCACTGTATAGAACATTGGTTAGGCCCAATTTGGATTACTGTTCCACTGTATGTAGTCCCTTTGTTGTGAAGGATATCAAATTGTTGGAAAGACCACAGAGAACTTTTACTAAATTGATATCAGGTTGTGACAGAATGACATATGTGGATAGATTGGAGAAACTGGGACTGTGGTCCTTAATTGATAGAAGGGCTGGGGGGACTTATTGTTGTATAAAGTTCTAGGAGATGAAGATCTTAACACTGAGTTGGGATTAGTTATTGGGGATAAATCTTATCAATTAAGAGGGCATGATATGCAATTGAGGAAAGTTATGAGTAGGAGAGGAGTAAGAAGGAATGGCTTTAAGTGTAGGGTGATTAGAATGTGAAACAGATTGCCACAGGAAGTGGTGGAAGCTGAAAGTTTGAGTATTTTTAAGAATAGATTCGATAGATTTTTTTTCTGAAGTTGGTGACACTTGTTACCGCCACTGAATTGTGGGGAAAGTCCGTATGGGCCTTGACTTCTTGACTTTCTTATTCTTCCAGTATGAAATATGCTTCCTGTTCTCCCACCCTTCTAAACTTTGTCTGAAACTGTGTGGGTGAGGCCTGCTCTTATTCCCTCTATCTGCAACTCCATAGATAGGAAGTATATCCCTCCCTAGGAGAGACCTATTTTAGCCTCACAGGAAATCGCAGATGCACTGGTTGTCCTTGCTGAAAATGACAACGCTGTTCTTCCTCAAGAAGTCTCAGCAGGTCCTAGCAATAAAGAGTCTTGCAAGATAGATACCATGAGGAAGAGGGCCTTCGTAGTCGCAACTCTGGGCATGCATATTGACAGCTACCAAGATCACTTCTTAATATAAGTATGCCCTTTGGACTTCTCTTAAATCCTAAGTGGAGGACCTTCCAGAGTCTGACTTTAAAAGTGAGATTTTGCAGACTGTCACCTGAGGGAGAAAATGCAATCGCCATCAACTGAAAGCTTCCATGGACCCATACAATACAGCTTCCGGAGCAGTCGCTGCTGGAATCTGTATTAGGAGACATTCTTGGCTTAGGACATTAAAATTTTCCTCTGATGCCCAGCAACAGGTAGTGAATGTCCCCTTTGATGGTACAAATCTGTTTGGCCAAGTAGTGGAGCATGCTCTGGAGGCCTCCCAGAAGACTAGGACTGCCATTAAAAGAGGCAAGCTGGCTCCTTCAACTCCTCAGCAGGGCAGGAACCATCAGTTTTTTGTAACAGGCAGCCCTTTTGAAGAAGAGGCTGGGGCGCCCCAAACAGGCACCAGCCTCCTCAACCACAAAAGAAAATGCAGCAAAAGGCTAAACAAATCCCCAATGCCACTCTCTGAAAGTCTTGCCCTGGTGTCACCTCAGCTGCCCAAGGTGGACTTCTTCAGAGAAATGGGAGGTCGCATGACTCAGTTTTACAGCCAGTATCAGTGGAAGTCAACCACTACAGGTACATGATTCCTATGAATTATTCAAGAAGGATACTCTGTCATCTTTGCAGAGATTCCCCCAGACCTTCCACCCAAGCAGCAACATGTTCTGCCGGCAGCTCAGTAAGACCTTCTCACTTACAAAATACTGGGCCTTCTCAAAAACAGGACAGTGGAAGTGGTGCCCTTTGCAGAGCAGAACACAGGGTTCTACTCCCACTATTTTCTGGCTCTGAAGAAAACAGGTGGTATACGCCCCATTCTCAACCTCAGAAAGCTAAACAAGTTCCTCTTTTGGGAGAAGTTCAGGATAGTTTCCTTGGGAATGTTTCTACTGCTTCTTCAACAGTACGACTTGCTGGCATCCCTAGATATGCAAGACACCTTTTAGCACATTCTGGTACACCCAAATCACCACAAGTATCTTCACTTTGTGGCCCTGGGTCAGCATTACCAGTTCAGAGTCCTGCCCTTTGGGCTGTCCTCAGCACCTCAAGTCTTTACCAAGTGTTTTGCAGTCCTCATGGTACATCTTCAAAAGCTCAGCATTCAAATCTTCCCCTACCTAGATGATTGGCTTTTGGCAAGCCCATCAAGACGGGAGACACAGATAGTGGTATCCATGGCATCTGAGTTCCTCATCTGCATGGGGGTCCTGCCGAACTTCCAAAAGTCACAGCTTCAACCCTCCCAGCAGCTGCTCTTTAGAGAAGCCCTTTTGGACTCTGCCAAGTCAAGGGCTTTTCTCCTGGAGGACAGAAGGAACGACATTCTCCAGATGGTTCACTTCATGAGAGAGAACAACCCAGTCAGAGCTCAGTCCATGCAATGGATGTTGGGCCTCATCCATTTTCACAGTGTCCCTAGCTCGATTGCACATGAGGACCACTCAGTGGATGCTCAGCACACAGTGGTCCCCCACAACACATCCATGGTCTTACCCTATAAGAGTGACAGAGCCTCTGTGAAAATCATGTGCATGGTAGCTACAGGAGAAAAACCTTCTACAAGATCTGTCCTTTGCACAACCGGAATCCCAGATCACCATCACCATGGATGCATCTCTGCTCAGCTGGGGTGCTCATTGCCAGGAACTTCACATTCGAGGAATATGGACCCCGGTGGAGTCTCATCTTCACATCAATGTTCTGAAGATGAGAGCGGTCCTGTATGCTCTCTGAGCCCTAGAAGAAGTTGTCAATCTAAAATCCTTCTTCAGATGGACAACAAGACTGTGATGTACTACATTAACAAGCAAGGTGGGACACACTCCTACCCTCTATGCAGAGAAGCCATGAGGGTATGAGAGTGGTGCCTCAACTACGATGTTCTGATTCAGGCAGTCTGGCAGACTACAGCATCAGGATGGAAGCAGATCCTCAGGAGTGGTCACTTGCTCCAGACATTGTGCGATCGCTTTTTGATGAGTGGGACAGTCCAGACTTGTACCTTTTTGCTTACCCAATCATTGCAAAAACTGTCTCTATTCTGCTCCAGACATCTAGAACCTGGCACTTTTGGTCATGATGCATTCAGGCTGTGGTGGACAAAACATTTTCTATACACATTTACTCCTCTTCAGCTGATTTAGAGGGTGCTGTTCAGACTGGAAGCACATGGTGGCAAGGTGATTCTGATTGCACTGTACTGGCCTCAACAGATCTGATTTCCATTGATCAACAAGTTGTCAGAGGCTCCTCCAAAGCAACTGCCTCTGTGAATGAACCTCCTTACACAGGGACCCCTGGTCCATCCCAACCTGCACTCCCTTCATCTCCATGCCTGGCTCCTAAGGAGATAGAAGTGGTCAGGTTTAAAGTTTCCCAGAGAATCTCACAGATCTTCTTGGCAGCAAGTAAGCCCTCCACCAGGAAAACTTACACCACTAAATGGAAGCGTTTTTCAAAATAGTGTGGTAAGGTCTACCTAGATTCATATCAATGTCCTCTGGATAAAGTGTTGGACTACCTGTTAGACCTTTCAGATGTGGGACTGCAATATTCAACTATAAAGGTACACCTCTGTGTGCTGTCTGCCTATCATGAGCCAGTCCAGAACATGTCTCTGGCTCAGTTACTGCTGTCCAAAAGATTCCCAGATAATCTCACAGATCCTCTTGGCAGCATGCAAGCCCTCCACCAGCAAGACTTACACTGTTAAATTGAAGCGTTTTTCAGAATAGTGTGCTAAGATCTACCTAGATTTATATCACTGTCCTCTGGATAAAGTGTTGGACTACCTGCTAGACCTTTCAGATGTGGGACTGCAATATTCAGCTGTAAAGGTACACCTCTGTGTGCTGTCTGCCTATCATGAGCCAGTCTAGAACGTGTCTCTGGCTCAGCTACTGCTGTTCAAAAGATTCCTCAAAGGTATTCTTCACACAAGGTCCCCAGTTAGGAAGTCGGTAGCTGCCTGGGATATTAATCTCATGCTAGACATGCTCGCTTGTAAACCCTTTGAACCTGTAGCTACATGTGATTGGAAGTTTCTGACCTGGAAGACCATTTTTCTGATAGAAATCACTTCTGCTTGCAGGGTCTCTGAAACACATGCCTTGGCCTTAGACACCCCATTCCCATATACTGTCTTTCATAAAGTCAAGGTGGTCCCCTGTACTCACCCAAAGTTCCTACCCAAGGTGGTTTCAGATTTCCACCTCAACCAGCCCTTGGTTTTTCCCACCTATTTCTCTAACTTCCAAAATGAAGGGGAATGCACCCTTCATTCCCTGGACACTAAAAGGGCTCTACGACTCTACATAGATAGAACTGGGGATAGCCATCAAGATAAGCAACTCTGTGTCTTCAACACAGCCCGGCTGGGTCAGCCAGTAACCATCAAATGTATCTTTGCTTGGATAGTTGCATGCCTTTGCTATTGCTATTCTATGGCACAGGTCAAGTTGGAAAGCCAGGTGCATGCCCACTCTACTAAAGCATTTTCTGCATCCCTGGTGGAGATCCTCTCTGTCCCCATTGCTGATATTTGCAAAGTGGCTATTTGGAGATCAGTTCACACTTTTGTAAAGCACTGTGCTCTGAATGTCCATGCCAGACAGCATGCTTCCTTTGGCTGGACAATCCTTAATGGACTTCTGTCCTGAGTGAGCTCCTACCACCCTGCTTGGGGGATTTAGTTTCAGCTTGGTACTTTAACCCAGCAGTATGAATAAATGGTGAAGACTTTTAGTCCAGAAAGATACAAAAATTACATACTCACCATAATTCTTGGTCTTCTTGGACAAGTCTTCATTTATTCACACATTCACCCACCAACCCCCCAGAACTCAATCTGCTCTTGGTCTTCACTCGCTTGTTTGGTTTGTGCTGTGAAAACATTGTCTAAATTGACCCGTCTTTTGTGGGTCAGTTGGGCTATGATATGTCCTTGTTAGGTTAGGGATTCTTAGGTTACAAGCTGCAATTCCTCTGTAAAAAATGTACTGAGGTGGTTGGAGGGGAGATGCTGAGATAGCCTACACAGGCTCAAGGCAGTCTCGCGGTGCCACGCATGTGTGGCCCCTATCTCGGTGCCTGCTCTCCTGAAGATTTTTGGCTCCTACAGGGTCCCAGCACTTCTGGTTTGTAACCCAGCAGTATGACATGGTGAAGACTTGTCCAAGGAGATGAAGAATTACAGTGAGTACATAATTTTCATTTCTCAGAATGTGGATATGGTGTACTTATCCACACTTCTGGCAGTATTCCTTTCCCTTTAAGGCTTGCTGGAAAGTCTTGAAGCTGGCTCCTCCCACCCACCTGGATAGTAAGTCCCCTCAGCACTGCCCTGTGATGTCAGATCTTCCTTTCCGCTGGAAGAAGAAGGTTCCCTCCTTACCACTTTCTGCACTGAGCAGGCACTTTGCTTCAAACTTTAATGATTTGTGAAATTCTTTATCTTCAGGCGATTTCTTCAACATCTCCATTATGGATGACTCAAAATCGTCACCAGGACTGGAGGTGTGCATGTGGGCAAAAGATGTCCCAGACAGACCCATACACCACATGTGTCTACTGCCTAGACTATGAACACAATCCCCAGGCATGTTATTGCACATTGCATCCTTCAACTTTGGAAGACCAGCATACTCAGCTTCTTCTAGGGCACTCTGATGAATAGGATCCTCCTGTTAAATCGAAAGATGCCCATCTGGTGGTCGTCATGGCTATGGGGTCCACCGAACAGCTTGCGGCTTTTGAAGAGGCTATGTCTCAGACCACAGATCATGCCACTTTGACCTTTATGCCTCTTTTCTTAGGCGTCACCTTTTCAGGGGCATTTCGTGAATTGTGCCAGTCCCTTCCCACCTTTGGGCAGGGTCCCATTATGGACACCAAATCTAAATCTTCAAGAAAAGACTAAAAAGAGGTTACACCATTGATCATTGGATAGCGAGTGCTCTCGGGCTTCAGATTCCCACACTTCTCTGGAGGTTTCAACTATGGTCAATCCTTCGGCTCTGGCTGCTGGCTCCACAGTTCTCCCATCAGGCCTGGTGGTCAAGATGCCCGTCGACCAACCTGTTGAGATTTTTCTTGAACTGGTCAACCCGTTGTCACCAGATGAGGCTGATACCTTTCTCCTTAAGACTCGGATCCAACCTGTTACTTCCTAGGGTGGATTAGACCAGCCTGCTGATCCAGGCCTTACCCCTGAGGATCCGGTGATCCCAGATGATCCTCGGCTTTTGCTGGCTCCCTCTGAGACCCACCATTGGCAGCTCTGACAGTTGAGGTTGTAGTCCCAATCCTGAAGCCCATGCTGGCATTGGAGTTCCTGTTCTCAGCATTCGGGCAAGTGGCGTCACCACTGCTCCTCCTCTTTTTCCTTCTAAGATGAGGAGAGACTCTACTGCAAAATGCGTTGATGCTATGAGGAGCTTATGTGACAGCAACTCATGTTTACCAGGGTTAAGCCAATTCTGGCCCCCACCCTGGTTATCATGTGACTTCTGCTACCAAGGCCTTGGCCTACCCCGGCCTCTCCAGCTATTCAGGTGGAGCCACCACCTAAACAGCCGAAGGAGGGCCCCCTTTCCTAAGGATGCCTGCACTGCTCCAGGGCTTCATCATTGGCTATTGGTCACCGTGACTCCCGAGAGACCCCACAGGGTCAGTGGGGACTCTGGCCATCAACCTTTATTCAATGAATCCTCAGAGTCTGAGGGCTTCTCACTACACTCCTGTCTGTTGGATGTTGAGTCGGGAGAGGATTTGTTAATGGAGCATGGTCCCATTTTTTTCCATGGGATTTATCCATTTAATCTTGGAATCTACGGGTCTTCAGATGGAGCCTGTCCTGAAATGGGCTAAATATCCTCTGACCAAGATTCTCAACTGGGGTGACTCCCCTCGGGAGGCCTCCCCTGTCCCCAAGACCATTCTTGGCCCTGCTCTGGAGCTTTGGTAGCACTCTGCCTCTTGCCCTGCACCGTCGACATGGATGACCCGCAAGTATGTGATCCCTACCAGTTCCCTGTCGGGTTTGACCGAACATCCCTCTGCCAAGTGTCTGGTGGCTAACTCTGTCCTTCAGCGTACAGGTAATGTCAAGGACATGGATAAACCTCCCAAGGAATCCAAGAAATAGGATCAAAAGGCCAAGAAGGTCTGCACGGCCTCCTCTCTTGGCCTTCAGCAAGCGACTTTGGCCCTTTTAATGGCTCGCTTTGCTCGTGCCCTCTTGGGCACCCTTGAGAAGGTTCTTCCCTAGCTCCTTGCTGACTTGCAGACCATGGTCAAGCAGGTCTGGGATCAGGGCCAAGAGGTGGCTAAGCAGCAGCTCTAGACAGCCATGGGCATCAGCGGACTCCTGCACCTGGTCTGTGGCTGCCACAGTGGCCATGCATCACAGGACTTGGCTGAGGATTTCAACCTTCACGGCAGATACCCAGCACAAGTTGGCAGATGTCCACTTCCTGGGCACCAACTTGTTTGGGCTGGGGGTGGAAGTATATCTCACTCGCACTGAGAAGTCCAGTGCCACTATGGACTCTGTTACCTTCACTCAGAGGAATTCTGAGGGCTCTAAGGCTCAAAAGAAGAAGCCGTTTGGCCCCTCTCTGCTCCTTCGACCAAGCTATCCCAGCCACCAGTTGGAAAGCAGACCCAGGCTTGGCATCCCTGGCCGAAGTCAGTTGCTTCGGTTGTTCAGAAACCAGGAGGTCGAGGTCCCACTGGTTCCTCAGCTGGTCCCTCCTCTGCCTCCAAGCCTGCCCAGTGACGGGATGGGGGTTCCCCCTTCATGCCCATCCTGACTCCCCTGGGTCATCCCATGGGGGCCAGCTCTGCCACTTTCTTTCCACCTGTTCTGCTGTTGCCACAGACAGGTGGGTCCTCGAGGTGGTTGGTCAGGGTCTGTCTATAGAATTTGAGGCTTACCCACCTTGCTGAGCCCATGACCCATGGGAGGACATGGTGTCCACTGACATTCTGTCAGCTCTTCGGGAAGACATTGCCCAACTCCTCCAGAAAGAGGTCATGGCTCCTGTCTGAAACTCTCCAGTACACCCTGGGTTTGTCTCCAGGTACTTCCTGGTGCCAAAATGGATGTGGGGCTGGTAGCCCATCTCAGAGCTGCACAATCTGAACAAATTCCTTCAGCCGTGCACTTTCAGGATGGTCACTGTGTCTCAGATCATACCATCTCTTGAGCAGAACATGTGGTTTTGCTGTCTGGATCTTCAGGACACATTCTTCCACGTCCCAATCCTTCTGTCCCACCACCAGTTGCTCTTGTTCTGTGTGGAGGGGATTCTCTACGAGTTCTAGGCCATGCACTTCGGCCTTTCCTCGACTCCCATGGTCTTTACCAAATGCATTGCAGTGGTGGAAGCCTACCTGAGGCACTGAGGGGTCCGGGTATACCCCTGCTTGGATGATTGGCTCATAACGGGTCCCTCCAGGGAGGAGGTGGAGCAGTCCAGAGATCTGGCCCTCCAGACCTGCTTGTTTCTTGGCCTTGTGGTCAATGAGGCCAAGTCAGAACTCGTACCTTCACAGGTGATACACTTCATTGGGGCATTGGTCGACTCTTGCTGAGCCAGGGCTTGGCTTCTGGCAGACAGGGTGGAGGCTTTCTCCTTCTTTGCCTGATCATTTTGGGTTGGGCAGTTGCGCCCTGCTTGGGACTTCCTGTGCCTTCTGGGATACATGGTGGCATGCATCAGTGTGGTCCATTGGGCTTGGTGGAGGATGTGCTCTCTGCAATGGGATCTTGCCCACCAACGGTCTCAGCACAAGTGCCACTTTGACCAGCTGGTCACTGTGACTCAGCTGATGTGAGAGACCCTCCAGTGGTGGTTAATCCCAGAACATCTGCAGGAAGGAATCCCATTTTTCTGCCCAGAGCCAGTGGTCATCCTCACTACCAGTGCCTCCCTGATGGCCTGGGGTGCCCAACTGGGGACCATAGGATCCACTGACTCTGGACCTCGAGGAGTCCTGATGCCATATCAGCTGGCTGGCGCTTCAGGCAGTTCGTCTCCCACTGACAGCCTTTGCGCCACTCGTTCGGGGTCAGGTTGTTCAGGTCCAGATGGACAACACCATGACTTAGTGACCACCTTGCCCTAATTAGCACTTATTAATCACATGGCTCAGTCTGTTACTTTTGGTCTCCATGCGCTACCACTTCCCGGGTTGTCGCTACACAAGCTTATCTAAACATTGTTCTATTTAACCCCTATGCCTCTTTTCGTCCCTGTTATTATGCTGCTATCTTATATTTTTCTCATTATGTAACTATCTGTTGCCTGGGATTGAGCTCATTTGTAGTAGCACATCTTGTATGCAACTGTACTACACTGTATGCATTTTATTTTACTATGTTTCTGTTTGTTCTCCCACATTATGTAACCCCTCCCCCCAGGATGCTTCTGGAAATGAGCTGTTTACAGCTCATGTTGTCTTTCCTTGTGAAACCTTTTCAAATAAATAAAATAAGTAAATATGACCACCTATGGCTTCAACAAACAGGGTGGGATGCACTCCCTTCCTCTGTGCAGTGAAGCTCTCCACATCTGGACCCTCATGCTTAGCCTGCACTCCAATCTCCTGGCAATCCATGTGGCCAGCATCTCCAACCAACTGGCAGATGCCCTCACTCATGTGGGCAAGGTGTCTCACTCATGGTCTCTTCATCCAGAGGTGGTACACAGCCTATTCTCCTGACTGGGCACCCCTCTGGTGGATCTGTTCACCTCCATGGAGAACACAAAACTGTGACTGTTTTGTGCCCACCCCCCTCAGCAGGGAATGCTGCAGGGAATGTCTTCTTGAGTTACAGGACCCTAGGCCTCCTCTGTGCCTTCCCTCATTCTTCCTGATCCACAAAGTGCTGATCAAAGCCAGGAGGGACAAGGTACAGATGATCCTGGTGGCTCTGGATTGGCCCTGCCAGTTCTGGTACCCCGATCATCTCAGCCTCAGCAGTAGGCTCCCATGGCATCTTCCTCTCTGCTCAGACCTGCTGTCTTGCAATCGGGAAGGTACTCATAGAAACATAGAAACAGAATGTGATCGCAGATAAGGACCAACAGGCCCATGTAGTCTGCCCTTTATCTCTGCCTACTAAGAATGCCACAGATCCTACTTCATCTCCAGCTTCACCTTCTCTTTTGAACTGCTATGGTATCCCTATTTCTGTCCCATGTAGTTTTGAATTCCTCCACTGTCTTCACCCCTACCACCTCTGCTGGGAGGCTATTACATGCCTCCTCTACCCTTTCCATGAAAAAGTACTTTTTCACATTGCCCCTTAGTCTACCCCATTCCAGTCTCATGTCATGCCCTCTTGTTTTTTCAGAGCATCTTCTCTTTTGAAAGGTGCTGCCCTCCTGTACTTTATTAATTCCCTTGAGATACTTGAAGGTCTCTATCATGTCTCCCCTCCCCCCCAGGGTATACATATTGAGTTCCTCCAATGTATCCTTGAATGACATTTAGTGCAAGCCCTGCACCATTTGTGTTACCCTTTTTTGAACTGCCTCCACTCTGTCTACGTCCTGTCAGAGATGCAGCCTCCAGAACTGGACTCAGTACTCCAGATGAGGTCTCACCTATGACTTGCGCAGTGGCATTACAACCTCTTTTCCTCTGCTGGTGATACTTCTCTCTATGAACCCCAGCTTCCCACTTTCTCTGCCCACCACCTTGGCACATTGTTTGGCCACCTTTAGGTCATCAGATATGATTACCCCCAGATTTGTTTGGTCCAGCTCCCCCACTCCCTGAAGAGAGCTCAGCCCCCACCTGCTCACTGCCCCCCCATACCCAGGCTTACCCCCGCTGGGCGAGGGCCATCAGGCAGGTGCCCCCTTCCCATGGTCCGTGGTAATGACCCCTGGCTTGCCCCCCAGGGTTGGGCCATGGGAGAGTTGACCCTACCCGATGGACACTGTTGGCAGCAGGGGTGGCGGAAGAGGGGGACTTAATGCTTGGGGCCAGGATTTTGTGTGCGGCTGTGCCTGGAGGTGGTGAGATACAGTGAAGACCTGCTTCTGCCCTGCCCCCTGCAGATAACAGCGCTGGCACAAGGGATCCCCCCAGCCTCTGCCAGGGGTCTGTGACATGCCAAAGACACTGCCCCCTTCCCCCAGAGAAGGAGAGCAGTCCTAGGGATGCTCAGTCCTTCTGTCCCCGGCCGGCCCTCCAACATCCCGAGTCCATTTCTGAATCCCGATTGTCAGTGTCACAGATGGATGCACTGCCTCTGCACCAGTGGGCCGGCCCAGATTTTTTTTCCTGTTTTGTGGCCGCTGATATCTTCCCACCCATCATGTAATCTTCCCTTGGGTTTCTGCACCAATACCGCAAAGGCCATCAATTCCAGAATTGGGATACTCTACCATCACAAACACAGCCTAACAAATGAAGCCCTGAGCCTGGCCATCAATAGTTCAGTTGTCTCCCTCATCGATTATGGCTTGGCCAAATATGGATTGGCAATGGACACTGCCCTCCACTGCATCTCTTTGGCACTAAATAAGGCCTGCCGCCTCCTCACAGGTGCTGTAAGACTCACGCACACCTGTGAACTCTATGCTCGGGCAGGTTGGCTCCAACTGAAGAACAGAATTACATACCAAACTTGCCTACTTGCCAAAAAAGCCTCACTAAATTTGCTACCACCAGGAGTTCAGAACCTGCTCATGTGACATGAGTACTAGGCTGACCAGAAGCTCCAACAGTCAAATCTTTAGTGAACCTAGATACCACACTGCCTTGGCACTCCGTGCATTCTCCTACAGTGCACCCCACTGGATCAACACTCTACCACCTGCAATCTCCAGAGTAGCAACTATTGGTGCCTTCAAGTGTAAGCTTCATCAGCACCTCACTGCTGAGGACAACTGTGACTGCTTCATCTAACTTTTGGTACATACAAATGAAGTCTTCGTCAGCACCTCATTATCAAGGACACCTGTGACTGCATCCATGTACCCCCTCCCATAGTAATCACCTGCTGCACTTAGACGCACCTCTTGACCCAGGGGGCACCTCCCAACCTCAGCATTTCACTGATCCCCACTTCGTCCCTGCCTAACCTCCCCTCATCTCATGGCACACCCCTTCCTCCCCCTGTCTCCCTCCATTTCTCCACTATGTCATCTTTGTCTGTTACCTTCTCTGTGTCTGTCTTCTCCAGGGTGTTCGAACTCACAGATGTAGGCATACATTGTACAATGCCTCAGCAGTGTCTACTTGTGTGAACCTTTCTGTAACCTACTGCACCATCTCTGTAAATGTATAAATTGTTGTTATCTGCTATTTTCTGTTCAACTGATGTGGAACCTACAAAAGAGCATCCGCTCACAGGTGTTATCCAAGAACTCGATAAACAATAAATAATGCACCTCAAGTACATGAGTTTGCATTTCTTTGCATTGAATTCTAGCTGCCACACTCTGGACCATACCTCCACTTAACTAGGTCCCACCTCCTTTTCTCCACCCCTCCTGTACTGTCAACCCTATTGGAGATCTTTGTATCATCTGCAGAAAGGCATATCTTCCCCCTCCAGCCCTTCTGCAATGTCACTAATTAAGATATTAAACAGCACTGGCCTAAGAACTGATCCCTGTGGCGCCCTGCTGGTCACCCTTCCTACTTCAGATTTATCCTTGTTTACCACCACCCTCTGCGTTGTATTCCTTAGCCAATTTCCAACCCAATTCACCACCTTGTGTCCCAATCCTAGGCAGCCCAGCTTGTTCACAAGCCTCCTATGTGGAACGGAGTTGAACGCTTTGCTGAAGTCAAAGTAGGCCACATCCACCGCTCCTCTCTGATACACATCCCTAGTGATGCAGTCAAAGAAATCTATCAGATTAGTTTGACGTGACTTTCCTGACGTGAATGCTGTTACTATTAACTACTGTTACTATCCTAGAAAATAGAGGAATCACTAAAATGAAGAATTATAACAAAGCAAACTATGTTGAAATCAAAAACTATTTATTAAACTGGAACTGGAAAAAGAACTAGAACATCTTTCTGTTGAGGAAGTTTGGAACAATATCAATACTAATCTCCAACTTTGTATTAATACTTGGGTACCTGATCGAACTAAATATATAAATAAAAAACGTAATCCTGCCTGGTTTAACAATACTATAAGGAAATCCATACTGAGAAAGAAAAAGGCCTTTAATAAATATAACAAAAATAAAACTGAAGAAAATTGACAAAGGTTCAAACTTAAATCTAAAATAACTAAGCTGAAGATACAGACTGCCAAAAAGAATCTTGAAAAAAACCTGGTCAAACAAAAAGACAATAAAAAGTCCTTTTTTAATTACATTGGTTCATTAAAAAAGTCACAAACCAATGTGGGACCCCTTATAGTTGATGACTTATTAATATCCAATGAATTAGAAATGGCAAATGTTTTTAATAATTCTCTAATGTTTTCAAAATACAGGAAAAACTAGTTTTACCACTTATTTCTGTCAACAATCCAAATATTATATTTTCATCTACGGCGGTCCTTTCTACGATAAAAAGTTTTAAAACTTCTACCTCGGTTGGTATTGATAACATACCCTTTATTTTCATAAAGAATTTGGCAGCTGAGTTGGCTGATATTCTTACCTTACTTTTTAATAAATCTTTACAGCAAGGTATTGTACCTGTGGAATGGAAATCAGCTAGGGTTATACCCATTCATAAAAATGGGTCAAAATTTCTTGCCAAACAGTACAGACCTATTAGTCTTACTCCTAGTATTGGTAAAATTATGGAAAAACTCATTCTGCAAAAACTTGAAGAGCATTTTAAAGGTTCTAAGAATACTAATATCTTTCAGTATGGTTTTTGTAAGGGACGATCGTGTCAGGAAAATTTAATACATTTTTTTGAACCAGTGAGCCAGGCATTGGATGTTGGTCTTCTAGTTTATGTAATTTTCCTAGACTATGAAAAGGCATTTGATTCCGTCTCACATAAAACAATAATAGAATGTCTATATAATCAAGACATATGCATAAATATAATTAAATGGATTGTATCATGGTTACTAGAGAGAAAACAACAAGTCAGTATCAGAGGTTATGTCTCAGATTGGAGTAGTGTGACAAGTGGTGTACCCCAGGGATCCATGCTGGGACCCTTTTTGTTTAATCTAGTGGTTGCCAGCACGTCTACATCAAATGGTGTGTGGATAAATAAGTATGCCGATGATGTTAAGCTTGGCTGCATTGTTAATGATGCAGCCTCAGTTTGTAATCTTCAGTCAAACCTAAATAATATATTAACCTGGGCTAGTGATAAGAATTTATCTTTAAATATAAATAAATGCAAGGTTATGCACTTTAGAAGAAATAATCTAAAAGCACATTACATGTTGAAAAATGTACCTTTGACTGTAGTTTCATCCGAAAATGATCTGGGAGTAGTAATTACTGATAACCTAAAATTTACAGACCATAATAACCTAATGGTTAAAAAATGTCATCGTCTAATTAACTGTATACTTAAAAATCTTAAGAGTAGAGACCCTGAGGTATTAATTCCTCTATATAGCAGTCTGATAAGGTCAAAGTTTGACTATTGTTCACCATTCTGTGCACCTACTTTTGTAAAGGGTAAGATTAAAAGGGAAAGGGTACAACGTAGATTCACTAAAAGTATAAAGAGCCTTAAACATACTCCATATCTTGAAAGACTAAAAAAACTAAACCTCTATTCATTAGAATATAGGTCTATAAGAGGGGATCTATGTCTAATTTTTCGTGCTTTAAAAGATGTTTCCTTATTTGAAACTCTTTGTCTTGAACCAGGAAATGGTTTAAGTGTCACCAGATCCCATAATGTTAAAATTAAGACATTTAATGTACAAACTACTAAAAGGAAAAATTTTATAACCCAGAGAGCTGTTCCAGTTTGGAACTCCCTGCCATCAAATGTAGTAAATAGCCCCAGTTTTAGTGTTTTCAAAATTAATCTGGACAATTATATGGGAAATAAAAAATACTATTTCCATCCTGGATAATGGATGGCGAAGTCATAATGGGCTCGCTCCCTCGACTTTGTATTTTTGCTATGAACCTATGAATGCGTGCTGCCTCAGATCTTGTGCTCCACTCAATTCAAGGTGCTCCACTATCCTTTCCTTTAGCAGATATGCCATAATTTTACCCGCCACCAAGGTCAGGCTGACAGATATATAGTTTCCAGCCTCCTCCATGCTCCCACCTTTGTGGAGAGGGACTAGATCAGCCCTTCTCCAGTCCTTTGGAACCATTCCTGTCTCCAGTGACTCATTGAACTGGGCTGCCAGAGGTGCAATCGGTACCTACCCCAACTCCTTTAATATTCTAGGGTGTATCCCATCTGGTCCCATTGCCTTATCCACCTTTAATTTTGTAAGTTGTTTTAGGACTCTGTCCTCTTTGAACAGACTGTTGTCCACCTCCCTTCCCATCCTGATTCTTAGCTGTGGTCCCTCCCGTTCTCCTTCCTCCATGAAAACTGAACAGAAATATGTGTTCAGGATTGATGCTTTATCCTGGTTCCCTTCCACTCCCACTACTTCCTCCCCTTTTAGCCTTACAGCCCTCCCAGTCTTTCTTTTTTTGATAATGTATCTGTAGAAAGTCTTGTCCCTTTTTTTAACTTCCTTTGCTATATTTTCCTCTGTCTTCATCTTAGCTCCCCTGACTGTCTTCCCTGCCTCCCTCTGCTATTCTAGATACACTGCCCTGTCTTCTCCTTTTGTGTCTCCTTACATTTCCTGAAAGCTAGAATTTTTGCCCTTACTTTCCTGGCCACCTCCTGTGAGAACCATAGTGGTTTTCTTTTCCTTTTGCCTTTGTCTATTTGTTGAATACAAAGGTTTGTTGCCTCACTATGGCTCCTTTTAGATGGGTCCATTGTACCTTGCCCCCCATTTTCTTGCCCCCTGCTAGGTCCTCCCTGAGACATATTCCATCTGGACCTTCAATCCCTGCACCTCACAACCTTGTTCTTGAGCGACTAGAGTTCCAGGCTTCCGATCTCTCTCTGAAGATCTCCTCACCATGGTAGAGGCTTCTCAGAAGGAGTCAACCTGAAAATGCTATGCTTTCAAATGAAAGAGATTCTCCATTTGGTGGCAGAGCAAGGGGCCTGACCCCTTATCTTGTCCTTTGGCTAGCATTCTCGACTACCTTTGGCTCCCCTCTGTCAGGCCTTCAGTCAGTGACCTTTAAGGTGCACCTGTCAGTCATCTTTGCATACTGGACACAGCTTGTATGGTGTTGGTTGTGCAGGAGAAGTGGTTTGGTGCTTTTTCAAAGGCCTTGACCACATTTCCACTTCAGTGCATGAACCACCACCACCTTGGGACTTGTTGCTGGTGTTGGCAAAGCTAATGGGCAAGCCATTTGAACCAATGCACAGGTGTGAAGTGTCTCACCTGTCATGGAACATTGCCTTCCTGGTGGCTAGCACATCAGCCAGAAGGATCAGTGAGCTCCAGGCTCTCTTGGTGATCTCTTTACCTGGTCTTCCATTGGGAAAAGGTGATCCTTCGTCCCAACCTGAAGTTCCTCCTGAAGGTTGCGACTGAGTTTCACCTTAACCAGGTGATCATTCTCCTAGTGTATTTCACCAATCACACCTCAGAGGCCGAGCAGAGGCTTCATATTCTGGACCTGGGGCGAGCACTTGCCTACTTTAAGGAGATCATGGCTGGAGTTCAGGGACAGTTTCATCAACTATTTGTCACCTACGCTGAAGCTGCACCTAGCAGACCAGCAGCTAAGTGGATGATTGGCAGGTGGATTGTTTCCTGCATCAACCTCTGCTATAGGTTGGCAGGTAGGGAGCCTCCTGTAGGGCTATGGGCTCATTCCACCTGTCATACTGCTGCCTCTGAGACTGCTTCCAGGGATGTCCCTATCCAGGAAATATGCAGGGCTGCTAACTGGAAGTCAGCACACACCTTCATTTACCACATCATCCTTCAGTCATGCTAGGATGCTGGTTTTGGGGCTTCAGTTCTCCAATCTCTGTTCCCTAAATAGGGGGTGGGGAGTGTGTGTCTTGCCACCTCCTTCTGGAGAACTGCTAGGAGTCTGCCAGAAGTGTGGATAAGTACAACATATCCCCATATCCACGTCCCTAGAAAAACAGGTTACTCACCTGTAACAGTAGTTCTAGGAATGGTATATGGTGTTTTATTTATGTGTTTATTTATTGCAGACATACCTTTGAGCTGGAAGCTCATTTACAAAGGTTCCATGTCACAACAAAGAACATTTGCAGGTAAAAACTGACGGGATACAATGCAGAGTACATAATCATGAATACAGTAGTTTACAAATTATAGGGGCTATTCACAAAGGTGCGGAGTGGGTACGCACCATGTAAATCAGGTGCGTATCCCACCCCGCACCTGCCCATGGCCACTGTGCCCCTACGCGGGATTCTGAAAGCAAATATTCCCCCCTCTATGCACTCGATCCCCTGTCCAATGCGCAGCTTCACATCAGGGTGGGCCAGGGGCCGGGGCCATGCCAGTACTCCGCGCAGTTCACAAAACCACAGAGTGTTGCACGCAACAGCTGGTGGCTACACACACTAGAGGGTTCATGGGATATTTGCCAGCACTAGCTACTCATGGACCTCGTATATCTTACAGGGAGGAACAGGGTGCAGGAATACACTATTTTTAAGCGAAAAAGATGTTCCAGGACTAGAGGGCATGGGATGAAGTTGGAGGGAGGATGATTCAGAGGAAACTTGAGGAAGAATTTCTTCACAGAACGGGTGGTGGACAAGTGGAACACCCTGCCAGAGGAAGTGGTGGGGGCTGAAACAATCACGGGATTTAAGAATGCATGGGATAGATATAAAGGAATTCTGGAGGTCAGGGGTAAGGAGCAACAGACTTCTTGGAAAACATAAACTGAACTTACAAGCTCAAATGGGCAGACTGGGTGGGCCATAGGCCCTTATCTGCCAACACTGTCTATGTATCTATGTATGTGTCTACGTATACAAGGTAAAACCATGCAGCATTCAGCATAAAATGCGCTTGGAGTCCTAAACTGGTGCAAAAAGGTGTTTCACTTTATTTTTCAATGTAATTATACACCCAGCAATGACAGTTTCTCCAGGCTTCAGCTTACCCCTTCCTCTTCAAAACACCCCAGAACACACACTCCTGACGTGTTTCGACCACTAGCACTTAATCATAGGAATGACATGTAATGCCAGCTATTTCCTTAAATAAGGACCCATTTAAAGTGATAGTGTTATAGTGAGTTTAAAAAACGTTTCATATGTACTATAAATATGAATATAAACAATGCATCAGATACACCTATATATAGAATTAAAAACACATCCTGGTACATGGATTATGAACATTTGATGATGTATCAGTATCCTTAAATATTTCAGTTGGTTTTATCATCCTTTTAAAGTCCACTAGTAGTGCACCTGGATTTCTGCAAGGCTTCCCACAAGAAATCACTACAATATGGTAGAACCGTAATGCCCTAACAAAAGGGGAGAAAAAAAAGGGGTATTTGTGAATGATATAATAAGCAAACATATAATATTACACAATTCATGTCAATTATACTTCATATAAAAACGTATTTAATGCTAAAACTATATCAACCTGAAAGCAAAGTGCTTTCAATTTCTGTTTCCCTTGGAACTTATATCACATGATTATTAATTACACCATGTTACATACTTTAAATATAGCTTCCTCATTTAAACACACTTATGTATGGATTTCCATATGGGGAAAAGTTGGTGGGGAGGAGGGGGAAGGACCAGTTTCACTTCTGATCTTTATTTGCCTCATGAGGCTTTATACAGCATGTACAGTTTCTTAGGATGCAATGGTATTGTAATTTGAGGGGTTAAAAATAAAACTGACAAGGCCTGGGGGAGCCATAACCCTGAATGGCCGGTTACATGCCTCCTGGGGATGCAGCCCCTGTGGAGATGGCAGGGGGCATTGTTCCCCCACCAATCTGGACACCCCGGCTGTTGGGGCACACAGGGAGGGCTGGGGGAAGACCACTGGGATACCCCCACCTCATGGAAGGTGCACTGTGCACTGGCTGTTAATATGGCATCCCATGGACACAAGTAATCCACTGTGGGACCCAAGCTGGGCAGCTGATTGGCTGCCTGCCCGGGTCTGCCACTCCGCACCCGCCAGCTCCCCTTGAACCTGTGCGCTGGAGGTCAGGGCCATGTAAGGGGGTGAGGCAGGGGCCAGTGTTCATGAATGTGGCCCCGTGTGGATATCCTGAGGATGCGGAGCTGTGCGGGTGGAATACGTACCTTTGGCACGTAGTGTCTGCCCTTTTGTGACTAGTCTCCATGGTGAATTTAGAGATTACACAATATGTTAAACATTCAGGTAGATACAATTGCAGTTGGCAAACTGTGAAGCAGTCAGAGTTGACCTTGTCAGGACAAGGGAATTGGGGAGGGTGGGTGGAACTGTTTTGGGATTGTGGAGGGGGGGGATCAAGGATCAAGGGGTGGAGGGTAAGATCCAGATGTGTGGGGTGGCTAGGCTTGAGAATCACAATTACTTGGTGAGGCAAGATGTTGGTGGAGGTTTTTCTTAAATGGACCTAGTTTAGGTTCATTGGCTACCCCAGGAGGGAGAGCATTGAGCCAATAGGGTGCTCTGTAGGCAAAGAATCATTGCCCTAGTGATGTGTAGTAGAAGGGGACTTGCAGAGAGCTCCTAGCTGGAGGCTGGGTTGCAGAGAGTTTGGATTGCCACTGGGGTTAACCTGAGGTGAGTTTTTTTCCCAAGGAGGCAGACCTGGTATTTCACCTTGCCTTGAAGGTTTATCCACTTGGTCTGGGCACATAGATTGCAGGTGTGGATAAGTCTGTGTGTGCCTCTGACTAATCTATAAGCTTTATTTAATGACATTCTGACTCTTTTTAGGTTGTGTCAGTGGCTGTGCCATACACCACTAGTCCATAGTCAATGATAGACAGGATAGAACTATTTACAGCTAACAATAGTGCATCAGAGGTCATACTTAGCTGGTGTTTGTATAAGAGGCCGATTTGAGTGTTGAAAACAACAAAAGAACCCCAGAGCAAATGCACTGGGGCAAGGGTTATCCCGGAAGATATTAGCCATACAGCCAAATTTTAAAGAAAACACAAACTGCACATACCCCAACAATGCAAAGCATCATGGGAAGCATATGCAAATGCCCATGAATTACTTTGGACTGGCTCACCTTTAAGCAGAATTGCATGGTGCCAGGAGGTCTCACAATACAATCAGCAAAGGCTGAGAACAGCAGACACAGGCACGTGTTTCGTCCTCATTTGGACTTTGGATTTGAGTGTTGATGACTTTGACATCTTGGTCCTCGTCGTGTGTGAAGGAGAGTGATGTATCTAAGGTAATACCCAGATATTTAAAGGTGGTAACTTGTTCTATTGGAACATGTTTGTTGTGGAGGATTGTTAATTGATTTGTTTTATGTTTACTCTGGGGGATTGCGAACATCATCATAGTAATGTATCAGCAGAAAAGGACCATCCTGGCCAATCCAGTCTTCCTATCTACCCTCTCCCCTACTTGTCACCGGTGCACAAGGAGTCTATCCTCTGTCCTCTAACCAACCCCATATGTCTATCCCACATTCTCTTGAATCCCTCCACCATTTCAACACCTACCACCCCCTCAGGTAATCTGTTCCAGGGTTCAACCATCCTCTCAGTGAAATAACACCCCCTTACATTACCTTTAAATCTTCCTCCTTCCAATCTTAAAGTATGACCTCTTGTTTTAACTCTGACTTTCCTTTTAAATAGACTTTCTTCCCTCACTTTATTTACCCTCTTCTTGTACTTGAATGTCTCTATCATGTCCCCCCTCTCTCTTCTAAACTCCAGCGGATACAAATTTAATTCTCCCAGTCTTTTCTCATATGGTTTCCCTTGCATACCTTGCACCATCATTGTTGCCCTTCTCTGAACCTTTCCTGTTACATCTATATCCTTTCTTAAATGAGGCTTCCAGAACTGTACTCCTTACTCCAGGTGCGGTCTAACCATGGTCTTATATAATGGCATCAGCACCTCCCTCTTCCTACTAGTTATGCCCCTACCTATGCACACCATCATTTTATTAGCTTTGCCAACTGCCTTACTACATTGATCACTTACCCTAAGGTTGTTTAATACTATAATCCCCAGATCCCTTTCCTGTTCTGTTTGCTTTATCTGCTTTCCCCCAGTGAGTACCTGGCCAGTCGATTTTTATGCCCTATATGCATCACCACACACTTCTTTGTATTGAATTTCAGTTGCCATATTTCTGACCATTTCTCTAGTATACTCAAATCCCTCCTCATGGCCTCAGCCCCTCCTTCAGTATCGACCCTATTCCATAACTTTGCATCGTCTGCAAACAGATACATTTTCAATTCCCTCTGATATATCACTAATATATATGTTAAAAAGGAATGGTCCTAGTACAGACCCTAGAGGAACTCTGCTTGTAACCTTTCTTACCCCAGAATGTAAACCATTTACCACCACCCTCTGACTTCTATCCTTCAGTCAGTTTTCCACTCATCTAGTTATCTTCGGTCCCATCCCCAGGCTCTCTGTCTTATTTACCAGCCTGTGGTGAGGGACAGAGTCAAAGGCCTTACTGAAGTCCAAGGAGGCAACATCAACTACCCCTTTCTGATCAATCACCTTCATTACCCCATCAAAACATTCTATCATATTTGTTTGGCAAGATCTCCCACTAGTGAATCCATGTTGCTTTTCATCTAGTAGTTTGTTGTCCATTAAGTATTTTGTCACCCTTTCCTTTACTAGCACCTCCGTCACCTTGCCCACCACTGATGTGAGGCTGACAGGTCTGTAATTCCCTGCCTCCTCCTTGCAGCCTCCATTGTGCAGTGGTACTACATCTGCTGTCCTCCAGTCACTCGGAACACACCCTATATCTAGGCACAAGTTAAATAACTTCGCTAAATGTGTTACCAACTCTTCCCTTAACTCCCTAAGAACCCTTGGATGCAAACCATCTGGCCCCATTGCTTTGTCTATCTTTAAATTTTCAAGTTCTTCCATAACTCTTTCCTCACTTAATGGGCTTTGATCCACCCCACAGTCATCTCCTCCCTTCTTCTTTAACTCAAGTCCCTTTCCATCTCCTTTCACTGTGAATTCAGAGCAAAAATAACTATTTAAAACCTCAGCTTTCTCAAAGTCCCCCTCAACTTTAGTTTCCCCTTCCCCTCAAACTCAAAATCCCCTGTCTTGTCCTCCTCTTTCCCCCACATATCTAAAAAAAGTTTTATCTCCTCATTTAACATGTTTAGCAATTCTCTCTCTGTTTCTGCTTTTGCTCTCCTAGTCAATAACCGTTGTTTTCTTATAATTCATAAGAAATTTGTTTTCAAAAAACATTTCTCAACTGTGGCAAGTGTTTTTGCAGATGTGTTTCCAAAATGAGCAAATCAGGATACCTGGTGAAAATGACAGCATCATCTGCATAGAGAAATACTTTTTCAGTACAAACTAGGGGAAGCTGGTTAAGGAATAGGCTGAACAGGAGGAGGCCTAGGAGAGATCCTTGCAGTACCCCTGGTGTACATCCACACTGACCCACCTGACCTCCCCTGGCAAGTGACACACCAATTCTTGCATCCATCAGGTAAGATCTGACATCATGAGGTGGTACCGAGGGAGTTACAACCAGCGTGGGTGGGAGGAACCAGTTTGAAGACTTTCTGGCAAGCCTTGAAGGGAAAGGAACACTGCCAGAAGTGTGGATGTACACCATATACCACTCCTAGAACTACTGTTATAGGTGAGTAACCTGTTTTTTCCCTCCAGTCAAGATAACTTGGCACTTATATTCCGGAGTTCCATAACCCGAGATTTAGATGTTATTGTGAACAGTTCATCCTCCACCTCCGTCTTGGCAAGGCTTTCTGGGGAGCTGGCTGCCACTGACGAGGCTGCACTGCTCTAATGGGACTGCAAATTTCTCCTTTGGAGTGGATCATCCTGCACCAAATCCCCCCACCAACTCTTTCCTGGCATGTATGCAGGTAATACCTGTAAGTTTGATAGTTCGATGTTGAGCTTAAAAGGGAGATATTTGGTAGATTGAGGGTGGGTCCTGGGTGATGACATCACCAGAAGTCAGTCTGTCCACTTAATCTCCCTTTCCTCTCACCTAGCATGAGCCACCAAGCATAAACACTGCTTCTTTTCTGCCCTTCACTGGACGATTTGGTGACTTTTCACAATTGTTTGGCCCTGGCACCGGCTTCATGTTTTTTGCAGTCTCTTAAGGTTAAAAATGAGAGGGCTACTCTCTTGTTTCTAACTTTTTTCTAATAACATGAGTCCAGCAGTAATGTCATACGGGTTACATCATCTCCAGCCTGATTAAAAACTCTGAGCATTTGAACGGTAAACTAAGTCAGTTCCCGTTGTAGATCAGTTTTCTGTAATTTTGGTAGAACAGTCAGATTCATTGTTTTTTGGGACAAACTCCCCAGGTTTCCTTATTGACCACCCCATCTGGGTCACCTGTGCTGCATCTTGATCTGTGACCCAGAGTGTGGATGTGTGGCTGCCATTGCTTCTTTCTAGCAAGTAGAAGTTGCCAGGTGCCTCACAATCTCTGTCCATGTGATCCAAGCACCCCTACCTCCACCTTGTGCCCAGTTCCAAGACAGGAGACCAGAGTCTGCAAGTGAAGTCAGTTCTCACAGGAGTTATGGCTGCTACTGTTCCCAGACCAATAAAAATGGTTTCGTAAGCTGGAGTTACTTTGGAAGCATTTAGTACTCTCTGTATAAATACACTTTGTCAGCATGCAGATTTTTGTTTGAAAACACTAAGGGGAATATATTTTTGAAAGGCTTCCCTGAAAGCTAGACATCTTTGTTACAGGCTCATCCTGTTCTGTATCTGAAATAGCATAATTAACTGAACTGTGCATATTCTAAATGTACATGACCACTATTTAGTTTTTGTTGGTTTATTCTTGTATCAACAAGATCTTCATCGGGGATATCTCTTTCAGCAGGTTACACCTATAGAACTTAGCAGTCAGGCACTAGGATCCCATAGAAGCCTTCTTCTGTAGCAATCTACTAAGAGCCGCCCACGCTGATGTTGGTGTACCGACATCACATACCATATAAAGGCGTAGGCGTCCCAGCTCTTTCCTTAATTCTTTCCCACCATTGCCTGGTCTCCTGCAGAAGCTTTGTTGTTCAGTCGTCCACCATTTTTCACACTATTTTTTATTTTCTTAATTTTATGTCTGGAACTATCGAGTCATCCTCTCTTTTCTGTCACTGCTGCTGCGGAAAGAAGATTTTCTGGGACAATGACCATGATGTTTGACTAGGTTTGCTGGCCAAGGCACCTAGCTTCACCTGAGCTCTTTCCTTCTAGGTTGCTTGAAAGGACAGAGCAAAGAACTTTACCAGAGCAAGGGAAAAGATTAAGACTTCTTTTGACTAGGCAGATTTATGTGTGTTATTTTTATTTTGTACTCACAGGGATTGTTACTGTTTGTTGCTAACATTTTATTGCTTTATTTTTCTCTAATTCAGATTGTTGTTGCTAGGTATACCTTCTGCTGCATTATTACAGGGTGTACCTACAGGTGTGTGTTAACAGATTACTGCTGTAAGATAGCCCTCACAAAAAGAAATACAGGTGAGGGGGTACAGGCAAGTGGGCAAGTATTAAGGATGCAATACTTGAAGCAACATCCCATTGTGTTAGAGAGAAAAGGAAGTGCAAAAGAAAAAGGAAACCACTTTGGTTCTCAAAAATGGTAACAGAAAAGGTCAGAGCCAAAAGGCTGGCCTTCAGGAAATATAAGGAAATGCAGCGGGATGAAGATAGGGAGGCATACCAAACTTCCCTAAGGGAAGCAGGGAAGGCAGTAAGGTAGGCAAAGACCAAAACCGAGGAAACACTAGCACAAACAGTAAAAGAAGGTGACAAGACTTTCTATAGAAACAAGTCCAGAGGGCATATTGCTAAGATCAAAGGAAATAAGGAGGCGTGTGAGGAGGTGGACCATGTAAAAGCATTTATCCTAAATAGATACTTCTGCTCAGTATTTACTGAAGAGAAGGCAGGGCAGGGCCCACAGCTCAGCACCATGGACACAGGGGGAGGGAGGTGTGCACTAGTCCCTTCACAAAAAAAAAGGGTCCTACAAGAGATAGATAAGCTCTGGGTGGACAAGGCAATGGGACCTGATGGCATACATCCCAGGGTACTAAAGGAGCTAAGGGTGGAACTAGCACAGCGATTATCAGAACTGTTTAGTGAGTCTCTGAGCACAGGAGAGGTCCCAGAAGACTGGAGAAGGGTTCATGGTATCCCACTCCACAAGAGTGGTAGCAGGGAGGAGGCAGGGAAACACAGACCAGTCAGTCTTACCTCAGTAGTGGGCAAGATTATGGAGGCCCTCCTTATGGAAAGGATAGTGCAACACCTGGAATCCATAGGAGCACAGGATCCAAGACAGCATGGGTTTACAAAAGAAAGGTCCTGTCAAACTAATCTCATAGATTTCTTTGACTGGGTAACCAGAGTGATGGACCAAGGGGGCTCAGCTGATGTCACCTACCTTGACTTCAGCAAATCTTTTGATACTGTTCCACATAGAAGATTGATTAGTAAGCTGGGTAGGCTCGGGGTGGGTCAGAAGTTGGTCAGTTGGGTGGCAGACTGGTTGATGGGCAGAAAACAGAGAGTGGTGGTAAATGGTGTACAGTCAGAAGAGATGCAAGTCACAAGTGGGGTACCTCAGGGATCAGTCCTGGGGCCAGTCCTCTTCAATATCTTCATCAGTGACATTGCAGATGGACTGGAGGGTAAGGTTTGTCTGTTTGCAGATAACATGAAGATCTGCAACAGAGTAGATGATCCAGATGGGGAGGGCAGAATGAGAAGAGATCTGGATAAACTGGCAAAATGGTTGGAAGAGTGGCAACTGGGGTTTAATGCAAAGAAGTGCAAGATCATGCACATAGGGTAGAGAAACCCTAAAGCCACCTATAGGCTGGGAGGGAGTTGCTGGCAGTCACAAGGGAAGAAAGAGACTTGGCCATCATCATCACAGATGACCTGAAATCATCCAAGCAGACCACTAAAGCAGTAGGGTAAGGCTAGGGGGATGTTGGGGTGTATTAGTAGGGGTATTACAAGTCAGAAGAGGGAGGTAATAATTCCTCTTTACAAGACACTGGGTTAGGCCCCATCTGGAGTACTGCATGCAGTACTGGAGGCCACACCTTCACAAGGACATTAACCAAACTGAGGCAGTCCAGAGAAGGGCAACCAAAATGGTGCAGGGACTGCATCAGAAAACATATGAGGACAGATTAACGGAGCTCAATATGTATACCCTAGAACAAAGGAGGGAGAGAGGTGATATGATCGAAACATTCAAACACCTTAAGGGCATTAACAAGGTGAAAGAGTCTAACATGTTTCAGTATAAGAAAAATAGCAGGACAAGAGGACACATCATGAGATTAGAGGGAGGCCGATTAAGGGGTAATGTGGAAGTTCTTTTTTACAGAAAGGGTGGTGGATGCATAGAATTGTCTACCTATAGGAAGTGGTGGAAATAAATACAGTGCAGGGCTTCAAACAGGCATGGAATAGAGATAAGGGAGCAATACAGATGAGTATGAATAGATAGGCCATTGACAGAGCGAAGACCGATGGCACAGTTATAAGGTAGAAAAAGAAATGGGCAGACTGGATGGGCCTTGCGGTCCTTATCTGCCATCAACTTCTATGTTTCTATGTCTGTGTTTGCTGTTTGGGGCATTCTCACTCTCCGGAAGCCTGCACCATTTGCTAGAAATTTAACCTTACAACTCACTGGCACTGCAAATGTACCCTCAAGATATTCCTAGCCAGTTTGGAACGGGGGGCTCCGGGTCTCCTTCATCCCTCTGTCCAGCTCAGTCTTCTGGGTCACAGGCTTCCAAGGCCTGGGACAAGTTCTTGGAGAAGCACAAGGATAAGATCTTCCAGAAGGACCCCCTCTGGTCACTGGTTCTGCCCCCCCAGCGCTTCTCCTAAATTTTCCCTGACTTCCTTGTTGATCCTGTGGGGGTGACCTCCTCCACTGCCCCAGCCTTGGATTCTCTGAGGCCGCTACAGGTGGAAGTCTCTTCCTTGGCTCAGGCCAACTATCAGTCATTGACCTCTGGGGTGCAAGCCCTTGCCCCACAGGCTCTTCCCACTCCTCCATGGGTGTCTCCGGTGTCAGGTTCTGCTGCCCTAGCTTTGGACAGAGGGTCATCAATGGCTAACCTTCCAGTGAGTTCACTGCACCCTTCTCTAGTGGGGTCATCGTCAGCTGGGTCTCCCTCGGCTTTATCACCCTCAGGCCCTCCAGGGCCATCGGCTGCGGGGAGGATCCTCCCTGCCACTGACTCTGGTCAAGATGGTCATCCAGCAGCCCATCATCAACCAGAACTCCTTGTTTACTTCACTTGCTATGTTACTGGTATAGCAATTAACCCCAGTGCTTACCAGGCCATGGACACCTCTGGCATCAACTGTAGGGCTTGTTGGCCCGGTGCCCTCTTGGGCACCGTCAGCATCTGCCCATGGCTCAGACTCAGTTGACGTTGAGGAGGAGTATCACCCTGACTGTCTCCTCCCTCAGGAGGAGGAGAAAGAGGAGGAGGTATTGGAGGATCTTTCCTTGTTAGAGTCTAGGTAAAAGTGTCTAAGTAAAACAGAATTATTCCTTAAAGTAAACTGTGTTTGCCAACCCCTTTTGTATGAGGTCATCTAGCTCCTCCTCTGTCAGATTATATATAAAAATATATCTAATAAAAAAAACAGGATGTCTTTTCAAAGTATTAATTTTGCAACCACAGCATAACTCATATGTGTCAAATGACATCTCTTTGATCCATGATGCATCCTCCCTCACACAGGCTTCACAGGAGCATTTATGACCTTGCACCAGTTTGCTAAACCTGGTTTCCCCTTTGGAATGTCATAAAAGGGATACTGATCTCCCCTTCAGCAACCAAATCTATAATTAACTTAGAAAAGTCTGTAATAAGTTTCTGGCCTGCCACGTAACACTTTGTCTCTAAAATCTGGTGTGTGTGTGATCTCACATGTTGTTTTCAGCAGTTTCTCATGGCTTTCATCTTTCAGCTGAAACCTGGGGGGGGGGGGTGCGCGAGGTCACTCCTAGAGCATCAGATTTTCAGCAGAGACAATCAGTAATACATTTTATATAAAAAAATGATGCAGCACTCAGAACTGGCTGTCCACATCACACTGGGCACTGCCCAAGGCTTAGCCTTCCTGCCCCAGGGCAGGGCAGAGTGCCTAATGGCACAGACCCAGCTGGTTTACAACAGGTATGTCATAGCCAGGACATTTCTGAGGCTGCTGGGCCTGATGGCAGTAGCCATTGTCACAGTACCCCTGGCCAGGCTGCACATGAGGATCCCTCAGTGGATATTAAGAGTCCAGTGGGATCGGTGCACCGACAAAGAACAACAGGTTCTAGTAACTTTGTCTGTCTGAAAGGTGCTACAGTGGTGGATGGATCCCAGTTATTTGCTGAAAGGTGTTCCCTTCCTCATACCCTAACCTTAGCAGATTCTCACCACAAATGCTTTGGGGGTGGGTTGAGAGGCACATCTGGGACATCACTTACACAAGGAACATGGACCAGGGTGGAGACTTCTCCCTTCACCCATATAAACATCCTAGAGATGAGGACCATTCTGTATGGTCTGCAAGCCTTCCAGAACCACCTGTTCCCAGGGCATCTGCTGGTGAAGATGGGCATCAGTGTAGTACACTGTATAAACAAGCAAGGGAGGAGTCATTCATACTCCTTGTGCAGAGAGGCGATGAAGATTTGGGTACTGGACTTTAGAACACAGTCTAGAACTGTCAGTCGTCCATGTTCCAGGCATCCAAAATACCCTGGCAGATAGGCTAAGCAGGTGGCACTCCAGAATGCACGAGTGGGAGCTGTTGACCTCGGTAGAGGAAGATCTGTTCGACAGGTGGGGTCAGCCAGAGTTGGACCTTTTTGCATCCCCACTCAATGCAAAACTGCCACTTTCTAACCCCAGTAATACTCAGGTATTCATAACTTCTGCAGTGACCCTTTAAGACAGAACTGCTCAGAGAGAATGGAACCAATGCAAATGATGGAACCTTTTGCATGTGACAACTTTTCAAATGCTGCCTAGAACTAAGCGCCTTAGTTCTAAACCTCTCAGATTTCACTCTCCTCCTGTCAAGTCTAGATGCTCGGAGTTCCTCTCCTCAACTTCTATCTATGGCATGAAGAAACTTATAAATTCATATAAGTATCTTTTTTCTTTCATTTGCTGCCTTTTACTTTTTGTAATTATAGATAAACTGTAGTTTTAGTGTTAAATTTGTATTTTTTATCGGTTCTTCCTGGTTCAGTATAACCATTGAGGAACCAAGTTATTTTAGTTTAGATCAGCGCTTTCTGACTAAAAAATTCCATTAGTTTAGTTTATTTTTATTTGAAAATATTGTTTTTAGTAACCGCTTTATTGGTTACTGAACTGATAACCTTGGTTCATTTTTTTCTGAGGTTCCCGGTACCTTTGGTTCCTTTACAGGTTCTGGAACCAACCAAAACTGCTTAATATTACAGAAAATTTAAAATCATTTAGTGGTTTGAGCTTTTATTGGTTCCCGATAAAAATGTCTGAAAAACCTAAAAAGAAAATCATTGAACCTGGTTTTAAAAACTGTTCTGATTGTGGAGAAGTATTTGCCAAGGCAGATAAGCACAGTTTGTGTGTTGCCTACCTGGGCTATGATCACTTAAAAGAAGATTGTGATATTTGTAAAATGTTCCCAGAAAAAAACAGTGGAAAATGCCTGGAACAGCTAAAGAAAAAAATTTCCTCCACCTAAGGGTCCCTTAGTCTCTGATCAGTTAACACCCTCTTCTGCTGTGGGTGAAACCACTGCAGTTTTACAGTCAACCCCTGAGAAGGATGAACAAATGACTTCTAAGAGGCTTGCTGAACTGATTGACTCCCTGGGTCCCTCAAAAAAGACTAAAAAATTAAAGCACACAGAACCCCTTACTGAACAAAAAAAGGGGACTTCTGTGGGTGCTCTGGCTTGCCCCTCTCCTCAGAAGATAGCACAGGCTTTCAAGGTGGTACAAGCCTTGCAGGGGAATTGTTTGTCCTGGCCAGCAGCCATCTGGGCAAACCCCAGCTGGACAGGCTAGCCACTCAGCCAAATCCTCATTTTTTGAAGAGGAGGATTATGTGGAGTGTCAGAAGGAAGAGGAGGAGGAGGGGGAACCCATTGAACCTGAGGTTTCCCCAAGCAGGATTTTGTCTCTCCTCCCAGAGCTACTGAGGATTATTCCTCACACTTCACTTTTGTGAGAAGGATGGCTGATGCCCTTAACAATACCACAAGTGAGGAAATAGGGGATGAGGAGGAGGTGGAATATCTTGAGATGATGGGTTTAACACCCACTAAAAAACTCCTCCTCCCAGTCAATAAATTCTTCAAAAAAGATGCTTTAAAGATTTTTCAGACTCCTAACTCTATCCCCCCCCTCTTGATAAGAGACTGGACAAGAAATATCAATTGGAAAGGGAGGGTGTAGAATTTCTGTTTTCCCACCCTGACCATCAGGGGGTGATGCAGGCGGCAGCCTATGACAAGGCTAAAGTGCCCCTGGCTTCTCACCCACCAGCAAAGGAGTCCAGAAAAATTGACAGCATGGCCACGAAGGGATATTTGTCAGCCTCCATGGCCATCAGGCAGACTAATTTTCAAGCCTATGCAGCACAGTACTAGAAGTCACTGTGGCAATCTGTCTTGGCTCTGGCAGACAAAGCCACATCACCCTTGTCGACTGATCTTGCAGAAACTGCTAAGTTTGGCTTGGAAGCATCCAAATATCAGTTTCAAATGGCTGCTGATACTAATGATACAGCAGCTAGGTGGATGGCCAGTATTGTTGCTCAAAGGAGGTTTGCCTGGCTAAAAGCTACAAATCTTACCAGGACACACAGAAGGCAATGGATTTCCCTCTTGAGGGTAAGTCCCTTTTTGGAAACAAAATAGTGGCTTACATGAAGAAGGTGGATGAATACAAAGCCACCTCCAAGAGCAATTCAGACAAAGAGAAGCCCTCCCCATCCACCAGATCCTATGGGAGGGGAGGCAGGGTCAGGTCCTTTCATAACAGGCCCTTCTTCCAGGCAATGGCTGCACCCCAATACCAGCAATATCCCCAGCAATGGTCCTTAAGAGGTAGGGGTACAAGGGGCTCCAGGTGGGGATCTCAACCCTCATCTCAGCCTCCGAGTAAACAAACACCCTGATGCATTTTTACAGGCTGTCTCCTCTCTACCTGTCAGAGGCAGGCTGGCTCATTACCTCCAGGCTTGGCAAGAAATTACCACAGACAAGTAGGTCCTGGAGATAGTGAGTCAGGAATTGTCTCTGACTTTCAAATCCCTTATTGTTCTGAGAACCAGAGTATTCAGACCATCCTCCCTCACAGAAAATAAGCTGCTAGAGGAAGATGTTCAAAACATGCTACTGTGAAAGGCAATGGAGCCTGTCCCAGATCAGCAGAAAGGAAAGGAGTTTTACTCAAGGTATGTCCTCACCACAAAGAAAAATTGGGAGTGGCAGCCTATCTTAGACCTCAGGGTACTAAAAAAATATCCGACAAAGCCAAAGTTCAAGACGGTAACTTTGGCACTGATTCTGCCAACACTCCAAAAAGGAGACTGGTTGGCATCACTGGACCTAAAAGATGCCTATTTCCACATCCCCATAAGGGAGTCTCATAGAAAATATCTCAGATTCAGACTCCCATCAGGTCACTACCAATTTGCAACCCTGCCATTTGGTCTCACTTTAGCTCTGAGAGTGTTCACAAAGTGCTTGGCAGTGGTCGTGGCACACCTTCGAAGACAGGGTGTCACAGTGTTCCCATATTTGCACAACTGACTGGTACTAGGAAAATCACCACAGCAAGTCAGACAGTACCTGCAGATCACCCAGAGGCTCCTGGAGTCCATGAGGTTCCTGATAAACCACAAAAAAATCTGTCCTACCTGCACAGGTGATGCAGTTCATAGGGGCAGAGATCAACACCCTGCAAGGCAGGGCCTACCTGCCTTTGGATGGGGTAAGAAGTATCCAGTTGATTGCAGACACATTCAGCCTGCACAAGTCAAAAACTGCAAGGCAGTTCCTACAGCTCCAGGGCCACATGGCTATGGACACAGGCACAGTCCTAGGTTCCTAATGAGAGACGTCCAGTTCCACCTAAGGGCACACTGGTGCCAAAGAAGACATTCCTCTCTCAAAGCTGATCCCAGCAACAAAAACCTTGTTATAGACACTTCAGTGGTGGAAAGAGGAATCCAATCTAAGAGAAGGGGTTCCCTTTCAGCAAAAGTCCCCATCAGTTGTCCTCACAACAGATGCATCTCTACTGGGGTGGGGCACCCATTTGGGGGACCACACAACCCAGGGCACTTGATCAAGTGCAGAGTCACTCCAGCACATAAACCTGCTGCAACTCAGAGTGGTGTTTCTGGCACTAAAGGCCTTCACAACACTAGTGCAGGGAAAGGTGGTACAGGTCAGAATGGACAATACCACCACAATGTACTACATAAACAAGCAGAGAGGTACAAAATCTGGTCCTCTCTGCTCAGAAGCCATGAAAATCTGGAGTCTGGCATACTCCTTGGGAGTTTCCCCATAGGCAATCCATCTGCCAGTGAAAGACAATACCCTCGCAGATGCTCTGAGTCGAATCAATCAGGCCCATCACAAATGGACCCTGAACAGGCAAGTGGTGGAAGTGATTTTCAGGAGGTGGAGCACCCTAGAGGTAGATCTGCTTGCATCCCACCAGAATCACCACCTCCACAATACTGTTGCAGACCACCAGATCAGGGAACAGTCCCTCTGGATGCTCTAACTCTGAACTGGTCAGGGAAGCACCTGTATGCTTTTCCTCCTTTCCCTCTGGTGTACGATGTATTGCTCAAGCTCAGGTCTCAGTCAGCAACAATAATCTTGATAGCACCAGACTGGGCCAGGCAGCCATGGTACTCTCATCTACTCTCTATGTCTGTGGCTGAGCCAATACACTTTCCCCGTAGGCACAATCTGTTAACCTCCAACCAGGGGAGGCTCCTGTATCTGAATCTAAGGTCACTCAGGCTCAAGGCTTGGCTTTTGAGGACCTAGAATATGCAGGCTTGTATCTTTCAGAAAATGTCTTGGACATTTTAAGGGGTTACAGGAAGCCTTCCACTAAGAAAACCTATGCCTCAAAATGGAAAAGGTTTTCTATTTGGTGTTCAACCAAGGAACTTGTACCAGCAAAAGCTGCGGTCCCAGCTGTACTCGACTATCTTACTTATTTACGTTCTCTGGGCTTGCAGTCCAGTACCTCAAGGTCCACCTGGCTGCAGCATCTGCTTACATATCAGCTGGACAGAATGTGTCAATGGCTTCAGATCCTATCTTCAAGAGGTTCTTTAAGGGACTCGCCCATTTGCATCCCCCTCATAGGGAACCAGTGCCAGCATGGGACCTGAATATGTGTGCATACCTAAGCTCATGGGGCCTCCCTTTGAGCCCATGTCTTCGGCTCATTTGAAGACAGTTTTCCTAGTGGCAATGACTTCTGCAAGAAGAATCAGTGAGCTTCAGGCTCTCTGCATTGAACAGGACTACATCTCATTCCACAGGGATAAGGTGGCCCTGAGAAGAAACAGGAAATTTCTCCCTAAAGTGGTTTCTGATTTCCACTTGAACCAAACCATTACCCTACCTGTCTTTTTCACTGAGCACTCTACCTCTGTAAAGCTGCTACCTGGAAAACAGTACACATCTTTACAAAGCATTACAATCTGGACATCCGGTCCAGGGGTGATGCTAGGTTCAGCACTGCACTCCTGCAGAGTCTGTTTCCAAAATAGGTTCCATACTCACATCCAAAGGTACTGCTTCTTAGTCTGCAGAAGTTATGAATACCTGAGTATTACTGGGGTTAGAAGAAAAAAAATCACTTACCATAGTAATGTTGTTTCTTCCCAGTGATACTCAGGTATTCAAAACTTCCCACCCTGCCTCCCCTTCTAGAACCTGTAGCCTCTGCACTCCTGAATACTGCACTCAGGGGTGTAAGTTCCACCTCCTGGCACTGCTTTTTCTAACTATGTTCATAGTGTGTTCCCCCCTTTTTCAGGTGATTCTGACATTTGTGGGGGTACCTTCTAAGATTTCATCCTCCAGTTGGAGGATTTATCTGGGGGTTTATGGGTATAATTATTATTATTATTATTGTTTTTTAATATACTTAGTCCTCAGTGGTCCTGCCTTGCCAGGCGTCCAGGAAATCAGAGAGGTTTAGAACCAAGGCAGTTAGTTCTAGGCAGCATTTGAAAAGTTGTCACGTGCAAAAGTTCCATTATTTGCATGTGTTCCATTCTCTCAGGGCAGTTCTGTCTTAATGGGACACTGCAGAAGTTCTGAATACCTGAGTATCACTGGGAAGAAACAACATTACTATGGTAATTAATGTTTTCTTTCTGCTCACTCGCTCCAGGTCCTGGAGTTTTCTGGCAAGACATGTCATCCCTCTCTTGGAAAGGAAGGTTACTTTATGTTTTCCCTTCCTTTCCTCTGCTTGAGAGGGTGCTAATCAAGCTTCAGATGGAGAGAGTTACTGTAATTCTTGTGAACTTGTCAAATTTGGTTTCCCTTGCTGCAAGTTAGCAGTGGAACCCACAGTACCCCTGCCCCTGTGCAAGGGCTTGCTATTACAGGAACAGTGAATGCTAGTCCATCTGGACCTCATGTCACTCCATCTCCATGCCTGGCTCCAGAAGGCATAGCCATTGTGAGATGTGGAGTGTCCCCAAAGGTAGCTGATGTCCTGGTGGCTACCAGAAAACCTGCCACCAAGGCCGTCTACTCCATGAAATTGAAGCGCTTTGCTTTGTGGGCCACCTCCCATCACTTAGATCCCTTCACTTGCTGAATGAATCAAATTCTAGAGTATTTATTGTCCTTGTCAGATGCAGGACTGCAATACTCTGCTATCAAAGTGCACTTGGATATTTCAGCTTTCTATGTGCCTATTGATGTCCGTATGGTGGCACAGCTAGAGGTGACCTGTATGTTCTTGAGAGGCATCCTGCACTTGAAGCCTCACATCCACAATCTAGTCCCGACTTGGGACTTGAATTTTGTCCTAGAGAAACTCACTTTGGCTCCCTTTGAGCCAGACATAACTTGTGGCTTATGCTTCCTTTCTTGGAAAGTGTTATTTTTAGTTGCTATTACTTTCGCTCGAAGGATTTCAGAGCTTCAGGCTCTAATGTGTGAGCCTCCTTATTTGATTTTCCACAAAGGCAGAGGGTCTTTGCATACTGACCCTAAGTTTTTTTTACCAATGGTGGTGTCTGAGTTTACTTTAAATCAAACTATCCACCGGCCAGTTTATTTTTCTGAGCATGGCAGTCAAGGGGAAGCATTGCTCCATACCTTAGATGTACATAGAATACTCTGATATTATGTTCACTGTACAAAGGACTGCAGGAAGTCCTCGCAGATTTTTGTTTCCTTTGCCCCGGGAAAGAGGGTGTATCAGTTTCTAAAAAATGCCTGTCCAGATGGTTGGCCAACTTGTATTACTTTCTGTTATAGGAAGTACAGTAAGTAATTTCCTGGGGTTGTGTTGTGGCCATTCAACTAGAGGCATGGTCACTTCCATTGCCTGTTTCAGGAACATATCAGCTACAGAAATTTGTGCTGCTGCAACCTCAAGTACTGTTCACACTTTCACTTAACACTACTGTCTGGACATTGCCTCTCGAAGAAGAGTGGACTTTGGCTTGGCCATGCTTCAAGGCCTCCTTTCTTAGGCCTGTAGCCTCTGGTCACCCAGCCTGTCTCTCTCTGTCAGTACTGCTTCGGACTCGTTCCTTAGGTGTGGCCTGATGAAAGAGATAGCCTCAAAGAAGATAGAACAGTTATGTAAGAACTTACTGCAACAGTAGATCTTCAAGAGAATCTGTTTCATTAGGCCATGCCGTCCCACCCTCCATCCATCTTTGACCCGTTGCTTTTTTGCTTGTCTCTCTTTCTTTGTCTCTGTCTCTCTCTCTCTCTCTCTCTCTTCCTCCCATCCCTCTATCCATGATGGACTACCTGCTGTTTCAAACCTCGCCTGGGGGCAGGACACTACAGCTCTCTCTTGGTTCACTAGAAGTAGGTCCTTTCAAACATGATCGGCAGGGAACTGAGGATGGTGAGAGGCCGCCCACGTTTATATACAAGGTGTCAACATAAGATGTCATTGCAGGTGGCCCCTAGTGGCCTGCTTGCAAAAAGTTTTCCATGTGGTCCTAGTGCCCCTGGCAGCTATAGTTCTATAGGTGTGGCCTGATGGAAGAGATTTTCTCAAAGAACTACTGTTACAGTAAGTTCTTGTGCAACTGTTCTTTATCTCCTATTAAATAAGTTACTGTGTATGAAACAATTTTCTTTTTCTTGTGTGCAGTTGTGGATATAGGGACTTTGTTGGGAACTTCAGACAGATATGCAGTTGGTCACTCTGGAGCCTTGCCATCACCCCCCAAAGCCAGGAAGCCAGTTGGTTCCTAAGGCATAACTATGAAAAACATTTAGCCCCCAGTCCCAACGAGGTTGCTGTATATATTTTCTGGGATATAAACTAGCTTGTTTCAGTGCTGATGGCATTTAGGCCTTAGCTACAGTTTGAGATAGTGATTTTACTTATGGTATTAAAAGTAACATTACATTTTAAGCTGAAATGCTGTCCTCCACCACGGAAAATCCCCAAAAGGTGCTTGAGACCGGCACCTACTGTATGAGAAGCACACATTCTTTGATCTTCGAGGAGATGTCCTCCATTAGTCCACACCTTTAGAATTATAGCTGCCTGGCACTAGGACCACTTTTACTAGCCAGGGGCCACCCACGATGACATCATGCATCAGCATTTACATAAACGTGGGCAGCCCCATCACTGCTCAGTTCTTTTTCTGCCATCGATCACACTCTTTGGACTTGCTATAGGAAACATTGTCAACTAGCTGTTGCTGATTTCTTATATTCACTTATTAAAAAGTTATATAATTGTCTCTTTCCAAGCTGAAAGAGCCTTTATTTTGGTACTGTGAATGTGGAGATAACATTTACAAGGAACATTCACACACACTCTTCGTGTGTTGTTTGGGCCTCCCTTACAGCGTTCAAACCTGTGAAGTCATCTGCCAAAGTTTTCATCAGGCTTCAGGGTGACACGCAAGGAAGCTTTAGAGAATCATCTTCTCCTTAACATTTTAACTGCCACGCAGAAGCAGCAAGACCCAAAATTGGTGTCACCCTTGCCATCGGCAGAAAAACAACCACTAAAATAAAAGGACCAGGACAAGGAGAGGTTGTCGTTGCAGCCCTCCTTCTCGTCTGACCACAAACATAAGCACAGAGACAAAAAATAATGTTTCTGCACCAGCGGCATTGACAACAGCCCCCCCCTCCAGTCAACGATGAGACACCAAAGTCAGTGCTTAGTTTGGGTGCTGCCATACCTACTACAGATGGTATGATGCCATCATTGTCAAGTCAAGACCCATCAACGACTATAGTCACAGATCCTGTCCAGGATGTTATCAACTCTTAAGCTGTCCTGGTTTTGTTTTCTGAGATCATACAGTGCATTCTGCCTGGCTCACTTGTGCAGCCTCTTATTCTGTTGATGGGGCTTACTGGCTCCCAACCCCTGTTGACATCTTCCAACACACAGCAAATCCCAATGTCACTGGTGTGCTCAGGGGCTTCTGTTACCAACAGAGATGTCAATGATAAAGTTGAATACAATTCTGACCTCATGATGGAGGAGGACTATGAGGAGTAGGGATATGAGGGAAAACAGTATGTGCCAAGATCCAGTTCTACCTCCTCCTGCAGTGAGGACTCAGTTTCTTTCTGAGGACCCCACATTTCAATCCATGATGCAGCAAATGCAAACCGCAATGGGGTTTGCTGTGGTGGAGAAATATTCCCAAAAAGGAACCTTATGGAATTTCTGGAGGTCCCTTGTACTCCATCTCTCATAATTCCACCAATATATACTGCGGTGGAGGATTCTACATTTGCTGCATGATACAGACCTAACTCATTGCCTGCAGTACCAAGAAAGCCTGATGAAAAGTATTCTGCTCCATCTGCTAAGCCTTAATATATCAGCCTGCTAGAAATGGACTCAGTGGTCATTATGGCTGCACATGATTGGTCGAGAGCACCTGAACATGAGTACTTTACTTCTTGACTAGGAATCTAGGAAGTTGGATGTGATGGGCAAGCACACATATGCCTCTGCCTCACTAGGCCTTTTTTGTAAATGTGTTTTATTGAAATAAGCTTCCAACTTAAACAGCAGAATACTATGCATCCTAATAGTTCATTACATATTTTAGACACAATATGGTCTTACACACATGTTCATATTGGAATATTAAGGCAGTACAGATGTCTTACACAAAAGAATTTGTTGTCACATAGAAACATAATGTATGGAACAGAGGCATATCACTTTCTGGACACCCAGTTACTGCTCCCAATAGAACTTGCCTTGGCAGTATTTTTTTTTCTTTTTTCTGCTTCCTGACTGATTTGCTGGTTTTGTTTTCATGTGTCTGAATTCACTACAAACCTGTTTACTGTATTAGGATTTTATATAATGGTTATATCAACTTTATTCTTCTTATGTATTTAATAAGTTTGAAGTCAATGACAATATGGATTATAGATATCCTAATACTAGATGCACTAATGATGCTGATTTATTCTGTTGCACTTTAACAAATGCCTTCGTTACTTTTTTTTTATCAGACTTTTGCAATGATAAGCTGGTATTCTTGGTCTGTATCCTTATATCTTTGTTTGAATGGAGATGTATTTGACTTCTTTATCATTTCTTGTATTCCTCAAGTTTTGAATAAAATCGAGTTAAAAAACAGAAGAAATAGCCAGCAAATAACAACAACAAATAGTGTATGGGAGAGTGTTATTATGTGCTGAATTCGGTCAGTTCCTAGTGCTGTTGTACCACTGATGTGACATCAGATAGTTGTATCATCTTGAGTATGTCACATCGATGGTACAGCAACATGGAACACTGCTGCGTGCTGCCGTCTAGGATTGCGGCTCTGGTGTTCAAATACGGTGCTTTAAAAAATATCTCAATTAAAGCTCATCACCTTATTTTATTTTATTTTTTTAACTTGGGAGGGGTGGTTTTTGAAGTTGAGAGAGAGGAGCAAGCAGGTGCTCTGAATGTAAGAAAGGACTGGGGCTTTTTCGGTGTGTGTGGGTGTGGGGGGGGAGTTTAAACAGCAGAACAATGCTCATTTTAATTATTTTTTTTGCTCAAGAAATGCCTTGTTGCTGTTGAGCTGTTGCTCATACACTATAAAAGATAATGGATGGGCAACAGTGAACAACATCACTGAGTTCACTTCTCGAGGTTGTCTGACAACTATGATGTCAGGATTTTATTTAGTTCTTTATTTACAAAAATAAGGGACAGAATAAATGAACAACTATGAATGGTGAAGAAAAGTGAAGCACACCCCCTGACATTGTTCATGAGGTGGGGTCCCAAAAAGGCCGTGTTGAAAATTTGGGCTCAAAATATGCAAAATGGCAGTTATGCATCACACTTGAAAACGCCATTGAAATACGTTGAACCGGACCTACCTTAGTTTCTCATTTTGCAGTCAGCGGTTCCAGTAGCAGCAGCACGTGTCTTCAATTGGAGAGTGGATCTTTGTTCTTGAGGTTTACTTGGTTGTTATGACAACCTCTCAAAGTGAACACAGCATTGATGTGCACTGTTGCCCATCCATTATCCTCTATATTATGTGGTGTCAGTTCACCATTCCTCTGCTATATTACACCTTTTTAAGTTACCCACTAGTGATGTGAACTCATATATTGAGACATCTGTCTAACCTATTAAATATGTAATAACTTTCCGTGGATTTAAGCACTAATAATGCCACTTTTTATTACATCCAAAAGAGTCTGCCAGGTGTGGTGAAACACTCCTTGAGCATTAGCTTTCCGCTGATATTGTTTTAGTTTCATGCACAGTACCAGATTGTTTAACCAATGAGCTATGCTTTGTGATGTGTCACTGACCCAGTATTGCACAGTTGGTTTCCTGGCATTGATCAAGGCAACTTCTCACAAACTGTGTGCATTTTATTACCATACTCTGTAGGCTGTGCCCCAGCATAAATTCTAACAGGGTGTTGGGCAAGGATCTATTCAATACTTTTTGCATTAGCCTCACTAGGCCATAGAATTGCAAATTAACATGCCCATATGATTAAATATCAAAATAGCCTGTGGTAAGTTGCTAAAGCAGCAGCCCACACTTTGCAGGAAGGCTCCGCCAAGAATGAATTACTTAAAACTTTACTTTTGGGGCTGAGGTTAGTAAGCAGTTGCTCTGTTCAGCATGTGATGTGTCTGATGCCTCTGCCAGGGTGGCTGCTTCTGGCATCTGCATCAGAAGGTATTCTTGGCTAAAGGTTGATGGGTTAACAAATGATGTGCAACAAGCAGCTCTAAACATGCCTTGTAGAAGGATCAAACTGGTTATGATGTTGAAGAGTTGCAAGGTGCTTAGAGGCCTTCAGGCATCCAAAATGTCAGGCAGCACTTTAATTTAACATCACCAGTTGTTATGATTATTTTCCATATTTTGCATCAGTCAGGGAGTCAAGTGCAATTTAAAACTGGCACTGAATCAGATGATGTTCACTTGAACCCTTCTATTATGAATCAGAAGTCAGAATAAACAAGGCCCATGCTTGAGTAGCTGTGGAGAGCCTACACCCCCTCAATACACACAAACACAAGAGGTGGGGATCATCCAGTTATAAACTTTTTTTTAATGAGGCAGGAGTCTGGTGACATTTTAAAAAGGGTCTAAATCCAAAATGTCATGCTGGGGGGGGGGTTAGGGGGTTTGAGAACATTTAGATTTTAAGTTACTTAAAGAGCAGGTACCCACTATCATGTACCCAGCCCCCCTCAAACACATGTAATAATGGACCTGCTCCACTGTTGAGGGGTATTAAAAATTCTATGTGCTTCTCTCTGGCTAAAAAGTTATAGCACCCCAAATTTGCACCCCCATAAAAACAGAGCTATGTCTGAGATGCCCCCAGCCCCCTTTTGTGATGTCAGAAAATGAATACTGAGGGTGCATTTCATTAACCTGTATGTATGAGATATATCTATAGCTTTTAGTACTATTTAGAGGTGCCATGCAGAAAAATCAAGACAGTCACTGGAGTAACAGTCCCTGTTTATGGGAGTGGTCACTTTCATTTTTCCAAGTGGCAGCTCTAAATAGTACTAAAAGTAATTGAAAAATGGTGCCAATACAGGTCTATGGAACACGCACACAGCCTTCATTTTCTGATATTGCAAAAGGGGGCTGGGGTCCCTGCCAGAGGGCATGTCAGACATGGCTCTGTTTTATGGGGTGCAAATTCGGGGTGCTATAACTTTTTAACTGGAGGGAAATGCATGGAATTTTTGATACCCCTCAACAGTGGAGCAAGTCTGCTATTGTATATGTTTGACGGGGCTGGGTACCTGATAGTGGGTACTTGCTTTTTAATCAAGGGGGTCATGTGCATGAAAGGGCACAGGGGCATTTTATTTGTAAAGTTAGCAGGACCCTCAATGCTCATGTAGTAGGAGCCTATCGATCTGATTTTTAATATGATGTTTTCAGAGTGGCAGTGGTGATAACAAATGGTAATTAGGGGGTTATGCGCCCTTTGAGTAAGTATCCCGAGATGACAGCTTGCCCCAGTACATTCCACTTTAAGACCATTGACCTGAGATGACAGACTACTCCTGTGATTACAAATAAAACAATTGTTTGAACAAGGGGACCTGTATAAACAATAATGAAACACCGTGCACTAGCATAAGGTTGTATCACCTTTAATTAATAAACAACTATGCTGCAGTAACAAAAGTGAACTTGTGTATCCCTGAAGACAACACATGCACAGTGGATAGTGGTAGCCTTCAACTGACTGGTCAGACTTCACATCTCTTCATCCATGGGAACCAGGACTGGAGGGGGAACAGAGGGCACTTTATTAGAAATGGCCCAGTGGTGGTGGTGGTGGTGGTGGGGGGGCACCATAGAGCATCCAACAGAGCAGATGTCTCTTTTGTAGCTCTGTGGAAGATTGATAAAATTAACATTATCTTTTCTGTTTTTGCTGATACTTTCTATTTTTTCTGTCCACTAGAGCAGAGTGGATTATCCCTTGTTCCAAATGAGCCTAAAAAAGCAGCATCAGCCCGCAACCTCTGGGCTGGAAACATACTTTACTCAGCACGGGACCAGCATGGCATCACAACCTGTAGTCCTTCTGTCTGCAAACTTGGACCTGGCTCAGATCTTACCCCTCTTTACAAAGCTACAAGAAATGGGAGATGAAACAAACAAGTGACTTGTGACTATGGATCAAAAACTTTCTGATTTAGATGGTAAGATTTCTACCAGTCAGACAGCACTCGCCAATCTCACCAGCTTCTCTGAACACCAGTCGGAGATTAGTGCAGGCCTGCTATGGGATGTGAGCTTCCTCTGCACCAAGGTAGAGACTTTGGAGAATGGCCTAAGGCTTTGGAATGTTTGGACAGTGGGATTCCCCCCCTCAGTTGGACAGCTGTACTGAACTGCTGTCGGCAGTGAACAGATTAATCTTTGATGACTTGGGACTGCTACTGAGGGATATGGTGGTTCATGTGGCACAAGCTTTCGCCATTCCTCTGCACCCTAGGACCTGAGGGGGCTCTTCTGACTGTTCACTAACAGCAATTGTAATGGTCTCATCACCAGAGGCCAGAATCCCACTGTTACAAGCGGCACGTAGTAAGGGGGACATTATGTGGGAAGGTAGACATCTTGATTTCTTTTCCAACTTGTCTTCTCAAACACAAGAATGCAAAAAGAAGTTGCAGATTATTAAAAAGTCTCTCTTAGCTAAGGGAGTGCAAGCCCAGTTACTCTTCCCGGCTCATTTACAAGTGACTTTCATGCAAAAGTCATATATATTCACTGATCCTGAAGTGGCCGAAAGTGTCTCAGAAAAGATATTTGCACAGATGGGATTGGAGGCTTCAGATCATGACTCTAATAGGGAACCAGAGTGATACAGAGCAGGACTGTGGCTGTTTTCCTAAGATTTTTGGCTGGCTGGATTTTGGGAATGGGGCTTTATTTGGTTATCCCCGAGGATGCTTCATGAACACTGCTCTCGGCAGACAGGACTGTGTATCAAAGTTTATTGTTTTCTTTTTATGCTGTTTTTTGATAAGCTTTCTTGTTTACCTGATAAGATTTTTATTTACAAAGGGGGTCATTTCTTCCCTGGTGTGCAGATGTGCACTGCTCAGTTTGTGAACTCAGAGTTCTCCTTTAGAGCTATTCTTCCCCCCTGTGCGGCCACATGTTGGCTTTTAGTTTGTGCAGGGTTAAAATTTAACTTAATTGAGCCTAGAGGTTCTGCATGATAGTACTGTGAACCTTTGTAAATGGACTTTCCCCCCACTTTACTTTATGCCTGCGGGTGAGACAGAAATTTGGTGTACAGTCTCTAATTGGTTTGCTGTGGTGGAAGTACAAAAGTTCTACGTACTTTCTCTCTCTGCAATTAATTCCTATGTCTATTTACAGTAGTAGTCACAGACATTACCAGCTATTTCCAGATATTTCGCAAAATTTCTGAAGAGTTTCTCTCTGCTGCCCCTACTGTGGAAATGCAGAAAGCAGGAGATATTTTTGGAAATATCACAGAAATTTCGGGAAATAGCTGGCAGTGTCTGTGGCTGCTACTATAGGTGTGGGGGCTTTTTTGTATGAGGGAACTCTGTGCTATGTTTGATTGTTGTTAATTGCGTTGAACAGGCAATGTAGCCTACTGCCTAGTTACTGCATATATATTGTTGAACTCCACAAATAAAAAGTATAAAAAAAAAAAAAGAAATGGCCCAGTGACTGTACTTCACTCACCCACCACCTATAGGAGCCATACTGGGGGGGGGAAGGAATAGAGGGAATACTTATTTTATCTAGAGTCAGAAGGATGAACTTTACATCACCTTCATTGAGAGGAGCTGGGACTGAAGGGGGGGCAGGGTATATTGTTTATTTTCACAGGCCTTCACTACCCCTCTACATGCCAGTAGATACCTGGACCAGAGGTGGAATGCATGGGCAAGTTCTTCTTTTTTTTTTTTTTTCAAGGGCTTGCTGGACAGAATTCATTCCCTCCTCACAAGTTGTGTAAAAAAAACTCTGAAATATTTGAGAGGTGGAGAGAGGTATTATTATATGGTCTGGACATTCTGTCTGGAACAGGGAAGCTGCTATTTTTATTGCCATTCGGATCTGCGTAATTTTGATCATGTTCCTGGGCAGCCTTTTTTTTTTTTGGCCCTAGTGTCATCATAGTTTATTTGCCTATTGCACATATATGTTGTTGGGTACAAGGTATAAAAAATTAGGGCTGCAAAGCATTCTGGTTTGTCCGAGTTCCAGCACTTCAGATCCCTTTCTTTTTCCCCCTGTGAGAGGCATAGTGTCCAGATCTGGCAGAATGTTCATTTTACTGTTGATGTGCCCATGGACTGCTCTCAGTGGAATCAACAGAGGTGTCCCTTCAGCTGCCTTTGGCACCGTGTCACTGTCCTGAACTGAGCTGCACATTTCCTCCACCTCTATATTGTTAGTACCTTCGAAAGACTAGCTGCACTTTGCCTCTCCAGAGGTGTTGATGTCCATGGTGTTGACATTTGCTGCTATATCTTCCTCATTCCCCTTTTCAGGTTTTGAATCATTGCTGCAGATGGAGTTGTCCTGCCTTTATGTGTTCCATAGTATCCCTCATCTGTTGGTGTTCCTGCTCCATTCTCGTATGCTTTTCCACATACAATGATTGAATTTGGCTCTCTCTCCCACTCTGTTCTTTGTTCTACATGTTTTCGCATCAGTCCCTGTCCACTGGTGCTCTGTAGCTTCCCTTTTCTCTCATGTACCCTTCATTCGCTGCTCAGGTACTTCCTGGTCCTCTGGACTGGCCTGCTGCTGGGGTGATTCTTTGTTCTCTGGATAGGCCCGCTGCTTGTGTGCTTCCATGTCCTCTGGATGAGCCTGCTGCTCAGGTGCTGCCCTGTCCTATGCTAGTGCTTCCTCTTCTGCCTGGGACATGCTGACATCAAGTTTTCTTCCCAATTTTTTATAAAAGGACAGTTCATTGTCTGTGGTGATGATAACATACTGTTCTGATTAAAATAATATAGTTAGAATCTAAATACAGTACTTAGAGTATTGCTTGTGAACTACACTTATCATGGTTGGACTGTGATGCAGGGGCCCACCTGTAAATTCTGACCACGGGTCCATCAGGAAAATGAATAAAAGGGCCCCGGGATGGTCATGTTCATATCATCTTTACTCCTCAATTTGGTAAAAAGACTCTATTTTTGCATTTAATACTTCCTGCAGAGATCAGACCACACAATTTAAATATAAAATTGTTGATAAATGTATACATTTTCTGAGTTTGGATGGTGGGTAAGAACCCTGGAAGGCCACCTGAAAATGTCCAGTTCTCCAGGTGGGCTAGACTGATACTGACAGTTATAATCGATAGTGCAATAATGAAATGTGTAGCACTCATCTTTGAAATGAGGATCAAATGGCCGGGTAAATTTTTTTGTAATATTTATAGCTTTATGTAAAATTCATAGCAGTTGAGAGCAATAGGAATAACTATTACAGAAGACAGTATAGTGTAGTGGTTAAGGGCACTGAGCTGCAAACCTGAAGACCTGGGTTTGAATCCCATCAGTCACCACTTGAATGCTGTGTGACCCTAAACAAGTCATTTAACGTCCTTGTGATCTCAGGTCGTACCTGGAAACAAGTTCCAGCTTAGTGTGCATTTCCTGGTTAAGCAACCCACCCCCATTCAAAACAATAATACAAAAGAATATTGTCTTACTGTGTATTTCTTGGGTTTCTTTCTGAAAATTTGGGGTTTTACTGGTGGTGTGGCATTTTTCTTTCCCCCTCTCTTTCTGCTCATGAGTGTACTGCTCTTCGGTTGCATTACCACAGGTTACATTTGGGATCCTGTAAAAGTTTGCTGTTCTGAATTTGGTAGCCATCTTCAGTCCAATATATAGTAATACAGAGTATTGGTATTCAGTCAGAAGTCTTTAATCGTATTTTCAATCTTTTTTTTTTATTTATTATTTTTCCTCCCAAGCTGCCTGCTGCCCGGTATTATCTGCCCGGTCATGGACCACAAGCTTCCACTCCTTAAATTGGCCGCGAGCCCTCCGAAACCCCGTGGCTTACCCCCCACGGTGGGGCTGCAGCACTGCCCCTTGCATGCCGCAGTCATCGGAATAGGTCGGAGGGCTGGCCTGAGGAACTAATTGATGCCATGGCGGCTTCATGGAAGGTGGCAGGCAGCTATCTTCTTTTCCGGCTTTCTGGGAGGCGGGTCGCAATGACGCCTAGCATCTGCCCTGCCTCCTGAGTGTGCTAGTGCCGCAGCGCTGCGCGACTTCCTGGCTCTCCGCCAGGGGTCGCGATGCTCCGGCACTTTCCTCCCCCGGAGAAGGAGAGCAGTCCATGGGATGCTCTATCCATCTCCCGCCGCCCTCCAGTGACCCAGGTCCATTCCCGAACCCGGTTCGCTGGCGTCGCATGCAGAAATCCAACCGCTGCGCCGACGGGCTGGCCATTTTCAATCTTGACAAAGCGCCCCCCCCCATATACTGATCCCTGGCTCCAAGACCGCCATCAGTCAGGAGCAGCTTGGCTAACCCTGTTTCTCACATCACAGTTATGTCATGCCTGTCTGTTTCCAAGCATCTGATTTGTCTGCTCATTAATCCCCAAGGTGTGACTCATCACAATTCATTGCCTTGCCTACTGTACCTGTTCCTGTATTTTATAAATACTGTGCATTTTTATGGTATGTAACCACATCTTTTGGAGGAGATCTGCAGATCAAGAAACCACCACCTTAACACTATTTCTATGACCATGAATCTGGATGGGAGATATAGCAATGCTGTTCATCACATGCACAAAAATAGCACTCCAGTGCTGGCAATACAGAACTACCTTGCATCAGCTAGTGTCATGATTTCTGCCTCTGCCTTCTACAAACACACTAGACCATGCAAAGAACATCCACACAAGGTGACAGTGTGCACTAAGTGGGTATCTTTGACACCAAAAGCATCATAAGCAATGCAGTGAGATGGTCCTGTGCTACCTCTGTGGCCTTGAGCAAGCTGCACTGCACTATAATACACTACAAGGCAGTGAGATGGTCCTGTTCTGCCTCTGCGGCCTTGAGCAAGCTGCACTGCACTATAATACACTACAAGGCAGGGAGATGGTCCTGTTCTGCCTCTGTGGCATTGGGCAAGCCACACTACTCTACAAAACAGTGAGATAGTCCTGTGCTGCCTCTGTGACAATGAATGTTAAAATTGAATTCTTTAATTCCGGTGATGCCTCACCATTAACTAATGTGTATCAATGTCTTTTGCAGTGAAGTTTCCCAAATTGTGGCTCAGCTAACCATGGAGGATGATGAGACGAGTGCAGCAGAGGTCTGTCAGAAACTCACAGAATGGGGGTACTCTGTATCCAAATCATCAATCAGATGAATGCATGCAACGCCAAAATGGATGGCTATGGCAGAGCACGATAAGTATATTACTGTGCCCATTGCATCACTATACTGTCAGTATGCAGTCGATTTTCTGGTGCCCATGTTTGTAAGGTCTTCATGTTTTGCTAATGTAGTGACCCACAGTACAAGAATGTATTTGTTGTATGTATTGCTGATAATGTACTCTAGTTAAAAAGGGCAAGATGTTGACAACCCTTTTTTTCACCAAACAGTATATGCCCTCTCATACATGAAGCCAACAAACATAAGTGACTGGAACAGACTAAGGTGTGGATCAATGAAAATGAACAATTTTTGGATGTTATTTTTGCTGATGAGAGAACCATAGTGATGTAATTATTTTTCTCCATTTTTCTTGCGCTGAAACCACATCCAAAACACCCTCTAAAAATACATGTGTGGGGTGCCATCTTGCGCTGTGGGCTGGGACCGATATTACTCTTTAGTGACATCATGAAGGGCAATTTATTTGGAGAAAAGATAGTGTCCAATACACTAGTGCCCTTTATCATGCAAGTGTTTGCAGATGGGCATCGTTTTTTTCAAGGTTCGATACTGGCAGAGCAATTCACATTGACAGCATCTCTGTGTTAATGGTGGGGATATACCGTATAGTATGGCACAGTATTCTGTGTGTTTACTTACACATATGTTCTTTCTCTTTCTGTTGGACAGATAATGACCCAAAGCATGCAACATCTGGGGTGTACATAATGGATAAGGGAGTGAATGGGTCAGGACACCACCGGAATCATCAGATCTGAATCCAACAAGGATGGTGTGGCATCAGATGAAGCACTAGTTCAGTTTCAGTTTATTGTTTGGCTAAAAGCCATCCACAAGTACACACTAAAACATCTTGAGTTACAGAGTACATAAAATCAAGGTACAGACAGAATACATCATCCATTATTTACAAGAAATATATTAATACTAGTATCATTATAAATAGTTCCATAATTTTACACTGTCCATCCACTACCTCTCTAGATCCTGTTTAAAACAGACAGTCTATTGCTCATCTAATTAGATCTCAGGGTTACAAAAATTACTCAAAACATTTATAATTACACTACATCATTTATCAGTTTCTTAGATAATTGTAATATTGATTCTTTTTTTACGTTTGTTAATTGCTTTAAAATAACTCGCCACTCTTTGTATGAACCAGCTGTCTTCAGTATGTAAAATAATGGAGGTCAGTGTTTCTAGATTTAAACCATATTTAACATCCACAAATGGTCCTAGCCAATATTTGCGTTCATTAAGGTACCACATACAATGCCACAGAACGTGCATCAAATCCTTACATTTGCCTACCGAACAGCTACATTTTTTGTCCAGTGATTTTTTATATCTAAATCTCAACATTTTACTATCAAATTGTTCAAACTTGTACTCTACAAATATTTTATGAGTTTCTGGGTCACTAAGGATATCCAAATAACTCTTGTAGCCAAACTTAAAGTTGTTCTTAACAAACCACCTTGAATAGTTGGATTTCTTTATTTCTTTTAAGTCCTGATTTTGCCATGAAGTTTGGATTTTTGAGAGCAGATATTTATTATATTTGATACTTATCTGTATGTTTCTTTCAATGTACTTTAAAAGCACAACACATTTGTATTTATTTATTATTGTAATTATTTTTGAATACCACATGTTCTTAGTACAGTATACCCCAGTTTATGCCAATTCAGTTTTTCTTTTAGGCATTGAGCAGATATTCCAGTTTGTGGGAGCCTCGTGAGTCTCAACCAAAAGCCAAGCTGTCGACATTCAAAAAGTGCATTAATATTTGAAATACCTAGCTCTGCCCTTATGTAAGTAGATGGGCAAGAGTGCCCTACTCCCATTATTTTATTTAACATTTTAAACAATGGGACAACTCATTTTTCTCTATACTTTATGTCCCATATTTCCACTCCATGTCAGAGTTGTGACTCCACTTTCACTTTTATTATGTCAATTAGAGGTTTAATACTGGATCCACCATATCTGTGATTGAATCTCGACAGCGCCAAAATTGATTTTTTCACTGAATCAAGGTTTTTTTGAACTGTGGATGCCATGATCTGTTCTCACTAAATTCTACTCCAAGATAAACACAGGATTTAACTCTTACTACTTTCTCTCCATCAATACTCCATTTTCTGCTTCTGACACAACCCTTAGGCCCAAATACTATCACTTTAGTCTTAGTAAGGTTGATCTTCAACTTTAGTTCTCTAGAACAACTCCCCAACTTGCTGATCATATTCTACAATCCTTTCCTTGTAAAGGAAAATAAAACAAGATCATCTGCGTAAGCCAACACAGCACATCTCTGCTCATTAACTTTTGGGGAGTCAGACTCAAGAGTACTGAGTTCATTTAATAGCCCATCGATAGAAAGAGAAAACAAGGTTGGCACAAGAATGCATCCCTGTTGTACACCTCTGTTAACCTCAAATCTACTAGAGAGTTGACCTTCCCTACCCATTCTAACCCGGGCCCAAGTATCTAAGTACAAGTTAAATATAATTCTTACTAGTGATGCATCTATTCCATTTTTTACCAGAATTTCCCGTAGTAAAATCCTTGAGATGGTATCGAATGTGGTAGAATAATACACAAAAACTGCATAAATTCTTTGCCTTCTTATCAACACATATTTCTCAATTAAATGGTCTAATATGAACACATTGTCTAGGGTCAAGTAATTACTTCTAAAACCCACTTGATATGGTGATAGACTGCCCAATTTTTCAATCTCCACATTAAGCCTGTTTAACACCACCTTAGAAAAAATCTTCAGGTTTATGTCCAATAGGCTAATGGGGTGGTACATAGCTGGATTTGCTAAATTACCTTTTTTATGAATTGGTATTATGTGAGTGCCTTTCTAAGTATTAGGATAATCATTTCCTTGTATGCATTTATTATATAATACTGTTAGCAATCTGGACCAGAAACCCGGTTAACATTTATACACCTCTACTGGGATATTATCTGGGCCAGGAGCTTTGTGTGTCTTTAATGAACTAATGGCCAGCAAAACTTCAAGATTATCTATAACTATGTTATTTCCTATGTTGTTACTAATTGTTTCTACCTGAGTTATATTATCTTCAAGAGGCTCACTGAAGATCTGGGAAAAGTAGTCGATCCACACTTGCTCAGAAATATAAGCATCTGAGTATTCTTTATAAACACCTGTGCCCTTAGCCACTAACCTCCAAAACCCTTTCTGATCTCTGTTATTCACTACTTTACTCATTTCTTCCCATTGCCTTTCATAATATTGTTTTTGTTTTTCTTTCACAAGCATCCTATATTCCCTCCTTTTCCTATTAATATTTTTCAATAATTCTCTATTTTTTCTTTGCATACTGTTTGCACATTTTCCTCAATAATTTTTTTGATTTATACATTTGCTGTCAAGCCCCCTTTTCTACTTCCCCCGACAATATGATCTGACCTAATGAAGCACTACATTCAGAGGCATGTTAATCCAAGGAACCATGCTCAGCTAATATGGTGCATAAGATACTTTTGGAGGAGAGTGGTGATAGTTGAAGACTGTAATAAATTTATTGATCACATGGTTAAAGTGATGCCAACCACCGTTCATGCCAATGGTTGTGCAACTGCAACATAAAAATTATAAAATTAAACTGTTTTTCACAAAGTAAGTGTTTAGTTATCTTTTTTGTATCCCACATCTTTGCTGTGTCAGAATCTAACACCTAGCCTGGCAGCATCCTGTGGCATGATCTCAGGTTTGCTAATTGTAGATGGGGGTTATGGGTGACAATGTCATCCATTATTAATTTCAAATTCTGAAGAGCTACTGAATATTATACAATGGCAAAGACATTTCCTTTATTGTGATTGGTCAGTGCGTGCTTGGAACAGTGATGTTATTAGACAATAACATCACTGTATTAAATCCAGGCACACACATGACTGAATGACACACTGTGAAATCATGTGTCCTGTCCACTCGTTGCTGCTGATCCATGACACTGCTGTAAACAATTTCACCCGCAGCCACCCCAACATTCCATCCCTTTCTTTTCCACAGAAATCCCCAATTTTCTGCAAAACAGCACTTCACCTTCTACAGTCACTTTTTTGGTTTCAATAAACCGTGGAAAGAAAGCTAACTGCCCACCACATGACCATCACCGGACATCATGAACAAAAACAATAAAACCCCACAAATCACACATTTTGCCATTTGTTTAAATCTCACCTATAAAAGTCTGGTCTGCATCACAATGTAAAGGGAAGATATTCTGTGAAACCTTTCTCGATCCCTCTCGTCTGAACCCACGTATTACAAGCCACATCAGAGACTACAATGCAGCGCCTTTTACAGAGAGCTAAGCACACTGTGAGCATGCTTACTAACCATCACAGCAATGAAAAAAAAAACACCCAGTAAAACACAAAATGCAGTTCACTTTAGCAATCTGGGTCAACAGCTCAGGAAAGTCGGGGGGGGGTTACTGTAAACCCTCACTGCAGAAACGTCTCTGCAACAACATGGAGGAGATGTACAGCCCTAGAAAAGCATCATTATGCAGAGAGCAGTTCTGCATACTGGTGGAAAGCTATAGTGGACTTTTTTCTTTAAACATATGCCTCCACACAGAAAAAATGAAGAAAAAAGCCCCAAAATGTTTTCTCATTTTTCTTTTACAAATATGAGCCATTGTATAGCGCAATAAGGCACTCCAGGGTGTGTGTGTTATTGTCTAATAACAATACTCCTGGGGTGATGGAAGCACTCCTGCTTCACCTCATGCTTCAACCCACCCCAGGAGTGACGTTATTAGACAATAACACACACTCTGTCATGCCTTATTGCTTAAGTAACCCAGGTTGTGTTGAGGTATCAGGTTCCAACACCAAGCCAGGCAGCATCCTGAGATGTGATGTCAGGTTTTCTAATCCTGTCTGTGGGGTGGGGTGTTGTAGAAAAACAATGTTGTAGGAATCATCATGATGAAGGCAGCAGGCTGAAGGAAAAAGTACTCCAAGAAATATTTTTTATTGATTGAATTTTGCAAATGCAATAAGTTTCCTAATTTCTGCTATGAAAGCTCTAGCATCATGATATCATGTGCACCATTTAAACTCTGAAATTCTATGCAGTTATCCCCTTACTAATTAAATAGGGTATGTGGGGCAGTTGTAGGTAAATGTGATATGTGAACATAGAGCAAGTGTATCAAAATGGGTGATGGAACTGCAACTGTGATGTAAAGTAGAAGCAGTCTCCCACATTAGCAGACTGTGCATCCATGCACCACCACATCCAGTGATATAGTACCTGTTGGCTGCTAATGCTGACTCTAGTTCCATCCATTTTGGGGAGGGAGGATACTGGGGCAGGTACTAATATTTGTACAGTAACTGCAATGGAGGTAATGGAATTGAACTGCTCCTCTGCTGAGCTACTCTGTTGGATGCTGATATGCTTATTAGGCATCAGATGTGTGAAGTTGTGCTTAACTTTGTTTGACACATTTTTCCAAAATGTCACCCCACAATATGAATTTCATAGAACATCTCATCTACGTGACCCATGACATTCAGCATACAGTTCTGCTCCGATCTTGTATATTGCATCAACATGGCAATGCAAGTGCGTTGTTTGTCAATAGAGAGTGTGGGGAGGCTTGGTATGTACCCCAGAAAGCTGTCCCTTTCCACTTACCATGACTACCTGGGGGGGAGTGATCTGACAGATGACCTACAGAGGTATGTACAGTACTCACCTGTCACAGATTACTGGTGGATGCTTTCTCTGTTTGTGTGTGTGTGTGTGAGTGTGCATGCATTGCCACTGATGTTGTCTCCATCTTTATGCCTCCACAGAATGTCCATGGACATCCTGGGTGGATAGTCCTGAAAAGGCAGGACAAAGCCAGTGGGGCCACATCTGTGGTGGTGGCAGAGAGGCAGCTGTAGCCACTGTATATTCCCAGTTTCATGTCCTGGAGGGTGAGCAGCCGGGATGCCCACTACAAGGATGATGTGTGGGAGTTGTGGACCCTGGAAGATCCATCAAAGGTACGTGCATAGTGGTGGTGGGGGGGCACTGTGACAGGGATGTGGATTCCTACCCTTATAATAAAGAGCAGGACAAGATTGTCCTCGATTTTACTGCAGAATAAAATAATGGTGCTAGCTAGCACTGTGTGATCTTTGTATATTAAATGCTTGAATAAGGAACTGAAAAAGTGCACTATGTTGACAGCAAAATAATGTTTCAGTATGTGCTATGTATTACTTGACTGTTGAATGTTATGGTTTGTATTTGCTGCATAGCATATGTTCTTGTGTCCTTTTTTAGTTTTTTTGTTAAGACTGCCCCCCTACACACACACACACACACACACACACACACACACACACACACACACACACAGAGTCTGGCTATCTGTGGGTTTTTCCCTGGTAGCTTTGTTTACTTATCCCAGTTAAACATTTAAAACTGTGTTCCCTTCAGTGCACTAGCCAGGTGCACAGCCAGGTTTGACAACTGGATAGGAAGACGGGAATGTATTTTTAGATAGAAGCAGCTTTTCTTTCTGCAGAAATGGTGTTAGTGCCCCTTTAAATCCAAAAGGAAACTACACTGAACCCATGAGTGGAGCTTCAAGTGGTTTCCTTGGGAGAAGGTGAGGCAACAATAGAAATAAAGTAAAATGAAACAACAGGGATAAATAGTTCTGAAAGTGCATTTTGGTAGCAGTACCCTTTGAGAATCTGCTACAGTCTAAACTGCACTCATACACTGTGAAGGAAAGGCACACACACACATAGCCCAGGGCAGTTGCATAGCTTTCCCTGAGATCTGAGAAGTGCTCTGTCTTCCCAGAAGGTTTTCAAACAAGATCAAACAGAACATCTATTTATTTTTTATATAACATTGTAAAGACACAGGTACTGTTTTAGCATATCCTTTACCTGATCTTCTGACTTGCTACTGTTGAGGCAACCAGCCATTCACTGCCCTTTTTTATAACAATATTGGCTAGAGGTAGGGGCAGTAGGCATAGCTCAGGGAGGGTATATGCAAAGTCTGGATGGGTTTTGCATATATTAATCTCTTTTTCTTCTCATATTCCCGAGGGAAAGAGTGAAATTGTCTGCATTTAAAAGTGCAGACTATTTAAAACAATTGCTTTGGTATACTGTATCTATATGTATTTATTTATTTATTGATTGATTTAAAATTTGGTAACTGGGAAAAGCACACTGGGCCAGAGCTTGTTTCCAGGTGTGACCTGGGGGAAGGGGAAGAGGAGTATATACAGATCACAATTCAAAAAGACTTACACTGAACAAATAGTTCATGATACAACAACTGGCAAGGGATATGCAGATATTTACATTCCAAAAATAGTTTCAATGAACAGATTATCCATGTTACAGCAACATAGCAAAGAACAATAAGGGAACATAAAATGTTTTGTAATTGCATTAGCAAAACATAGAGCAGTGGGTGTATGGGATGGGGCTGAGTGGGGATAGGGTTTGTACATCCGGGAAAAGTTTAGGGGTGGAGTTCAGGTTGACATAGATTAGGGCTAGAAGGCTAACGAGCATCAGCTGGGAGCTAGGGCAGGGACGCAGGAGCAGAAGGGCTGGAAGCAGAGTTTTTACTGGTATTTAAGGGAGGAAAGAGAGGAGGAGGAGGATGAACATAGGAGTGAGGGGAGCCGATTACAGAGTAGGGGGAGGCAGAAGGAGCAGGCTGATTGTCCGGCACAGGAGTGTACCTGGGGACTGAGAAAGTGCATGAGTCTCGGGAGCAAAGGGGTAGTCAGAGGTGCAGGCAGGTGAGAGGAGGGAGAATAGGTAAGTTGGGAGAGAGTTAAGCCAATATTTAGCTATGAAGGACACACCATGAAGTTGATGGTGGAGGGGAGAGGAAAGACTGAGAGTGCAGAGTAAAGTGAACAATGGTGAGTGAGGGGAGAGAGGTTGGTGGTGAAGCAGCAAAAGGACATTATACAAGGTATCACGCTTGATGAGGGAGGAGGAGGGAGCTGAGCCATAAACCACATCTGCATAATCAAACAAGGGAAGAATTAATCTTGTGACAAGCTCACAATGGGTAGAGGGTTAGATAGTCTTCAGAATGATACAAATCTCCTAGTCTGAAGCTGAGTTTGATGTGTAGCAAATCAATGTCATGGGAGAAATCCAGTCTGGGGTTGAGTCAGACTCCCAAGTATTTGAAGGCTGACACAGATTCTAATTTGGTTCCATCGAGGGTGTAAAAGATTGGGGCGGGACTGGAGTTTAGCCAGCTTCTGAGAGGAGTCAAATGTCATTGATAACAGTCTTTTTAGTATTCAATGTGAGTTGATTTGTGTTAAACCATTGTATAATGTTAAGGAAGTCAAACTGGAGAGGGGCTATGAGTGCATTGCTAGAGGGACCTGACAGAGCACTGTGTCATCGGCGTACATGTGAATGTTCATTGCATTGCAGATGAAGGGAAGGTCATTTATGAAGATGGAGAAAAGAATTGGCCCCAAGATAGAACCTTGGGAGACACCTGCATAGGTAGTGAGAGGAGGGGATAGGGCATTAGTGACTTGAACAGATTGCTGGTCAGTGAGATCGGACTGGAACTATTTCACTGCAGAAGAAGAGAGGCCTCTGGCTGCCAGTTTATTGAGGAGGACTTGGTGGGATACTGAGTCTAAGGCTTTTTTGCCAGGTCTTTGATGATGGCAGAGGTGAGGTGGCGTTTGTCCATATCAGTAAAAATGGAGCCTGAGATGTGGAGGAGGGAGGATACTGTAGAATGGGACCTTCTGAAACCTGATTGAAAGTGGGGTAAGGAAGGAGGTGCTGTCAAGGAAGGAGGTTAGCCGAGAGAGAGTATGAGGGCTTCTTGGAGTTTCACCAAGGCAGGGAGTAGGGAGATGTGACTGTAGTTCCCTAGAGAGGAAGGGTCTCCGCCCTTGTGGAGGGGTAGGACCTTGGCTATTTTCCCAGTCTTGGGAGAGATAAGGATAGGTTCAGTATGTAGGTGAGGGGGGAGGGTTATGGCTAGGGCAGAGAGACTAAGAAGCCTGGGGTCCAGCCCATTAAGGCTGTGCTTTGTTGGGGGAAAGGGAGGATAATGCATTGAAGACTTCCTGTGGGGCCACCGGGAGGGAAGGAGAGTCCTTCAACTGAGGGTAGTGGGGTTGTTGAAGGGGATACTAGATGAGGTTATCTGTATATGTATCTGTATCTGTATCTATATCAATTTCTATATCTATATGCATTATAGTGGTGTGGTATCACCACTATATTTAGGGTTGAACTGGGGTTTCTATGTTAAACTGAAATTTAGCACTTTAATATCTTTGCAACTGTTGAACAGATTTGTATGGCATTTTACATGTGCGGTCTTGTTTGGTAGATCTCTTGATATGCCAAGTTTTGTTCCAGTTGGACATGTGGTTTCTGAGATCTGGATAGTAACATCAGTGAAATTTTGTAGTTTTTCCCTATTGGTTTGAATGGAATTTCTTTGAATTTGTCTACCGCCCAGACAGTTTGGAATTTTGGTCTGACATTTTCAGGGCAGAAAAGGGCTGACCCACAGATATGCCTTTTTCTTGTTTGCTGAAAAAATATTAAACAGTTCCAAACTTATTTCATTTTAAAATTTGTATACATTGGTTCTGAGCATGCTCAGTAAGCACTTCAAAATAGCTGTATAAAACGAAAAAATAATTTGTTTTTCATATTAATGTCATTCTTTTTCATGAGTGGAAAATCCTTTTTCATTTGGCTGCCATCTTATTTTCCTTTTTTCCTAAAATTCAAATTTGAAAACCCAAAAAATGACATACAGGGGAGCTACCAACACGTGTACCTTGCCTATTGGGATTCCCTTTGCTGGAGTCTACAGTTTGCTGTTGAAGTAAAGCCCTTGAAATGTTTGTTTGGAAGTTTAAAAATCTTTTCTTGTATCACATGATACGTAAAAATAATATTTGTTCGTATCACAAGTGATGAAAAAAGATCCTTTTTTGTGAGGGCAAACTCCTTTCCCTGGTGTCTAGTGGCACTTCCCACACTCTGATGGCTGCCTCTGTCATACTTATTTTCCCTGGTGTCTAGTGGCTCCTCCCTTTGCCATTAGTCCCCCTTGTTAAATCAGACATCCCTGGTGTCTAGTGGCACCCCCTGCCCTCCGATCCCCATCACCATTGTTTATATAGTTTCCCTGGTGTCTAGTGGCATCCCCTGCCCTCCGATCCCCATTGTTCAATCAATTTTCCCTGGTGTCTAGTGGCAGCCCTCACCCTCCAATCCCTGTCCCTGTTGCTCAGTTAATTCTCCCTGGTGTCTCGTAGCACCCCCTGCCTTCTGATCCCCATCCTTTGTGTAGTTTCCCTGGTGTCTAGAGGCACCCCCCTGCCCTCCGAGCTCCACCCCCATTGTTCACCCCCTCAAACATAATGGTGACACTGGGGGTGCCTAATTCTCCAGCATCAAAAAAAGCACATCTCTGTTTTTTTTTTTTACCCTGTGGAAAGAAAAAACATCCATCAATGTCTTTTGAGCTGTTTCTGTCCCCCCACCCAACTCTTCCACTCAGCACCCACCACCCCACACCCCACAAAGCCCTCACTTACCTACCAGGAGTCCAACATCATCTTCTTCTGTGGACTGCAGACACATCTTCTCTCTTCAAAGTCAGACCACGAACTGAAGAAACAGGTAAACGGTTCAATATATTTCAATGATGTTTTGAATGTTGTGGCATAACTTAGCCATTTCTGCATATTTTTGGCCCACATTTTCAACATGCCTATTTGGGACCCAACCTCATGAACAATTTCAGTGACATTAGGCAAATCTATTCCAAAAGATGATTTTGAGGTCCGTGTACAAAATCACCTTTTGGGCAGGAGTTGAAATGTTCTCTGTCCTTGTTCACAAGGTGGGGTCATAAGAAGGCTATGTTGAAAATCTGGTTTAAAAATATTTAAAAAATAAAGTTATGAGCCTACTTTGAATTTCCGTAACTTTGGTAAATTTAGTATTTTTACCCCAAATTTACAACGTAGCCATTTCTTTACACCTCATGAATGGGACAGCTGTCATTTTTCAAATCCTGTCCAAAATATATTTTTACATCCCAAAAAGTGATTTTGCTGTTACTATGTGGAATGACGTTATGGTGGTGTGGAATGATGTTTTGGTGGGGATTTGGAAACTTTCACAACTGGGTTCATGAGGTTGGGTAATAAAAAGGCTATTCTGACAATTTGGTTACTGTTGTGGTACAAATGGAAGGTCAGGGTCTCTGGTTCCTATGCTTCCACAGCAATATACATATGTACATCTATGGAGGGATAGGGCCCTGCACTCCAACAGGCAATAAAAGTTCAATTGCAGTATCTGAAAAACTTCAGATGGATGGGAGCACAGAAAAATAAGGATACGATTACACTATCTCAAAATGTAAGGAAATTCTTTGCAAAAACTCAGTTAATGCAACATTTACGGTTGAGGCTAAAGCGTCAAAAGTAGGGAAATGTGGCTTTAAGTTTTCAAACCCTAAAACCCCAATGCCACCCGTAAAACAAATCAGGGGTGAAGTCTTCCTAGGGGTTGTCAACCCAAAAGCTCACCCCATTAGGTGTGTATGCTTGTGGAGTGTATAGAATCAGGTGAGCTTTAGGGTTGACAACCCCTAGGAAGATTCTGCCCCGATTTGCTTTAGGGGTGGCATTGGGGTTTTAGGGTTGGAAACCCTAAAGCCACATTTTCCTACTTTTGATGCCTTAGCCTCAACACTAAATGTTGCATTAACAGAGTTTTTTTTTTTTCAAAGAATATGTATATGTGTATGTGTATGTGTATGTATATGTATATCTATCTACCATCATCTACTGGTCTTCTCCCGACATGGGGTGGCTTAATTCTATATTATCCTCTGACTTCCACACCCTTGAAGACTGGTACATTCAGAGGCAGCTTGTCCTCAATACTAAAAAATAAAGAAGATGTTGTTCTCCCACTCATCCACACAAACTCTCCCCTCTCTGGCTGTACTCTCATGCACTGGGGGAGCACTTGAAATTGTCAGGTCATTTAAATAATTAGGAGTCACCTTAGATCCCTCACGTACCCTGGATGAGTATGTTACTGCCCTCACCAAAACTATAAACCATAAAATAGGTGTCCTCTACCACATCCATCCCTTCCTTACATTGACCTCCTGCCACAAGATTGCTGATGTCATGCTCCTGCCCCTCCTTATGTATGGAGCACCATTACTCCTCTCTACTACTGCATCCATACTCTCTCACATATCTCAGGCTTACCATGGAATTGGTAGGTTTGCTCTAGGGACCAATGCTCGGCATCATCACTGTGATGTCCTATCAGCCTTGGGTTGGCTACCCTATGAATCAACATTACGTTATGTTACTCTAAGCTTCATTCACAAGCTTGTCCATTGCTTCACTCCACAATGCCTTGCTGGTATTGTTCAATGTCGTCTCCCCCAACATGCCTCAGATCCACCTCCTTTCCCCCTCCTATCAGTGCCAAACTTAAGACTGTCTGTGGCATGGCAATCATTTGCTTTATCAGCTGTATCCTGCTGGAATTCCTTGCCTCCTCCTATGCTGGCCTGCACCTCCTTCACTCAATTTCATAGCTCGCTGTCATCACACCTAACTGCCCCACCATGCTCCTGCTTCCGACCCCTGTCTTCCTGTCTACTCCTACTGTGCCTCTACTAATCTAAAGTTTCTACTCTCTTTATCTTCCAATCTCTGAATGAAAAAAAATAAAATAAAAACTGCAAATGGTGTCTGTATGCTTAGGTTTTGTAACTGTTATTTACATTGCTTGTTTTTGGATTGCTGAATGGAAATGTACTCTTCTGTTGTTTAACCTCTGCTTGTCTATTTTCCTTGTACTAATGTCTGCACTGTCAATGTAATGCACTTACTGGGTTGCCCCTGAAAAGGGGCTGTCTTGTCTCAGAGGGCTACCCGGTTACCAAAATTCATTAAATAAATCTATCTCTCTCTCTATCTATCTATCTATCTATCTATCTATCTATCTATCTATCTATCTATCTAAAAATTGTGTTAATGCGCCAGTTATGGTAAATTAATATCACAAAAGTAGGCAAATGTGGCATTAGGGTTTCCAACCCTGATGCCTAAACCCCCCAAGCAGCAAAAGGAAAAGACAGAGTTTTGGGTCTCCAGAGTCTTAAATAAGTGGTGGGATCTTCCTTGGGGTTTGTCAACTTTAATGCCCACCCATTCTGTGAGCAAACAACATCAAACATGATCACACAGGGCCCTACATGAAGAAAGGTACAACAAATAGTTCTGGCAACCTGTGGTGAGACATACTTCTCTACCTTTGTAGAGTGCATCATTATGAGGCAGTGGCTTGGAGCTGTACCTTGTGCTTCAGATTGGAGGCTTTGGGCTGGGGGAGGGATGAACATTAGGGTTGACAACCCCCAAGGAAGACCCCACCACTGATTTGCCAAGACTCTGGAGACCCAAAACCCTAATGTTTTTTCCTTTTGCTGCTTGTGGGTGGGGAGTTAGGGTTGGAAACCCTAACACCACATTTCCCTACTTCTGTGGCATTAAGTTACCCTAACTGGTGCATTAATGCATTTTCTTTGCAAAGAATTTCCTTACTTTTTGAGATACTATAATTGTATCTTCATTTGCCTGTGGGAGTGCAGGGTCCATTCCTCCATAGATGCATGCAAGCAACCAAACTGTCAGCACAGCCTTGTTATGACCTCACGTCATGAACCCCGTGCGGAGAATTTTCAAATCCCCGCTGAAACATCATTCCATGGCACTGAAATGTCATTCCGCACCACGGGTGTGAAAACACATTTTGGCCAGGATTTGAAAAATGACAACTGTCACATTCATGAGGTGGTGTAAAAAAATGTCCATGTTTAAAATTTGGGGTCAAAATATTTAAAATTACAAAGTTACAAGCGAGCATAGTAAAATTTCAATGTCTGCCATTTTTACAGATTTTGACCCCAAATTTTCAAATAGCCTTTTTATGACTCCACTTAATGATCAAGGGTGGGGAATATTTTCAAATCCTGCTCAAAAGGTGATTTCACCAAGCAACCATGAAATCACCTTTGGGGCTAGATTTGTACAATTCCACCATCATTGTTCATGAGGTAGGGTTCCAGAAAGGCTATGTTGAAAATCTGGGCTCAAAATATGCAAACATGACAAAGTTATGTATCACATTTGAAAACCCCATTGAAATACATTAAACCACACTTACCTTACTTTCTCAAATTGCAGTCGGTGGTTCCAGCAGTAAGTCTTGTCTTCGACTGGAAAGTGGATCTTCACCCTGTGACCTGTTCAGGTGAGTGAGAGTGTGTGGAGGTGTACTGGGGTGTGTGAGGCGGTGGAGTTGGGGAGGTCAGATCAGTGAGGGACTATTTTCTTATTTGCAGGTATTAAAAAAAAAAACACACATTGAAGGGATGGTTATCATTATTACAGATCAGTATAGTGAATGGAGGGTAGGGGGTGCCACTAGACACAAGGTAAAGACAAAAACATAAGGGGAACATTGAATGGAGGGCGAGGGTGCCACTAGACACCAGGGAAAGACAAATACATAAGGGGAATGGCAGTATCAAAACACATATGGACGCTAGAAGGTGCATTTAAATCCTAAATTTAAGCTAATTAAGCAATGCCCAGGATATTTAAAATCCTTCTGTTAGATTGGCTTTAGGAAAATTATGTCACCTTTCAAACCTGAAGAACTGGGCTATTACAAACACAACCTAGGATAAAAGAGAAAAGCAAATTAAATGTATTAAAGATATATGCAAAGCCCCTTCTCTGGACTGTATTCAGAGTTTTCAAACAAGAAGCTTAAATCAAATACTCAGATTTCACCTCATGAAAAAAGTCAGCATTGTACACAAAGTTGCTGTCACTGTGATATTACACGGTACAGACAAGAGTGGAAGTTAACAAAATTCAGTGTGTTAAAGTTCAGAAACCATTCTTAAAATTTACTTCAAAAGAACCCTGGACACCATGGTAGTTAAAGATAGACTCAGTTCTCTGTTTTCACTGTTTGTATTCCAGTAATACACATATAGACCAGTGCAACAGAATCTAATTGTACCACCACAGTACTCATGCCTTGTTTGCACAAACAGTTCCTTATTGCCAAAGCACTGGCCTTCCCACAGGTTGCACAAGAGTCACTCGAGTTAAGGAGGGTTTCGATGGACGAGTCTGGATGGAAGACCTCGGCAATCCTATCTCCTTGGCACTCACTATGGGGCTCTTCTCTCCACCTTCAAGATACTCAGGGTACAGTAGATGTCATACCGACCTTGACCATGCTTCCTCTGATTTTCCATCTCTTGTTTTCCGTAAGCTCTGCAATATCAGGGTCCTGTTCGACTGTCACTGTATCAGCCTGGAAAAACAAACCACACACAAGAAAATGCCGCCAAGTACTGACCACAAGACAGGAGAACAAACAACTCCCCCCTACGTAGGCAGCAATGGTATACCTGTTTTAATATGCTTTTGAGCATATGTATTTTGTTGTCAGGTCATCTGGGCTAACAGTCATTCTGTTGTAGCGATTCTGTTCTGTTGTAGTTCAGTATGGGCATTCTGTAGTATCTGCATGACTGAAACTGAAACGAAAAGGACTCCAAGTGCAGTACCACGGATGAAATGCTGCAAAGGCAGCATCTGTTCCCATAAAATATAACCACAACTTGTTACATCAACTACTTTTGATGTGAGAAAAACATTGAAGATTTTTCTATTACAGACTGACACTGAAAATGGGGTAAAACTGGTGTGTTTCTGCATGTACCTTTTCCGAGACTGAATGCAGCTGGGATTTTATTCATCAAACCCAGTACTTTCTTGGTGGGGGGGGGGCACCACTAGACACCAGGGAAATAGTGGCTCACTGCTGTCACTGCAGCCCACAGCATGAGTTGCAGCTGCGACTGCAGAAATCAAGAAAGTCCCACTGTTGTTATACAGAGAACACAGGCAAATGGCTCCTCTCATTAAACTGGGCAGCCTGGATTTTGGGTGCCCAGAAAATGTAACAGACACCAGAATCTAGCAAAACGGGTCCTGTTTAGCTAGGTTCAGGTGTTTGTTTTCAGAAATGCATAATTTGGATGTATTTGTACTATTGTAACTTTAAACAGTCAAAAGAAAATGGCATCCATCTCAACTGTTTTTTCCCCCACGACAAGTAAATCATATAAATAACCAATCCCGATATGTTTTTTTTTACCTCTCACAATGTTTTTTTTTTACTTTCACCATAGGTTTTTTACCAGTTGCACCAGAACGTAAACTCAAAAATTATAACTTTAAACCGGTATAATATTTTTTCACCAAATCTTCCAAAGGCACATCCTTGGCATGGACCCCTTCAACCCTGAAAACTTCATGAAAAATTCCACAGGGTCTAAGCTGTAGGTGAGAGTGAAAAATACCCAGTGTTAAGTATACAGAAACCAAATGTATTTTTTTCTGTGTTTTGGCACTCCATATCGCGAAAACTGTATAAGATGCCATCACAAATCTTTCCATGTCTTGTGACTCTGGCAGCTTGACTGTGCATGCCAAATTTTGACTATTTCCTCAAAGAACACTAAAGTTATTAAGGTACCAAAAAATGGGTTTAACACTAAATAGGCTACTCAACCCTAACTATAGGGGCACGACTGCACCCTTATAATTTCTATCTATTTGTCTGTCTGTCTGCCTGCCTGCCAGTCTGTCTGTCTATCTAGTAGCATGTTTAATGTTAAACCTCAAATTTTGCACTTTAACAACTTTGCAACCGATCAATGGATTTGCACAAAAATTTAGCATCACTCCCTTTGGGTAGAGCTTTTGACGTGACAAGTTTCGTTCTGGTTGGATTCTGAGATCCGAATAGTGCAAAAACCTTAAAAGTCACCACTTTTTGCAGTTTTTTCCTCATTGCCTTGTGCCAAGATGGTGTCAAATTTTGGTGTGAATTTTTTATGGTAGAAACAACTTGGGTAACAGAATTGCCATGCGTTTGGTGAAAAAATATTAATCTATTGCTAAGTTATTCGATTTTTAAGTTCCCATTATTTCCAATGGGAAGATCACTTTCTGGGATAGAGGCATGAAGTTCGACAAAAGATTTGCCCTTATGAAAAAAGGATTCTTTTTCACGAGGGGCTAATCCTTTTTTGCAAGTCGCCATCTTGTTTTCCATTAAAAAATTATATATATATATATATATATATATATATATATATATATATATATATATAAGTAATAGATATACCACTCTTGGGTGTCTTGATCGCGCTCTGATATCACCTGCGCCCAGGTGTGCACTTCAACCACCCAAGTACGTATATCAGAGCGTGACCGCACACCCAAGAGTGGTATATCTATCTTATAAAATGGCCCCTGTGGAGGAAAAAGTAGTTATTTTTAATGCATAAACATGTAACTGGATGGAGGAAAAAACAGTTCATAATAGGCAGTTTAATTTGAAGTATTTTTAATGCATAAACATGTAACTGGATGAAACTGTAGGTGAATACAACAGTTGAACAACATGTAACTGGATGAAACTGTAGGTGAAGGCAACAGTTGAACATTTAGAAACACTTGAAGAATAATGAGTACTGTGACTTTAAGACTGGTTCATTTTGGGAGGAAAGCGTCTGTTGAACAGGAAGTGCTTATGTTTTGCAAGGGGAAGAACTGGTTAGAGAAGTGTAAGAAATGCTGAAATGCTGAACTTTTTGTCAGATTTTAATACTAGTAGGTTGAACTGTTTCTTGTTTTTTATTTTTATTTGTAATATATGTTGAATTGTAGATTCCCATGCACCGTGACGTTTTGCATGTATGGTGCAAGTGGATGTGGTCCTGCCGTAAGCGTTGAGGGACTGCTTGATTCACTGCTTCATTCTCTGTTTTGGCTTTTATTTGTGATTTCTGGCATTTTTGGGATTGTGGGTCTGTGGGGATCGTTGGACGGCGGCCGCGGTTCGGGCTGCACTTTGTATGTACGGAGCTTCGGTGAGTTTTGAGCCGGAAATACTCTTCGTAGTCTGTCAGAAAATTTTCTTCGTTTTCTTGCTCTGTTTGGATGTGGATGGGGTGAGATTCTTTGTCTTGTCTTCTTGTGAGGCAGCTGGTTGATGTGGTCGGTGAAATTAATGTTGTTTCTTCACATATCTCGGAAGGAAGCGGGTTGCTGTCCATGATGCTCAGGTAGTGTACAGGGCTCTCCGGTGGTTTGGCTGCTGTAATGGAATGAATCAGCGGTTTGGGGCACAGTTGTATTTTTTGGCGATGGTTGGCAGTCTGATGGGCTTGTGCCAGCCAATATGTTTGACCAGTTTTTTCTGTCTTGTAATGTGGGTGCCCAGTAAGATTTTAAACTTATTTCTGATTTGTGCCCTGTTATAGCCATGATCTGACCTGATTCCAGACCTGCTGAGGAGAGCATCTGAACAACAGTTGATCTTAAGCAGTGATTTGTGTATCTTTGAGAGAGTCCTGCTTGAATAGACAGGCGAGGCATGAGGGAAGATAGGTAATTAATTCCCATGGGCTCTTTAGTGTACCAGATTGTCTGTTTGTCTAATATGTCCTGTGAGGCTCTTTTGGGGTGTAGGAAAAAGCTGTCGTTCAGGTGGGCATTTAGTGAGTACTTTTGAAAGAAAGTACAGGGCAGAGGATCATTCGCTGTGCAAAAACAAAGCCTCTTAAAGTGGTTTGGTTTAGCTCTCTGATGCTTTATGATTTTTGCTGTCTGGGTTGTATTTTAGGGTTATGTACTGTAATCCATTTTCATCAGTTTTTATATGGAAAGAGTCTCTTTTAGTTCTCTTTGTCCTTCTCTTCCTCTGAGCCATGAATATTTGTAGGTTGAACCAGACTTTTCTGACTAGTCCTGCAGCTGTGTTCGTGATAGTGCTGAGAGTGCTTTAACTTTTGAAGTCTGATTCTGTGAGGCATTCGTGGTGTTGAGTGCAGTCTCTGCCTTCTTTTCTGTATTGTTTTATGACGGAGACAAAACATTGTTTGCAGATTGAAAATCTGTGTCTGTGACAAGATTCATTTGTCATGATAGAGCCAGTGAATTTAAATGCCTGTTGAGTCCTGCTCTTAAGCCAATAAAACTTGAAATGCCATACTGTTCGCCTGAGGAGTTTCTAACTTAGCATAAAATTCTCTCAAGGTTGTGTTTAATTTATCTGCTGTTACTGCTTTTTAAATCCAGGTCTATTTGCTTTTCTGTTACCCAGTCTGTAAATACCTTTGTTGCCCAGACAGTTTGCTTTTAGTATTTTTTCAGCTTTGTTTTCTTCTATGTTATCTATTTCTTCAGGGTGAAGGCTGGCATGTCTACTCACTGTTTGCTGTGCTGGATTCTGAAGTGCCTGCTCAGGTAAGTGCTGTTCAAGTTCTTTGAAGAGATCATCGTTGTACCAGTCATCTTTGGTGAGTATTGATGTCAGCTCCTTTGAGGTATGTGGTAATTCTGCCATTTTTAAAATTTTTCTGTCAGATATTTGTATTTTGTTAGAGTGAGGCAGTGATGTGCTGCTTTTCTTCAGTAGTCTCTCTGTGAGTGATGCTATTGTTTACACTTGTGGAGTGATACTGCTGTGGCTTTGTGATGAGGTTTTGGTCTCAGTGGGAAGTAGTTCAGGCGCAGGTCGCGATGCTAGGTGTGCGGTCGTTGGGAAATAATGCACGGTCATGTGATTTAATGTGTCCAATCATGTTAGTGGGATTTTTGTCATTTTAACACACCATTTTATAAATATATATATATATATATATATATATATACATACACAGTATATATGTATACACAGTGGGCAGATATTCAAACTCTCTATTTTGTGGAGCAAGCCCTTGAGCTGCACAAAATAGTTGCGCAGGGTGTGTCCAGAGCGATATTCAAAGGAGTTGCGCCTTGAGCAACTCCTTGAATATCACCCCTCGGCACCACAGTGGAACTTCATCTCCACCGCAGTGTCAGAGTGCAGCATTCAATCTTGCGGTATGCAAGTACCATTGCGCCATGTGCAAAATCCCGATATTCAAAAGGTGACATGCAAATGGGGCCATAATTCATGCAAGCCACAGGGGGCCATTTGCATCTGATTATGGCCCCATTTGCATGCCATTAGCATGCGGGTGCGCCGATCCCCGAGGACTTGCACCTGGCGCCCTGCCAGGCAGCAGCCGTCGGGGACCGATGCTCCCTGCAGCCCGATCATGGGCAAAACAGTGTAGAATCCCCACCACCCCCACTGGCCCAATCGCGGCATAGTGTAATTCCCCACCAGCCCGATCACGGGCAGCAATGTGTTTTCTCCCGAACATATCCCTGGTGGTTCAGTGGACCGTAAATCCTGATTGTGGGATAGTATAATGAAAACACCCCGAACACATCCCTGGTGCCTAGTGTCCTCCACCCCACCCAAGCCTCACCGCCCGCTCCCCCGGCAGGCGGCGGGCGGCAGCATCCACCCGCCTGCCGCCCGCCGATTGATCAGTTTGTAGGGCTGCATGCCCATTGGTGCAGAGTAGGAGCCAATGGGCATGCAGCCCATACCGCATAAGACAGTCCAGTTTTGTGAATGAATACATTCTGCTCGATACGCTCGCGGGGAGACATATGCTGCCCGCGATCGGGCTGGTAGGGGGAATTAAACTATGCCCGCGATCGGGCCAGTGGGGGTGGTGGTGGGATTTTACACTGTTTTGCCCACAATCGGGCTGCAGGGGGCACAGGGAGTGGTTGGGCCAGCCACAGGTGGCAGCTGCTGTGTTGCGCCCTGCAATGCAGCAGCTCACCTGTGGGTGGCCCTCGACTTAAGCCTTTTTTTTGGCTCAAAGTTGTGCAGGCGAGGTTGGGGTTGCGCCAGACATTCCCACAGCCCGGTTGAATATCGGGCTGTGCAGTTTATGCATGGTTCCTCCCCCTCCAGTTCAGCATGCATTCATTTGCATTGCGCTGTTGCTCAGCCTGTTTTCAGTGGCACAACTGCCTCCTGCTGAATATCGCAGAATGGAGCAAGTTCAGACTTGCACAGGCGCAACCCTATTGTGCATGGCGCAACCCTTTTGAATATCTGGCCCAGTATATATATCTACACACATACACACACACCATGAAAATGAGGCGCATTTCAGACACCAGGAAATGAATCTTTCTCATTGCAACTCTGTTAGTTGGATTTTGCAGTTGTCTGGTACCAAAATCATCCTGGAATGTTTTTTCCTTCAGCAAAAATAGGAGCCGCACTAGGAACTTGGTGCTCAATGACAGTAATGATAACTGGAAGCTAAACAGTCATGGAACACCATACACACAAACTAAAAGTCAGCAAGCAAATGCTTAACCAAATTTTAAAATGTTTATTTTGGCCACCATAACAGTGCCACACCACCTGGAGTCTAACAGCAACCTTCTAACGTTTCAACCAATCTTGGTCTTTAATGAAGATAGTGCCACCATGATGCTCTGCCCCTTGCTTATGATTATTGTATGATATCTGTAAAATGAATACATGGTCTGTGTATGACATTTTCAGTGTGTGAGGAATTTGGCCTGTAACTTCAAGGTGTCAGTGGTTGAAAACCACAGGATATTGTAAAACAGACCAGAAGGACCATTTAATTGACTTCCCAGCAAAATGGCATTGTATTACATTTTTATGACCTGTTCAAGCTTTTTGAAGTGGAAACCAGTTGTGACTTTATGGCATCAGAACCAGGGCATCATTAGGCTGATTTCTGTTTGACTTTTTAACACCTTGGTGCTAGTATGGGAATGTTTAGATCAAAGGGGAATGTTTAATTAAGAAGTCATATTTAGGAAATGTTTTTTTTTTCTTCTGATGTTACCATTAATTTTAAAATACCTCCTGGTAGGAAACTATGTTTGGAGGAATAAATTCTAAAAGGAGGAGCTAGATGACTCACTAAGTGGGCGTGGAGACAGAGTTAAACTTATACTTGTGTCTGAAATGTATGTGATATCATCTTGGGCTCCGAAGAAACAAAGTTCTCTCTCTAAAAGAGCACATAGAAAGGTAATAGTTAGAAAGCAATTATCTTTTGTGGTAGGAGTGTTGTTCTGAAACTTCCTTTTTGTTTTATAAGATTGTAAGCTGTATGATATATTGTTCTGTATTTTATTTTACTTATTTTACAATTTTAGTAAATAACCATTTTCTTAAAATACTGCCTATGTCTTCCCAGTTTTCTTTTTGCATGTGAAGTGCCTGTATTTTTAAGTCTGACACAGTTTAAAAAGGCTTGATGGTGTTACTGAGCTTGGAAAAGATAAGAATATACCTAAGGTCGCTTATAGAGTTTTAAGGGTTCAGTTTGGAAAACCTGGCTGGGTGCCCTTGGACGAAAGATTATATTGCATCCACTCGAAGAGAGTATTATCTGAGCTTGTTACTGTATCTGGGTATGCTAGCATAAGGGTCACAGTTTGAATCACTCCAGAACTTGAGACTAAAGGCAATTCGGACCCAAAACAGACAGGAGGGTTTCCCAGTCTGTTACATGTTCACACTATTGCACTCTGAGGTTGGCACTGTGAAAGCAGAGGGCCTGACCTGCAGAGTGCGTTTGTGATATCCCCTAGTGAACACTCTGTTTCAATATAAAATCTCTTAATCACTTAGAAAGAGAGGGAATATTTGACCACGGAACATCCCCTAAGGCACAATTCTATACCCTTCCCAAAGTGCAAAAAAGTTTGGCGAATCCACCTGATAGGCCTATATGTTCAGGCATAGGGACGGTAACGGAACCACTAGCCAGGTCTGTGGATGACAACATCAAAGGTATAATAACAACTTTATCTTTCTACATTAGAGATACAGGAGATGTATTTAGGCATTTGAAAGATGTGATGTGGACAGTAAACAGTGTGTTAGTTACCCTTGATGTGGTATTGTTATATGCTAATATACCACATATAGAGGGACTTAAAGCTGTATACTATTTGGACAAAAGACCAGTATGTTCTCAGCCTGAAACAGAGGTCCTGGTAGACCTTTCAAAAATTGCCTTACGGGGAAACTATTTTAATTTCCAAAATGAGACATACCACCACATAAAGGGCATGGCAGTGGGGCCAGTTTTCCCCCCAATTATATCAATCTTTACCTGGGGTACTGGGAAGAGGGTGAGATCTGGGATGTGTCTGTAAACCAGTTTCTTCCAAACATTTTATTATGGAAGTGTTTTATTGATAACAATCTCATGGTGTGGCAGGGTGACAGCAAAGAACTTGAATAATTTGTTACATACTTACATGGAACAAATCCTAATGTAAGGTTCACACAAAATCCAAGTAGGCAGGAGATATCCTTTTTGGATATACTTATTAAAGGGAATCAGGAAGGCATATTGGATACAAGCATTTTTCATAAGGATACAGATAAGAATACCATCCTGCAGGCAAGTAGCTGTCCCCCTCACCACACCATTGAGAATACTCCTAAGAGTCAATATTTCTGGATTAAAAGGAATTGTAGTCAGGAGGTGGACCTAGAAAGGGAACTGGAGGTCCAAAAACTGAGATTCGAAGATAGGGGGTGTGCTATTGCTGTTCTAGATAAAGCCAGAGAAGCGTGTGACGGTAAGGATAGGGAGGACTTGCTGTCAGTAAGTACTAATAAAAGACAGAAAGATTTGGATCGTATTAAATTTGTAAGTACTTATAGTACAAGATCAAATAGAGTGAAGGAGATCATATACAAAAATTGACACATCTTAGGGGCATACCCTAGATTAAAAGAAACAGCTAAAACCCCTCCCAGAATGTTGTATAAGAGAGCTAGAAACCTCAAGGACATACTGGCAGGTTCATGTTTGACCATAGAGGAACCAAGGAACTGGATGCCCCCCCCTCCCCAAGAGATGTAAGAAATGTAGAAACTGTAAGTTTTGTGAAAATGTAGGAGTGTGGGATGTTTCGTAATCTGTATGATGGAAAGATGCATGACATACAACGCCACATAGATTGTAATACTACCTATGTGGTGTATATGTCTTTTTGGACCTGCCAGGCCTATTATATAGGCAAAACTAAGAGAAAGATGAAGGAGAGAATGGGGAACCATATTAGGGCTATTAGAAATCCAAATCTGGATTATGTCTGGGTAGTGCATATGAAGGAGGCCCCAAATGGCACTGAATTAAGGTTAAAATTTATTGGGATTGACCATGTGGTACTTGGTCAGAGAGGAGGAAATAAGGATTATGTTTTGCGTGAGAAAGGAAATTATTGGATCTATATGACTGGTGCATATGTGGGACATGGTCTCAATGATCATATAGAACTAAAACCTTTTTTGAGGAAAAGACGCTAATACAGTAGTTTTGATCTGTTGTACCACTTCCTTTTTTCAGCCTTTCATTCTACCTTGCTTTTCTTCCCCCCCCCCCATCCTTATTTTAGGTTGGGAGGTTACTACTGTACATGTGGTGTCAAGCATCCTGGTGTACCCAACAGGATTTTTTCAACATTTTCTCTTCAGAAGTGGACTTCAATTGTAAAAACTTTTCAGGTTTTTATTCCAACTTTTTTCATGAAATGTAACTTTTGTAATTTCCAGTGTAATCTTGGTTTTGCATTGAAATTGTAATATAGGAGTAAGCCTTATAGTGTTGTACCTTGGGAATTAGGTAGCAGAACTCAGTTTAGTTTTGACTGTAGTCTGGTTTGAATCCTACCACTTTAGAGCTATAATATGGGATTTTTTCCTGTTAAAAGGAGCTTGCTCCTTGTATAGTTTACAGTTTAGTCTGGTAATTCATTATATGCTTTCTTTTTCTTCTTCTCCATGCTTTTATAACGTTAGGAATGGGTTATCTTTTTTCTAGCAGAGTAATCCTTACATGGGTCCTGTTCTCTTAGTTTATAAAAAGAATGTAAGGAAGTTTTTCCAGGGAAACAATAAAAAATTTTAGACCAATTCTAACACTGTCTGTAAATAAAATAGAACAGGCATAGATTTCTGTAGTTATGGAGGACTGACAGTTTAATTGAAATGAGTGAGGGAGATGGATGTTTGTGCGTTCCTTGTTTTACACACTGTTTTGAAAATTATTGAAATTTGCACATGGTTTTAGTATTGCACAAGCACTTTAATTGTTAATTAATTGGCTAAGAGATTTTGTATTTAAACAGAGTGTTCACTAGGGGGCACTATCTTCATTAAAAACCAAGATTGGTTGAAATGTTAGAAGGTTGCTGTTAGTCTCTAGGTGGTGTGGCACTGTTGTGGTGGCCAAAATAAATGTTTTAAAATTTGGTTAAGCATTTGCTTGCTGACTTTTATTCTGTATGTATGGTGTGCCATGACTGTTTAGCTTTCAATGTTTTTTTCCTAAGTTTTAAATCCTTTTTCGTCACTCGCCAAGATCCTTTCATGTGAATCCTTCTTCATTTAAATGAAAAAGGATCACGAGTCATGAAAAAGGATTGGTTTCTTTACCATTTTTTATTCATTTTTGGTTGTAATTCAGTTGCTGTGGTCCCTACCCCCTGTTGTCCAATTGACGTCCCATTGTACAGTACATTAATATTATCCTTGGTAGTCTAATGGTCCCTCCCCCTTCTCCTGTTCTCTGATTGCCATCTGGTGCTGCCGGTTCTGTCCCTGGTAGTCTAGTGGTCCCTTCCCCCTCCCCGTTGTCTGATCACTGTCCCAGTGCTGCTGGTTATGTCCCTGGTAGTCTAGTGGTCCCTCCCCTGTTCTCTGATCGCCATCCCGGTACTGCTGGTTATGCCCCTGGTAGTCTAGTGGTACCTCCCCTCATCCCTGTTCCCTAATCACCATCCAATACTGCCGTTTGTCCCTGGTGTCTTATGGAACCTCCCAACCATCCATTTCCAGTGCCTGAAATAAAGAAAACCGTCCTTTGCTTTTTTTTCCTAAAAAAAAAAAGAATACGGTCACTCGCTGATCAGCATCCCCACCCCAACCTCCCACTGAGTATCTACCACCCCACACCCCCCAGTACAGCCCCACACACTCTCACTCACCTGAACAGGTCCCAGGTTCAAGATCCACTCTCTGATCAAAAACACGTCTTGCTGCTGGAACTGGCGACTGCAATATGAGTAACTAAGGTAAATGCAGTTTGATGTATTGCAATGGGGTTTCAATGTTTATGCATAACATAGCCATTTTTTGAGATTTTGACCCCAAATTTTAAACATGGCCTTTTTGGGACCCCACTTCATGAACAATAGGACCGTCATTATGCAACTGCTGCCTGAAAGGTGATTTTGAAGTTGCTTTGTGAATTCACCTTTGGAGCAAGATTTGGAATTTTTTTCTGCCCTTGTTCATGAGCTGAAATCATAAGAAGGCTATGTGGAAAATTTGGGGTCAGAATATGTAAAAATGGCAAGTTATGCCCATTCATTGCAATTTCACTACACACGCTCGTAACTTTGTAAATTTTAAATATTTTGACCCAAAATTTTCAACAGAGCCTTATTATTACCCCAAATTATGTATGTTACAGCTGCCATTTTTCAAACCCTGCCCAAAATGTTTTTTCACACCAGCGGCGCGTAATGGCCTTGCAGTTGCACAGAATTACGTTTTGGTGGGGATTCAAAAATTTTCTGTCCTGGGTACATGAGGTGGGGTAATAAGATGGCTATGCTGACAATTTGGTCACTGTTGTCCTATAAATGGAAATCGGCCCTGTGCTTCCACAGCTACATACATATATGCATTTATGGAGGGGTGGAAGCGCAAGGTCATATACTATCTCAAAAAGTAAGGAAATAAGTTGCAAAAAAGTTTCTTAATGCTCCAGTTAGGGTCAAAGTGACAAAATCTGGGAAATGAGGCATTAGGGTTTCAATCCCTAACACCCCACCCCAACCCACCATGCACACACCAACAGGCGTCGGTGGGGTGCTTTGGGGTTGTCAGCACTATGCTCACCCCATTCTTCTATATTGTACCTGTCTCAGCTTATTTATGTATGGATTGGGGTGAGTGTTAGGGCTGATGACCCCAAGGCGCATCCCTGATGCCTGTTGGTGTATGTGTAGGGTGGGGGTTGGGTGTTGGGGTTGGAAATCCTAACTCCTTATTTCCCAGCTTTTGTCACTTTGACTCTAACCAGAGCATTAACAATGTTTTTGCACATATATATATATATATATATATATATATAGTATGTATATATATATATATATATATATATATATACACACAAAAACCTCTGTGCACAAGTACTGAGGCAATGGTTACCCCAAACGGCATTTGGCTGGGAAGCCAAGTTTCAAAGAACTACAAAATCACATATGCCCCCAAAATGTAAAGCATCATGGGCTGCATATGCAAATCACCACAGAATATTATGCTGGTTCAACTTTAAGCAGAAATGCATGGTGCCGAAAGGCCTCTCACACAGTTTGCAAAGGGTGCCAACAGAAGACATAGACACGTGTTTCGTCCTATCAGGACTCATCAGTATGCCTCGTCCATTTGCATATGCATGTGTGTGTGTGTGTGTGTGTGTGTATATATATATATATATATATATATATATATATATATTAATGATACTGGCACAGTAGAGCCAGTATACTTAGGGTGAAAGGCAACTTCTATTTTAAACCCAAATTTGTGAACGTTAATTACTTTGGAACCATTCAATAAAGTTGAATGAAATTTGGCTTACATAATGTCTAGGGATAAGTCACTTGTCCTGCCAAAAGTTGTGGGAAGCTGTTGTGTGGTTTCTAAGATACAGAGTGTTGAAAAAACAGAAAAATCTGTGTTTTTTGACATTTCTTTGTCCACTTGGATCTCAGAAATGGCTTTAGGTTGTGGTCTGAAACTTTCAGGGCAGAAAGCCTTTGCCAGATAAATGTGCCTTTTGAAGGTTTGGTGAAAAAATATGAATCTGTTCAAAAGTTATTAAACTTTAAAGTTTCCTATTATAGCCTATGGGAACAAAAATATATGCTCTGAAAGTGAAAGCAGATAAACAGCCCCCGAAACCAGTTCCTTTGCCACTTCATAGCAAGAAAATGGTTTGGACGTTTGGGCTGAAATTTGCAGGGTGGCAAACCCTTGCCCCACAGATGTGCCCTATGCTAGTTTGGTGAAGAAACGGACACCGAATGCATGGTTACAGTACTCCGGAGTTGTGAATATTCCCACAAGATAACAGATAACATTGTGGCTGTCGTGGCACCTTACGACGGCTATATCTCGAAAATGGTTTGAGATACAGATTTTTTGCTAAGCACAGCTAAGCATGCATGGAGATGGGCAGGCCATGAACACAACTGCGAAGGAATTTTTTCCAAAGTTCCTATGGTTCCTGAGATATTGCAACTTTTGCAGCACAGGGGTTACCTGGAATGGCTCTAGGTGTGCACTATGTCTCTATACTAATGAGTACCCACATTTGGAACCCATTCACACCCCCCTCCCCCCGAGGAGCCCAGAGGTCACAAGGCCCAGTCCCTGAAGCCCTCCCTGCCCGTGAAACCCAGAAGCTGCTGCAAGAATCGCACCCCACTCCCCCAAGGAGCCTGGAGGTCATGAGGGCCAGTCCCTGAAGCCCTCCCTGCCCGTGAAACCCAGAAGCTGCTGCAAGAATCACACCCCACTCCTCCGAGAAGCCTGGAGGTCATGAGGGCCAGTCCCTGAAGCCCTCCCTGCCCATGAAACCCAGAAGCTGCTGCAAGGTAATTGCCACTCTTCTGGCTGCAATTGCAACCATTTCTCCGTGTGGAGACCAAGCCTGGCAGAGGACTGCTGCTTGGATCCAGCTTCTGGTGCCTTTTTTCACTGACTGTTGCAAGCTCCCCTTGTAAAAGCTACCGAAAACTATTCTTTTCTTCTGCTAAGGCTGGGACAGAACCAAATTTACCCTGCACAGGCAGAACTGTAACTTGTAACTGAATAGTGTTGTTTAATGTGCAAGCCCCCCTTGTGAAAGCCGCCGAAAACTCAGAGTTTATGGTGCTAAGGTGTGACAGAATTAATTCTACCCTGCACAAGCTGTACTGTGTGAATGATAATTTTTTTTACTTGTGCAAGCTCCACAAGTAAAAGCCGACGAAAACTCGGAGTTTCTGCTGCTAAAGATTTTAATTTTACCATGCACATGCTCAACTGGGGAAGTTAAGAGGAAGTGTTTCTGTAAGGTTTAATTGTGTGCAGACCAGACGTTTTAGCACTGCGTAGCCTGATTGGAATTGTAAGAAGTGTTAAAATTTGAATCTTGACTCACAGCATAGCCCTAAGCTCATTCGCTGTGCATTTTCCACTCCAGTGCCTGCCCGCCCCCAACGCTAATCTCTTCTCCCATTTATCTGCCTACTTAACCACCCCTCTCTTTCCCTCTCCTGCAGAATCGCACCCCCCTCCCCCGAGGATCCTGGAGGTCGCGAGGGCCAGTCCCTGAAGCCCTCCCTGCCGGTGAAACCCAGAAGCTGTTACAAGGTAATTACCACTCTCCTGGCTGCAATCGCGACCATTTCTCCATGTAGAGACCAAGCCTGGCAGAGGACTGCTGCTCAGATCCTGCTTCTGGCGCCTTTTTTCACTGACTGTTGCAAGCTCCCCTTGTAAAAGCTGATGAAAGCTATTCTTTTCTACTGCTAAGGCAACCCGCCGAGCGCTATGCATCGGCTCCCCACCGCCCCCACCACCACCCTTGGTCGGCACTCTAATTTATAGCTAGGATTGGTCAGGTGACTGGCCGAAATAACCTAGCAGCCAACTTTTCCAGCTGTAGGTTATACAAATTCAACACTAGTGGCCGCTACAACATACCTCACATTCCCTACATATAAAATGCTATCCCTGCTAATAGCAGTCCTACTGACTTCCAGGATAATACAGCAGGCTCAACAACCCCCTCCCCCGAGGCACATAAACTACTTTTCAACAACTTTCATACACATCAATTACTTATCTACGATGACTCCAAACCCTGTCCCTCCAACCTCTCCCACACAAGCCTAAGTGATCATGCTGGCTTATACACTCACACACTCACTTTAACTCACACACTCACACAAGATACTCACTGTACCTCAGCTCTCCCCCCATCCAGACCCCAACCCCCCACCACCCCTGTAAGCCCCAAAACAGACCCTCACACTCTTCCCACCCTTTTAACAAGCATCATACCCAGTCTCCTTGTCCCCACCACCAATGCTAAAAGACCTACACCCTACCAAACCCAACGTCACTCATCCAAACTCTACAGGTTAGCCCTCCTGCGGCATGCCCTACTACTTCTCTTATTATCTGGCAACATCCACCCCAAGCCGGGACCGCCCTGCACAGTGGCCTCATCTAACAGCCCAAGTGGAAGCCTTCTGCTAGCTACTCTTAATATATGTAGCCTACCAAAAAAACACCCCCCCCAAGGCTGGATTGCCCAGCATGCACCTGACATCCTAGCTCTATCTGAGACTTGGCTCTCTGAAAGAATACCCAATGATGTTGTCTGTCTCAGTAATTATTCCATCTTCCAGGCCGAAAGGACCAGCAAGAGAGGCGGTGTCTGTGCAATCTATGTTAAATCCTCTCTTCATGCCACTAAAGTACAAATCCCAATATCACAATATGGTGCCCAGACACTCACAGTCAAACTTAGTCTGGGTACTAAAACCCTCCACATCACTGCGGCCTATATCCCCCCGAGCAACCAAAAACTTGCATTTGACTCTATCCTCCACAGTATCTCCCACCTACCTAACACTGGTGAAGTTATCATAATGGGAGACTTTAATGTCAATTGGCTATCCCCTGCCTCATCCAGCTTCAAAGACACTGCCCTGGCATATGATCTTACCCAACTCATCACCTCTCCTACCAGAAGGGACAATAGAACTGGGACCTTCACCCTTTTAGACCTCATCTTCACCAACAGGCCACGGAACATCTCCTATGCCACAGTGCTCCCTGACTCTATCAGTGACCACTCCCCGGTGACCTGCTGGTGGTCGGGTAAATTACCCCCTGCCCCCCCAAAATCACCTGGCAGAGGTGATTTAAAAGAGGAGGCTTAGAGAATCTCAAAACCCACCTATCTACCAGCAGTTGGCTCCCCATCTACACCACGCAGTCTGTAGATCTGGCTCTCTCCCACTTTATAACCACTTTCAACACGGCCTGCGACATTTTCGCTCCCCTCTCCAAGCAAGTAGTGAAAACCAGAACCACACCCTGGATCACCCCCCACTACTTAACCAGCTCCATCATAGGGACAACCTATGGCATAAGGCCCTTGACTCCCAATGCACCCAGGATAGACAGCTATACCAGGAGGCCCGCAACAAATGTACCTGGGCCCTACAGCAGGCAAAAGCTACGTACTACCAACAAACCCTAACCTCCTCCTGGAGAGATGGTAAAGAATTTTGGAACAATATAAAGGAACTCAGTGGTAAATCCAGCTCCCCCACCTCCACCCAGCTCACAATAAATGGGGATATCACCCAGGATCCTTCCTCTATCGCCAAAGCCCTCAACTCTGCCTTCTCGGACCTCTCCCATATACTCCCTCCAAACTATTTCCACCCTGTCCCCTCCCACCCTCCCCTGATACCTTGAGTAACAACAATACAATACCCTTTCGGCTGAGAGTCATTTCCTGCCTTGAGGCAAAACACTACATTTCAAAGCTATTGCCAATACCCAGCACAGCAATGATTCCCTAGATCTTAAACTCATTCGGCTGACCCTGGATGTCACATTACCCCATCTCACTAAAGTTCTTAACCTCTCTCTCTATGCCTAGGTCAGTTCCCCTCAACCTGGAAGAGAGCCATAATCACACCCATTCTGAAGAACGGCGACCCCACTAACACAAGCAACTATAGACCGATTTCGATACTTCCACCTCTCTCAAAGGCACTGGAGAAAATAGTTTCGGACCAGCTAACAGAACACCTAACTAAACACAACCTTCTCTGCCAGGAACAGCATGGTTTCTGGTCTGGCCACAGTACTGTCACAGCTCTTACTGAGTTCACCTTGTTCATCCATGAGGCCCTCGACCAAGGGTCTATAGCAGGGGCGATCTATGTGGATCTGACCAAGGCATTCAACACGGTCAGTCATGAGCTACTGCTTTGTGTCCTTCCACAACTAAATGTGGTCCCAGAGGCTACTGCCTGGTTCAAGGATTACCTATCAGGCCGGTCACAACAAGTCAGGATAAACACCACCATCTCCTCCTGCAAAACAGTTTGCTCTGGTGTCCCACAGGGGTCTATTCTTGGCCCTCTACTATTCATCCTCTTTTTAAACTCTCTCCCCAAGTCATGCAGCAGTCACCTACTACTCTACTCTGATGATGCGGTAGTGTTTTGGAAACACCCACAGCTGAGCGCCCTCCAACTAGCTCTACAGGGTTTCTTCAGGGAGCTAGAAACCTGGTTCACTGAACACCGCCTGATTATCAACTATCAAAAAACAAAGTCCATGATCTTTGCGCACCAACAAAGCCCGCACAGTTAGTTGACACTCCTAATCAAAAACATACAAGGTGCCCCACTTGAACATGTTATATGTTTTAAATACCTGGGAATCTCATTAGACACCTCCCTCTCCTACCATAATCACATACAACTTCTCTCCTCTGCTGTCAACACTAGAGTGGGTATCCTCCACAGACTTAAACACTGCTTACCCACACAGGCCATGCATCTTGCAGTCTCCTCCTCAATCCTCTCCCTCGTAGACTACGGGATAGTGATATATGGCTCTGCGGAACCCACCGCCCTACGTAGCATTAACACCGCTTTGAATAAAGCTTGCCGCCTAGTCACTGGGTGTGACAGATTATCTCATACCTGTGAGCTCTACGCTTTGGCTGGTTGGCTAAACTTCCAAGAAAGACTAAAGTACCACTCCTGCATCCTTGAAAAAAAGATACATCTCCAGCTGGCTCCCATCAGCCTTCTCTCCATAGACAGCGCAGCCCCCCTCAGGCGTAATACAAGACTCGCAGCATACTCTTCATTTCTGGTTCCCCATTGTAGAACATCCCTTGGGAAAAAATCCTTCTGCTACCATGTCCCTCTTTGGCTAAACACTCTACCCCCCCATCTCTCAGACCCTTAGTCTCTCCCTATTCAAAACAGGCCTCAAAGCTCGACTCCTTGAGTCAACAAAATGTGACTGTGGCTAACTCTCTGCCCTCCTCTTGTGTTTTCATACCCCACAAAATACTTGATGCAGGGTCTCTCTAGATCCCAAGAATCAGCATCCTGTATGTCTCAGACAAGGGTTATCCAGAATGCTGCCTACTACTATCACCGGTTAATTAAGATAAAGCCTGGACTGCACTAACAGTACTGTTATGCAAATTTCTGCTTGTTTATTGTGCGTTTTCTGTATTTGTTTACCCTCCACCCTCTGTAACTGATGTGGAGCCTTTGCAAAAGAGTCTGTGACTCAAAGGATTGTAATTCTGATTGTATCCAATAAAATAAAAAAATAAAAAAAATATGCAATAATGGGAGTGTAGGGCCCTACATTATGCAGTAGTGGGCCCTGCACTCCCACATGGAGATGTGATATCATTAAAATATCAGTACACTTATGTATAGATGGGAGCGAAAATCAGAGACAGTTACAAAATGCTTGCATAATGGCCATGCCCAGTGCTCCCACAACCACATACGAGCAACATTACACTTTCTCAAAAAGAAGGGAAATTCATTGCAAAAAACATCCTTAATGCATCAGTTAGGGTTCTCATTACAGTGACAAAGGTTTGGAAATTTGATGTTAGGGTTACCAACCCTACTCGCCCCACCCCCACCCCCACTCTCCACACAACAGGCATCGGAGTGTGCCTTGTGGTTGTCAGACCTAACTCTCACCCCATTGTCCTATGCTATACCACTCAGCTTCCTTACAAATGGAATGGAGTGAGAGTTAATGCTGAAACCCAGGGCACACCCTGATGCCTGTTGGTGTGGAGAGCGGGGTGGGGGGTAGGGTTGGTAACCCTAACATTGAATTTCCAAACTTTTGTCACTGTAATGACAATCCTAACTGATGCATTAATGAAGATTTTTGAAATGAATATATATATCTATATGTATGTATGTATGTATGTATGTATGTATGTATGTATCTATCTACAGAGTCTTGCACTAGGAAGAAAAGCAAGAAGGGAAGGGAAAAGAAACCCAGTTGGCTGACACATGAGGTTATGGGAGGGGTGAGGGCCAAGAGAGCAGCATTTCAAAAGTACAGGAAATTGGGGAGGGGTGAAGACAAGGATACATACATGGGGATGTCCAGGGAGGTTACCAGACTGGACAGGGTGGCCAAGGCATCCAGAGAGCTGAGACTGGTGTAGGGAATCAAAACTGGAGAAAAAGACTTCTTCCGCTACATCAGGGAGATAAGAAAGAGCAAGGATCATCTGGTGAGGATTAAGAAAGATGGGGGTGGATGGGTGGGGAAAGGAGTGGAGCAGGCAGAGGCACTGAACAAATGCTTCTACTCTGTATTCATGCAGGAGAAGGGGGCAGATACCCCCAGGCGGGGGTAGGGTGGGAGGGGACGACAGATGTAGGGATTACAGAGAGTAAGGTTCTAGATGGGTTGAGGGCATTAAGGGTGGACAAAGTACCTGGACCTGATGGCATTCACCCTAGGATGCTAAGGAAGTTGGCAGAGGTCCTGGCAGGCCCACTGACCAACCTGTTCAACACCTCTGTGGACACGGAATGTGTACCACAGGACTGGAGAATGGCCATGTGGTGCCCATCCACGAAAGTGGCCCAAAGGATGACCCAGACAACTATAGGCAAGTGAGCCTCACATCGATCGTGGGAAAGCTCATGGAGACCATCCTAAAAGAGAGGCTAGTGAGCTTCTTTGAGGAAAACGGTCTCCAGGATGGTCAACACCATGGATTTATAGTGGGCAGATCCTGCCAGACAAACCTTGTAGAGTACTACGACTGGGTGATGCGGGAACTGGATAAGGGCCATGCAGTGAATGTCCTGTATTTGGACTTCAGCAAGGCCTTTGATTCAGTGACACATGGGAGGTTGGGGGGGGACTGGAATATGTGGGGATGGGACCAAAAATGGTGAAATGGATCACAAACTGACTAAAAGGAAGGCAGCAAAGGGTGGTGGTGGTAATGGTGGTGGGGGACCTCTTGTCACCGAGAGTGGTGTTGAACGGAGTACTACAGGGATCTGTACTGAGACCGGTGCTGTTTGGGATATTTATTGCAGATATCTCACATGGGATCTGGAGCAAGATCAGTCTGTTCGCAGATGATACCAAGAAGGGAGCTGTGGTTGATGACATGGAGGGGTGGAAGGGATTGCAGGAGGACCTGACTATGCTGCTGAAGTGGGCGGAAACATGGCAGTTGGAGTTCAGCACCAAGAAGTGCAAGATTATGCACTTCAGAGGCAGGAATCAGGGGAGGGATTATCACTTAAATGGGATACAGTTGGGGAGCTCCACAGAGGAGAAGGACCTAGGAGTGATCATTACGGGGAGCATGAACAACTCTGTTCAGTGCAGGAAGGTGGCAGAAAAAGCCAGCAAAATGCTGGGGTGTATTGAGAGAGGGATCTTCTCCAGAAGGAGGGAGGTTATCCTGCCCCCGTATAGGTCATTGGTGAGGCCCCATCTGGAGTACTGCGTGCAGTACTGGTGCCCATTCCTAAAGAAGGACATCAGATTGTTGGAGGGGGTGCAGCAAAAAGCCACAAAGATGATCCAGGGATTGGAGAGCAAGCTCTATGAGGACAGGCTGGGAGAGCTGAATATGTATTCACTGGGGGGTGGGGAGATATGATTGAGACCTTAAAGTATCTGAAGGGGATAAACAAGACCAACACAGAAGGGATTTTTCAGATGAGAAGGGGGAGGGACAGGAGAGGGCATGGACTGAGATTGGAGGGGGGAAGATTCAAGAGGGAGATGAGGAGACATTTTTTTCATGGAAAGAGTGGTGGACAAATGGAACACCTTACCAGATAAGATAGTGTCCTGTAAGATGGTGGGCCATTTCAAAAGGGGTTGGGACAAGGTAAGGGTAAGGGATACTGGGAAGTGGGGGTGGGAGGAGCAGCTCCGAGATAAGGGGCTAGCTTCACCCTCGATCAGACTCAAAAGACCATGAGGCTTGTTTCTACTGGCAATTTCGTATGTTCGTATATACATATATCTATATATATATATATATATATATATATATATATATATATATATATACACATACAAATAGAATAATAGATACGTGTGTATTACAAGGCAGTAATACCATCGAGAGGTTTTAGGGACATGGAACCTCGAGAGCAATGCTCTAGAGGTTCTAAAGTCCCCAAAACCTCGACATGGTATTACTGCCTTGTAAAACACTTATCTTTCTGTTATTTTTTGTAATATATGGATCCATTGATAATACTACAGTTGGAGATGACCTTTGAACTATACTATTATCAGCAAAAATTATAGTATTATAACTTTTCAGGATAGTATTATTGAGAGTAGCGATGTATTACTGGGAAATTTTTGCATTACTTAGTATAGTATTATTGAGGCTTATCTATATATTACATATATATAAATTGCAAAAAACTTTGTTAATGCATCAGTTAGAGTTGAAGCACCAAAAGTATAGAAATGAGGCATTAGGGTTGAGCCCCTATCTCCCCACCCTACCATCCCACCCCATCCCATCCTCCACACACCAACAGACATCGGGGTGTACCATGGTGTCATTAGACCTTCTTAGGTGATGAGGAAAATTCAGTAAAATTTGGCCAAAAAAAAAGCGTAAAAAGACCCTTTTTTCACTATGTGCTGCACAAAAACTTCACATCTGATCAAAATGAAACTTGGCACATCAAGACATCAACCCCACAGTACAGCACATACCAAAATTTGTGCAAATCCATTGAACGGTTGCAAAGTTATTAAGGTGCAAAATTTGGGGTTTAACATTAAACTGCCTACTCAACCCTAACTAAAAGGGCGCAACTGCACCCATATATATATATATATATATATATATATATATGTATATATATATATATATGTAATATTCTTCGCAAAAAACTTCATTAATGCACCAGTTAGGGTTGATAGCACAGCGACAAAAGTATAGAAATGTGATGTTAGGGTTACCCTCCACCACCCCACCCCCGTCTCCCCCACACACCAACAGAGTCATCAGGCCCAACTCTCCCTCCATTCCATGCGTAAGCAAGCTGACATGCTACAGTATAGGAGAATGGGGTGAGAGTTAGGCCTGACGACCCCACGGCACACCCCGCCTGTTGGTGTGTGAGGGTGGGGATGGGGGTAGGTGTTGGGGGTAATCCTAACATCACATTTCCATTGTTTTGTTGCTGTGCTATCAACCCTAACTGGTGCATTAATGAAATTTTTTACAATGAATTTCCTTTACTTTTTTAGAAAGTGTAATGCAACTGGTAAATAGTATGTGTTGGTGGTAGCGTTGGCCTCTGGGCCCCGCGCTCTCTTAGAGCTGCCCATTTTAGGCATAATGATATGTGTGTGTAGGAGTGTGGGCCCTCTGGGCCCTGCGTACTGACTTACACATAACTACTGAGCCATACAGCAGCCCCATAGTACTGAAAAGTAACCCTTTTAACACTTATTTGGCATTATCTCAGTAACCGTAGCAGCTATGAAAAAAATCCCACTGCTGGTGTAATCTATGACTTTGAAATGGTGGACTAAGCTGAGGGTAGCAAAAAATCCATATCTCGAATCATTTTCGAGATACAGGCACCGAAAGGCACTGCAATGTTATCCTATGGGAAATTTCTCAACTTCGGAATGCTATAACTATGGGCCCGTTGAATGGTTTGGGACCAAACCACCAAAAGGCACATCTGTGGGACCAGGGCTTGCCACCCTGCAAATTTCAACCCAAAAGCATAATCCACCTTTGCATAATGACGTGACAAATAAAGCAACACATGGGAAAATGTTTTCATGCAGTAATTTCATGATAATTTTAATGTGTTCATGGCACTCCTGTCTTTATAATGGGAATGTTGTCTTGCACAGAAAAATGTTGCTACAGTTCCTTTTTTTTTTTTTATCGCGGTCATTGCCGCGACAACAAAAAATGTTGTGGTGACAATAAAACTGCAGAATGGTGGACAAACTTTGAAAAACTTATTTCTTACCCCAGGAGTCCTTTAGCATCAGTAACTTTTTTGCACTTAGCAGGCTAGGTGCAACTGCCCCGGAGGTGTGCCTTTAAGAGATATTTAAATGAGCATAGGGCCAAGCCAATCAAAAGACAGGAGGGGGTGGGAGCAGAGTGAGAACTGGTGAATGCTTCAGAATTTTTTCTCCGCTGGACTGAGCAATATTGCCTCTGAGGTGTCTCCCAACTTTCCTTGTTGACAGCCTCCTAGTGCTTATCTGGATAAAGTTTTCCTCATAAATTATTTCCTTTAGTGTGCTGAGTGAAAGTTTTACTTTTTCATTACCACAATTTTTTTTATTTTTAGCAAGATGGCACTATTTTGACTTTATTTTTACTGCTATTGTTTCATTTAAAGCCTAATTTTATCACGGGTGCTTATTTGCAATGGTTTCCTTCATTTTTGAGGGGCAAATTCTTGTGGGAACCATCGAATTAGGGACAGTTGCCTTGTTTTTTACCTCAGACCTTGCAGGGTTTACCACGAGGCACCTGCAGTAGATTTCAAATTTAAATAGTGCCTAGGGGTTTTCTCTCTAGATTGGCAATTACAAGGAAACCTTTTTTGTTATATTACTGGACCTTGGTATCATCTATGTCAGGACTGTCTGTAAGGGTCCAGCAGCCACCTGGGCGCAGTTTGAGTATTACTGGGTTTCTTTTAATATTGGCACTGGTATAGATCCCAGTTTTACAGCAAAAAAAAGGCACTAGTAATAGACAGAGTTTATTAACTGGGGCAGGGCTGGCCGGTGGCCACATATAGACATGCAAATTTGAATCCACTCAGATACATTCTTCAGTACATTATGCCCTACCAAAAAAATGTACAAAAGTTGGTAATTTTCACTTTTTGGATGCTCTATGGTTCCACAACCGTACATCCGACTGGAACACAACTTTCCAGATCGAGAGATCTATGGTCGGATGCCATGCATGCAAAATGTCAGGCACATCAGACAAACGGTTGCAAAGTTATTAAAGTGCAAACTTTGGGGTTTAACATAGAAATGACCATGCAGCCTTAACTATACTGGCCCAGTTTGCAAAAAACTCAGTTAATGCATCAGTTAGGGTTGATAGCACAGTGACAAAAGTATGGAAATGTGATGTTAGGGTTATACCCCTACCACCCCACCCCCAACCCCATCTTCCACACACCAACAGGTGTCGGGGTGTGCATTGGGGTTGTCGGCATAACTCTCGCCCCATTCCATGTGTAAACAAGCTGAGGTGATGCAGTATAGGAGAATGGGGTGAGAGTTAGGCCCGATGACCCCAGTGCACACCCCAATGCCTGTTGGTGTGTTGAGGGTGGGGGGTTGGGCGGGTAGGGTATAACCCTAACATCACATTTCCATACTTTTGTCACTGTGCTATCAACCCTAACTAATGCATTAACAGAGTATTTTGCAATGAATTTCCCTTCTTTTTGAAAAAGTGTAATGCAACTGGTAACTGGTATGCGCCATAGTACTCCAAAGGAACCCTTGTAACATGTTTTTGGCAATATCTCCGTAACCATAGCAAGTAGGAAACAAAATTCCACTGCAGATGTAATCTATGACTTCAAAACTTCCTCATTAGGTGGACTAAGCTGTGGGTAGCAAAAAAATCTATATCTTGCAGCGTTTCCGAGATACGGGTGCCAAAAGTCACTGCGGGCACCGCAATGTTAGCCTATGGGAAATTTCTCACCTTCAGAGCGCTGTAACTTTGGGCCTATTATATGTTTTGGGACCAAATTACCAAAAGAGACATCTGTGGGGCCAGGGCTTGCCACCCTGCATATTTCATCCTAAAAACCCTATTTGCTGCAGTAGGATGGCAAAGATTTACTGTTTTTGGGCAAAGTACTGTTGCAAATTGTGACAGTTTTGCAAAAATAGGCACAACACTTTCATGATTTGTGAAAGTGTCACAGACGTTTCTTGCGACAGTACTGGGGCTCCGATTTTTAAAAAGGCATTTCTGGGGGGGTCTCCCCCCAAAAAAAAAACTGGCCTGTGATCCTTAGGACCCAACTAGGTAAACCCAACAATGTTTACCTAGGGGGTCCCAAATTAAAATGGCAGGCATTTTTCTCTCTCACTAACTGAAAACAAGATGACCACCACACGAAAGTAAAAGGGCCATTTGTGACAGTAGTATGTAGTGGTGGCAGCTTTTGAGAGACACATATTTTTTGTCCCATTGACTATAATAGGAAAATTGTTTTTTGAATAACTTTTGAATGGTTTAATGTTTTTTCACCAAATCTTTGACAGGCACATCAGTGACCCAGACCGCATCTTCCCTGAAGATTTCAGACCAAACAGACAAATTGTATGAGGTGTAGCCACGAGCAAAGAAACACGAATAAAAAGATTTTACTGCTCTGCAGTTCCACAACAACTTATCCGATCATAAGGCAACTTGCTAGATCCAGAGATCTATGGTACCAGACCATGCATGCAAATTTTCAGGCAAATCCATCATACGGTGGCAAAGTTATTAAAGTGCAAAATTTGGGGTTTAACATAGAAGTGTTCATGCAACTCTATAACTATACTGGCAATACCATTCCAGTATAATTATTATATATATATAGTATATATATATATATATATATATATATATATATATATATATATATATACATACACACTGTATATATATATCTTGTATTTACTAACAGTAAAGCCTGAAATAAAGTGTCACTTACGTATGTGTCCTTAAGCAGGGTTCATATGACACTGTGGATGGCTTTTAAAAAAAACTCTTTCTGAAGCTCCCAAGCAGGGAGAGAAAGGTCAGTTGGGGCTGGCATGCTGACAGAAGCAATTATTGCTCTTTTGCTTAAATGCTTATTGAAACTTTGCTCCCTGGTGTTCTGGGGGTAATGTAATGCCAGCATTGTCCCTAAAGAGTGCATGTCCTGAGAATAATGGTCAGTTCACTTTATTGGTACAAATTATCCTGTCTTAAAGACATCCAAGATACATTTGTTTGTCGTAAAATCTTTGTTATTTTAGTTTATTTTCCAGCCAATAAAAGTAAAGGCTATATTTTTGCTTTTTATGCACCCTACTTTACTTGATTTTGGCTTATTTTATGTACATCCAGCCACGGGCACTGTGTGCAAGCTGTATACAGCTGCAGGCTTGCATGTGCAGCCCGCTCCTGGCTGTCATCTGTATTCTTCTCATTTCAGTGGTATCATGGTTCTCTATGCAGGATGGCATTGGTGGAGAGGGGGTACACCACTACCACTCTGAAGAATTCAAGTATGGATTCACAGGAGGAAGAAGGGAAATACTAGGTCTGCAGTAATTTGTTTGTCCATTGACAAGATACAGTATTATCTTGTTATATATAAATAAATATTCATGGCAAAAAACTCCATTAATTCGCCAGTCAGGGTTAAACCAACAAAAGCAGGGAAATGTGGTGTTCGGGTTTCCAACCCTAACACCCCAACCCACCCTGCAAGCAGCAAAAAGAAAAAACTTTGCGGTTTTGGCTCTCCTGAGTTTTAGAAAGTCAGGCCTGGGGTCTTCCTTAGGGTTGAACACAAAAGGAGTACACACTAGGATAGTGGTGCATCATATCAAAAGACTCAAATCCCAAACAAACTGAGGACAGAGCACACACCAACCTTAATAAAAGCAAGTGCACAGGTCTCCACATCAAAGATATTTATTATACAAGATAAAAAATGACAGTAGCCTGATGCATTTCGGATACTTCACATCCTTTATCAAAGGCTAAAACACGTAGTGAAGGCCTAGTAGTTGAATACAAAATTCAGAATGCATCCCCCATGATGTCAAACCCTATTACAAACACTAATTAAAAAAATTATCTTTTGTCTTTGGTACATAAACATATTATGCTAAGTTATTAATTTGTGGTTTAGATAAATTGTACATAGCTGTTTGTCTTGGCTATTCTCAGCCTTTCACTTTATGAGTATGTATTTACACTGTTCCCCTGTCTTTTTTCCTTTATTTTTCTCTCCCCCCATCCTTCCCTTCATATACTTTACATGTATTCATGAATATTTGGGAGATTGCACTTTAAATAAGGTTAATCAGGACCTGTTTCAGTTACTGGTCTGGTGTATTAATTAGGTAACCAATTAATGTTTTTAATAGGGTTTGACACATCATGGGTGATGCAATTTGAATTTTGTATTTAACTGCTAGGCCTTCACTATGTGTTTTAGTCTTTGATAAAAGATGTGAACTATTCGAAACACGTCAGGCTACTGGTGTTTTTTTCTTGTATAATAAATATTTTTGATGTAGAGACCTGTGCCCTTGCTTTTAATAAGGTTGGTGTGCGCTCTGTCTTCATGTTTTGGATTTGAGTCTTCCTTAGGGTTATCAACCCTAATGCTTCCTCCATTCCATCAGCAGAAAAACTCAGATGTGTAGAATGGAATGGAGGGAGTGTTAGGATTGATAACCCCAAGGAAGACCCCATGCCTGTTCATAACTTTTTTTCTTTTTGATGCTTGCAGGGTGGGGGTGGGGTGATAGGGTTGGAAACTCTAACAACATATCTCCCTACTTTTGTCTGTTTAACCTTAACTGGTGCATTAACAAATGTTTTTGCAATGAATTCCCTTACTTTCTAAGCTTGTAGAATTGCATCGTCATTCACACAGGTCCTGATGCGACCTGCATCAACACATCCATGTGTTAACAGAAGCACCCTCTGGGCCCAATGCTTCCGTGCCTCCATTTATCTACATGTGTATGTTGGTGTGGAAGTGCAGGGCCTACCTTGCACTTTCGTTCCACCAGAAAATCAATTTATGTGCTTCCATGCAAATTTTGTAGGGATGGACCATTTTTATTTCTTATTTCTTAGGGGCTTAGTGTTGTACTAGTCGTGAAGGCCTTTCTATTGATATATACATTCTCCATTAACTCCAAAGATTGACAAAGTTGCAACTTGTTAAAATTGCAATGTTATCCTATGGGAATAGTAATTTGTTAAGTTTTTATATTTTTTTTATATGGCCCCTAACTTTTTTGGGGGGTGTTATGTGTTAGTGTTGTAGTACTCATTATGATTTTTATTTTGATATATAGCTGATCCTATAACTGTATACATTGATGGAGTTATGACTTGTTAAAGTTGAAATGTGGCAAAAAAAACTAAGTCCAAATTCTTTTTCATATGAACTGAATCTTTTTTTGTATGGCTCTATTCTTTTTTCTTTTGGCCATATAAAAAAAGAAATTCGGGTCACAAGAAAAAAGATTTAAAAGGTATTTAAAACACATTTCTGGGTGATGTTTCTAAAAACTAACTGCAGAATCCACCTAAGGGGGTCCCATTTAGCAACATGCATGTGTTGGTGTCTCTACAGGATATCATTTTTATGGCTTTTCAAAAACTTTTTTTGAAGAAGAAAAATGGAAACAAGATGGCAGCCATACAGAAAAATATTTTTTTCTCATAAAAAAAGATACACCCCCCCATACAAAATAGAATCTTTTGTTGTATTGACCAAATTATTTTTTCGCATGAAACAGCTATCCAAAAGACTAATATTTCTAATCCTTAAAACTATGGATAGGGTTAAAATGTGTTCACCAAACCAGTGAAAGGCACCACTGTGGCCCAGGCCCTTTCTACCCTGACACTCTCAGAGCAAAATTCCAAATCATCTGGGCACTAGGCGCTGACAAAAAAAAAGGCGCAAAAAAAAAATCACTTTTTTGGTATCTGTATCTCGGAATCCACACATCTGACCAGAATGAAACTTGACAAGTCAAGAGACCTTGGCCCTGAGACCCACATGCAAAATTTCATGCAAATCCGTTGAACAGTGACAAAGCTATTAAAGTGTAAATTTAGGGTTTTAACATTAAACAGCCTACTCAACCCTAACTGTAGTGGTGTTACTATAATTTATATACTGTACTACATCTGTCTTGTTTTTATTCCAGCAGGCAATGACATGCCACCTGCCACATCTGTCATACAGTGGGGTGGGGTGGTCTAAGTTATTGGCAGCCAGGGCACCCACCACCTACAATGTTTCACAGCTGTATCCCCAGGCCTGCTGATTCATTATGTATTCAGCTGGGAATGGCACAGAGTGTTTTTAAAGGGCTCCATTTCATTAGTCAAATCTGTATCCCCATTATCATCCCCTTATTACATTTAGAACATCACAGAGTGTTTCGAAGGGCCTCCTCTCCTCAGTCAAAGCTGTATACCCTGGCCCACGGAATCATTTGTATTCAGTTGGGAATGGCACAGTGTGTTTCAAAGCACACCCTCTCTTCAGTCAAAGCTGTATCCTCTGGCCTGCTGAATCATTAAGTAAAATGTGCTGTATATTCAAGTTGTAAAATAGAAATTCATAATTCTAAGATGCTAAATGAAAAATAAACTTTGTACATGTACTGTACTTCTAACACCTACAGTAGCCTAACACCAAGCCTAACAGCATCCAGTCATACTTCTCAACCCTCCCTGTCACTGATTTTAAGGGACATCCCTGATTTTGCCTCAGCATTTTCCTCTGTTCCTCATAAAATCAATGTTTTTGTGATTGAACAGTGAGGATTGTAAGTATTAAATAATTTTAAACATTATAACTACAGACTTGTTTTTCTTCAGCAAATGCTTTTTATACTTAGCCCCTTATTCTTTCAGGTTCCTTTGTGATTTTGGTTCTTGGTCCCTGGCTGTGTTAAGCCTTGGCTCTGATTTACATGACACGGGGTTGAGAGGTATGCATCCAAGATTGCTTTCCAATTCATTGCGTGCGTGCGTGTGTGTGTGTGCAGCGTTGCTAAATGTAAGATGTGAACACAGAGAAAGTTTATCCCAGACACCAGGTAAAGTTTATTCTCTGAATCCAGCCACAAAGGCGATAGAACTTCTACAGTTATGGAGAAGCATTCATCAACATTTGCACACTGTGCAATCACATACCACCATGTCTTGCGATACAGCACCAGTTGAGTGTTGGATGCTGGATGCTGAAGCAGACTCCAGTTCCACCTATTTTGTGGAGGGGGATGCTATTTTGTTGAGCACCGAGTGCAAAAAGTCTGCAGTAAATATTATGCCCATTTGTCCGTGCCCGCAGTAAATATTTTGTACATATGTCCTGTGTCCACGTCTTTATTCTGGCCAGCACTGACATACAGGTGTCCAGGAGTGGTGACTGAACCACTCTTCATTCTGTTAGGAATGGCACAGAGTGTTTCAAAGGGCCCCCTCTCTTCAGCTGAGAATGTCACAAAGTGTTTCAAAAGGCACCCTTTCCTCTGAAAGCTGCACCCCCTGGCATGCTGATTCATTAAGAATTCAGCTGGGACTGGCAAAGAGTTTTCTGAGGGTCCCCTCTCCTAAGCTGAGAATGTCACAGAATGTTTCCAATGGTCCCCTCTCCTCATCTGCGAATGGCAGAGTGTTTCCAATGGCCCCTTCCCCCTAACTGGAAATGACAGAGACTAAGTTCAAGTTCAAGTTTATTGTAGGAAAACTCTGTTGAGCAAGCTCATTCACAAGGAGATCCTTTGACACAGATGGGTAGTTACAGATTGCATAATGGAAAAAACAGTACAAATTTAAGTACAGAATTATGGGCAAGCATTAACATGTTGCATAAAAATGACAATGACAGAGAAAAATACAAGTACAGAAAAAACGGTACAAAGTGCTTGTTTTGTTTCAGGCAGCTAATTTCTAGGAAAGTAAGAGGAAGCAGTGGGCTAGGGTTAGATCAGTGAGCTAGGATTTAGAAGCAGCTGCATGTATCTTTTATTTTTGCTGCAGCCAACCTTTTAAATAGGCTGACAGGGACAGTACCGGTAAGCTTCAGTATACCTTGGAGCTGGTTCCAACTAGTTGGGAGTATGCTCAATATGGCCTGCTTGCCGAGTGAGGTGCGAGTTCTCGGTACATCGAGGAGGAGGAGAAGGTCATTTTGCCTTAGAAAGTAGGTGCTATGGGAAATATGGAAAAGGGTTGTAAGATAGTTTGGGAGCTTGTTCAGGAGTAGCATAAGAGTCCAGATACCAGCATGAAGCATGCGTCTAGTTGAGAGTGATGTCCAGCCAGCAGCTAGGTACAAATCGCAATGGTGGGTTCATTAGGGTATGTTTGTCATGAACCATATAGTGCGATGGTAGAGGACATCTAGTTTGTTGAATCCTGAGGCTGCTGTGGAGGAATAGATTAGATCTCCATAGTCGAGTAGCAGCAAGAAAGTGGCCAGGACCAGCCTAGTTCTGGTATCCGGCGGAAAGAGAGACTTGTTACGGAAGAATAAACTTAGACTAATTTTTAGCCTCTTTGCCAGATCGTCATGGTGGTCATGAAAGGAAATCTTGTTGTCTAGCCACACACCAAGATATTTGAATTGGGAGGTGATTTCAAGAGGTTCACCTAGGGAGGTAGTGATGAATTCTTTGTGCGTGTTTGCAAGGGAAGTGGAGGTGGTGTTCGGGGCAGAGATCATGGCCTTGGGTTCTTGGCATTGAGGAGTAGTTTGGCATTGATTAGGTTGATTTCTAGTTGTGCAAAGTTGGCTTGGAGTACATCCCTCACTTCAGCCAGTGTAGGGCCTGATGTACTGTATACAGTACAGTATCATAAGCAAAAAACTGCAGATGGGACTGGGATATATGTGCGTCAAGGTTATTGATGTACAGGGAGAAGAGGATGGGACCTAATATGGAGCCTTGCGGGACTCCCCTGACAACTGGGAGGGATGCAGAAAAGAGGCCACCAGCTTTTACTTTCTGGGTCCTTCCAGATAGGTAGCTGGTAAACCACTGGGCAGCAAGGGGGGTGGCACCTTCTTTTATTAGGCTTGAGACTAACAGATTGTGGTTGACAGTATCGAACACTTTGCTGAGATCTAAAAATACTGCACCAGTAACTTTCTTGGAGTCCATGGCTGTGATTCATTCATTGGTAACTTTGGCTAGAGCAGTGACTGTACTATGATTGGGCCAGAAGCCAGATTGTGCAGGGTTGAGGATTAAAGATGATTCAATATGGAGCTTCATTTGGGAATAAACTAGCTTTTCAAGGACTTTGGAGTGGACAGGTAAGATTGAGATGGGCCTATAGTTGTTTAGGTCACATGGGTCCCCTGACCTGAATAATGGGAGGACGTGGGCAGATTTCCAACAGGAGGGAAGAGTGTTTACAGGGGCCCCCTATCCTCAGCTGGGAATGTGACACAGTGTTTCCATGGTACCATCTCCTCAGCTGAGAATGGCACAGGCTGTTTCAAAGAGCCCTAGCTCCTCAGTGCAAACTGCATCTCCTGGCATGCTGATTCATTATGTATTCAGTTAGGAGTGGCACAGAGTGTTTCCAAGGGTCCCCTCTCCTCAGCTGGGAATGTAACAGAGTGTTTGCATGGATACCATCTCCACAGCTGAGAATGGCACAGAATTTTTCCAGGGACACGTCTCCTCAACTAGAAATGTGACAGAGGGCTTCCAATGGCCCCCTCTCATCAGCTGGGAATGGCACAGAGTGTTTCCAAGGGAACCCTCTCCTCTGTTGGGAAAGTCAAAGAGTGTTTAAGAGAGCTCTTCTCCTCAGCTGGGAATGTCACAATGTGTTTCAGAATGCCCCCTCTCCTCAGTGAAAGCTGCATCCCCTGACATGCTGATTCATTAAGTTTTCATGTGGAAATGGCACAGAGTGTTTCCAAGGGAACCCTCTCCTCAGCTGGGAATGTCACAGAATGTTTCCAGGGGCCCTCTCTCCTTAGCTAAAAATGTACTGTATGTATAAAGTTTTGCTGATGGTATTGTCTGGTCTATGTGTGTGTCTTTGTTTTTGGTGGCATTTCTATGTTTAGAAAGGTTTGCTTCGGTTGACATTGGTGTAATTTTGCATTATTTTGTCTTTCTATGTTTGTTTGGGGAGCATAACTGATATATTTGGGTGTTTTGTTTTTTTTAGTTAGTATTTAGTTATTTTCCTTGTTCTTTAGGTTAGGAGAGTTCTGACTTATTCAGTTTTTTTTTTGTTCTGTAATTTTTAGGAGGTTCTTTGTTCACTTTTTAAGAAAGGATGTTTCTGTTTTTCAGTTGTATTTCTTGGTGTGTTTGCAATGTTTGATCTTTGGAGTAATTGTTTTCTGTTTCAGGGCCGATCTATGTTTTTTTCTGTCATGTGGTTGTGTATGACTTGCATAATAAGCTTGTCTCCACAGCGTTATTTTTCAGGTAGCATACCTCTCTAGCCAGCTGTTTCATATAGTGTAACATACCCCCATGTGACAAGATGCTAACCAGTCAAAAGGCTGACTTGGCCAGATCAACATTAACCATATATATCCATCCCTAGATTGAATACAAGTCTGTGTTTCTCTTGAAGTTCTGCTGACTGATAATGATAATATCAGCAGAACACCAGAGTGACATACAGCCTTAAAGGGACACAGCCAGCCCCATTTAGACTTTAAGTTGTCCCCAGCATGGAAAAACACATTTTGTGATTGCTCATCTTCTATAGAATGTAGTGACATAGCTGGTTGTTTTGAATCTGCCACCTTTTTCCAAATAAAAGAAAAACTGGCTTTCCACCATATTGGTTTTATGACCCCAAAACATGTTAGTTTACAGTCCTCATTCTATTCCTGTTGAATACTTCCTGAAACTTGGGAGCACCCCCATTTAAATCTAGCATCTGCTGGTGCAGTGGGAGCAGACTATGGCTTCATGAATTGTTGGACTATTTTTAGGAAGCGTGGGTGTTTCCTGAAGTTCAGGAAGTATGTAATACAAGGAGAACAAGGTCTATAAATAAAACAGGCTTTGGTGTGGTTACATCAGTAGCCTCTTTTTCAATTTTATTAAAAAAAGGAAGCAGTTGGGGTGCCAGAAAGCAGCCATCGAGACAGGTTGCAATCCAGGACGGCTCTCTTCTTTCGACTTTATATTTGTTTAAAAAATAAGTTAAACTTTTCAAGTGCAACATTTTCTTTTCATGGGATCGCACAATTAATACACCAGCTGTTGGCAGTGAAAGACTGGGAGTGATGGGTCGTAAAGATGCCTCACAAGGTCTGCGCCCGAAACAGCAAACTATGCAGCAGCCAAGCCCCAATAACACTGGTCTATTGCCAAAAGAGGATCCTGAGAACTGAGGGCTCAGCAGTGCAGGTGATCCTTTGCATAGTATGGACTACAGATCAGAAGGTCAAGTCCATCTTGACCCAGCTTCAGTCCCATTACGCCTGAATGGATGCACTTCAATTAAAGGCAGATGATGAATGAGCTACTAAAGCCGTAAGTGTCACTGCAGACTTTATCAAGGAGAATACTCTTCTTAAACATTGGATGGAGAATTTGGAGAATCAAATGCGGTCCTTCCATATCAGAATAGTGGGGTTACCGGAGCAAGTAGAAGGAGAAAACATTGCCTCCTTCATCTCAAACTGGCTTACAGAGCACTTACATCTTGCAATTAAGCTAACTCTCAAAACTGGCTACCGGATTAACCCTCGAGCCAAACCAAGTACCCCGGACTACAGTAGGACAGTTCTCGTCATCATGGACAGTATGGCTACCAGGGACTATCTACTACATGGTGCAAGAATTAACTCACTGCTACAATTTGAGGGTAAACAAATACAGATTTTTCCAGACCTAAGCTACATGATGAGAATGAGGAGGAAGCAATTTGATGGCATCCATCAGAAACTCCAGGCCCTTGGTGTAGTCCACACATTTCTCCTTCCTGCCAGGATTCAAATCCAATACAGAGGCAAAATATTCCAGTTTACAGACCCTATTGCAGCTGGTAAATGGGCAGAGAAGACAGCAAAGGAGTTTGGTCAGAGACAGGATGTGGATACAGAAGATGGAGATTAATACTTAAACTGTGTTCAGGGCAGGTGTGTTTATGGGTTAGCAACCCTTTTGCATTGCCATTGAGCAAAATATAGTTGGAAGAAGGGTTTATAAGAGGTTGGGGACATTTTGGTACTGGCAAAATCCAATGCAATTATTGATTGCTGGACTCCAGCATGTGTCATGAACATTTCTTGAACTCTGCCATTAATTTCTTCTAAGATGATGAATTGTCACTACACCATACACACCTTCCATGTGGTCCCCTGTTGGAGCATCCATAATCTCTCACTACGGACTCTAAGACTATGTGTGGCTGTATGGTCTCCAGATGTTTTTTTGTAACATGAAGTCTTCTGTTCTAGTATAAAATTCACTTCTAAAAATCCGTTTATTGCACAGAGTTGACTGCATTATTGTTTTTTTGTAAACTTTATTTATAATAAGTTTTCCAGATCCAGTAGCAATAAAATACATCAAAACAATGCATATCCTCACATAAAAATAAAGACCAAAGAGGTACACTGACCAGCATAAATACTATTATTCCCCAAATGCTGGACATCAAATTAAAATACTGTCAGAAACTTAAAATATTACCTCTGGGTTTCTTACGTATTTAAACATACCTATAAGATTAAAACTTCCTGTATATACTAAATATAAACTATGTATAATAATTTCTTACATAGAAAACTTTCTATCAATCTATAAACAAATCTGGAGTGAATCTAATCACCTTAACTATCTTCTAAAAATATGTTAAATGTTAAGAGTGTGTGGAATGTCATTTGGTCAACCATCAGTCTAGTACTCCTTGTTGGAGGAATATCCACCCCTTCCCCATGTACAAATAACCTTTCAGTGTAAAACTGAGAAAAATGGAATTGAGTAAAAGAATAAACTAAATAAAAATCTAATTTAAAAGGTAGGAAACCACTAGGAAGCCATCGCCTGCTCCAAGGGACCCCACATTTGATTATATATCTCTTCCTGATTATTAGCTTTATACAGTATATGTTCTAGCTTCATACACTGAGTCAAGGAGTTGACCCATTGGGCTATCGGTGGGGCCCTTGCCGCTCCCCAGTATTGAGCCAGGATTTGTTTTTGCTGCTGTGATTCCCAACACCCACAAGGGGTGTACATCCCCACCCCATCCCAAAGAACCTCTTGATAACCCCAACAGTATAGCAACCAGATCCAAATCTGGGGTACAGCGGAAAGCCAGAACCCTGCCCAAGAGGGAAACTATTTCCTTCTAGAACTGCAATACATGAAGGCATTCCCAAACTAAATGCTAGAAAGTACCTACCCCGATTTTACATTTTGAGCACATGTTGGATTTGGTTACGTCTATTCCATGTGCCAAGACTGGGGTAAAATATGTTCTAAGTATTATATTGTAATGCACCGCTCAGATCTTGTTATTTTTTGAATAATCAATCCCTTTCCTTAACACCAAATGCCAGTTACCTTGTGTTAACCTGTCGGGCCATATATCCCTCGCCCATTTTTCCTTTGTTGCAACTAAAGGATCCAGCAGGCTTCCCAGGAGGGTACCATATATTATAGATATTGGCTTAGGGCTAGGCCTTTTGCATTCTAAAAGTAAAGCGTCCTGAAGTGGGGATCTTTTCAGAGTGAAACTATGCTCAAGGGCACTCCTCCCTTCCAGTAACCTAATTCTCACTTGACAGTAGGAAAAGAAATGGGTGGGTGGGAGAAGAAATTCTCTAGCTAAAGTTTGGAATGTTTTAAGCTTCTCATTACTTATTAACTGTGAAATATATTTTAGGCCCTTGGATTCCCAGGAACACAAGACCCCCCTGGTTGGAGCTGGGATGAGTGCCTCCTCCCATAGCATGTGACAAATGATGAAACCATTCCATCTTGGTCCTCCTTGATCTCTCTGCAGCATTCAACACTGTGGATCATGGGATGTTGCTGGAGCACCTGTGGCTTTTCTGTGGGCTGAGTGGTATGGTCTTCAGATGGTTCCATTCATTCCTCACTGGTAGGACACAGAGAGTGGAGTGTGTTTTCCGCAGCCCCTACCTCCCTGCAGTTTGGGGTGCCATAGGGCTCTGTGCTTTTCCCCATGTTGTTCGAGGTGTATATGCTGCCATTGGGAGACATTATTAGGCAGTATGGGTTGAGTTTTCACTGTTATGCAGATGATACTCAACTGTACTTGTCCTTTGTGCCTGGACAATATTATGCTGTTACAGTATCTAACAACTGTCTCACTGAGATCCAGGATTGGATGAGTGCCACTTGGCTCAGGCTGAATCCAGATAAGACTGAGGTGTTGGTTTTAGACCCAGGTCATTGGAAAGAGGGATCTTTGGCTGGGCAGCTATCCAGGCTTTGGCTGGGGGACAATCAGCGGAGGACTTCTGACCGGGTACGAAATCTGGGTGTCATGCTTGATAGTAGACTGACACTTAAGACTCAGGTGCCGGCTGTTGTCAAGTCCTCTTTTTATCATCTGAGAAATGTCACCCAGATAAAGCACCTGGTACCACCTGATGACCTTCCGACATTGGTCCACACCTTGGTGACCTCGCGCCTTGATTACCTCAATGCCCTATACCTAGGGCTACCGGGGGTGGACCTCAGCCGCATGCAGCTGGTGCAGAATGCGGCTGCCAGATTGTTGGCAGGTTTATGTAGATCTGACCATGTCACGCCTGTGCTCCGTGCTTTGCACTGGCTGCCGGTGCATGGGAGGATTACTGTCAAGGCTGGATTACTGACCTATAAGGCCCTACACAGACAGGGATCGGGGTACCTGCAAGAGCTTCTCTGTCCCTATAGCTCCTTTCACCCTCTCCGCTCTGCTGATGAGGGATTGCTGGAGATTCCTTTGGTCCATCTGACAACGTCAGGAGCTAGGCCATTTGCTTATGCTGCTCTGACCCTGTGGAATTCAATACCTCATCGGATAAGGGCTTGCCTGTCCATTGAGGCCTTTAAATCTGCCTTGAAAACTTATTTATTTGAGTTGGCATATGCTGATACTTGAATTCCTGCTATATTTTAGAAATTTGGTGGTGTGTTTTTAAAAATGTTGATTATACTGTGTTTTGAATTTACTGTTTACACGATGTAAAACTCTATGATCTATGTTGGAATAGTGTTTTAGAAATAAAGTTTGGTTGGTTGGGTGGAATGTAAGCGTCAGGCAAGTAAAAGAAAGGATACCTTAAAATAGAGTGGCAGCCAACCATGCTTTCATCGAGGTTCTGGTAAATGGATTTGTGATTGTTTTAACAATTTGCTTTTTTTTTTTGTATAATCTTTTTATTCAAACTTTTAACAGATTACAACATAGAAAAGACAAAGTACAGACATGTGGTACAATTATTACAAATTACAGTGTTGTGGTCCTGTGTGCATTCTTTTATACAACAAAAAAATGTATTCGGCATCAAGCAGATTTGCTGGTCTTTATTCATGCATCTTCCATGTATATCAGACCCTTCCAGACAGGACATTTTTCAGTCACCACATTCTGTGTTTGGCAAGGGTTGATAAACTTTGATGATCTTCTCCTTCCCTGTCCCCGCCCCCCCCCAGAGATCTGATCTGTGAGGCCCTCTAAGAGGGCTAACTCCTCCTCCAAGCTTAATGATGCCAGGAAGGGGTACCAACTCCAGAGAAAGTCCTCTTCTCTGTCCTTTATCATCTGCGTTAATCTTTCCAGGGCAAGGGTTTGCAGAGAAATACTTTGCCATTGCCTAATTGTGGACTTAACATTTGATACCCAAGTGTTTTGTATACAGTGCCTTGCCAAGATAAACAGCACCTTAATCCACCTTGGCAATGGCACCCATTCCTCCTCGTCTCCCAGCTCCACTCCAAACAGACATGGTAGAGGATCGACCGGTATGGTCCTATTCGCCATCCTGGAGACCTCTGATGCCACTTCCCCCCAGAATTGCTTAAGCACCGGGCATGCCCAGAAACAGTGGATATACATACCCCTCTCTACCCCACATCATCTGCATATGGGGAGACCCCAGGATGTAGTTTACTTACTACCACAGGGGGGGTAGTAGAGCCTATGAAGGAATTTGAAGAAAGCTTCTTTAAATCTGTTACATACCATTATTCCTGAGTGCTGAATAAGCACTGCTCTCCAGTTCTCTTCTGTTATCTGCCTTCCAATGTCCCTTTCCCAGAGCAGTTTCATTTTTGAGTCATATCTGGGAGGAGCTGTTTCCCCAATTTTGCTGCTTTTCTAATAAACCCTGCTGGGTCTTTCTTGGTCGGATAAATTAGGCAGTATAGCACAGTGGTTTAAGGCTCTTAGCTGTAAATCTGGTGACATCCAGCAGACCAGACCTGGGTTTGAATCCCACAGCTTCCACTTGCATACTGTGTGACCCGGAGCAAGTCACTTAACTTCCCTGTGCTCCCAGGTTGCTTCTGTAAAAAAGCTTTCAGTTTAGTGTGCTACTCCTGGTTAAACAACTAAAAAAAAAAAAAAAAAAAGGCTTTCCACTTATTCCCATGTGCGTTCCTCCCTTCCCGCCCTGCCCATACTTGTAACAAATGCCAGGAGCTGTAGGTATCTAAAAAAGTGGTGCCCCCCCCCCAAGGTCGAGACTCTGCTGAATGTTTTCAAAGGAACTTAGAGTTCTGCTGATGACCATATTCCCCACGCTGTTAATACCCTTTGTCTCCCACTCTCGGAAGCCCATATCTCCATTCCTGGCAGGAAAAAGGGGTTCCTTGACACCGGCAGCAAAAATGTCTCTACATCTTTAATTCCCCTCTGCTTCTTAATACGCTCCCAGGTCTCCAGGACCGCACCTACTAATGGATTACCATTCCATTCCCACTTTATATGCTTTAAACCTCTGACTGTGAAGATACGCTGTCAACCATCCCTGATTACCCTCCTGCTCCAGGTCCACCCAGCTCGCCACTCTGGGTTGGTGCACACAGTCAGCTATATACCTTTGTTATATAGAGAGGTGGTAGTTACCAAGGTCAGGAAAATTTAGTCCTCCTTTAGTTGTCTCTGCTTTAAGTTTCTGCAGGGAGGCTCTTGGTCTTTTCCCATACCAAATAAACTGTGAAAAGGCCCTCTTCACCCTCTTCATATCCTTCCTCATTAACCCAAGGTGTATCATCTGCATACAATATTAAATTCTGGGGAGAATATTCATTTTTATTAGGTTCACCCTCCTAAGCCATGATATAGGGAGGTGCGTCCACCTGTGTAAACGTGATTCAAATATTTTGATCCGTGGGTATAATTCAGCCCATATACAGATCCCAGGGTTTTACCTATTTGTATACTTAAATATGTGAAGCTTTTCTGCATTATCTTAAGGCTCCATCTCCTAACCCCCTCTTCCTCTTCAGGGAAGCAGAGTACCTCTGACTTTCCCAGGTTAAGCCTATATCCTGAAAACCCTGCAAACAATTCGATTATGGCCAACAGTGGTAGCATCGAAGTCCGAGGGTTCCCAACAAACAGGAGCACATCATCCGCATATAGTGTAATTTTACGCGGGGGGCCCCCAGCTCCTCTGACTCCCTCAATTATTGCACTCTGGTGGATTGCCACTGCTAATGGTTCCAGGGCCAGTGCAAATAGGAGAGGGGACACGGGACAACCCTGCCTCATCCCCCTTCCCAGTATGAACCGGTCAGACAAACCCCCATTGACCACTATCTGAGCTCTAGGGGCCTCATACATGGCTCATACCCAGTTAATATATTAGTCACCCAGACCAAACCGGGACATCACCTCAAACAGATATTCTCACTCCACCCTATCAAATGCCTTTTCCACTTCCATAGAGATAATTTATAATTTCTCCTTTTGCTGGTTTGCCCTCCACACCACGTTAAGCAAGCAGAGAACATTATGATAGGATAGGTGCCCTTTTATGAATCCGGTTTGGTCTGCGTGAATCAACTTAGGTAAGATGTGCGCCAGTCTGGTGGGCAAGACCTTTGCTAATATCTTAAGATCACAGTTCAGTAGCGAAATGGGTCTATATGAGGCACACTCCATTACATCTTTCCCAGGTTTAGGGATTAGGCATATTACTGCGTCATAGCAAGTGTCCGGTAGTGTGGGTTTTCCATCCTCTCCCTCTGCCTTAAATCCCTCACTTAGCACACCCGCCAGATGCCCTGCAAGTGCTTTATAATATTCTGCGGGGAGGAAATCTGGACCACTCACCTTACCTTCCTGCAGTTTCTGTATGGCCCCCATAATCTCCGCCGCCATGATTGGTTGACTTAACTGTGTTCTTTGCTCTTTTGTAACCTTTGGGAGCTCCACCTTATTAAGGAATTCATCTATAAGATCTTTCCTGCCTCTATGCGCTGCCCTGTATAACTGATCCTAGTACTCCTTAAAGCAATTCCTAACTTTCTGCGGGTCTCTAGTGAAGTTTCCTTCCCTATCCCAAATCCCTGATATCCGTACAGGGCACTTTCCGCCCCTCATCAGCCACACCAGGAAGGGCCCAGGCTTATTGCCCCATTTGAACATCTGGCATTTACAAAAGAACCATTACTTTTTAGCCTCATCCCCCTAAGCAAGGCATTCAGCGCCTCTCTGGTTGTTGCCAGTGTCTTTTCGACTCCTCCCCTCTCTCCATTTGATACTCTCCTCTTCAGGTCCTTCAGCTCAGACTCTAATGCTAGTCTCTTCTCTTCTCAGTTTTTTAACCTTGGCCATGTATCCGTTCACCATTCCCCTCATATAAGCCTTGCCAGCATCCCAGAACGTCGCCCGGGAAGTGGAAGTCTCTGAGTTAATCTCCTCATATAATTTCCACTGCTCCTCCAAGTACTCCTTAAATTCTTTATTTTTAAGCATGTAAGTGGGAAACTTCCATTGTGGAGGGCCCTCCCTCAGCTTCCTAGCGTGGATCTTCATTATGACCCTTGCGTGGTCTGAGATGTGTATAGGGCTGTGAGAGACATCCTGTACCCTATTATACCAACTCCTTGGCAAATACATGTAATCTATCCGGGACCACATAGTGAGGATTAGAAAAGAATGTATATTCCTGGGCTCCTGGATTTCCCGTCCTCCAACCGTCCACCATGTCCATTTCCACCATTCCCAGCTGCCATTGCTTTAGTGCCTCTCCCGTCCCTCCCTTAACAATTTGCTTTTTAAGTGAGGGAGCAAACAATTCTCCATACAATGGAGCTCCAATAGCATCCTCCTCAAAGTCCACCCATGGTCTGTAAGGGTGTCACTAAGGGTCAGATCCAACATAGAGGCCAGCTGGGCTGATAAAAATAAAGTCTCAGATTTGGTAAGCCCTACTTTGAGGAAATGGGCTGCCATAGAGCTTCCCGTTTTATCTTAGGTTGTCTCCCATTCCACAATAATGTTGTAATGGAGCCGGCTAGACTTTTAAAAGCCTTGTTAGGAATATAAGAGGGCAGTGTTTGTAACAGGTACAAAGACTGTGGAAGCTCACACATTTTAATTCAGTTTATTCACCCAGTCGAAGACGGGTAAAGTTTTCTATCTTTCACAATCCTCCTTTATTTTCCAAAGTAAAAGTTTATGATTAATTTTCCACAGCTGAGATTATTTCTTGGGGAGGCACACCCCTAGATATTTTGCTACCGAAACCAAGATGACAATTGTTACCCCTATCCAGATTGAGGTCCCTGCTCCCGACAAAGAAAGCCACTCACACTTTGACCAGTTGATTTTATGACCAGATAATGGGCCATATACATCAAACAAAGCTGTGAGGGCTGGTAGGGATCTATCAGGGTCAGCGATAAACAGCAACACATTGTCTGCAAAAAGTAAGACAAAGTGCTCCCTGTCCCCATGTGGGAAACCTTGAATGTCGGAGCGGTGGCGAATTGCCTGAGCTAGGACCTTGATCATTAAAACATACAGGAGAGGGGACAAGGGGCATTCCTGTCTCATCCCCTTAAACAACCACAAAGGGGAAGAAAGAGTATTATTGGTCAGGATCTGAGCTCTCAGGGATCTATAAAGGGTCTCCACTCATGACCGGATCTTCAGTCCAAACCCATATTTATTCAGGACTGCAAACATAAATGGCCACTCCACTCGATCGAAGGCCTTCTCCCCATCTAGTGCGAGAAGACCCCAATCTCCCCCTTCTTCCCCCACTCAACCTATGTATAATATTAAGGGCTGTTCTGATGTTGCCTTTGGCCTATCAGCCCTTTACAAATCCCCCTGATTGGGATGGATGAGAATGGTAACAATCTCTCAACTCTTATTGCTAACATTTTCACCAGGATCTTATAATCCGTGTTGAGAAGTGATATTGGTCGATAGGAGCTACAGTGGACAGGGTCTTTGCCAGGTTTAGGCAATATTGTTATGTAGCTAACGATTGTGATTCTGGAAGGTGACCTGATTCTAGCACCTCCAGAACCAACTGGCAAAATAACTGGCTTAAGGTGTCCCAAGAAGTTCTGTAAAATTCCAAAGGTAGCCCATCCACGGGCAGTGGTCACGATCCAGCCATAGCACCTCTACGGTGCAAGGAGCCCAATCCACCCACCCCCCAAAGAGATAGATAAGGTACGACGCTTGAAAAATTGCCACAATTTCTCTGGGCTGTGTGAATGCTGAACCGGATCATCACTTGCAATTTGCTGTTTTCAATTTCAGCGCCTTCTCAGGGTAGCGCTATTGGCTCAATACCTGTGTAGAGCTCCCTGATTAGCTGCTCTCACTCACCTGAGACAGAAGCACCTGAGACGTGTGGCTTAGTGTAAGCCTGCATCCCTGTACTCGGCTTCTAATTTATGTATTTTAATTTAGCCTGTTCTGCTCGGCCTGTGTAAAGTAACTTACCATTCCCGTGTTGAGAAGTGATATTGGTCGATAGGAGCTACAGTGGACAGGGTCTTTGCCAGGTTTAGGCAATATTGTTATGTAGCTAACGATTGTGATTCTGGAAGGTGACCTGATTCTAGCACTTCCAGAACCAACTGGCAAAATAACTGGCTTAAGGTGTCCCAAGAAGTTCTGTAAAATTCCAAAGGTAGCCCATCCAGGGCTTCTCCTGCCCGCACTTGTAGTGCCCATTGGGTGATAGTCTCACAATGAGGGCATATTACCTGCTTCTATGCTTGTCTCTGCTCATCTTACATGTATTGGACCCAAATGTGAATAAAAAAATAACTCCTAGAGTGGAGAATGGCTCTCTTTTTACATTGCCTGACTGGGACTTTTCCTATCAAGTAGAAGAACTTGTATGTGCTCTAACTTCCCCTAGCCCACTGCTGGTCCTTCACCTGCACCGGCATACAAGAACTCTCCTAGAGCCTGCCCACAGGGCTACACCACCTTCTGCATACCCCCCCCTACTCCCATTGACTCTCTTGGTCAGGGTATTATTATATGCAGCATCAGGAAAACTGGGAACTAGCCTCAGAACTCCCTATACTGCCGCAGACAAATCACCATATTTTTTCACAGAGAGGGTTGTGGATGTATGGAACGGCCTTCCAGAGGAGGTTGTGGAGTCAAAAACAGTGGTGGAATTCAAGCATGCATGGGACAGTCATAAGGCAATTCTAGGGGGTTGGGGTAGGAAGAAGTAGGCTGCTGGTTAACTAGGACCTGCAGCTTATCCATCAGGTAGGGAAATGGGCAGACTGGGTGGGCCAAGCGGTCCTTATCTGCCGTCAAATTCTATGTTTCTATGTTTCTATGTCTCCCCGCGCAGTTTCACTCCAACTGTATGTACACTGATTCAGTGCTAGCTCTGCAAACTTCCTCTTGATTTTTTGTCCCCCCCCCCGGCCTCCTTTAAATGCACACAGTCTCTGCCCACTCCTATCTGATGTTTCAATTTATTGGTTACTTACTGTCAACAACTGCAATTCCTCCCATCCCCTTTTTGCAACTAAGCCTTCTAGCAGCTTTATCTCATTCTGTCTTGCTGAGGCATACCATTTTGGTACTTTAGGTTTGCTTATTGCTGACTAGCATATCCTGTCTTGCTAAGGCTGTTGATTTAGGTCAAGTGATCTCTCTAGTACTTAGTCTGCTACAGAGTAATAGCTAAGAAATTTGCTTCAAAGCCTCTCTGCCCCTAGTACTACTCTATAGTCCGGTGAACTCTTTTCTTATTAGCCTGACTAGGAGCTGTACTTAAGGATTACTGCTTCAGGCTCCACTGCCTATAGTAGTATTCTGCAAGGATTAATGAATTCTCCTCCACTGAGAATCCCTTCTCCTGCCCGCACTTGTAGTGCCCATTGGGTGATAGTCTCACAATGAGGGCATATTACCTGCTTCTATGCTTATCTCGGCTCATCTTACATGTATTGGACCCAAACGTGAATCAAAAAATAACTCCTAGAGTGGAGAATGGCTCTCTTTTTACATTGCCCGACTGGGACTTTTCCTATCAAGTAGAAGAACTTGTATGTGCTCTAACTTCCCCTAGCCCACTGCTGGTCCTTCACCTGCACTGGCATACAAGAACTCTCCTAGAGCCTGCCCACAGGGCTACACCACCTTCTGCATACCCCCCCTACTCCCATTGACTCTCTTGGTCAGGGTATTATTGTATGCAGCATCAGGAAAACTGGGAACTAGCCTCAGAACTCCCTATACTGCCGCAGACAAATCACGTAACCGAAAGAAGACCCAGCCACCCACACTTCTCCTAGAACTCTGCAGGAAACTCTTGTTCCAGATTTTACTATGCTCAGGAAATGTTGAGCTTAATCCTGGTCCTCTGGCACCCATGGAATCCCCAGCAGAGCTACAAAGCCTCAAGGGGCTTACATTCTTGCATGTTAATGTATGTAGCCTATTAAAAAAAAAATCACTTCTGTTCAGGCCTGGGTATGTCATACTGCTCCAGATGTTCTGGTGATTACAGAGTCCTGGCTCTGACCGGTGACCAGTAACAACGAAGTTAACTTCCCCTCCTACTCTTTGTTCAGAGCCAACAGGCAAACCAGCGGTGGTGGGGTAGCTATTTACATCAAGGATAAATTCCCTGCCTCCATAATTGATTCGACCTCTGTCCCAAAAGAATTCAAAAGCTTGTCATTAAAGATTGAAATTGCCACCGGTGTCTCATTTTGTATAATAGGATGCTACAGACCCCCATCAGCTGGACTACAGTTGTTAAAACATCTTGAAAACATCCTGGGTTTGGCATCTTCAGAGACTATCATACTAGGGGACTTCAACTTAGACTGGCTCTCCAGTGCATCCACCCCACTTAAAATGTTCTGTGATTCCCTTGGGTTGTCACAGCTAATAAACGAATCTACTCATCCTAACAAGCTCAGCCCTAATAACAGTACTCTCTTGGAGATCATTTTAGTTAACACACCCCATTTATTCTCCCATGCTGGCGTCTTTTTCTCTGATATTAGCGACCATTGCTTCATCGCGTGTGTAAGATCCACTCTTAAATCCACAACTGTACCAAAATTCTCCTTTAAAAGGTGCATACGCAACTTTGATCTCCATGGGTATATATCAGACCCAAGAGACCTATGCGATGGCAGGATTTATCTAGCCAAGTCCCTGACTACGGCTTATGATATTTTCTCAGAAATTGTGCTAGGGGCTCTTAACAAGTATGCTCCCATAGTAAAAGTTTGTGCCAGAAACAAATCCTGTCAGTGGTTTACAGAAGACCTGAAAGATGCTTTGTGGAGTAGGGATGTACTCTGGAGAACTGCTAGGAAAACTAATTTAATAAATGACTGGAATTCTTTCCGGAGGGTGAGGAACCTCTGCACCAAAATGTTCAGTGAAGCCAAAGATAATTTCTACCACTCTCAGCTGGAGAGCTCCTCAAGAAATGCCTCCAAATTCTGGAAGACTATCAAAGACATTGAAGGTCACACCACTGTAAATTCCCTACCTACTAAATTATTGATCGACAATAGACAGACTGTCTATCCTCGATGCTCTCAATAATCATTTTGCCACTGCAGGGCTAGCCTTTGACTCCTCTCCCGTGAATATCCTCCGCCAACAACTTAGATTGGATACACAAGAAAAACCCATCCCCAGTCCATCCTTCTCTCTGCAGCCTACCTCCCTGAAAGAAGTTGAAGATCATCTGCTTCAGCTGGACACTAGGAAAAGTGCTGGGGCCGACCTCATTGACCCGTACTTCTTAAAGGTTGGCTACCATGTCCTCGCAGTCCCAATTACTCATCTCTTCAACTTATCCTTGTCCCAGGGTGACCTACCGCCCATTTGGAAAAATGCAGTTGTGGTCCCTTTGTTTAAGTCAGGAGATCCTAGTGACCTCAATAACTATAGGCCAATCTTCTTACTTCCAATCCTGTCAAAGATGCTGGAGAAAATAGTGAACTCCCAGCTTCGGAAGTACCTGGAATCAGAAAAATTGCTCAACCCATTACAATCCAGTTTTAGAGCACAGCACAGTACAATCTCTGCTCTAGCCAAGGTGACAAACGACTGGCAGCTTGAATTAGACAAAAAAAACTTTGTCTGCACAGTTTTCTTGGACCTAAGCAAGGCGTTCGATACCGTTGATCACAGACTGCTTCTGTCGTCCCTCCAGAACATTGGCTTGGATTCCCTATCCCTTAAATGGTTCTCTAACTACCTCTCAGGACGACTTCAACAAGTAAAGGCAGAAGGTGAAGTTTCTCCACCAAAACCCCTATTGAGGGGTGTACCGCAAGGTTCCATTCTTGGTCCCCTGTTCTTCACCTTTTATATTAACAACATAGATGCCCCCATCAAAGAAGCACAAATACACCTATTCGAAGATGATACGGTACTCTATGCTAGTAGCCCCACACCTGAAGTGGCCTGTAAAGCCCTTCAAAATGAATTTAATCTGCTGCAGCATCAGCTTGTAAACCAGAAACTGCTCTTAAATGCAAAAAAAAACCAAAGCAATGTTCCTCTGGCCCCTACAAAATGCAACAAATCCTGCAATTGCTGGGATACTCCCGCAGATCACTACCATTCTATTTGAGCAGTTAGACTACGTACCAAAGTTCAAGTACCTGGGGGTCTGGTTAGACCTTAAACTTACTTTCACAGATCACTTAGAAGAACTAGCAAAGAAACTTAGACAAAGACTTGGTCTGTTTTTTAGGATTAATCTCCTCACAAGAGTCGCTAAACTGAAACTGGTTCAAACTACCTTTCTTTCCCTATCGGATTACGCAGACTTTCTGTATAGTCAGGGACCTGCAGGTACCCTAGCCAAACTCGATACGCTTTATCACAGAGCTGTAAGATTTATCACGAGTCTTCCATACTTAACCCAGCACTGTGCATTGTACACAGCAGTGGAATGGTCATCCCTTGCTTACAGACGGCAAAAAAATGCTACGGTTTGGACATACAAAGCTATCTCAAATAAACTGCCCCAGTATATCTCTGTCTGTTTACCTTTGTGCACTCTGGGGAAGTACGCCTGAGAAGCACCCTTCATATCTACCTTTATGTTTACAAAGCAAAATCTCGCATTGTCAGAGCAGCCATCAGCTTTGTGCTCCCTCAACTGTGGAACAAGCTGCAAAAAACTTTGAAATTAACTCACCCCATCAGCCTAGCAGCTTTTAAATCTCTATATCTACATCATAATAAGGAGTCCTGTGCCTGTCTACCCTAAATAGTGACTCCTATAAGTCCAAGCACACTCTAATTACTACTGTTAAAAGACTGATCACATCTATAATCGACTCTTCCCCTCTCCCCTTTTTCTACCCCAATATCTGTCCCTTCCACATTCCTTTGACCCTGGTTCCAGCTCTAAATTCTCCATACCGTATCACTATATCTCTTTTTATATTAGGTTTTATTTGTGTTTGGTGCACCTGATATGTATATTTCTTCACTTTTATGAAAAATTGTGTCCTACCCAAAACTAGCTTTATCTTCTGTTCCAAACATATACTACTGTCAATGCTACCTGCTGATACTTTGTATATACTGTATTATTGTATCTCACTTTATTTGTATTATTACTATTTTCTTGTGTGTTGCATCCCATGTATATTGTCCCTTGTTCCTTGTTAACAAACCCAGGTCCACCTCGAAAATGAGCTTGCTCAATGGTGATCACCTGGTTAAATAAAGACTTTGATTGATTGATCCAGTCCTGGAGCCTTACCCTTGTTCAGAAGCGAGACCACCTCCTTAATTTCTATGGGAGTGACCAGACGGTCCAACTCCTAAACCAATGAGTGGTCTAGAGTTTTTAACAGAATCTGTTTCAAAAAAAGTCTCAGGGTCCAAACCCTGAGGGACCTCAGAAGTGTACAATGACTGGTAGTAATTTAAAAAAGTGTCATTAATAAGCCTCTGCTCTGTGGTAACCTCACCACTTAATCCCTCCAGTTCAACAGTCTGCCTCTCTGCCTTCTCTTGCTTCACTAACCATGCCAGCCATTTGTCTGCCCTGTCTCCTTCAAAATAAGTTCCTGTCTTAGATATCAGTAAGTGCCTCTTAATATTTCTAGATGAAATTTGGTTCAATCTACCTTTCAGTCATCTGAGTTCCCCCAGATCCCCTTCCTCCCATCCCACCATTATCCATTTTTCCATATTCATCACTTGAGTCTCCAGCTCCCTCTCCTCTCATATTTCTGCTTTGCGCTTATGAGCAACAAAGGATATAGAAATCCCCCTGACATAGGCCTTCAAGGCCTCCCACGTAGTCACCGCCGAAGTATCCTCCACCCTGTTGTATCCTAAAAATTCTTTAATAGCCACATCCATCCATTCCCTATACGAGACATCTGTTAAAAGGGTGGGATCCAAATGCCACTGCCGTGGAGATCTAATATCCACTCCCAAAGTTAGATCCACTTCCAAAGGGGCAGGATCAGAAATGCATATTGGTCCATATGAGGCTGATGTGCAATCCCTTATAAGATCCCTGAAGACCAGAGCCAAATCTATCCTAGTATAGATTTTATGGCCGTGGGAATAGAAGAAGAACTCTCTATCTGGGTGGAAATAACACCACACCTCCACCAAAGACCTCTCCTTTGATAAGTGTTTAAGGAACGTCATGCTCTTGGGTGGGGGACGTAGCTTCACACCTGAGTGGTCCAGCACACAGTCCCAATATGTATTAAAGTCGCCCCTATATAAACATTTTCTGAAAAGGGTGTAATTGCCAAAGCTAGCCTGTGAAAAAACTCTGGGCATTCATAATTAGGACCATGTAGGGGAATTAAATTAATTCTCTTGCCCTCTATTATAACATCACCTATAATGTAATGACCTTGAGGGTTGAGAGTGGAAGTCAGCACCCACAGGCCCTGTCAAAATCATATTTCCACTCCCTGAGCCCTGGATGTATAACCGGCTGCCAACAATGCATCTCCTCATGACCTGGCAAGTCTAGTGGACTCCTCCTAGTCTAAATGTGTTTCTTGCAACAAAAGGATATCTCCCTTAGATTTTTTCAAATATGACATAACCTTTTTTCTCTTAACAGTTTTGAGACCATTGACATTCCACAAAATAATTTTTAACTGACCCATGTTAAGGTTTCATCATATAACTGGGCAACCTACAGTAGTACCCCAAAGTAAAAGACCCTCCTTCTTCATTTAGTTGTACTACTGGAAACTGTTTTTCTTAAACAAACAAAACTAAAAAAGTCAAACATAATACAAACTACCAACCCTACTGATCTAAGAAACCCCTGTCCCCTACTTCCCCCCCAAAATTTCTTCCCTCCCAAAACCTTTGCCCACTTCCCTCTAAAAGAAACACGTGTAACTTTTAAAATCCAGTAGAACTTGATAAGTCAAACACAGTACAATCCCAACAAATTTTAGTACCCTCTTAGCCCCTATTGCCAAACAATCCCTTTTATTCAGCATCTTCCCCATGTTACTCCTTATTGTGGAGGAGCCAGAATGTCCCATCCAGGCTATAAGCTACAATGAAAATAACTTGTTTTAAGAGCCCCAAAATTTAAATAATCCCCCAGGGTGCATATAGAGACTCCACCCCAGAGTGCGAGGCACCCAGCAGCCCAGGCCCACCCCCCGGCACACCTATTATCTTGTTTGAAGAACAAAAATTGCAAAACAAGGGAGAGCGTCCAGAGGAGGTGATGGACCACCCCCCTAGGCACGCAGGTTTGTGACCAAGGGCATGTCCCCCCACCCCATCTATGCAAATCACAGTATTACCTCTAAGTGCACTGTCGTCCTTCACTATATGGCAAGTCTCCCCATATTAAACAAAACTCATCTCCCTCTGGCTAGCCGGGCCACAGTCCCAGGCCCCAGTTCCCTCAAGACACTCCAGGAGCACCCCGCCCCTGGTATAGACCGAACATTTAAACCAATCATAATGCAGAATAATTGAAAATAACCCATAACAGCAACTATAAATTGGGCATTATCACCCATATTAGCTTGACTGCTACCCTCAAAAGAAGTAATTGTTAGCTTCAGAACCCTTCTAAGGCCCCTGTCATTCCCCAACATCCCAAAGATCAGAGTCTTAATTCATGAGATGAAACCTTCATCTCAAAATGGCTCTGGCTAGGGTATATCCATCTAGATATATCCATTCAGATATTTGTAAGAATTAAATTAAAATATAGTATCACCAGATCCAAGTGACAAAATACCCTTATACAGTAGATAGTCATGAACTGGGCCCATGTGTTGAGTCTCTAGTCAATTCTCTGGCCGAAATCCCCATGGTTATCACACAAGTGGCATATTTTACAGAGCCCTTGATCCAGGACAGTGGCATATGAAAAGGCTAAGTCGCCCAAGGCCAAACATTTTAAACTAAGCCAGTAAAATGACTGGGCACAGCCCTTTTTCAGTCATGCCTGACATAAAACATCACAGATACATTACATATATCATATGCAAACATTAATCAATACAACACATACAAATGTAATATAAAACAGTAAGCTGCTGAGATAGTTCCACCGGAGCAACCATGTCCCCTCACCGAATGCTGACCACACTAAATCTCCTCTGCCGCTGGAAATGTAGAAGACATTGTCTATATCTGAGTTAAAGAGGTAACTTATTCTCAAAGCTGATACAGCGTCCAACAAATCTGACTGTCAGGGGGCAGGATATCCTGCTGCCAGTCCCAAACAACAATCAGCTATGGTGTTGGGGCCAGAAAGACAGCCCCGCAGCATAACCTCAGTGGATAGTCTGAAGTGAGCCACCTCTGGAAATCTATAAATGGCTCCCCTCCAGCGGGAAGGGAGGTGGGGGAGTCCTCACCATCCAGCCGTGATAGACTGGGATAAATCCATTATGGACCACAGGACCTCAGTCCCCCCCCACCCACCTGGGAGGCCCCGACCAAAAGATGAAACAGTGCCTCAGGATCTGCTGTGTTTAGGTAACAGATTTTTTTTGCAGAACCATTTTTGCCATTTCTTAGTTTCTCCAGCTCAGTAGTAACATAAATAAGGGCCACCTTCGGATCCGTAAAAGATGTAGTCAGTTTATCCGGAGCACATATGAGTAGCTTTGCAGGATACATTAGGGAGAAGGGGCAATCAATGGTGTGTAGCTTCTTCTTAACCTTCACAAAAGCTTGCCTCTCCTGCTGTAAGCGTCAGGAGGAATCAGGGAAAATTTTCACCTTGCTTCCATCAACCATTATTTAGTCTACCTTACGGGTGGCCACCAGGATCCGTTTTCTGTCCTTGTATCTCAAATATTTTACAGTTAGGTGTCTCGGATGCTCATTTTGCCCAGGACGCCTGCCTGGAGATCTATGAACTCTCTGGATCTCCAAAAGTGTACCTTCCAGCAGCTGTAAAGTTGATAGCAGCCACTTTTGAATATAGTCTGCACAGTCTCTCCTCTCTTGCCCCTCCGGTAGCCTAATTAATCCGCACATTGCAGCAACAATTCCTATTTTCATGGTCATCTGGGTTCATCTTTAATGACTCAATCTCTTGTAGAGCTTGCTTTAATAGGGGCTCTGAATGATTCTGGCCATCCTCCTGAGCACTCAGTCTAGATTCCAACTCTGCAATTCTGCCTTCATGTTTGTCCACCGTATCGCTCATGGGGTTCATCGTTTGCTGCAAGTGCATAAGTTGAGAGTTTATATTCTTGAAGCCAGCATGCATTTGAGTGGTAGGATCATATTTTAAATTTGCAATACGTTTTTTTATGGAGGAAATTGCTGGGAGTGGTGAGGGAACCTCCATAACCATTATCGGAGTAGCATCTGGTGGGCAAACTACTATGGACTTGCAGGCCGAGTGTGTCAACGGGTGATCTAGGCCCAACAAAATTACTGGATCTCCTGTTGGCTTAAAAGGAAGCTGTGATTGTTTTTTCATTGATTTAAGGGAGCCAGCCATCTAGTACGTTGTTTCTTTATCGTAAATGCTGAAATCTACGTTTTATATAATCAGATGGAGCTAAAATAAATTAGGATGGGTCAGAGCTCTTCCTTCCATCTTGCTCATTGGCTTGGCCACACCCCCTGCTTTATTGTTTTAAAAGATGTTATTCAGTCAGTTTAACTTGTTTTGTAAAGAAAAATATATATATAAAAGGAACCCTCTCATATTGTGGGTGAGAGGTAGTAGCCTAACCAACATATAATATGGACTGGGACGGGGGCTTAAGCCTGGATCTTTTATGTTTATCGAGATCTTTCCTATGTTTCAGGTATATTACCACTTTCCACAGGTGGACAGCTTTTTTGTCGGAAATCATACAGCTAATTTTCCTAACCATATATCCTTAGTTTGATGGCTTGCAGGCTACTTCTGCTGAACTTGTAATGAATGTAATTGGATATTTCTTTATTCCACCACCTGATGTAACACCAGAGGAGAGACTAATATGATCTGTATGGCAAACGTATGTTGTCTGTATTTATCGATGGACTCTCTGAGTTAATGCTTGTATTTGCATTTTTTATATGAAAATAATAAATACAAAGTTTAAAAAAAAGGAATCAGTTAAAAATAATCCACTATTACAGCAAATTCTAGAGAAAGTGAGCAATCATAAGATGTGTTTTATTTTCAGGTAGAAATACCATGAAGCCAAAATGGCTTGATCGTGTTCGTTCAAGTGCCTACTAATTGGCAAGGCACCTGGAATTATGAACATATGAAATTTGCCAGCAGAAACAGGCCATGTGGTCTATCACGTCTGCTCCAGTGTACAGCTAGCACCCCTACCTTGCAGCCGCACCTCCTCCATCTTACCCTGTCCAATCCCCTTTTGAATCCCCCCCACTGTGTTACAGGATACCACTTCCTCTGGCAGAGAGTTCCATTCCGCCACAACCCTTTCCATGAAAAAGTGTCTCCTCATTTCCCTCCTGTATCTTCCCCCTTCCAGTTTAAGACCATGATCTCTCATGTCCCTCCCCCACCTTAACTTAAATATTTCTTCTGCACCCATCTTGTTAATCCACTTTAAGTACTTGAAGGTCTCAATCATTTCCCCACAATCTCTCCTCTCCTCCAGGGAATACATTGTCAGCTCACGCAGCGTTTCCTCGTATGGCTTTTCCCCCAGCCCCTGGATCATTTTAGTTGCTCTGCACTGTACCCCTTCCAGTAGTCTGATATCCTTTTTTGGATATGGGCACCAGTACAGCATGTAGTACTCCAGGTGTGGCCTGACCAGTGACTTGTAGAGAGGCAGGATCACCTCCCTGTTCCCAGAGGAGATTCCTCTCGCAATACACCGCAGCATCATGTCGGTCTTTGCTGCTGCCTTCCTGCACTGCCCTGAGTTGTTCATTTTCCCAGTTACAACCACCCATAGATCCTTTTCCTTTTCTGTGGTACCTAGCTGTACTCCACCAAGCTGATCGCTCCTCCCTGGGTTCTTCACTCAAAAGTGCATCACCTTGAACTTTTTAGCATTGAAACCCAGCTGCTACTCTTCTGACCACTCCTTCAGTTTAGTCAGGTCATTCTGCAGTCCCTGCCATCCCTCTATGTTGCTCACCACCGCTCCCAAGTAGGTATCATCTGTGAAGAGGCTGATCTTATTCCTGATTCATATGAGATGTCTGCAATAAATATCCCAAACAACACTGGCCCCAGTACCGATCCCTATGGCAACCCGATTGCCACTGCCCTTTGGAGATGAGAGGTCTCTCCCCCACCACTACCCTTTACTGTCTTCCCTGTAGCCAATGTTTGATCCAGTTAACCATCTTAGTCACAGCCCCCACATACCACCATTCCACCCCCCCAACTTTCCATGCGGTACTGAATCAAAGGCCTTGCTGAAGTCCAAAAATATGACATCCGCTGCATGACCTTTGTCTAATTCCCTCATTACCCAGTCATAATACTCAACTAGGCTAGTCTGACAGGACCTTTTCTGAGACAAACCCATGTTGATGACTGTACTGGAGTCCATTATCCTCCAGAAATGTAATCAGCCTCTCCTTCAGGATTGTCTCCATCAGCTTCCCCATGATGGATGTCAGGCTTACAAATCTGTAATTGCCTGGTTCATCCTTAGGGCCACTTTTATGGAAGGGCACCATGTTGGCCATCCTCCAGTCCTGTGGCACGCACCCTGTGTCTAGGGAGGTATTGAATAGGTCCGTCAGCAGCCCAGCCAGTACCTTCACCAGTTCCCTTAGCACCCTGGGATGTATGCCATCCAGTCCTGGTGCCTTATCCACCCTCAGTGCCCTCAGACCCTCCAATAACCTGTCCTCAGTGATTACCCCATCTGTCACCCCTCCCCACCCCTGTGGAAGCTGCCCACCCTTCTCTCTTGTGAATATATGGAACAGAAGTACTCATTTAGTGTTTCTGCCTGTTCTGCTCCTTTCTCTGCCCACTCACCCCATCCTTCTTATGCCTCACTATCTGGTCCTTGCAGCTCCTTCTTTCTCTTATGTATTGGAAGAAGCCATTTTAATTACCTGAAGCAGCCTCAGTTCCCTGGAGGCCTTGACCACTCTAACACCCTTGGTAACTTCTTTGAACTTCTTCACATACTCATCCCCCCTATCTTCCTCCCTTCTGAATTTCTTGTATCTGCTGAATGCTGCTCTTTTTGCCCTCACCTTATCTAAAACTTTCCTACTCATCCAGCTTGGCTTCTTAACTCTTCCCTTCTTGCTCTGCAGTTTTGTACAGGTCCCAGTAGCCTCCACAAGCCCCAATTTGATTTTATCCCCATTTCTGGTTTGCATCCCAGTATGACTGATTTCCTGCCAGGTATTTCCCTAAGATTTCACCCATCTTTCTAAAGTCAGCTTTTCTGAAGTCAACTACCCTGGTCCCTGTATTCATTGCCTTCCTGGCCATGTTGATGGTGAACCACAGGGATTGGTGATCACTCCCTGCCCGTGGGTCCACCACCCCCACCTCCCTTACAGCCTCTGCATACAGATCTACACATTCCATCCAGCAGTGCGTCTCCTTCCTAACAGCTGCTACTCATCTGCCTTGGACCCGAAGCAGCTCACTGAAGATTTGCACATTCCACCTGGTGGTGTGGCTCCTTCCTAACAACCGCCACCCACCTGTCCTGGACCTCAAGCAGCTCACCGAAGATCTGCACATTTCACTTGGTGGTGCGGCTCTTGCTAACAGCTGCCACCCACCTGCCCCAGACCCCAAGCAGCTCACTGAAGATTGCACATTCCACCCAGTGGTGCGGCTTCTTCCTAATAGCCACTGCCCACCTGCCCTGGACCCCAAGCAGCTCACTGAAGGTACGCTTTCTCTCTGCCTGATTCAAATCCGGCGCCATCCCCAGCTGAGCGCTGATTGACTGCACCCTCTTCTGCTTCTTTTAAGGCTCACACTGAGATTTCTTGCTTGATTTTTGTTTAGCCTGCTTTCCAATAACTTATTACTGCTACTACTGATAGCGTTTCTACTTTAAAATTATTCCGGTTAAGAGTTTACTGTGATTTCACTTTTTGTGTGGGACATACTACTGTATACTAGCCACAATTTAATTTAGAGCTTTTTTAAGTGCATTTGGCTCCTTAAAACCTGCCTCCTGTCCTCTTACTTTTTTCTCTCTCTTTAGCCTCCTTCTGTAATCCAGCCAGACATTCCCCTCACTCTCTCCACTTCTCTCACTGCAAACCCCCTCCTCCCGTTTATCTCTGCCTGCTTATTCTTTTGTTCTCCCACTGGGCAAACTGTCTCCTGCCAATCCTCCTCCCTGCCGCAATCCACTAAAATCTCTGTTGTCTCTCCTCTCTCCCTCAGATCTGCACATTCCACCCGGCAGTGCGGCTCCTTCCTAACAGCCGCCACCCACCTGCCGCAGATCCCAAGTAGCTCACTGAAGGTAGGTATGCTTTCTCTCTGCCTGATTCGAATCTGGCACCATCCCCAGATGAGCGCTGATTGGCTGCACCCTCTCCTGCTTCTGTCAAGGCTTGCACTGAGATTTCTTGCTTGATTTTTCTCCCACCCCTGACCCTGGCACTTTTTAAATGGTCTCCCTGCCCTAAGAGACCACCCCTACTACCTACTCTACCAATAGAAGTAAAGGCAGGCTTTCGGACCCTTAATGAGCAACCAAATTCTTAAAGCTAATTTCGTGTTCTTTACAATTCTCAATATGCTTACTCTAACAACCTAATTCCTGTCCCTATGCTCCTTGTCTCTACAGCCAAGTACTGACTTCCATTCTTCACCACCCCCCTGTCCTTACCTCTTCATCGCTCCTCACACCCTCTGTCTCCCTGTTCCCCCAAACCTACTTTTACTTCTCTTTTCACTCATCCCCCACCCTCCACTTTCCACCTCCTCCTCCTTCCAGTTATGCTATACCCACATCAACCCATGCCCTCCTCACACCTCCATCGCTTTCTCCTCCCCTGCCCTTGGACCTTCCTACAGTAAACTATGCCTCCTGCATGAGTGCTTTCCCTCCCTCTACTCCATACAATACACACATCAGGTTCTCACTAGACGTACATACCATTAGCTGTCTATCCTTGTGTACAATAGACACAGAAGGCTCCTCCTTCTCCTCCTCATCATTTCCAGGTCCATCCACTCAAACCCTGGCCCTCCCGATAGGAACTGCTCAAACCATGATACTCCCCCCCCATGCACTCCAAGCAGCGGAAAATATTGCACCTCAACATTCAAGGTTTAATGGCAAAAAAAACTAAATTGAATCATGGCTTTCTGCCAACAGTTTCAACATAGTTGCCCTTCCAGAATCCTGGCTCACAAATACAATCTCTTCCAGTGAAATGCTCTTAGATGGGTACTCCCTCTTCAGGAAAGACAGATGTAACCCCCCTACAAATTGGGGTTACCTAAAAGTCTTCCTTGAGCTTGCCTAAATGCTTACTGCCAGGCTGGTGTCTTGCGTTTTAGCAGTTTAAATGTGATTGCCAGAGTGTGCCTGTATAGCCTCTGTGTACTGTCTCTTTAAGAGCTGCCTGGATTGCAGTCAAAATTAATCTGAGAGGGAGCTCTGTTAGAAAATGCACTTGTTTGCTGATCATTTGTTATAGTAATAATAATATTGCAGTTTGTTCTAACCTGCCTTTGAAGGCATGGACAGTTCTGTTTGTTTCCATCATCTTGGTCCTGGACTGCAGAATGGGCCAATCAGTACATTTGGGACTCTAAAATTGAGCCTTCCTACAGGGGCTTGGTGGGGCCAAAACTTGTAGGAATTGTAGTTTGGGGCTTTTGGCGCCTAAAATAACCTGGAGGGGGAGCCCTTGTTGTGACTGACAGACAGATCAGCCAACCAAACCTTTTGGATCTTGGGGGAAGTCCCACACAGTTTGCAGTTTCAGTTAGTTCTGCATTGGGAAGTGAAGAGATAACAGCTTGAATGATTCAAGCAGCAGCCCTGGTGTAGATTTGAGCAGGAGAACTGTGGAAAGGCTTGAGTTTTGACCTGCATGCCTGCCTGCTGTCCCTGAGAGGGAACTTGTGCCTTTTTCGGACTGAATCCGAACCTGGAGAGTGAAGTAAGCCACTGAATTGTGACCAGGCTCCTACCTGAAGAATGAAGATTTGCTGAATGCGATCGGCCTGTCTGGACTTCCAGCCACCTCTGAACTCCCGGGTTGTACAGAGACTATGTATTTGCGACCTGAGAGCCTTTTGCCTGATACAGTGTAATTTCCTTACATGTGAATGTGTTGTGTGCTTATAGTGGGTCGTGAGTTGGTTCCCCACTTTGGTTTGAATGGTGTTCTGCTTGCTGGAAGCTGCATTGGAATTTCCTTGCATGTAAATGTGCTGTGTGTTGCTAGTTAGTCGTGATTTGGTTCCCCACTGTGGTTTGAACTGTATTCTGCTTGCTGGAAGCTGCATCCAGCTCCATGGACTGAATCCAAAATCATCTCCATTGGGCCTGGGCCTTACCACACTGGCCCAGCCTGACTACCCGCTGCACAGAGAAAGCCATCAATGAGAGACCTGCCTGGGGATCAGCCCCCTGCTCAACACTTGAACTGGAATGATACCTCTGTGATTCATGCGGGCCCTGCTTCTCCGGGCACTCCAGCTCAACAACCTGCAGTCTCGATTTCATCCTGCCTGTGTCCAGTATTGGGTATCATGAGTAAACATCAGTGTAGCTCCCTGCAACAACAGCTAAATCTAAAGTGTTGTCACCTGATTGTCTGGTTGCTTTTCCTTTCACGAACTGAGCCCTCCGGCTCCGGATTACAAATAGTGTGTGTTGTGCATGTTGCTTTCTTCCATCACAGGGCCCCAACCAGCTGCAATGTTCCTGGCTAGCCCATCGTCTCCCCTAACTGGGTACCCAGAGGTATGACTGTGTGGAGACTTAAAGTGCATGCATAACTGTTTGATTAATATAGCCTTTAAGCCAATCAACCTGATTACGCACCTTCCTTGTTCAAGTCCCCTGAATAAATCAGATCTGACTTTTTCTGCATTTAGCCTGACTGTGGTTCCAGTTTGTGCTAAGAGTATTGTACTGTTGCTATTTGCTGTGCATAACCTTGTTTTACAGGTGGTCAACCAGGGTCGAGCCAGAGGAACCAGTTCTGGTGGTAAGTGCAAACAGTGTGGGTACTTGTATAGTGTACAAGGGATACTGTGAAAGTGATTATCGTATATTGCTCAGGCCACTAGAAGGGAAAGGGGGGGTTACAGTGTCCTGGAGGGCTGTTCCCAGGTTAGTTTGACCACTACCAACCCTGACCTCTGGGTGGAGGCACCTGTTGCAGAACCTAGGCCCCTTAACCTGCTACTAGCCAAGCAGGCATGGGTAGTAGCCCATGGGATAGTGCCACCTAGGGGTTACACAGACAAGGTAGAAGAGGTGGTGGTTGCATCCTCTGGATAGCTGATCACCTCTCTGCCACAGAGTTAGTCACTCACCTTGCAACCCCCAACTTGGAATCCTTTTCCATTAACCTCCTACTGGGCAAAAACAAAATAATTGCCATCAGCATCACCTATCTTCCCCCTGACACCCCCTTAAAAGAACTAGATGATTTCCTTAACCTCAAAGAATTGCTTCCCCTCTGTAGAGAATGGATAACCCTTGGTGATTTTAATCAAAACTGGCTAGCCCCTCAGTCCCTCACTACTAAGGAACCCGTCACCAGCCTAAGTCTCCATTACCTCATCTCTTCTCTAACTCACACTAACTACAGAACAGGCACTGACACCCTGATTGATTGGATCCTTGTCTCTCACCCCTCCCACGTTACCTCTTCTGGGGTTCTTCCTGATACCATCAGCGACCATTGTGGGGTGTATTGCTGCTGGTCTGCTAAAACCCCTTTGCAGGAGCATAAATACTTCCAAACCAAGACAGTTCATAAAACTTGATCCTGCACAGTTGCACCAGGCGGCCCTGACCTCAGATTGGTCTTTCACTGAATCCATTAAGGATATTGACTCTACCCTTCAGGAATTTAGCAGCAAGTTCTCTGCCATCTGCTACCACCTTAGTCCCCTTAAAAAAATCAGGGTCAAAGGTAACAGCCAGGAATGGATCTCTTCCTCCTCAAAATCATGAGTGAAATGGACCGTGCCTGGTCAAAATACAGGCATCACAAGCTCCCCCACCATCTCCAGATTTATAAAACACTCTATAACAAATGCAGATCTGCTATCCAATCTGCCAAAATCTCTGTCTTCACTGAGAAGCAGTGCAGCTCCCCTTGAAACCCTAAATACACTTGGAACATTCTGAACAACATCATAGGGAGAGGACAAACCAATGAACAGGTCAGCCTTTCCTCCAGTGGGCATACTGCCACTAATCCCTTTGGAGATGCCGCCCTCTCTTTTTTTTTTTTTTAATTCTATTTATGCACCGGTTTCTCAGAGGCATCCTTCAGAGGTGCCCACAAAATTCTACCCCTTCTTCTCCCCACTGTGGCCATGCATACCGGTTCACCCTTCCCCATGGGACTTCTCAGCACTCCGGATCACCCCCTGGAACAGGGCCTGCCCTACCTCAGTGGCTCTATCTGGAATTAGAAGGTCCATCCCTCTAGGAAGTTGGCCATGGATCCCCGGTGCGGCCTAGCCCGGCACTGGGGATGAGAGGGAGATCCCTGGGGCCCTCGTCATCTCCTCGTCGAGCTGGGAATTTTTTAGCTTTTTGGTAGCAGTCCCTCACACAGCCTGGCCAGAAAGGCAATGGAATGCTCCACCCCCCAGGCATACGCTGTGCTGCAATGATCAGCGACCTCCAACCTGCCGCTAGAGGTCGCTCCAAGAGCAAGTGCACCCCAAGTCCTCCTCTGGCAAGAGAGAGCAATCCATCCAGATGCCCAATTTCTTCCCTCCCCTGCTGGCCCTGGTGGTCCAGGCTCATTCCTGAACCCAAGTCACTGGCGTGGCGTCCAGCGCCTCAACCCTCAGCACCACTGGGTTGGTTGAAGCTGCCACCCTCTTTAACAACTATTTCAGTGATCTCGACAAATACAAGCCCACCCAAGCTCCCTCCCCAGGACTCCCTTTCCCACCCCCTCAAAACCCCCCTACTGAGTCAATATAGCATGGACAGAACTGCGCATGGAATACTGCGAGTATCATACAGCGCAGTGTAGTAGTGCGACAGGGTACAAATCCCCACAAGGTACATGTGTTGTACGTGGTTTTGTACCCTGTCACGCATGGGTGGTGGGGAGGCATGATGTGGGGGGGGTCAAGACCTCTGTTGGGGAGGTGAACTGCCAAGCTGCCACCGTGGCTCAGTGGGATGAGCCACGGCAGTGTAGGGTCACTATGCATCTGTGGAGTGGGGCTCGAATCTCAGTCCCAGACATTTGCAAAACCGCATTGTGCGGTTTTCTTCTTTTCTCCCCCATCGGTGTTTCCTCTTGTCCCTGTGTTGAACCCCCCCCCAAGAGTTGATTATATTAATGGGGGTTGGGGTGCAGCCCTCTGTAATGGGTTGCAGGGGGTTGGAGCCCCCTGCAGAAAACAAAGAAGCCACTGGACTGTTTGACCGAAATGTGTTTCAGCATTTTGTTACTGCGACAGCAAGGTATCTGCTGTTTTTACAGCGCGGTACATTGCTGCACTGTTTTGTCATGTGGCATCATGACCCCGTGCCAAAACCCCCACCCCAGTTTCTATTTTCATTACCTCACCTCCTCCAAAGTAGTAAAACTTATCAAGGCCCATGATCCTAAGCCCTCCATAGGGCTCGACAATATTTTTTACAGGGTCCTCAAATTGGTCTGCAAATCCATTGCCACTCTCCTCACCAATATTCTCAACTACTCCTTCAGCACCAGGTCCTATCTGCTTAAATGAAAATGTGCCATAATCGAACCGCTCCATAAAGCCAGCCCCAAAGACGATGTCTCCAACTTTAGACCCATCTCCCTTTTGGCCCCCTTTCCAAACTTTTGGAGAAAATCGTGCACAAGTAAACCTCTGAATTTCTCAAAGTGTATGACCTTCAGACAGAAGCCCAGTACAGATTCAGGTCTGGCCGCAACACTGAGGCCATCCTCATCAAATTCACTAGCTTTATCTATAGAGCAACTGATGAAGGACTCTATACTGGATCATTTTTTTGTGGACCTCACAAAAGCTTTTGACCTTGTGGGCCATAGCATCCTATTATCCACCCTTTCCAACCTCCACTTTTTTCCAGATGCTACAAACTGGTTCAAAAACTACCTTAGCCACAGATCACATCAAACCATCATAAATGGTGTCCTTTCCAACCCCTGTCCCATAAAGTTTGGCGTACCCCTAGGGTCCGTTCTAGGTCCCCTCCTTTTCTCCCTGGTAGTCAGTTCTTTCCCTGAAATCTGCATGAACACCAAGCTCATCCTGTATGCTGATGATGTCACTCTTTTCTGCAAAGACAAAGACCCAGCCTCCTTACTCAACAAGCTACAGAGTGATTTCAGTTGCCTTCACTCCTGGTTCTTGTCCAAGGGGCTAGTGCTCAACGCAAAGAAAACCAAATCAATGATTTTCTCCAGCCCGCGGAAACCACTCTCTATTGACTTCACAGTACTTGACAATGAAGGCAATAAAATTGAAAGAGTCAGTGAATTTAGATACCTTGGACTACTTCTTGACAGTCACCTAAACTTTGATTCACACATAAATCAACTCAATAAGAAAACCCACCAATGTCTAGGCCTGCTATACAGAGTATGGCCTTTCCTTACCAATGAATCTAAGATCCTGCTCACCACCAGTTTCTTGATCTTGCTTTTCGTCGAAAACACCATAGTCTATTTTCCACCATGCACTCAAAGCAACCTACAGAAACTCCTTTCCACCTACCATAGCATTATTCATTTTGTCTCTGGTCTCTCCAGACTAAAACACCACTGTGACCTTTACAGAATCTTCAACTGGACCTCCCTAGAGGACAGACTCAACAGCAAAATACACACTTTCTTCCATAAACTATTACTGGGCCTCCTCTCAGACAGCATTATTTCCCTTTTCCCTAAGTCTTCCCATCCTTGAACCACCAGAAGGTCCTCCCCCCTCTCCTTCTCCATCCCTTTCTGTTGGACCACACATGGACAAAACACCCTCTCCTACAAGCATGCCAAGTTGTTCAACAGTCTTTCCCCTGCTATCACTAAGTGTCCCTCTCCAGCTTCCTTTAAGTATAACCTAAAGACTTACCTTTCTCAGGCTGTCTTTTGCAGGTGTATCACCACGTGATACTCCCACTTGGTGTTCTTCCTCTTCTCCGCCTCCTCATCAACTAAATTTCGCCCAATATTGCAGAGGCAGGATCTCCTGGACTGATAATGCCTAGCAGTTTTCCATTGCACTTGTAAATGTTTACATTTTGTTTAGTGTCTTTTGATTGCTCAAGTGTCTTAAGTTTAGTTTAATATCTTTTCTACTAATGCACTCGTAAATGTTTTTCCTATATTGTTATGTAACATATCAGTGCTCTGTTGTCCTATACATTGCCTCCTGTTTCCCCAATTTTGTAACCCTTTTACCGTTTTGCCTTGCAATATGTAATCCTCCTGCTGTATTTGTCCAAACTGGATGCTGGTGAAAATGGGCAGCTTATGCGCACATCTTTCCAGTATAATAAATAAACTGAAACTGAACTGAAAACAGCCTCCCCATTGGATAGAACTAGATCCAGCATATTACTCAATCTAATCGGCTCAGTAACCAACTGTGCTAGGAAGCTGTCCTGGAATGCTTCCAGGAGTATCTGTTCTCTGACACTCAATGTGACTGAGGTACTTCAATCCACTCCTGGCAGATTGAAGTCCCCCACGATCACTGTGTTACCCTTCCTGCACACCTTCCTAATTTGCTCTGCTAGCTCCCTATCCAAGTCCCCTTCCTGAGCTGGTGGCCTGTATACCAACCCCATCCTGAGAGTCCTATTTCTCGCACCCTGGAACTGCACCCACAAGGCCTCAGTTCTACCCTCCTCCCCTTCTTCCCTTGCACACCTAATTCCCTCCCTTACGTAAATCACCACCTCTCCCCCTTGCCCCTGTCCTTCCTGAAGATCCTATACCCTGGGATCATTAGGTCCCAGTTCTGGTACTGGTTAGCCCATGTTTCAGTGATGGCCGCTATGTCCACCCCCCCGCCAGTAGAATCTGAAGTTCTGCAGCTTTGTTTTCTAGGCATCTAGCATTCAAGGAGACAACCTTCCAAGCTGATCCCCTTCCTTCCTTACTTACCCCTTGTCCCGCCCTCCTTAATCCCCTCCATTTACCCCACTCTGGATCCATCCCTGTTGATACTGGGGGTAGGCTCCTTTGGCTCCCCCCTTTGGAGACCCCTCCTTCCAGGTGCCCACTTGCCACCCCCTGCCTAGTTTAATTCTGTGATTTTGCAGAATTTGCTGCAGAATTTGCATCATGTCGCAGATATATGCTACATATAGTAATATATGTATATGTGTGTGTATATATATATATATATATATATATATATATATATATACACACACATACATATTTTGCAAAAACTTTGTTGATGCATCAGTTGGGGTTAAAGTGACAAAAGTAGGAAATGTGGCATTAGTGTTTCCAACCAGAACACCCCATTCTCCACCCTGCACAGACCCACAGGCTGGAGGGGTGGAGGGGGCTGTTTTGGGGCCATGAACCCTAATGCTCACCCCATTCCATTACAAAATTAGGTAACATGGCTACAGCATAGAAGACTGGGGTGAGCATTAGGGTTCATGGCCCAAAGACAGCCCCCTCCTCCCTCCAGCCTATGGGTCTGTGCAGGGTAGGGAATTGGGGTATTAGGGTTGGAAACCCTAACCCCGCATTTCCCTACTTTTGTCACTTTAATCCTAACTGATGCAGGGAAATGTGGCATTAGTGTTTCCAACCAGAACACCCTATTCCCCAATTCTGCACAGACCCACAGGCTGAGGGGTGAGGGGTTTTTAAATATGAACCCTAATGCTCACCCCATTCCATTACAAAATCAGGTAACATGGCTACAGCATAGAAGACTGGGGTGAGCATTAGGGTTCATGGCCCAAAGACAGCCCCCTCCTCCCTCCAGCCTATGGGTCTGTGCAGGGTAGGGAATTGGGGTATTAGGGTTGGAAACCCTAACTCCGCATTTCCCTACTTTTGTCACTTTAATCCTAACTGATGCATTAATGAAGTGTTTCGCAATTTATTTCCTTACTTTTTGAGATACAGTAGTATAATCGTATCCTTATTTTACTCTGGTAGCACAGGGTCCTCCATAGCTGCATATATATGTATCTAGCTGTGGAAGCACAGGGACCTCTGGCCCCTGCTATTCCAGTTATAGCACAACAGTCACCAAATTTTCACTATAGTCATGATTATTACCATACCTTATGTTCCCGGTGTAGAAACTTTTTAAATCCTTGCCAAAACGTAACTCTCCGCAAGTGCAACTCCAATCCACAGCACAGGTGCAGAAACACATCTTGGACAGGATTTAAAAAATGATGGCTGTGACATACATGAGGTGGTGTAATAAGAAGGCTTTGTTGAAAATTTGGGCTCAAAATATTTAAAGATTCCCAAATTTACAAGCAGACATAGCAAAATTGTGACAAATAGTCATAGCTGTGCCACCTAAAATAATTTTGACCCCAAATTTTCAACATAACCTTCTTATGAACTCACCACATGTACTCGGTACAGTAAATTTTCAAATCACCACCAAAATGTAATTCTGCACAATTGCTGCTCCATTCTGCACCACAGGTGCGAGAACACATTTTGGCCAGCATTTCAAAAATGACAGCTGTGACATACATGAGGTGGGGTAATAACAAGGCTATGCTGAAAATATGGGGGAAATATTGAACATATTCAAAGTTACGAATGTACGTAGTGAGATTGCAATGAATGCTCATAATGCAGCCATTTTTTTGAAATTTTGACCACAAATTTTCAACATAGCCTTCTTATGACCCCACCTCGTCACACAATATAACTGTTATACAAATCCCACCAGAAAGGGGATTTCACCAACTGACCACAAAATTACCTTTCCAGTGGTAGTTACCTAATGGCAGTGATATTGTTCATGAGGTGGGGTCCTCAAAAGGCCATGTTGAAAATTTGGAGCCAAATTTATGTAAAACAGCTGAGTTATGGCTAAAAGTTGACCCCTCCCATTGAAATACATTGAAGCAGATTTACCTTAGCCCATATTGCAGTCGCCGGTTCCGGCAGCAAGACACGTCTTTGATCAGAGGAGCGGGTCTTGAACCTGGGACCTCTGTAGGTGAGTGAGGATCTGTGGGAACATCATGGGGGTGTGGGGAGGTGGGCGCGCTATGGGTGGTCGGGTTCGGGGCATGGGTGTGATCGTAGATGGACTTTTTTTCTTTGCAGGTATAAAAAAACTGAAGAGACATTGAGGGATTTTTTTTCATTTCAGCTAAAAAAAAAAAAAAGGATGATGGAGGGATACCACTGGCCACCAATGAATACGGGGCATTGGGGGGGTGGGAAGTACTACTAGCCACCAGGGATATAAAAAATAAGCATGGTGACAGTGATCGGAGGGTTGGGGGTACCACTAGACACCAGGTTTATTAAGAAAAGCATGGTGACAGCATTTGGAGGGTGGGGGGGTAGCACTAGACACCAGGGAAATTAAACATACTCATGGGGAGAGCGATTGGAGGGTGGGGGTACCACTAGACACCAGGAATATAAAAAATAACCATGGGAACAGTGGTTGGAGGGTGGGGGGCACCACTAGCCACCAGGGAAAATATGCACAAATGTGTGCATAGCAACTGGAGAGTGGTGAAAAAGGATTCCTTTATTGCAAGCTTTTTAGTGATTCCTTTTTGAAGCTGATTCCTTTTGTTTGTCAATTAGTTTTTTGCCAGCTCTCAAAAAGAATTGGCACTCAAAAAAGGAACCTGCTCACGAAAAAGGAAGCAAGTGAGTCACGAAAAAGGACTATAAATGCTTAAAAAACACCTTCCAAGGTTGCTTTTTTTTTAAACTCGGCTTTATTCATTGTATTATCGCCACAGCACTACATAGAATATGTTGCCAATAAGTTTCATAAAAGATAACATTCCAGTACAATTACCAGTTAAAAAAAATCTGCCTGTATATATGTTTACTTGTCACATTCAAATGCTGTGGGAAGACACCTATCATGATAATGACCAGTGCCTGAATAGTGCTTGCATTAGTTTAAAACTTGATCATAACTAGTGGGGCAAAGACAAAAGAACTAAGGAACACTTTAGCCCCAAACAGCCTGTGGCTGTGCTCTCAACTCCCCCCCCCCCCATTCAGATACTGACAGGCAAGGGAAAGAGAGAAATTAAAAATAAGTCTAGTAAAGACAGGCCAGTAGTGGTCAATCATGTATTAGTGGACCCTGGGGTTAGTTGCCCAGACCCACTTCCAGATAGTATTTATTTTATTTAAGATCTGATAAGTTGTATGTAGGGAGGTGCTAATCCTGAATACAGGGATCATCGTAGTGAATCGGGCCATCGGAGGTTAGACCCCCCCGTATCCCCAAATAGCCATGTTTCCCAACCTTGCCAGTGTTGTATGTGATGGTCATGTTGGAGTGTGTGTTTAGCTGTCAGGGCCTCCATAGATAATACTTCTTTCATTCTGCCCACCCATTCCTGTTTTGGGGGGTTCAGTTCAAAGCCAATTAGCTGTGATACATTTTAGCCCAACCACTAGTAATGTAAGCATCACCCTGTGGCAGTCTCCTTTTAAATGAATGCTATGGGGATCCCCAATATCCACTCACCAAAATCTAGAGGAAGGAGGAGCCCTGTGATTTGATGAACAGTTATTTGGAAAGTTTTCCAGAAATTTTGTATCCAAGGACACCCCCAGAATATGTGCCAGTGATTTCCAGTTTCCCTACACTGTCTCCAACAGGCTGGTGAATGGGACAGGGAGTAATGTTGTGTGATGGTAGGAACATGGAAATACCTAATCAAAACTTTCCAAAAGAATTCTCTCCAGGTTGGAGAGGCAGAGACTTTCCAGCCAAATTTTAGTGTGAGTTGCCAGTCAGTGTCATTAATATGCTCATTTGCCTTGTGCTCCCAGGCTACTTTATGGACTTGTAAGGATCCTCCCCCAATTCTCAGCAGTAGCCTGTGTAGGCTTGTTATGTGTTTGTTTTCCATGGCTACCCTTACCATGCCAAAAAGGAAATTTTCCCATCCTGAGTAGGGTCTGGTAAGTCCCACCAGGTGGTTTGCAGAATTGATGAAGTGTCTAGTTTGCAGGTATCTGAGGAATTCTGAGTTATTCCAATTAAATTTTTCCTTGGCTCTTTGGAATGAAATGCACCTATCATTCTCAAAAAATTGGGTAAATCTTGTGACCCTTTGGGTTTCCCATTTAGCATAGCTCTGATCTAATGTTGGAGGGAAAAAGTTTGGGTCATATCTGATTGGTGACAAGGGGCTAACTTCACTTGGGGCTGAAGTCAGTTTTCCCACCTTAGAGGGAATGCATAGGCCATGTTTCACCCATCTATTTGTAATTAGTTTAATATATTCTTGGGTCTTTGGGGCAAGGACTAGTGTGAAGAGGGGGTCACCCCCTGCAAACTAATTTTCCAGTTCATACCAGCCCGACGATGTTCTTTGTTTTGCCCAAGTTAAAACCGGACCCATTTGAGCTGCTAGGTAATATAGTTGGAAATTAGACAGAGCCAAACCACCCTCATCCTTGGGGAGAAATAGGAAACGCTTGGCAATCCTTGTTTTTTTATGCTGCCAAATGAATTGCTGGATCCCTTTATTTAGTCTGTTTAAAAAGACAACAGGAGTCTCAATGGAAGACATTGAAACAAAAACAAGAGGCAAGGTAAAATGTTAATTTTCACTACTGCTAATCTCCCTACCAGGTTAAGATGAAGGAGTCTCTATCTTGCAAAATCTTGTTCAATAGTTTCCCATAGTTTATTATAGTTGATGGAGAAAAGTTTTGATAAGTCTATACTGATCTGTGTGCCCAAATATCGGATGTGGTTCCTGGGAGCCCACCAAAAGGAAAAGGAGTCTTTGAATCTCTGATTTGTCTTCCCACTAAGCACGAGTACCTCAGATTTGAGAAAATTGATTTTATAACCTGAGATCGCTCCGAAGGAGCATAAAATCTCCTTCAGGGAGGGCACCTAGTTCTCTAGAGAGGACAAAAAGAAAGTGGTATCGTCGGCATATAGTGAAATGTTTTGCTCAAGGCTGCCAACCATGATACCCCTCACTTCAGGACTCTGTCTGATCTTCACTGCTAGAGGTTCCGAAGGTAAGGCAAAAAGCAAGGGGGAAAGGGGCAGTCTTGTCTAGTTACTCTGGTCAGGGGGGAAAAAAGGGGAGCTTATGCCATTCCCTCTCACCAGGGCTTTAGGATTTTTATAAAGTTGGGAGATGGCTAGTAGAAATTTGTGGCCAAATTTCAATCTTTCCATGGATGCGTTTAGAAACTGCCAATTCACCCTATCAAAAGTTTTTTCAGCATCCATGGAAATGGCTAGTTGAAGCCACTCACAGGAACTTTGGGATGAAATAATATTAAGTAATCGGTGGATATTGTCAGGTAAAAATTTACCTGCAATAAACCCTATTTGATCTGTGTGCACTAGTGAGGAGATGCACAACTATAATCTTTTTGCTAGTATACCTGTGAACAGTTTCATGTCTACATTTAAGAAAGAGATGGGTCTGTATGACCCACAATCTAGGGGACCCTTCCCTGCCTTTTGAAGGACCGATATGTGTGCCAACTGCCATGATTCTGGGGGGGGGGTCTCCACTGTTCATTATCTCCCTGCAAACTGGTAGCAGAGGTGGCAATAAGTGATCTGAAAAGGCTTTTAAGAACTCTGAAAGGAACCCATCTGGTCCTGGTGATTTGCCATTTTTTTACTTTGCTACTTGGGACTGAAGTTCCTGTATAGTAACCTCTTTATCAAGCTCTTCAGCCTCTTTTTGTGACAGTTTTTGTATGTCTAATCCACTGAAAAAGGATTTAACTTTGCTATCAAAGTTAGCTATTGGTTCCAGAGAGTACAGAGTTTCATAATATTTTGAAAAAAGCTCAGTGATTTTATTGAGGTAACTAACTTTAAGTCCTTCCATTGTAGGGTCTTTCAGCTGAAGTACTAATCTATTGACTTGTTGCTGCTGTAATGTGGCTGCAAGCAGCTTGCCTGCCCTGTTACCATTCTCGTAATAGTTGTGTTTAATTCTCCTATAACTAGCCTCCAGCAAGAAGAGCAACTTCTCCAACTTCTCTCTCCTCTCCTGTAATTGTTTCTGGACTGAGTTATTTAAAGATATTTTGTGTTGAAACTCCAAATCATCTATCTCAGATTCCAATTCTCTCCTCTTTTGGTCCCTTACTTTTTTGGCTCTAGAGGCAAAGTCAATTATAACCCCCCTTAGGACCGCCTTCAAGACATCCCAGCAGATTGCATGAGAGGTCATTCTCTCTGGATTATTTTAGGCATGGGTTTTAATGGTAGATTCCATCAAGTCATTAAACTCCTGGTTGTTCAGGAGGTCCATGTTAAATCACCAATGTGAGTTACAGGTGGATGGGGTCAATTCCAGCACCATTTTAATTGGGGTGTGATCTAATAGAGTATGCTGTAAAATCTGGCAGGAGGCCACGGAGTACAGCCACTCCTCAGAGAGGGAAAAAAAAGTATATTTTGGTGTAGCAGTTATATCTTTCTCAGTAATGGGTGTAGTCCCGCTGGCCCTTGTTAACCCTCCTCTACATCTCCGATAGCCCGAGGGTATTGCTAAGCCTAGTTAAAGTGGTCCCCGCCTTCCCCAGCTCTGCTCTGGAAGATCCCCTGTGTTTATCCCAGCAGGACAAAGTATTGTATTGAAATGCCCCCTATGATGCAGAGGAGATCCACTGCTGTCAATACTTGTGTCAAAATGTTTTTGAAAAACAGAGTGACTTCTCTATCCTCTTTGGGAGCATAAATACTTACCAAGGTACAAGGGGTGTCCAAAAAAGATCCATGTACCACAACATAATGCCCCTCAGGGTCTGTCAATATTGATTCCACCTGCAGGGGGCTTGCCTTGTGAATTAAAATGGCTGTGCCTCTGTGGTGGGGATGGGCCAAGTACGTGGAGGCATATACTGAGCCAACCCACCTTTTACATAGTTTCTGGTGGTCCATTTCTGTGAGGTGGGTCTCTTGTAAAAGCACAATCTGCACACCAGCCCTCCCCAATTCCTGTAAAAGCCTAGCCCTCTTAATTGGGCTAGTCAACTCTCTTATGTTATATGTTAAAACTTTGAGAGCACCCATTTTTCAGCTCGGGCCCCTCTGCATCAGTAGTGTTCCATAGAGACTCCCCCCAACAATCATGCTGGAGGAAGCCCCCCAAGACCAATGAAGGAGGAGAAAATACACAGCCCGTCTGAGAAAATCTAGAACAAGGAGTACATAACCAACAAAGATAACATTTATAACTTTAAACATAAATGAATGAAACTTGTAAATAACTGAGAGCCAAATGGCTCCCTTTGTTTGCTTCAAAGGTGCCACATAATACCCACCCCTCTTCTGGTGCATCATATAGGTGGGATGTCTGGACTAAATCCAGCACTGTGTTGCTGGATCAACACAAGTTGGTCCCAAAGCAACTCTTGTGGTGTCTTTTCTGCCATGTGACCCATTCATTGGCCCCCCCAACAAATTCTCTCCAGATTATTGTACACAGGGTTTGGGTGCTTCTGGAGTTAGACTGGAGCCTTCACTCTGTCCTTCCTCTACCCCCCCCATTTACCGAAATATCCCAGTATCACTTACATTTGATAACTAGAAGTGCCCATTGGATCGAATTAAGCAGTGACCCCTCGTGCAGTGAAAAAAGAAATTGGAAGGAGATTACAAAGAACCCCTCCTCCACTGCCGACACTCGATGGTTATGAAAATTAATTATATTGTGATCTGAAACCATTTCTCAATCTAACTGTTGAGAGGCATGTCAGAGTGAGAGAGAGAGAGAGAGAGATAACAATGCATTCTAAATAGGATTCCAGTCCCCCGGTGTCAAATGGCATTTTAAGTTTCCAAAGGGTATCAGTCTCCGGCCTAGTTACCCACTGTGTGATTTTTCATCATTACTTGCCGGACCAAATACAGTCAGGTGTTATGATTGGGATCCTCAATGGAATCATCTGTGTCCACGGTCAAGCAAGTCTCTTCTTGTAAAGACTGGGAGCCTGGCATGGCCTCCATGGCCTCTGGTATGCAGCTTGGTGAGCTCTTGTAACTTGAACCAAGAGTTTGAAGACTGGATTAATCTGGAGCCACTGGGTAGACTTCTACTATCAAAAGTTCCTCCTACCATTTTCCACTGTTTCTTCTTGAGCTCTTTTAAGAAGGAAGGGTTGATTAGGTCATCGACTGCAATATCTAGCGAGGTCAGATAGCTTTTTGCCTCAGGGATTGAGTCAAAAATCTTCACCCCTCTGTCAGAAGTTATTCTGAGTTTGACCAAGAAATCCACCCGGGCCTTCAGGCCCTTGCTCCGAAGCGCCTTTATGACAGGAAAACAATGTTTATGTCTAGCCAGCGTGGTAGGGGCATAGTCTGGTTCGATGAAGAGTCTCGTGTCACCAAATATAATCTCTTTCATAGACCATGCCTTACAAAGAATCATTTCTTTGGTGTGGAAGTCCAAGAAGGCATTAATCAGAGAGCGTGACCTGACTTTTGGATCTTTAAATGGGGCAATGAGGGTACGGTGGGCTCTGACAATATTTAGTGGGGTATCTTTCTCCAGGTTGAGGATTTCCTTCAGTAAATTCTCTGCAAATTCTGGTACACTGCCGCTTTCTGGGTGTTCAGGTAAGCCATGCAGCTTGATGTTGATTCTGCGTGAATGATTTTCAAGGTTTTCAGTTTTGTGGAGAAAGAATTGTGAGCGGTCGTGCAATTGTAAAATTGCCCCGTTATGTAGGTCCAAGGCTCCGAGTGTGTGTGGAGATGCTCTTCTATTGACTGTAGTTGTCTGCCATGTTTCTTGACCGTAGCTTTGCTGTTGGCTATATCCCCTCGCATCACATCCAGAGTGTAGGTGAGGCACCTGAGTTCATGGCAAAGTTGGCTTGAGGTAATAGTGATGTCTTTCTCCTCCTCCTCCTCCTCCGAGTTGCTTTCAGAATTGGGATCCGTTGCTTCTGGAGGCCTAGTCACTGAGATATTTCTGGCTGGAGCTTTTGGATTTAAATTCAGTTTCTGCTGCTTCAGGCTGCCGCTGGCACCCGATCGTGGCTTGGCTCTGCTTGTCATCTCTTAGAGAAGTAGACAGTTAGGCATAGGTGAGACTAACTTGCCGGGATATTTAGAAATTTATACTTTTATTCATGGGATAGATGGAGCTCTGGATTATTGCTGCCGCATGGCAAATGACGTCACCGGATGTCTTCCAAGGTTGCTTTGACATCAAACTATTTTGCAGTCCATCTAAGGGAGTCCTGATGAACAAGATACATGCATTGATGTATCTACCTTACTACATTTGTATGGGTTTTCACATTTTTTTAAAACTGAAAACAATATGGCTCGCGAAAAAGGAATTTTTTCTCATGAAAAAGGATTTTTGCTCTCATGAAAAAGAACGGTCTCGTGAGTGTGAATCCTTTTTCATGAGAGCAAATTCCATCATTGTTTTTTTCTCCCTCTATCCTGAAACGTGTTCTTCCAATTGAAAATAATGGGAAATGAAAAATTGTTATAACTGCAACAGATTAATATTTTTTCACAAAACCTGGCATGCCTGTTCTGTTACCCAAGCTAGATCTACCATACAACAATTATACCAAAATACCACACCATCTGGGCCCAGGGTGATGAGAAAAAAATTGCAAAAAAATGACTTTATGGCTTTTTGCACTGTCAGGATCTCAAAAACCACACATCCAACCAGAGCAAAACTTGCCACATAAAGAAATCTACCCCATGGGACAGAGCATGCCAAATTTGGAGCAAATCCATTGATCAGTTGCAAAGTTATTAAAGTGCAAAATTTAAGGTTTAACATTAAACATGCTACTCAACCCTAATTATAGGTGCACGGCTGTGCCCCTATAAGATATATATATATATTGCTGCAGAATTCATTGCCCTTGGTGAATTTTCCTTCAAAAACACAATTTTTCCATAGTGTCAGGCTCCCACTCCTATCTTGCTCATCCTGAAGCACCTCCTCTCTGCTCAATGTGATGTCATCAGTGACATCACATCATATTTTAGCTAATTGCAGGACTGCATTCTGTTACAGAAATGAATAAATCATGCCACAGAAATCAAAAAATGCTGCCACAGAAGCCTAGGAGCCCTGCCAAAGAAATAAGGAGAAAGTGTTGCAGAGCACGAGGGGCTCTGTTCATTTGTATCAATTGTTGTTTAATACAGACAATGTAACAAATATAAATACTGACAAATGTACAGATACAGTATGAAGTTTATTTTAGCTGAGTCAGTTGTAAAGACATCCGTAATAGGTTATCATCAGTTTCAATGACACTAGTTTAGTATTATTCCTCTCAGTGCCATCAGTGGGGTTATTTTACCAATTTTATCTCCTTCAGGGATATCTCCACAGATAGCAAGGGAAGCAAAACCCATCATAAACCCTTCAGGCTAATTTACTTTGCCAGTCTGCAAAGTATATATGGCACCTTATATTAGGGAGTTTTCTTGGAAGTGCTGAATGCATTTTTTAGAATCCCTGCTGTTCAATCAGATTATATGGGACAGCAAGCAGGATTCTTTTGGAGGGGCTGTGTGGAACAGAATGCAGACCATTCCCATATTTTTGGGAGTTTGTTGCCCTCTTTGGTCATGTTGGGCACAGGTGAGGTCAATCATTTAAATTTTATTTTAATATTTACATTTTTATTGAGACAGAGCCAATGAAATACATTTGCAATTGGCAGGGACAAAGCACAGTGTTTGAAATCGCATAAATCAATACATTGGAGTCTGACACTGGTTCTACCATTACCACAACAATAAAATGACTTCTAGCAGTTATGACCCAAGTAACTGCTGGAATGATAGTACCCCTCTAATTTTTTTCTAATAAACTGTAAATCTCAAGCCCCCTTATATTACTTTATCCCAGGTGTTTTATGTAAACATTAAGCCACTCTGAAAGTGGCATCTAATGGGGAATTAATGCATGGTTGGGACAGTTGTTGCACGAGGCCGAAGGCTGGGTGCCTACAACGGTCCAACCATGCATTCATTCCCCATTAGATGCCACCTTCAGAGTGGCTTAATGCGCTTGGAACATGGTTTTGTTATAGTTCAGTGTCTTAGAAATGTAGATAATATAATGTGAAGAACTGTATGCAGACACAGTTTTGTTTCTTTACAAATGTTTACTGTACTTTTGGAAATGTGAATAACTGTTTATTTAGATGCAGATGTTGTAAAAAAACAAAAACGTTGTATTGACAGACAACGGCTTACTTAACATTATATTTACTACATTTTGCAAATCTGCATGGCTATTTTTGTGATACTCTGCTTGGGAGGTCTATGATGTGCTGTGCTGTCGGTGTTGCGGGACCTAGCTAGTTCACTAATTACCAGAGTATAGTGTATAGTGGAATGTCGTTCTCCATCGAAATCCATCGCTTTCGAAATGTTGTTCTGCTGCACTAGTGATGTCTGCAGTGCAGCAGAATGACTTTTTTGTTCTGCTGCACTGTGTATGTCACACACTGTGTCCTCGAGCAGCATCTGACAGTTAGGGCTTACTCCATTGACAGGACACACACTCGAAGTAGCAATGTCGGCGGCAGTACTGTCAAAGCCACTATCTGAAAATATATCCAGCAGCACCACTGAAACCGAAGCGAGTTGCAGTAACTCACAACACATCCCCCGATTCTGAATAAGGTAAAATTCAATTAGACTAACAGGGTTTGTTGTTCCGGGTGGGAGGGTCTCAGTTAAAAATGTGATCCTCACTACCGACCTCTTTTCTTTTCTCTTCCCCACAAATCGTGAATTGCTGTTCTGGGTGCTGCTATATGTGAGTTTTTAAACACTAAAAATGTTAAATGTTAAACATGTTAAGTTCTTTTTACTTCTACAACCTCAGTAAAAATGATTTTAAACAGAAAGATGCTGTAGTGACTTTTTTTCCCCCAGAAAACGACATTCCACTATACGCTATAAAGAAAAGTGCATGGGGAACAGTTAACAGCAGGGCTAATCTTTCACCTCATTGGCACTATGATGATGGATTACCTCGAGAGCGCACAGTCATCATAGTGCCAACTTGGTGAAAGAATAGCCCTGTTGTTAACTGTTCCCGAAACACTATCCTATATGTCTGACATTCTGTTAAGGTCCTGTCCATTTGTCTGATGTCGCACCATTCAATCATTCTGTTTTGTTTTATTCTGCCTCTTGCTTCTGGCCGATTATTCTCTATCGCTCTATGCATCCATTTTTTGCACTCTGTGCTATGCTGGGTGCTGCACTACACAAGATTACTGGTTCTGAGCACCGTGACCATGTGAAACGGAAAAGAGGTTGACATTTCCGGCTGCTGCACGTCTATATGTGCGGTGTGCTCCGGAACTGTGCACACTTCTGTAAATCCACCTGTCCTGAGACTGTGCAGGTAATATGATCCCTGTATTTTTTTAGCCAGCAGGTTAGTTACATGTTCTGTGCTATTATGCGATTCTGCTATGCTCATTTTCTGCATGGTGCGATAGTTACGAGCATTTGGGTGGTTGGGTGGGAAAGACAGGTACTTTGTGGTCCGGTACCCTGCCATTTATTACACAGTGCTGTGTTGATTGTGTGGATTGCAATGGTACTTCACTCTCAACATGGCATTATTGGTTCAATAATGCCGTGTTGAGCTATTACCATCTGACTGATTTTAGCCAATTCATTTTGTGATTTATCGGTTTCTTAACTTAGCCATGTTACAAACAAAAAATAGATACTGTGCTAAAGTATCAAGTTAGATTTTGGTTGATGATTGTCTTAAAATTTAAAAAGAAATTTCCCCCTCATTCCTACATATTTTTGCAGTCAGTTAGAGTTTGCATAGGTTAGCAGAATGAATCCATAGATCAAGGACATGGGTGAGGCAAGGCCGCCAGACTGAAAGGTATTATTAAAACTGTAATCAAGGGGCAGTCTAAGAGGGCTTTGTCATAGGGAGTGGAGGGTTACAGGTATGGGTACAGGGATGGGGGAAGAAATGGGAGGAGGGTGGATGAGGGGGATAGGCAATGAAAGGAGGAGGTAGTAGTTAAGATGGGGTGGGTAGGGTGTAGACAACGAATATGTGGGGGGTGGCAGTGGAAGAGAGAGTGGAGGATGGAACTGGGGGGGGCAGGAGGGGAATAGGTAAAAGTAGATGTTACAGAGTGGGCATGAGGGAGTGCTTGAGACAGTCCAAGTGCTTGGGGTAGAGCATTCAGGACACTCTATGATGCAAGTCAAGGGATTAGGTTGTGTTGAGCACTCACATACACAGGCTAGTGCTAGGAGTGCTTTGGGACCAGCTTTTAACTGTGGCTGACTTTGCAACAGTCTGAAAGGTTGGGGTGAGTTGTTCATCCATTTGGGCCTTCTATAAGAGAGAGATATCTCTGGGCTATTGAGGTATGCTTAAAGAAAACCACCAGCCCTCCCTTCGATGCACTTTGAGTACTGACAGTCGGCTGATTTATTTTGAATAGATGAGATGTGGATTCAGGTGCCAGCCTGAGAATGGCTTTCTTTGCAAGAAGGCAGACCTGATATTGGGCTCTGAGGTGAAGGGATAGCCATCCAGTTGCTTTATAGAGATCACAAGAGTGAGACCAGCGGTCTGCTCCCAGGACAAGCCTACATGCTTTATTGAGAAGGGTTTTTACCCTTTTGAAGGCAGTGTCAGTTCCAGTGGAGTATATTACAAGGCCGTAGTCTACGGTAGATAGGACTGTGCAGCTTGTGACCATCTTTAGGGTCTCAGCTGGCATGTAGTGACGGTGTCGATAGAGGACACCTAATTTTGCAATGGCAGCTTTGACTACTTGGCCTACATGGGTTGAGAGAGAGGGCATTATCCATATGAATCCTGAGATATTTAAAGGTGTCAACCTGCTCCAGTACAAACCCCTTGCTACTCCGTACCTCCAGTTTCCCAAATTTATTTTGGTTCTGTGGAATCGTAAAGAGCATGCTCTTGTTTTTTTTTGGTTTTTTATAATTTAGCAGTAGTTTATTATTAGAGAACCATGTCTCGAGTCTGTGAAAATTTGCTTCCAGATTATGGGTGATAGAGGGTAGGTTATTTCCACTTACTAAGACAACCGCATCGTCAGCATATAACATGATGAGTACCGGGCAGTCTGAGGGCAGGGGATTTATGAAGAGGCTGAAAAGGAGCAGCCCCAGTATGGAGCCTTGTGGGACTCCTAGGTTCACCTCTTTTGGCTCAGAGAGTGTGCCTTTTATTTTGACACATTGAGTCCTGCTTGAGAGGTAGCTCTTGAACCATGTAACTGTGTCTATGGACAGGCCTGTTGAGAGTAGGTATTGTAGGAGGAGCCGATGGTTGACGGTATCAAATGCCTTTGTAAGGTCTATAAAAATAGACCCCACTGCCAGACCATCATCAAATGCACTGTAAATTTAGGAGGTGAAGTCAATCAGGGCAGTGATCGTGGAATGGTCTTTACGGAAACCGTGTTGCTGGGTACAGAGGAGGTTGTATTTCACCAGGTAAGCTGTGAGCTGGTCAGAGATGAGACAAGTCATTTGAGGGCTTTAGACGGGGGGGGGGATGGAGATGGGCTTATAGTTAGACAGAATGGTGCCATCCCATGATTTGAAAACAGGGGTGACATGCACCTTCTTCCATATGTCATGGAACAGTCCTGACCTTAGTGAGGCATTACAGACTTTAATAAGCGGATCCATATGTTCATTTATTGTAAATGACACCATCTTCATGTCAACAAGGTCACTCTCTATCCTTATTTTCCCTAGCACACATTTAACATATTTGGTGGTTTCATTCCTGGTGAGCTGCTTGAAGTAGAACGCAGGGGCATTGCCCTTGGCAGAGTGAATTGGGGGAAGGGGTGATGAGATCTAAATCTAGAGTTGAGTAGGTCAGGTAGTCACTGGGAAGTACAGAGCTTAGATCAGTGAAAGCCAAGTTAAAAGCATTAGCTTTGTCACCTGGTTCCTGATGTATTGCTGGAGTTCTGACTATGCCACTGGAATATAAGAATCTGTGGAAAGAAGAGTAAATCAAATATCATCGGCATAAAGGGGTATTTTAAAACTGATACCCCCTTTCAGAATGCCTTCTATTTTTTTCATTTTGATGTATGGCAGAGGCCAATGGTTCTATATAAAGGGCGAATAACAAAGGGGATAATGGGCATCCCTGATGGGTGCCACGCTTCAGAACTATTAGTGTTGTGAAAGAGCCATTAATTTTGATATATGCTCGAGGGGTGAAATATAAGTTTTGAAGAAGAGTTAAAAAGTCTGAGAGAGAACCAAACTTAGTAAGGGTATCCCACAAGAACCCCCATGAAACCTTATCAAAAACTTTCTCAGCATCAAAACTGGGAATAGAATGGTGTTGGGCATATTCAGTTAAGAACAAGACTCGATGAATATCGTCTTGCGTTTGCCTTTGTCGAATAAAGCCCGATTGGTCAGGGTATATTAAGTCTGAGAGAAGGCTCTCCGAACAAGTCTCCCAAATAGAAGTAAATAGTTAATAGTCCATATTTAATATGGATACAGGTTGATAGGAAGTAGGACTCATAGAATCTTTTCCAGGTTTCAATATTGCTGAAATAGTCAGATAGGCTCACAACAGAAGAAGGGTTTCTCCTTGTATAGCACTCTAAAGGTATTTAAAAGTAGAGAGGTTAAGATATCTGAAAAAGCTTTATACCCTTTGACAGGAAATCCATTGGGGCCAGGGCATTTGTGGGTTTTTGCAGATTTCAACACTGTTCAGCTCATCAAAGGAAATAGGGGCCAATAACAGATTCTTTTAGAGAAGGGTAAGCTTAGGTAATGACAGACAGTATAAAAACTCAGCTATTTGAAGTAAGTTTGGGGGTGACAGTTCTTCACTTAGACTTTGGTGATATTTTTGAAAGTAATTCACTATGATGGGAAAATCATGAAACATCAGGCCGGAGGTTGAGTCTTTGATTTGTAGAACACATGTAGTTCTCTTGTTGACTCTTAAAGCAGCAGTGCAACGAAAATGGATTAAAATCTGACCCCACCTTTTTTTCTTCTTAATGGATGCCAGATGCCTTCCAATTTATTTTGGTGGTAGAATGTTCAGTTTTCTTTATCATTTAAGAATTTTATGAAAGGTCTAAAATATTTATTTTTCAAGAAAAAAAGATGGGCACCTCATTTTTGCATTGAAATAATACTGAGGACCCGAGGAGGGCAAGAGTCCAGACAAAAATTCAGATGTACAGCACAAAGCACAGGAAGCATCCAGAAACTCCAGATCAACAGTTCTGCCAATAGTTTTCATAACCATAGCAGAAAATTAGCTTTTTGGAATAACTTTTTTCATTGCACTGCTACTTTAAACGCAGGGGTAAAAGTCTAGTCCTTCAGGCATCTCCTTCGTAATATGTTTGTTTGAGATACAAGAAATGTTGTTGTATTTTAGAGACTATGATCACTTGTAGCTCAGCTTTACTGGAGTTAATTTTTTTCATAATTTCCCTATCTTATTTAAATATATATGTTGCAGTGTCTGAAGTTCCTGCATTAACCAGTTATATTGACATTCTCTTAGTCTTTTTTGTTCCAAAGAAAATACTATAATTTCTCCTCTAATAACAGTTTTTAAAGTATCCCATAATATGGGATCCGTAATCCCCGGGGAGACATTGTCTGCTAAAATCTGGATAAGCTTGTCCTTCACATGTGAGTGAAACTGTTCGTTTTTCAAAGGTAACATGTTGAGTCTCCAAAAGGAGGATTTACAGCTTTTACCTACATTAACTTTCAAGAATAATGGAGAATGATCCAATAAAATTGTAGTCTCGTATATTAAATCCTGAACATTAGCAAAGTGTTCACATGCGGTATGAAACTCATCTATTCTGGAATAGCTCCCATGTCTCACTGTATAGTAGGAATATGCTTTCATTGTAGGTTAAAACTGTCTCAAAACATCAATCAAATCTAGTTGGGGCAGTTGTAGTTTCAAATATTTCTGAGCTTCAGATTGGCGATACCTAATAGGTTGAAAGGTGTCCAAGTCAGGAGACATTGTTATATTGAAATCTCCCCCCAGCAATAACTGACATTGAAGAAGGTTCAGTAATTTCCCTCCAAATTTTTTAAACATGGGGGTATCAGAATCTGAAGGAAAGTACTCATTGGCTAAGATAACAACTGAGCCATATATTTGACCTGTCAGAATGACATACCCACTGTATGGGTCACTACTCCCATCTGCCACCCTTACCTGACTTGGGGTCATTTGGGAACTTCTGGGTGCTATGCACATCCAAGCAGAACTCTAGAACCAGCCCGGAGGAGTCATCCTGTAAGGACCCCTGATTTTTCCACCTTGTTTGCCCCCCCTTAATTACCCGGGGCCCCAGAAGTGGCGATGCATGCATGTGGAGGCATGCATGCACATCATAGATCCAGTCAACAGCCCCATCCGCCCCTTCTCAGTCTAGTGCCAGGGCTCCTCAGATGTGACTCTGCCACCCAGCCACCACCACCAGGGGGCAGCCAAGCTCTGAGGAAACTCTCCTTAACCCTCTCGAGGAGGAAAGCTGCCATCTGGCAGCTAATCAGCATCCTCCCCCCCCCACTGACCTCCGATGACCCCGGGCTCATTCCCAAATTCAGGTCACCAGCGTGGTGCAAGGTATGGCATCCAGCACCTCAACCCTCTGTGCCACCAGGCTGGCTGGGTCAGTGTATTCTTGATGTAACTGAAAGGGTACATTAGCTGGCATGAGCATCGCAGTGCCTCTGTGCTTCCCTTTATTATAGGAGAAGGCAAACATCTTATATTTGCCATTCGGTTCCAATTTGAGGTGTTCTATTGGGGGAGAGATGTGTTTTCTGTAAATAAACTAAATCAGAAGCTTGATGTCATAAGGCCTGAAACATCCGAAAGTGTTTCACTGGGTTGTTAAGTCCATTTGTGTTGTTGGAGAGGATTCTTACTGGAGAGAGTGCCATGGGTGTTCAAGTTATTAAGAGAGTTCTGCTTAATAACACTACTTTAATATATATTACTGGAATAAGTTATTTCCCCCCTCTGCTAGGCAAAAAGTGATTGCTCTCCCCTGACTCCCATCCCCTAGGACCTAATACAGTGGTGTAGTCGGAGGTTTGCAATTTCCCTCTGAAGGACTGACCTACAATTCCAGTATAGCATAGTCAATTGCTGTGGAACATGAATCCAGAAAAATTCCTTAGCTTCTGTCTCCGAGTTTTATGTAGAATATATAAGTACCCTTAAAATAATAAACCAGTCTTGCCTAAAGAAAACCATAAAATCATGGTATGTAACAGTTGTAACAATGGTGCCAACTGGGCAGCCCATACTTGAGGAATACAGTATAACCAAATAATCCAACAGCAGGGTGGGATCACTAATTTGCAGAGTGGTTTTTAATAGAACTAGTTTCGATCAGTCCCCTGGAGGGCAAGTATGACCCTTGCCCTGAGGTGCCCATAAGACAGGGTTTCTTCTTGTAGAAACCAACTGACTTCCAAGGTAGGGGAGCAAAACATATTGCTCATTATGGTCTATGGGTATGTTGGTGTTGGTGGAAAATATTCTACTGAGGAAGAGGAGGAATAGGTTGGTGAAAAATCTCCCAGGCCTCCTTGAGGGGATACTTTCCCTATTAAAAAGGGATATAACATAAAAAAAAGGTAAGGCCGAAAAAACTAGATGTCATGGACCTGGAAGGACTCAGAGGTGCTGCGTCCCCTAAAGACATTGCAAAATGTCAAATCATCCTGTATGTCACTATAATCTCACTGTGCATATGTTTTTATCTGCTGTTTTGTTTTGTAATGTGCCTTGGTAATTGAAAGGTGCAAAATAAATAAAGATTATTATTATTATTATTTTATTAAAATAGAGTAAAAAGCATCATGACTCTGCCAATCCTTATCTGAGAATCGAAGAGAAAATGTTGCAGTTACTAATAGTTCCATAAATCCATAGCCCATGAGGGAAAACAACATACTGGTAAGGTGCAGTGGCCAGAGTACTGGTATAAAGAACAGTCTATACTGTGACTAAATTCAAACATTGAACTTCAGAAATATATTCCCATACAGTTCCACCGGCTCCTCATTACATTAAAAGACTCCCCCATGTCACGTGAGTTAGTGAATATAAACTGTAATGCAGGAAAAGGAAAAGGGTTAAATAATAACAAACAATTAACAAAGTTTGTTCTATTAAGTTAATAATGTCTGTCCTTGCAAGTTGTTGTCCAGTGGTGGTCAATATTTCTGGCCAATGGAGCGTTGGCTGTTTGCAAGGTAACAGATATAGGGCTATATGTGTACAAGCATATAGCCAAGAAAGAAAAGTAAAATTCCTTTTTAATGCAGAGCAACGTTGCAATGTAACCACTGGAATTAAAGCTGTGGCAGGCTTGAACACAGCTACTAAGTAGAGAGCTCCATCTAGTGTTAAAAAAGAGTATTCAAATAGTTTATTGTTTGACTACAAGCCTTTACAAAAGTGTTAAAGAGTGGCCATTACACAGTGTCCATAATTTCCAACATAGCGCAGTTATACATAAGGGGGTCTGTTGATATATCATGGAGCTCCACAAAGGACAGGCAAGTTAGTCTGTGGGATGCACAAAAAACTGAAGCCTTTAAGAGCTAGCGAGAAATGTAGCTCCCATAGGGCAAAAGTAATCATATGTCCCAGTAACATATAGCCCAAGTAATAACCAGTCCATCAGAGTGCCAATCAAAGGACCCTAAGGTCGAAGACAGGCAGGGTCAAGGAACCTGAGGGCTAGGGTTCAGAACCCACTAGTGGAAAATATATTAAAGATTGTTACTATAAGGCAATAGAGAGCTGAAAAACAATTTTATATGTTAATATGTCCCCCGGAGCCACTCGTTGCTGTATCAGAATGGTTTCATGTGCCTTCGGCTGGAGCGAGAACAGCGAAGCAAAGCTAAGTTGTTCTGGCTCAAGTTGAAGGCAAGTGAAACCACTCTGATACAGGAACGAGTGGTGACAGGGGACGTAATAATATGTTATTGCTCGAGAGTGATCAATATTATATATTTTTTTAAAACTGTTCCTGGAACGTCAACAAAAAAGCAAACTACAGCTACAAGCTGTACAGAGTGTGTACGAAGTAATAATACAGAAACACAAGGAAAAACACCAGCACTACTCCAGGTTCTGAAGATAACACTTAAAGAATTTATTGCAACGGATGCCAGTTCCTGGAATGTGCCCATTTCTAGTGCAGCTGTGCATGAGATGCTCTTCACAGAATAAGAGTGTCTCATGCGCAGGGGAAAGGAGCGTTCCGATTGGTCGGGAGTGCTCCCTTGATCTATAATATGTTAGGGCAGTTAAATAGGGACCGTGTAAGCGCTCTGAATGCTAATGGCTCCAAGAGGCTGTGAAGTAATGGGAATAGAAGTGGGTCACAGCATGTACATGACTAATATTCCTCTCTATACTGGTATCTTTTTGGGAAACAGTATATACAAGCTTGATGGCCATTGGTTCACTTTGGGTTTTATTAGAATTTTTTTCCTGTATATCTGGGGCCAAATTTATGAATATAGGAAATATACACATATTGCATCCCCCCCCCCAACACATTTTTTTTATATATAACTAATATGCATAGAGAGAGAATCTTCTGGTACATCTGGGGCTGCATTTATGTGTGCTTGTAATACTTACATAGAATCATATTGTTCTACGTGTTATGCATGCTTAATATTTCAGCCTAAGATTGCAATATATTGTGCATTTCTTTTTACCTATTTAGGCGAATATGGTCATGCTAGCAAGTATTTTTTACACTTTTAATTCATTTACTTACTGGGAGGCAGTATAGCGCAGTGGTGTAAGGCTCTGAGCTGCAAATCTGGTGACATCCAGCAGACCAGACCTGGGTTTGAATCCCACAGCTTCCACTTGCATACTGTGTGACCCTGAGCAAGTCCCTTAACCTCCTTGTGCTCCCAGGTCACTCCTGTAAAAAAGCTTTCAGCTTAGTTTGCTATACCTGGTTAAACAACTAAATAAATAAAAATACTGCTCTCCATTTTTGGCTGGTACGTATTTTTTTGACTTTATCCTGAGCCTGCATTTATTATGATGCACACATGCAATATAATGTGAAAACAGGAGGGGGGGTGTGGGACAAGAAGATGGGTGAGAGTACTAGTGCTGGGGGATTCTGTACTGAAAGGAGTCAGATGGGGCGGAAGGGGAGAAAGGCAGTCGTATCTGGGTTGAGGTTATTCCAGGGTTGACCGCAGGCAGGGCAGACCAGGCACTTCTCAAGTGTGCACAGAAGGGGAGGAAGAAACCTCACATAGTGATGCATGTGGGTACAAATGACTTGGTGAGGGAGATGGCAGAGGTGGTAAAGGGGAGGTTTGAGGATTTGGGTAGGCAGTGTGAGGAGTTGGGGGGTCGGTGGCATTCTCTGAGGTATTCCTGGTACCATGTGCGAGTACAGTGAGGGAAAAAAAGGATAGAGGAGTTCAATGAGTGCCTGAGGGATTGGTGCCATATCAGGGAGTACGGATTAGTGTCAGACTGGGGCAGGACCTGGGGTAATAGTGACCTGTACGCAGAGGACAGGTTACATTTGAGCAGGGAGGGGAAGGGAGTACTAAAACGGGGAATAGAGGGATATATATCAACAAAGGTGGATTTAAACTAGGAAGGGCGGTGGCAAGGGGACCGCTGATGGGAAAAGGGTCTGGAAAGGGGAGCCTAGTGAGCTCACCCCCCTAGTTATGGGTAAAGGCAGTGGGGAAGCGGCACAGGGAGGGATAAGGGGGGAAGAATAGGGGTAGGGAAAGGGAGGAGACAGACTGGAGGGCGGTCTCACTGAATGCAAGAAGCCTAAGGAATAGAACAGCGGAGTTACAGGCTCTCATGGTGGTGGAGGGGGTTGACATTGTGGCCATCATGGAAATGTGAGCCACCCAGTACCAGGACTGGGATATGATGATCCCGGGGTTCAGGTTATTCAGAAAGGATAGGGTTAAGGGGAAATGGGGGGAATGGTGATCTATGTAAGGGAGAGGATAAAGTGTGAAATGGAGGAAGGGGAAGAGGGGAGGACAGAAGCACTATGGATGCAGTTCCAAGATACAAAGAATAGGACACTGAGGATGGGGGTGGCGTACAGGCCACCAGCTCAGGGGAGTGACCTGGATAGGGAATTAGCTGAACAAATTAGGAAGGTCTGCAGGAAGGGGAGCACAGTGGTGGTGGGTGTGGAGTGGGGCACCCCATCCACCACGAATGCAAGGGAGTGGGTCCTGTTAGAAGCATTTCAAGACAGCTTCTTGACACAGCTGGTCCAGGGGCTGACTCGGTTAAAAAGGACTCTGGACCTTGTACTGGATAAGGAGGAAGCTGTAAGGAATCTGGAAGTGCAGGAACCACTAGCTGGGAGTGACCACTATTCGCTGTAGTTCATGCTCAACATGGGGAAGGAAACAGGGGACACGAGTACAAGGGTGATTGAGTTCAGGGGGTAGACTTTAAGAAGATGGGAGAAATTCTGGGAAGGCACCTGGCAGGTATGCAACCACACATGGATGCAGACCAGAAATGGGACACCATAAAGGAAGGGCTGGCGGAGGCTATGGAGTCTTGCACTAGGAAGAACGGCAAGAAGGGAAGGGCAAAGAAACCCAGTTGGCTGACACAGGAGGTTATGGAAGGGGTGAGGGCCAAGAGGGCAGCATTTCAAAATGACAGGAAATCGAGGAGAGGTGAAGATAAGGATACGTACATGGAGAAGTCCAAGGAGGTGACCAGACTGGTCAGGGAGGCCAAGACATCCAGGGAGCTGAGACTGGTGCAGGGAATCAAAAGTGGAGAGAAAGACTTCTTCTGCTACATCGGAGAGAGAGAGAGAAGAAGGAGCAAGGATCAGCTGATGAGGATTAAGAAGGACAGGGGATGTGTGGAGAAAAGGGCAGAGCAAGCAGAGGCACTGAACGAATATTTCTGCTCTGTATTCATGCAGGAGAAGGGGGGCAGATACCCCAGGTGAGGGTGGGTGAGTTTGGGGGGGGGAGATGACAGAAGTAGGGATTACAGAGAGCAGGGTACTAGATGGGTTGAGGGCATTAAGGGTGGACAAAGCACCTGGACCTGATGGCATTCACCCTAGGGTACTAAGGGAGTTGGCAGAGTTCCTGGTGGGGCCACTGGCTGACCTGTTCAATACTTCCCTGGACATGGGATGTGTACCACAGGACTGGAGAATGGTCCATGTGGTGCCCATCCACAAAAGTGGCCCAAAGGATGCACCAGGAAACTATAGGCCAGTGAGCCTCAGATCAACTGTGGGAAAACTCATTGAGGCCATCTTTAAAGAGAGGCTAGTGAGCTTCTTGGAGGAAAACTGTCTCCAGGATGGTCAATGGCACAGGTTTGTAGCGGGCAGATCCTGCCAGACAAACCTTGTAGAGTACTACGACTAGATGACGTGGCAACTGGACAAGGTCCATGCAGTGGATGTCCTGAATTTAGACTTCAGCATGGCCTTTGATTCAGTGCCACATGGGAGGTTGGGGGGACTGGAATATGTGGGGGTGGGACCAAAAATGGTGAAATGGATCACAAACTGGCTAAAGGGAAGGCAGCAAAGGGTGGTGGTGGTGGTGGGGGGACCTCTCATCACTGAGAGCGGTAACGAGCGGGGTACCACAGGGATTGGTACTGGGACAGGTGCTGTTTGGGATTTTTATTGTAGATATCTCCCACGGGATCCGGAGCAGGATCAGTCTGTTCACAGACGACACCAAGATGGGGGCTGTGGTTGATGATGTGGAGGGGTGGAAAGGGTTGCAGGAGGACCTAACTAAGCTGCAGGAGTGGGCGGAGACATGGCAGTTGGGGGTTCAATGCCAAAAAGTGCAAGATTCTGCACTTTAGAGCCAGGAACCAGGGGAGGGATTATCACTTGAATGGAGTATAGTTGGGGAGCTCCACAGAGGAGAAGGACCTAGGAGTGATCATTAAGGGGAGCATGAACAACTCTGCTCAGTGCAGGAAGGCGGCAGCAAAAGCCAACAAAATGCTGGGGTGTATCACAAGAGGGATCTCCTTCAGAAGGAGGGAGGTTATCCTGCCCCTGTATAGGTCATTGGTCAGGCCCCACCTGGAGTATTGTGTGCAGTACTGGCACCCATTCCTTAAGAAGGACGTCAGATTGTTGGAGGGGGTTCAGCAAAGAGCCACAAAGATGATCCAGGAATTAGAGAGCAAGCCCTATGAGGACAGGCTAGGAGAGTTGAATATGTATTCGCTGGAGGAGAGGATGGATAGGGGAATATGATTGAGACCTTTAAGTATCTGAAGGGGATAAACAAGACCAACACAGAAGGGATTTTCCAGATGAGAAGGGGGAGGAACACGACAGGGCATGGACTGAGATTGGAGGGGGGAATATTCAGGAGGGAGATGAGGAGACATTTTTTCACTGAAAGAGTAGTAGACAAATGGAACACCTTACCAGATGACATAGTGTCCTGTAAGACGGTGTGCAGTTTCAGGATGGGTTGGGACAGGGTAAGGGTAAGGGATACTGGGAAGAGGGGGGCGGGAGGGGCAGCTGTGAGATGAGGTGCCAGCTGCACACTCGAGCAGAGGCCTGTTTCTGCTGGCAATTTTGTTATGTTCGTAGGTTTTTTAATATGAATGAATAGCAGGCTATATATCTAATCTGCATACAGTGGTGTGTTTTGCATCGATTGTTCTTAACTTGAAAGTTTTTCTCAAAATTAGTTTTTTCTGTATTGCTGGTAAAAGGTGGTCTCTCCAAGTATTATCCACAGTGTTTAGGCATTACTGTTTTTTTCACACTGTTATATTTTATATATGTTTGGTTATACATGGGTAAACACCTTTAAGTGTGAGATTTAGAAGTTTGAATACACTGTGTGTGGGACACTCTCTGATGACGCTATAGCGAAGCTAGTAGGAGCTTGTGGGGCCTGTTGATGTTTACCTGGTTTCATGTGATCATGGTAAGAGGTCAGCACACTTTTTTGATGATTTAAACTATTCATTTTTTGCAATAAATTGATGCTATATGGTGTTATTTTTGGCGGTGGGTTGTACTGGAGTGTTGGCTAGTGTGATTCTTATCAATGCTAGATCACTAAGGAATGAAAACATATATTTATATAAACATATAACATGACAGCAGAAAAAGGCCCACTGGCCCACCCAGGCTTCCCAAGCCTACCTAAAACTCTTGCGATGACCCTAATACCATCTTCTTCCCCTTTCCACATCCTTCACAGCACTGGTGAGGGATTTTATGTCTACACCCTTGGTTGACTTGGTGTGCATCATAGAAACATAGCGAGCAATGACTGTGGTCCAGTACTGGAGTCTTCCATTCTGAATGGGTATTCAGTGGTGCATCATCTGCAGTGGGAGAGTGAAGGAGGGGGGTGTCCATCTGCTTTAGAGCTGAACTAGGGTTCACCTCTTTACCAGTAGTGGAGACCAGGTCATTTGAATATGTGTCTATTTGGGGTAAGGTGAGCATGGGGTGCCACATTCTCCCATCTATTGGCCTTCGAGAGACAAGGAGGTATTTTTGCAGGAATTTGTTGCTTCATCCTTGACTTGCCATTGGAGTCCTCCAGCTTGTTGGTGCTGGGGGGCTTCAGTGTCTGGGAGGATGATGAGATTTCATAATTTGCTACCAGATTCTTCCAACCGTTGTCTGTTCTGGACGTCACACAGGTTGTTTCCTCCGTAACCAATGAACATGGCCACACCCTGAATGTGATCTTCACGCATGGATTCAACATTACAAAGGTGGAGGTTGCTTCCACAGCTTTGTAGAATCATTTTGCGGTGAAATAGGTTTAGATAGCCGTATTATTTCATGGACAAGGAGTTGGCTACTAAATAGAACACAATCTGTTAGAATCATGGGAAAATGTTCAGACTCCACTAAAGTACTTAGTTGGGTCCTACAGGGATCCGTATTGAATCCAGTTCTCTTTTCTGTATATATAGGGGATTTACGTCACAAAATATCAAATCAGGTGATTAAGTTTGCAGACAACATTAAACTAGGGGGACCAGCTGACACAATGACAAAATAATGTGGTGGAAGACTTAAAAAATATCGAAAGATGGGCACAGGAAAATCAGATGTCATTTTGCATTAATAAATGTTCAGTGATGCATCTAGGAAAAAGGAATAAAACACAGAAATATACTCTTGATGCTAAAACATTAAGAGTACCCAAGAGGAAAAGGACTGTGGGATTATAATAGACAATAAATTAAGTTTTAAAAAACAAAGAACATATGCAATACAAAAGCAAACTATATGATAAGAAATATCAAAAGAAGCTTTGTAAATAGATCTCTGGGATGCCTGTTACCCTTGTATAAGGCTAATGCTAGGCCTCAAATGGATTATGGGTCACAGCTTTGGAGCCCTTATGCAAAGGAAGAAATCAATCAGATAGAAGCGGTACAAAGAAGATATACCCAAATAATAGGATGATTAAAAAAAGTTGGATATAATGATAGATTAAAAAACAGAGTGATTTACACTGGAACAGAGAAGAAAAAGAGGAGACCTGATGACCATGTACAAAATTATAAAAGATAATGAACTATCAAATGAATTGGGCGTAGTAGTAAAGAACAAACCTGCTGGACTGAGAGGTCATATGATGCAAATTTAAGTGGAAACAGTTTATTTATTTATTTATTTAAGAGTTTTACCAAGAAAGGTCTGCTGAGAGGGGACTGCTCGATTCCAGATGCTTCCTGGTGGAGGGGGAGCAGGAAAATATACAAATACAGTAACACACAGGAAGATACAGAGCAGTAAGCAGATACACAGCAGCTACAATACATTTAACTACAGATCCGATATCCCACGAGGTTACACAATGGGTGGAATACCGGAGTAGCAATCAGGTTGGTTAAAAAGCACAATGCATAATATAGACCAAAAAGATGCCTAGCATACTTAGACATGGACTAACTAATTTGGTAGGCCCTGGACGCCCATAGAGAGTGAGTAGCTGGGCATGGTCGGATGGGAAAAGAGCTAGGGGCATGTGCAGTTGGAGGAGAAGTGCACCTTGAGGAGATGGTTTAGGTGTTGGCTGCTGCCTATGTGCCGAATTTCGGCCGGTAGGGTGTTCCACAGTTTGGGCATGTGGAAGCTGAAAGCAGCTTGTCCTTTATATGAGGACATGTGTGGGACAAAGAAGAGCCTGGAGTCTATGTTTCTGAGTGCATACGCAGTGAGGGGCTGGACAGAGAGGGCCGACTGGAGGTATGAGGGAAGGGATTGTACCCAGAATTTAGCTGTGCCCCTGGCGCAGTGGGCCTGTCTGCAATCCTGTAAAGAAGTCAGGTCAAGTGACTTATATAGGGTGCAGTGGTGTGTTGCGGGTGGGCAGTCCAGGGCAAAATGGCAGAAGGAATGATAGAGAGGATCTAGCCTGGTTAAGGTTGACTTAGAGGCCGTGCTGTAGACTACGTCCCCGTAGTCAAATATCGGAAGGATCATTTTCTGTATGATAGCTTTGTGGGCCGGTAAAGGTAGGCAGGCCTTGTTGCGATATACAGTACCCAGTTTGGGATGTAGTTTTTTGTGCATTGAGTTGATGTGAACAGAAAAGTTGAGGTGCTTGTCAAGCCATACCCCGAGGTAACTGAAAGAGGTGCAATCCTCCAGGGGGACCCATCAGTGGTGTGGAAGGTGGGGGTTGAGGAGAGGCATGAGAGTCTTTTCCGCATTCCGAATGTTAGTGAGACAGATTTGTTTGGGATGAGGAAGAGCTGGTTTGTACAAAACCAAAGTTGAGCCACATTGAAATCTTCCTGGAGTCTTTCCGCAGTGAGAGAGGTGGAGGGACCCAATGCAAATATTACTGTGTCATCAGCGTACATGTGGATGTGTGAGTGTGTGCTAGCTGAGGGCAGGTCATTTAAAAAAATGGAGAACAGTAATGGGCCGAGGACCGAGCCTTGAGGGACCCTGGAGGTGACAAGGAGAGGGTCGGAGGTGCTGGAGCCTATTTTTACCGCTTGGCTCCTGCCTGCCAGATAGGATTGGAACCATCTGGTTGCTGCTCCTGACAGACCAGCGTGGGAGAGTTTGGACAACAAAAGGGAGTGGGAGATGGTATCAAAGGCTTTGGCAAGGTCGATGAAAATGACAGAGGTGGTGTGCCCTTGTTCCATACCACTGAGGATAGCATCAGTGAGTCTTAGAAGTGAGGTGATGGTGGAGTTCGACTTCCTAAAACCAGACTGGTAAGGTGTGAAGAAAGAGGAGGAGTTGAGAAAGGGGGCAAGTTGGGAGAGTAAGAGGTGCTCCTGTAGTTTAGCTAGGATGGGGAGTAGGGATATCGGGTGGTAGTTACCCGGCGTGGAGGGGTCCCCACCTTTAGGGAATGGGGTGATGGTGGCTTGCTTCCATTCAGATGGGATTTCTGCAAGCGAGAAGGAGAGATTGAATAGGTCTGCCAGCGGTGCGGTGATGGCAGGAGCAGACAAGTGAAGCATTTTTGAGTCCAACCCAGAGGGGCATTTACCTTTGGAAGTGTTGAGAGCTTGAGGGGCTTTAAGCACTTCAGTGGGAGTAACCAGATGAAAGGTGAAGCTGGAGGTCAAGGTGGGAAGCGGAAAGGTAGGGGGAGGGCTAGAGGGATGGGGGGAGGGAGGTTAGGAGAGAGGACGCACAGCTGGTAAAAAAAAGTGTTGAAAACTGCAGCCACCACACCGGGATCAGTGACAGTGGAGCCTTCAACATTTAGGGCTGGGGAGGAGGGTTGGATGGGGGAGAGAAAAGGGAGTTGATTGTTTTCCAGAATTTAGTTGGGTGGTTTATATTGGTGTGGAAAGAGGCATTGAAATAGTTTGCTTTGGCCTGGCATAGTAGCATAGTGCAGGAATTTCACAGTGCTCGGTAAAGTTGGTGAGCCGCCAGGGTGCCAGTAGTCTTGTATGATTTCCAGGCCTGGTCCCTGGCACAAAGCTGGTCTATGATATTTGCCTTGACCCAGGGCAGGTGGGCACCCCTCACTCTTGACCTTCTAAGTGGGGCATAGTGGTCCCAGATGGCTAGAAATATGGACTTGAACAGTTCTAGGGCAGCATTGATGTTTGGGGCCTGTCGGATGCCAGACCAATCAACGTATGATAGGTCATTTAAGAGTGCACTAAGGTCGAGTGATTTGAATGATCTGGTGAGCAGCGTCCGGGGGAGGGGGTGCTTTGGGCTGGAATATTTTTCATACTATGAAGATCATGTGGTGGTCGCTTAAGGAGTCTGGGAGGAGTCTGGCTGTAAGTGTTCTATGGGGGTGTGAGGTGAGGGCCCAGTCTAACAAAGAGTCATTCTGGGATTTGTGATTTAAACGTGTAAGCTCAGATATTTGTTGTGACATGTTTAGGGCATTTATCTGGCTATGTAGCCTAGAGCTGGCAGTGGAGAGCCAGTTGAAATTGAACTCCTCTAGGATGTGTAGCTTGCCCCCTGCTGTGATTGACTTTAGTGTACCCAGGTGTTCCAGAACAGCAGCATAGGGGTGTCTGTGGCACAGTAAGACCCTGCTATAAATACTGGGGTCAGTTAAAAGGAATAGTATATATTTTTCATTTTTAAATAGGATGGGTAGAATATGGAACACACTTCCTAGCAGAGTAGTAAACAGTGGATGCTTGGGGGCATTTAAAAAAAAGATAGATAAACTATTGGTATAAAATAAGGTCAAATGGACACACTAAGGTGGGAAACGGTTTTCTATGGACCAAATGGTCTTCTACCGTTCAAAACCCAGTATAAGAACCCAGTATAAATTCTAGTTTGGGGCCCCTCATATGAGTCCCTCCCCACAGTGGAGATGGTTCAGTACTACCTTCAGCCAAACCTCCCTAACTTGTGGGTTACTGAAAGTGATAGATATCTTAAGCATATTCTCTGCCTATTCAGAGGGGATTGATGTGGCTGTACAAGGCTATAATATGGCTCTCTCATCTGCTGTTGACACCCTTGCACCCCTCCATGTCTTCCCATTGGTCTCACGCTGAAGCTGGCCATGTTACAACTATAAGCTGAGATGGCAGAAGATCTGGCTCTGAGAACCCATTATATGGTTATCAGAGGGCAATTACCTAGGAGAAGAGTTCCGCTCAGAACTGACTAGGGCTGTATTGCACTGTGGACATAATTCTGCCTCCTGCCTGTCTGCAGTCCTGAGGGCCTTTTGCAGGAAGACTTGATAGTGGTTGAACTGCTCTATAACTTGAACAATTGTGAGTGATCCCTTCTGTTGTCCCCCTGTATTTATATGGTTCTAGTACATCTCCCCTTTCTTTTCTGGTCTCCCGGGAGAAGATTTTGAGGTTTGACAATCTCACTTGGCAGGACCTGTCCTTACTTTTTAAGTTCCTGTGTTTCTGTTGTCACAGATCTGACAGCACATATCCCACTGCTGGTAGTGTTTTGTGGGTTTCATAATGGTGAGCTTTGCAGACATCATGTAGCTCTGGGAAAATCACAGTATCTTACCTGTGAAGAGAAGACCATTAAAACTCACATGTTATCTAGTTTTCCTGTCACTTGTGGGATGTTTGACATCAAGAACTGTTATTTATTTACAGAGCTGTATCATTATCACTAGCTCTGTCATTACTTGTAGTTTAATTTGATGATTTACTGAGAAGTCTGATCTTGAGGAATTCTAAAAATGTTTTTGTGTGCTATATAAAACCCGTGGTGTAAAACTGGATCCTGTGGGATAGGAAACCTAACAGCCCTGTTTGACATCATTACTTTGTGGTGTCAAGTTCTATTACAGTGGGTTGTTCTGGAAAAGTTGATGATTATTTCATAAATATTAACACAAATCTTACTGAAGGATATATGCTTAATATTTTACTACAGTGCATTTTGTTCCTTGTTACCATTACACTGGCCAAAGATTATGTTTCAAGAGCACACCACATAAATCTGTGTGTAACCTCCTAAAATGCACACTACAGGGGAGCTGTCCGACTGACTAGGCCATTCACCAGGCATAACAACAGCAGGTCAAAAGATGGCTTCCTTTATCAAATTTTAATTAAAAAAAATTACTTAAGGAGGCTGCTGATTGGACATCTTAAATTCTCAAGCCTGAGTTACAGTTCCACTGGCAAACCATTTCAGCCAGTGTAAGAAATATTTTGGGCTATTTAGCTGCATTAATAATTGAGGACACCCTTAATTCCATATCAAGGACATAGCCAATTCCGTTATTTTGTCCAAATTGATCCATTGCCTTTCCTCACTAATAGAAATTACCAGTTTATTAAAAAGTTACAAAACATTTATTATTTATTTATTTATTTAAAGTTGGTGACTGGGAGAGGCACACTGAGCTGAGGCTCATTTCCAGGTGCGACCTGGAGAATGGGAAGAAGGGATGCAAAATACAACAGTAATGGTCAGTCAGGAGACAAAACAGGAAAGGTAGTGTCTGTTGAAGAACCGTGTCCATAACTATTCAATACTACACTTAATACAAGTAATAGAAGTACAAATAAATGCAAATTTAAGAAAATACATAATGGCAGTACAAAAATACATAGCAGGTGTGTTTCAGGAGCAGTACAGGATACTTCGGCACAGAGCAGATGAGCATCATAGCCAGCTATGGAGCAGTCTGGCTTAAGCTCAATAGAAATGGCTAGGAAAGGTGGGGAGACTGGGATCTTCTGAAACATTGTAGCAAAATCTTTTTAAAAGCACAGAAATACCTTTTTATAGGAGCAGTTCGTGTTTGCCTTAAAAAGTGCACTGGCTGCTTCTGAGTCAACAAGGGAGGGCCTCTGATCCCTTATTGAATCAGGTTACTGTAATAACCTACAAAGTAGCTATTGATAATGTGAACTCACAACATGTAGGCTTCCTATAAATTTCATGGTGAAATAAAAAAAAAAAAAAACTATGCACATTTAGTGTAGTCTTCATTACAAAACATAGGAGGATGGGACTTCATGAAGTCCTGTGAAGGTGAAAGTACCCTGGTACAGTCTATGATACTTCACAAAGTGTGAAACAGAGAACAGGTCACATGACTGATTTACAGTAAAAAATGACTGTCACAAGGTACACTGCAGTAGGAAGTTCATCATATGACCCCATGTGGTGAGTGCGGTCCTACAGTACCAGGAGAAGGTCTTGGAGATGCTAATTTTATGCTCTGAAGAAAATCAGTCAAACAGAAAAATCACAGTTCGTGAAGACATCTTTGATTGGTTTAAGTCCTGAGTTTTTGCAGGTGTGATTTGAAAAGTTTTTATTTACAGAAAATGTTTTAGTAGAGATATTTTATAGTTTTTTACCGTGCTTATTCTGTATGTTAATATGTCCCCCAGAGTCACTCTTTGGTGTATTAGAGTGGTTTCATGTGCATTCGGCTTGAGTGAGAACAGTGAAGCGAAGCTGAGCTGTTCTGGCTCAAGCTGAGGGCAAGTGAAACACTCTGATACAGCAAAGAGTGGCGACGTGGGGCATATTAGTATATTATTGTTCAAGCGCGATCAATAATATATATATATATTTTTATTATGTTCCCTGAATATGCCTATTTCGAGGGCACCTGCATGTGAGATGCTCTTCACAGAATAAGAGTGTCTCACACGCGGAGAAAAGGAGCCCTCTGATTGATCAGGATCGCTCCCTTGATCTATAATAAGTGCATCTGTGAGTGAAGGTTGGAGAGGGACACAGTCAACACTCAATTTCAGAGTTACAATTTCACTTTTTACCACTTCAGATCTTGTTCTTAACGGTCTCGGTGTTGACCGCTGATTCTGAGTGGCTATATCTACGATTTTTGAAATGACCTGAGGTTCAGAATAGTGGCATGGAACTGGCTACCTTTTTTTTATTCCTGTGCAAGAACAGTATGTGTCATTACTGTACAGGACTGTGCCAACAAGAGCCTGCACCACAGCTGAGGTAGGATCCAAATGTTTTTGAATAAAAAAATGCACACATATTATCTCTCTCACTCTCTCTCTCTCTCTCTCTCTCTCTCTATATATATATATATATATATATATACACACACACACACACACACACACACACACACACACACAGTAAGCAATAACCCATGACAAGGTGTGCATTTCTAGAGAATTAATGCATGCCCCGGGTGAATTGGAAGGCACAAGGCCAATGACCAAGTACCTTTCAGCTCACTCCGGAAGTGCATTAATTCTCAAGAAATGCAAGTTCTGAAGTGGGTTATTGCACTTATAAAATGGAAAACTTGTTTTATGGAAAAAGGCTATATTTATATTTAGTTAGGTTGGTGACAAACCCTGTATGAACCGAGAAGTAATGAATGTTCATGTGATGTTTCAACAAACTAGGTTCCTAGGATTACAGAGAGTTCTGAAGTCAATATATATATATATATATATATATATATATATAGATATATAGATATAGATATATGTGTATGTATTTATATATTTATTTAGGGATGGACAAAAACTGAATGTGATAAATTTATTTACACAACTATGTGTATAAATGTAGAAACTTACATTTATATGCATAATTATTTCATCATCACTCATTTATTTATATAATAAGTATGTTATAGCCCTCCCCCCCAACCTGCCAGCGGACCAGCACTACATTACCAAGCCTTCAATGCCTTCACAGCCTGCACTCTTCTAACAGGCACAGTAGCACTCCAGTCACTCTCCACGTTCACTCCTTCACTGACCAACATTTAAAAAACAGTCTCTTTCTTTCCCATTGCACCCTTACTTCAATAAGGTTCACTTGATAACCTATAACACTGTATATGTTTTTTATTTTTCCCCTTGCAAACTGCACCTGTTCTGTCTGTCTCCTAACAGATGACACAGAAAACTACAGCCCAATCCACTTGCTCTATTCTTTGCTCATAAAGCTGCATTTACACTTCCTCTCAATACGCATATGGTACTTGTTCTTTTCAGTGTTCTTTCCTGAGCATTTTGGTTCAACAGCTGAACTTCCAAACAGTTAGCATGCTTTTTCTTTGCTTAGTTCTCCCTAGAGGAAACCCCTCCCTGACACCAGCCACTCAGTAAACAAAAACTGCTGTCTACTCTGCAGCCTCTCCAAGGTTGTGCAATCACACTACATCCATGCAGTTTACAGGGGGTCAAGAAATTAAATAAAAGGGCTCACCACAATATAGCTTGCCAGATGGAAAAGAGGAGCATAGTAAAACCAACCCCTCCCCCACAAGTTCTATAAACAAGCAAACATAACCCACTGACCCTGAAGCAACTGGGCTAGTTTATTACCCCACTCCCTTGCTTCAACAAACCTGGCCGTGGAGGCACTCTTGCTTGCTCCACCACCAGCAATGAAACCCTGGCACAAAGAAAACAAAAAAGTATCATAACTCATTTTAAAACAAAGAATAATGTGCTGTAAAAAGTAAAGTTCAGCCACCTTCCCTCACTCCAGTTACTCCCCCACCATTCAAGTTTGCTCATTCCACTACCACCAAAGAAACACAGACACAAAGAAAAAAACAGAAACAATTACTTTACTATAAGCATAAAAAGACTGCAAAATTACTAATTCTTAAGGTAGCTCTCTTAACACACTATAGGCTGGTTTAAATGTTTGCATTTGCATTAGCGCCTGTGTTGCTCTGGTGCAAAGGCTTCTGTGTAGACACTTACCACACTGCGGCAAGTTAATCATTGTGGTGCTCTCAGATCCTCTCCTAAATTGGGAATGCTGACAAGTGAGTACAGAGCAAGTGGCTCAAGCAGCTGTGTGGACTAGCTGTGCCCCTTGCTCTGATGTAACACAGCCTGTTGGGGGTGGCAGTCAGTGCTGTGACTGGGTGGAGGTCAGAGCATGTCATGCTGACATCACAGAGAGCACCCCTCTGAGTCACAGATCCTTGCCAGCATGTCTTGCATCGGCACTGAATGAGGCCATGGCAAATGAAACCAGCAGTGCTGTCCAATGTTGGGAGACCAGTGAAGCAAGAGAGTGCAGTTAGCTGAGAGGCTGTGTAAACATGGCTTAAAGGGGAACGCTCAGCAATCTACAACTAAAAACACACAACCTATAGGTCCTGATTAGCAAAACACACTCATGGCATATTTTTAATACCTTTCAGAGATGAAATCATGAAGTTTATCCGGTTGATCCTGTGACCCTCCACCCACCATTATTGTCCCAAATTCCCCTGTAGCCAGCCCTATGATGGCATGACCGATGGGCTAAGCTATGGGGGACTCCTATCTGCCACTATAGTTGCCAAAAATAGTAAGATATATGAAGCACATGTTTGCACAAGTTCACGCTTCTTACACTGGTACCAATTGACTGAGGCAAGTGCTTAGCTTGGTCGATTGATACCAGCGTTAGAAACATGAACCCGTGTTTCATGGGCTAGATTTTCAAAGGCTGACGCAGGGCTTGTGTCAAGCCCTGCATCGTTACATATTCTTTGCATGAAGGCGCCAAACTCCTTTATGCAGCTGCGCCAGATTTTAGTACATCGGGCGCAGTTCCAACAGTTTCCATACTTTATGGCAGCTTGCATCAAATATTTGGCATAAGCCCCATAAAAAGGGCCCCCCACATGGCACAAGTTAGATCAGGGAAAAACTGATCTAACTTGTGGCTTGTGGCCCTTGGGATGAAATATCCTGATCGCTGGCTAGGAGAATGCTGAAAGACCCGTGTGCCACTCAATCAATGCACCAGGAACTTTTGACATTCCTGGGGCTCTGAAAATTGAGCCAATGTCTCTTACTATTTTTGGGTAACTACAGTGGCACATCGGAGTCCCCCCACAGCTTAGCCTGTCAGTCACCTCATCGGTCATGTTTTTGCCTGATATACCACTCAAGTGGAGCATTATGAAATTATACAGTTTTTAAAACCCAGGATGCCATAAACACCTTGAGTGATTATTAGGTTCTGTGGGCTACATATCTAGCACTGCTTTCTATGAACTGTGGTAGAATTTTTTTTGCCTGTTTTTTTCTTTGGTTTTACACTGCACCTTGTTTGTTTAATTTAGCGCTGTCTCTTTAAAGGTGTAGTACACCCAGAATTTGCAAAAATGTACGGTATGTTGTGCAGAGTGTTTTGATTTGTGTGTGAAGTCCTAGTGTGTCCTTCCCTCTGTCTGCTATTAGGAGTTTTTCCTAAATTAGCCTGCTAGCTTTATGGTAGTTTTACAACCCCTGAGGATCTCCATCTCAGCTAAGTTTATTGCATTCGTTGTTCCTACAATGTATCCTGTCTCATTTGACAGTGATGTAGCCAGGACCATAGATTCACAGCAAGCACTGCTTTACAATCAGTTCATAACAGTAGCGATAGCTATATTTTAAAAACTATACAGAGTTCAGCTTGGTGTAAAGGTCTCATTGTTGTAAACAATTGTGTTGCTGGTTGTGTATGTGTCACTTGTATGGTTTTCAAGATATTTGCATTTGTGTGGCATGTCTACTAGAGTGTTCACTCAGAGAGAAAAAAAAACATCTGCTGTTTGCAAGCGCATCTGCACACATGCCAAACAAACCTAAATATATTGGAAACTTTACAAGCTACACAAAAATGACCAGCAGCAACATTGTTCAGGACAAAAAGACATTTACAATGAGGGTAGTCACTAAGCTGGACTCTGTATAGTTTTTAAAATATAGCTATCTAATTAACCAAATGTCCATTTTTTTTAACCAAATTTCCCACTTTGGATGTCAAATATTTTAAAAACATACTGTAAATAGTTTAGCTTAGTGACTACCCTCATTGTAAAATTATTTTTATCTGAACAACTTTGCTGTTTGTTGTTTTTATGCAGCTTGTATAGTTTTCAAGATATTTCGATTTGTTTGGCATGTGTGCAGATGCACTTGCAAACAGCAGACACTTTTTCTGTCAAACGCCTTCTCAGCGTCGAGTGCCAGGAGTCCACAGTCACCCTGAGCTCCCCTCCCCGACCAACCGTGCATGATGTTCAGGGTTCTACGGATGTTATGTTTCACTTTTCTTCCCCTGATGAAACCACATTGGTCTTGGTGGACCAGGTCAGGGAGTAACCCCTCCAGCATGGATGCAATTACTTTAGCTATTATCTTATAGTCTGCGTTAAGGAGGGAGATCGGTCTGTAGGAGCCGCATTTAGTAGGATCTTTGTTAGGTTTGGGGAGGACCATGATAGTTGCCATTTGCAGGGAAGGGGGAAGGGACCCCCTGTCCAAGGACTCCTGAATCATAAGCAAAAGTAAAGGACTGATCTCCTCCCAGAAAACTTTATAAAATTCAACTGGAATTGCATCAGGACCCAGAGAGTGCCCCAAGCCAGAGGCCCAAACAGCGCTCTTTAGTTCTGCCATAGATATCTGAGCATCCAATCGCTGGCACCTCCTCGGGTCCAGAGTAAGAAGCCGCACCTGGTCCAAGAAACCTTCCAGGTCAGCATTTAGTGGGGATTCTGAAGGATTGAAATGCCCTGTTTATGGCAATGGGATCCCTGGTTATCTCCTCCCCCCCCACTATCTTCTATTTCTAATATGCCTCTCTCAGATGCCTTTTGTTTGATTTTCCATGCCAGCCATTTGCCGGCCCTGTCCCCCTCAAAAGAATTTACCGACCTGGTTTTTAATAGATCTCTCGGAATCTGCCGATTGGCCAGTTGGTTAAATCTCCCTTTTTTATAATTTAATTATTTTTCTTTATTGATAGCCATACCCTCCATTGTTTGCTTTTCTGAAGAGATTATTTCCTTTTCCAACCTAGTTTCCTCTTGCCTCTCATTGAGGGATAAATGGGAGGCATATGCCATGATTAGTCCCTAATAAAGGCCTTTAGGGTATCCCATGTTGTCCCTGTGGGTGTGTCAGTAACTTATTGTTTGATAAGAATTCCTGAATATTTTCAGAGATGTAGGCCTTAAATTCTGAAGATGCCAGCAGAGAGGGATCAAGCCTCTACTGCCTTAGGGGAGGTGTCATGCCAGTCACCCTAATAGCCATTTCTAGTGGGGCATGGTTGGAAATATGAATGGGCCGTATTCCACCAACTGTACTTGCCTTAAGATGTTTGGGGAGGCCAAGAAGAGGTCAATTCTTTTGTATATCTTATGGACAGGGGAATAATATGAGTATTCCCTTTTGGTAGGGTGATAGTATCTCCAGGTTTCCTCTAGGGCCCTATCTCCCATCAGGGATTTTAAAGCCAAAGCACTTCTAGGAGGAAGTCTGTGTGAGCCCCCCCCCGAATGGTCCAGCTTTTTGCTCCAATAGGTGTTATAGTCCTCTCCAATCACTAGGTTGTCTGGATAAGGGGCCAGTGTTAAGGCCAGCCGGTGGAAAATCTCTGGTCGTCTGTATTAGGGCCATAAAGGGAAAGCAGGGTGAACCTCTGTTCTTCTATGGTTACATCACAGATAAGGTATTACTCCATAGAATCTGTAGTGAACTGGTGAACCTTAGTGCGGAGCCTAGGCCTGAACCAGATCACCACCCCTCGGGTGCTGGATGCGAAGGGGGCTGCTAAAAACTCCACCCACAGGAGGCCGCAATCTGAAATGGTGAGGTACATCTCTAAATTGTACCCCTCCCAACATTTCAAACACTTTACCCCTTGAAACATTCCTCTCATTTACCCCCAGAACAGCATACCAGTAACCAACTTGAACTTTAAAGTTGACCCCACCCTCCCCGCTAGTTTCCCTTTCATAAACTTCTATTACACCCATGCTTCCCAGTGCCCACTAACTTTTGTGTCTGAGTTCCCAGTCCCATCTTGCAAGTTCTCAGAAGGAAGGAGGTCAGTAGTCCCCTGGGGGAGGGGTATATTAAGTAACTCCAAAGAGCAGAGCGTAGGAAGATGGGGGATGCCAGCCATGGCATGAAACCATATTAGTTGAGGGGATAATTCTTCACCAAAGAAAGTAAAACTGTGCTCTCATCAGTAGGGGGCCCAAGGAGCCACCATCTTTGTGGGAAGAGACAGAGCTGCCCCCAAGCCCCATGTGTGGGACTCCCGTCCGGCTCCCCTCTACCACCATACATGCATGGGCAGAGTAACATAATAATTGCTCATACATCCAAATAGTGGTATGACCCCCGAGCCCCCCCCCCGCACAAAGGAACAACCATTGCCACATCCTTCCCCTTCCCCACTCACAGTCACCAAGTTGGACTGTATACACATTTAAGATGAAACTAAGAAAGAAAGTTTCCCTTCCCCCAGAACCAGGTTACCCCTATAGCATGAAATAGAAATACACCATCCTTATTCAAAACAAAGCATATTCTGCTGCTTGTGCTCCGCTTCTGAACTTGAGCAGTTGTCCGAGATAAGTTGCAAACTGCTAGTCTCCACATGTAAACGGGTTCCATAGCCCCAACATTGCAACAGACAATTGACAGTGTGAAGTTAATATAGTAAATCTGAGAGGCTTTAGCATGGGAAAGATCATCAAAAAAACAGTGTCCCGGTAAAAATGAGTCAGAACTTAAGCTCGATCTCAAAAAATAACAATAAGGAGATCCAATTGAAAGGGACATCCGAAGAAATTAGAGGTTAGCCCCCATCAAGCCAGCAAGTCCCCGAACAAAGGAGTCTCTGTTCCACAGAGGGCAGTCGAAGGTGGAAGCCCACCGGCTCCTGCCACTATGGGCTGGTGGAAATACCATTGCAGACCAGCTACATGGAGCCCCCCGCCCCTCTCCCCAGTGCAGAAGTAGTGAAAATTCAGTACCTTTGTAGTATTACTCAAGGGTTTTCCTATTGTTCTCCACATCTGCCAGGCCCCTTTTCCTGAAGCTGCACTACAAAAGGGTTTTGCCTCCTGGTTCTTCGGGTGGATGACGAGACGGACCGGATAGACCACGGCAACGGGACAGTCAATGTCATGGAGGACTCGCTTGACTTTATTGAAGGCCTGCCTCTCAATCTGGAGTTTCCTCGAGAAGTCTGGGAAAATGCTGATTCATTCTCTTTCTGCCAGGTAGGATGGTACCCTTCTTCCTTGCGGCTTCCAACACCAGTTGATGGTCCTGATAGCAGAGGAACTTAACAAATAAGTGTCTCGGACATTCTTCAGGACTAGGACATTTACTGGGAGATCTATGTGCCCTTTGTATCTCCAGATTAGTTGTGTCTGTCAGCTATAATGTGGTGCCCAACCATTTGGACATATAGGCTGCAAAGTTGGGCCCCTCTGACCCCTCAGGGAGGCCGACCATGTGGATATTGCATCTGCGCTCCTGGTCGTCGTGGTCATCCAAAGTGCTTTTTAGCTCTTTTATTTCTCTTAATGCCCTTTGGAGGGAGGATTCTAGTTGAGCAGTTTTGTCCTCTTGAGCACTAATTCTTGTCTCTGCCTCATCTAATTTGCCCTCGTGGGTCTCCACTGTATCACTGAGGGAGTTAACAGTTTGTTGTAAATGAGTTCACTGGGCACCGATGTTCTCGAATCCAGCTCTCATCTGGTGGGTAAGATCGAATTTTAATGTTTGCAGCAGACTTTCAATGTTATTCAGTGCTGGTATTGGTTTAGAGACAGAGGCAGAAGATTATGAAAGAGAGTCCATGGCATCTGGTAATATAGACCATTCCATGCTACCCAACCCTTCCTTAGTTGTTTCCAGTGCCCTTCGGAAATTTAAATGTGACTGTTTGTTTTTAAATTTTTTTGCTGAGGCCATCAATCTGTGTAGTATCTTAGGATTTGCAAACAAATTTTGGGTTGTTTAAGAGAGGATGGTGTAGATATTTAGTCGATGGGATCGGGAGCTCTGGTATTAGATGACCATCTTCTTCCTAGGCTAAGGCATGCCCCCCTCAATCCGGAAATTTGGAATATAATGAGGCTATAAACCTTGGGCAGTATTAAAGCCTTGCAATTTAAATTGGTTTATTGTCAAGAAAACAAGAGGTAGAGTATTGTAGAAAGTTTAGTGGAGTCAGATTTGTGATGCCATGGAGCACTAAGGAATATTATACAAGCGGGACTTAGAGCATTAGAGAATGTTCTAAAATAATCTTGCTACTTTATATCTAGTGACTGCTTTGTACTCTCCTATATTGTGGCAAGTTTTTTTTTTATTCAGTATCTTACTTGACAGTTTTTTCCCCCCACTTTCAGACCTGCTGGGCGTAAACAGATTGTGCTTTTTGTTTGGTCTGTATGCCCATGTTCTGATATTTTTTTTGTGGTGCCCTCTTTTTCAAGGGTTTTTGATCCTGCAACTCTTCACATTTAACCTCTTTTTGTAATGTTTTGTCTTCCAACGTTAATTTTATGTATTTTTATTATATAAAATCATTTTTTCTATTTCCGGGCTGAGATCGTGAGATTTTTCCCTTTATAAGCCACATGTGTCGGCGTCTCTTTACTCTGAGCGCCATTTTGCTGAAGTGTTTGCAGCACTGAAGTTCACACCGGGAACGAATGCCTCATGTGAGTTAATTTTACAATCCTTATTCTGCCTTTTTTTGTTTGCCAATTACTATTTTTCTTTTTAGCATCTCGTTGATACTTAGTTCCTGAATTTTTTTTTAAGGTATTTTTACTCGCTATCATGGTGCATAGGCTTACCCTCGAGATCTTAGTGAACCGGAATATAAATTGGATCCCAGTCCATCATGTTCTATTCTTTGTAAGTTTTTGGATTGTTTTATAAATAGTGCATAAGGGTACATTTTATTGTTCGTTTTTATAGCAATCTTTTAAAATTTTTTAGTGCCTCGATTTCTGTATGGACTAACGGCCACCAGTGTTTCTCCCATCAAAACTTCCTGATAAAGTAGAAAGGGAGATAGGGGAGCTAAACATGTGGCTCAAGGGCTGGTGCCAGGAAAAAGGACACAGATTTGTAGGGAACTGGCAACAGTTCTGGGAGCGAAAGTTCTTTAAATTTGATGGACTGCATCTGACTAAGGAGGGAGTCAGTGCATTGGGGCAGAAGTTTGACGTCTTTGCAGAATATTTAAACTAGCAAATGGGGAGAGGGGTGCAGCACCCCATACGTCAAATGGGAAGAACACCCCTCCCCCTCAGCTAGTGGTCAAACAGGGATTCAGCATGTTTGCAGTTCACTTGCATCACCAGGTAAGAAAAAAGGTTTGTCTCCCCATACGACGCACAGGGGTAATGCCAAACCTCACCCAACAACTAACACACCAAAATCTGGCCAATGGAAAATCATGTACACAAATGCTCACAGCCTGGGAAATAAGATCCCAGACCTGCAGGCAATAATGTCAGAGGCTAAACTGGACATAGTAGAAATTAGTGAGACGTGGTTTACCAGTAACCACACTTGGGAGACTTCAGTACCTGGCTATGTATTGTTCAGAAGAGACCAAGGTGCAAAAAGGGGGGGGAGGAGTGGCCCTGTATGTCAATAAAAATATCCAAGCTACAGAAATTCAGAATACACATAAGGAGCCAGAAGAACTGTGGGTCACCCTGGAAACAGGAAATGGGACAGCCATAAGAACTGGGGTTGTCTACAGGCCCCCAGACCAGGGGGAGGACATAGACACATTACTGTTAGAAGATATACAAAACATGACAGCTAAAGGGGAGGTTCTGATAATGGGAGACTTCAACATGCTGGATACAGATTGATCAATACCAGCAGGAACATTGGCCAGGACTAGACACATAGTAGATTCCTGCGAGGGCCTCAAACAACTGGTACAACAACCCACAGAGACAGGGCTATCCTAGATCTAGTACTGACTAACAGGGAAGGGATCACAGATCTCAGGTAGAAGGTCACCTGGGGCCAGTGACCATCACATGGTATGGTTCAATTTGGCTACTACATCTAAATCATCCCATTCCAAGGCAAAATATGGGACTTCGAGGAGCTGACTTTGATAAGATGGCCAACAGAGTTAAGCTAGCCCTGGCAAAAAAAACACAGGTGAGGGGGTACAGGCAAAGTGGGCAAGCATTAAGGATGCAATACTTGAAGCAACATCCCATTGTGTTAGACAGAAAAGGAAGTGCAAGAAGAAGGAAACCACTTTGGTTCTCAAATACAGTAGCAGAAAAGGTCAGAGCCAAAAGGCTGGCCTTCAGAAAATATAAGGGAACACAGTGGGATGAAGATAGGAGGCATACCAAACTGCCCTAAGGAAGCAGGAAGGCAGGCAAAGTCCCAAACTGAGGAAACACTAGCACGAATGGTAAAGAAGGTGACAAGACTTTCTATAGATACATTAGTGAAAGGAGAAAGTCCAGAGGGGTATTGCTAGCTTAATGGAGAAAGAAAGCATGTGAGGAGGAGGACCATGTAAAAGCATCTATCCTAAATAGATACTTTTGCTCAGTATTTACTGAAGAGAAGGTAGGGCAGGGCCCACAGCTCAGCACCATGGACACAGGGGGGAGGAGGTGAGCACTACCCTCTACAAAGAAAGGGGTCCTACAAGAGCTACAAGCTCAGGTGGATAAGGCAAAGGGACCTGATGGCATAATCCCAGGGTACTTAAGGAGCTAAAGGTGGAACTAGCAGAGCCATTAGTAGAACTGTTTAGTGAGTCTCTGAGCACAGGAGAGGTCCCAGAAGACTGGAGAAGGGCTCATGTGATCCCGCTCCATAAGAGTGGTAGCAGGGAGGAGGCAGGAACTACAGACCAGTCTGTCTTACCTCAGTAGTGGGCAAGATTATGGAGGCACCTTAAGGAAAGGATAGTGCAACACCTGGAATCCATAGGGGCACAGGATCCAAGACAGTATGGGTTTACAAAGGAAGGTCCGTCAAACTAATTCATAGATTTCTTTGACTGGGTAACCAGAGTGGTGGACCAAGAGGAGCAGTTGATGTCGCCTACCTTGACTTCAGCAAAGCTTTTGACACTGTTCCACATAGAAGATTGATAAATAAGCTGGGTAGGCTCAGGGTGGGTCAGAAGTTGGTCAACTGGGTGGCAAACTGGTTGATGGGCAGAAAACAGAGAGTGGTGGTAAATGGTATACAGTCAGAAGAGATGCAAGTCACAAGTGGGTACTCAGGATCAGTCCTGGGCCAGTCCTCTCTCATCATCATCTTCATTAGTGACCTTGCAGATGGACTAGAGGGTAAGGCTTGTCTGTTTGCAGATGACACCAAGATCTGCAACAGAGTAGATGATCCAGATGGGTGGGTAGAATGAGAAGAGATCTGGATAAACTAGCAAAATGGTCAGAAGAGTGGCAACTGGGATTTAATGCAAAGAAGTGCAAGATCATGCACATAGGGAAGAGAAACCCTGAAGCCACCTATAGGCTGGGAGGGAGTTGCTAGCAGTCACAAAGGAAGAAAGAGACTTGGGCATCATCATCACTGATGACCTGAAATCATCCAAGCAGACCTCTAAAGCAGTAGGTAAGGCTGAGGGGTGTTAGGGTGTATTAGTAGGGGTATCACAAGTCGTAGGGAGGTAATAATCCTCTTTACAAGACACTGGTTAGGCCCCATCTGGAGTACTGCATGCAGTATTGAGGCCACACCTTCACAAGGACATTAACCAAATTGAGGCAGTCAGAAGGGTAACCAAATGGTGCAGGGACTGCATCAGAAGACATATGAGGACAGATTAACAGAGCTCAATATGTATACCCTTGAGCAAAGGAGGGAGAGAGGTGATATGATCAGGCATTCAAACACCTTAAGGGCATTAACAAGGTGAAAGAGTCTAACATGTTTAAATATAAGAAAAATAGCAGGACAAGAGGACACAGCATGAGATTAGAGGGGGGCCGATTAAGGGGGAATGTGAGGAAATTCTTTTTCACAGAAAGGGTGGTGGATGCATGGAATGGCCTACCTCAAGAAGTGGTGGCTATGAATACAGTGCAGGGCTTCAAACAGGCATGGGATAGGCATAAGGGAGCAATACAAATGAGTATGAATAGATGAATAGATAGGCCACTGACAGAGCAAAGGCCGATGGCACATTTATAAGGTAGAAAAAGAAATGGGCAGACTGGATGGGCCTTGCGGTCCTTATCTGCCATCAACTTCTATGTTTCTATGTTTCTATTTTGTTGGCCTTGTCCACTGCCAACCTGCACTGTTCTGAGTGTTTCATATTCCCTGTGACCATCACCCCAGATCCCTTTCCTCCTCCATGACCTTTAACCTCTCTCCCCGTATTATAGATGTTCTTTGGGTTCTTTGCCCGAAGTGCATGACCTTGCACCTCCCAGCATTGAACCTCAGCTGCCATGTTCTTGACCAGCTCTCCAGTCTCTCCAAATCCCTGCCCAGCATCCTCCCTTCCTCCTCAGAATCCACCACTGCACCAATTTTGGTGTCATCGGCGAACAGCTTATCTTGCTCTCCACCCCTTCTGCTATATCCGCTATGTAGATGTTGAATAGGATGGGTTCTAGGACTGAGCCCCGTGGGACACTGCTGATGTCTGCCTGGGGTGTTGAGAGTTCCCTTCCTACTACCTCCCTTTTTTCCTATTTCCCAAACAACTTTCCACCCACCGAACCAGTTTTTGCCATGCCCTCATGCCCTTGAGCTTACTTATCAGTCTGCTATGTGGCACTGAGTCAAAAGCTTTACTGAAATCCAGATACAGGACATCAACCACCTTTCCCCTATCCAGTGACTTAGTCACCCAGTCAAAGAACTCAACCAAGTTTGTTTGGCAGGGCCTCCTGTTGACAAGTCTGTGTTGTCAGTCATCCCCCAGCCCTTGTTCTTATATGAATTCCATGAAATGCTCTTTCAGGATGGTCTCCATCAATTTCTCCACTAGGGATGTGAGACTGACTGGCCTGTAGTTTCCCGGCTCATCCTTGGGGCCACTCTTATGTATGGGTACCACGTGTGCTATTCTCCAGTCAAGTGGCACACATTCTGGCTGTAGGGATGTGTTTAATACATCTGTTAGGGGTGCTGCCAGCACCTCTGCTAGTTCCCTCAGCACTCTCAGATGTGCCCCATCCAGACCTGGAACCTTGTCCACCCTAAGAGCTCTTAGGCCATCCAACACCCTCTTCTCTGGATTCTCAATGTTTGTTATCCTCTCTGGCTGCCCCCCATCATCCCCTGGAGCGACGGGCCCGTCCTTCTCCTTTGTGAATACTGAGCAGAAATACTCATTTAGCACCTCTGCTTGGTCCATGCCCTTTACAGCCCATCCTCCATTGTTGTTCTTAATCCTGGCAATCTGTTCCGAATGTTTCCTTTTTTCCTTGACATGCATAAAAAAGTATTTTCCCCCCTTCCTAATCCTCTGCGACAGCCTTAGCTCCTTTGTGGCCTTGGCTGCCCTCACTACCCTGGTCACCTCTCTGGATTTTGTGATGTACTCCTCCTCCTTGTCTACCTCCCTACATGTCCTTTTAAAGGTTTTAAAAGCTGCCCTGTTTTCCATCCCTTGCTCTTGCACCTCTTTTGTCCACCAACTAGGCTTCCTGGACATTGAATTCTTACTAATACTCTTTGTACAGGAGTTTTTCACCTCCAGCAGGCTGTTCTTTATGATTGCCCACTTTTGATTTGTGTCCATCTCTGGCCTGAAGGTGGTCACATGCCCTGAAACTATGGCTGCCATTTTGCCAAAGTCAGCCCTGCTGAAATCCACGACCTTGGTTTTGCTAGCATTCCCCTCCTTACCCATATCTAATGAGAACCACACTGTGTTGTGGTCACTTCTGGCCAGGGGGGCCCCAACCCTAACATCCTGCACCTGGTTGCTGTCTGCCAGGACCAGGTCCAAGACATTTCGCTCCCTAGTAGGTTCTATCACGTGCTGAATGAAGAAGACATCCTGGAAACCTGTGCTAGTAGTGGTCATTGTGTTCCAGTCTACCCCTGGTAGATTGAGTTCACCAACCACCACCACCCTTCCCTTCTGGCAGTGCTTGATGACATTTACCACCAGCTTCTGGTTGATGTCTTTCTCCTGGGATGGAGGTCAGTATGCCACCCCTAGTTGAACCTTCTCCTCTTAGGATTCTGAATGCTGACTCACAAGATCTCCACATCCCCCCCCGCTGGCCACTAATCCCTCCCTTATGTATAGAGCCATGCCCTCATCCCTACCACACCCTCTATCCCTTCTATACAGGCTGTACCCTGGAATGTTTAGTTCCCAGTCCTGATTCTGGTTGGCCCATGTCTCTGTGATGGCAGCTATGTCTATTTTCCCTTCTGCCATCAGGGCTTGAAACTCTGGTATTTTATCCCCTAGGCTCCTAGTGTTCAGGGACATCACCCTCCAGCCATACCCCACTCCTCGCTTGCTCCCCTCTTAGCCCCAACCTTTCCCTCGGTCAAACTGTTCCCTAACTCCCTATCACCAACCTGGGGGGAGGCAGGATGCCTCCCATTCCTTTTGCTATCCTGAGTCTACTTTGCTTTAACCTCCCCCATCTTCAGTGCACATCAGAGGAAAAAGCAGCCACCCTAAGCCAAGAGTGGTGATAGAGGCAAATCCAAGAGGCAGCCCTGGCATCAGCATCAGAGGCATCATAGACTGATCTGAGCAGGTGATTATTAGCTTCCTGGCTATTAGCTATAGTTTGCTGAGCCAGCAGTTTGTCCTGGCCGCTCGGCTGTTTTTCAGCCAGGGTGATCATAGTCTTCCAAAGGCAAGTCTGATATTTAATCATATATGCCTGATAGTTAGTAATCCTTAGGCCTAGGGAAGTAGAAGCAAAAGTTATCTTTGCTATTACATCCAGCTTCCTTGTCTGGAGGAAGAGAATTTATGTGTTTGGCTGTCTGATCGGTCATGAGTAGCCATGATTAACAGAGTCTGTTTCAGGCTGTGAAGAATAATATGGCTTCCCAGTAGGGGCTGAATATTGTTTATGCATCTTCCTGGGAATGGCTGGCAGTTCAGCAGGCCTCTGTCAGGCTGCCAAAGTAGAATCCTGAAGTGCAGAATGCACAGGAGGAATAGCCACATTAGGAGAGGCTGAAACTGATGCCAGGGAAGCCTTCTCAAGGAGCTGGACCAGCTAGGCCAAAGCATATCAGACAAAAACCAGCTGCGGAGGATCTTGAAAACTGACAAGGCCGAACACTTCTGAATTTCAATAAGCAGGTATGTTACAGACTCACTTAGGGACTGTTAATTTTAACATTATAAAAACATCTTTGCAAGAAATTTATAAAAGAGCATTGTAACTTCTAACATTTAGCATCCAGCAAACCTTTGTATTGCAGAATTTGCTGGGGTGAGCCTGAAAAAGGCCCTCAGTCCAGTGCTCATAAGCAGTTAACAAATTAAAATAAATAAATAAAAAATGAATATGTATTTTTATCTAGTTCAGTAACAGAACTATGCAACAATAATAAACAAACTCTGGTCAGAGCCAAAAGGCTGCGCAGAGCTTTTTGGAGCAGCGCCAGAGTATAACTTTTCAGAACAGCGCCGGATCATGCCAGTCACAAGATGATGGGGCACTCAAACAAAAATACATTTTAGACCCTTGTTTGAATAAGTTCTATAAAAAAACTATTGGGTCTTCCAAGTGGCGCCCCTTCAGCCTTAGTACTGTAAGGGCAGAGCTAGGTCAGGTGTCAGTGGAATGCTATAGAAAACAAAGATTAATAATTTATTGGATTAAAATATTTGAGATGGGGAAAAACAGACTCACAATAATTTGTCTGGATGAAGCTATCAAATACCAATATTCTAATATAATTTTCCCCAGCATGAGTGTAATGGAAGATACTATCAAGCCACATGGACTTTTACACACTATCACAAATAGCCTCAGATATAGGGAGCATAGGGAGAGGCATCACCAGTAGAAAAACAGGAAGTTGTTATCGCTTTATTTGACAGTTGGTAAGACCACATCTGTAGTACTGTGTGCAGTTCTGGAGACCCCTTCTCTACAAAGACATAGACAGGATGGAGGCTATCCAGAGGAGGGCAACCAAAATGGTACAAGGTCTGCACCAGAAGACATATGAATAAAGACTAAAGGAGCTTAATAAGCATACCCTCGAGGAAAGGAGGGTGAGGGGGGCCATGATAGAAACTTTCAAGTACCTCAAGGGAATCAACAAAGTCCAAGAGGGTAGCATCTTTCAGAAAAAGAGATGTGCAAGAACAAGGGGGCACAATTTGAAAATAGAGGAGGGACGGCTCAGAGGTAATGTGAGGAAGTATTTCTTCATGGAGAGAGTTGTAGATGCATGGAACAGCCTTCCTGAGGAGGTTGTGGAGTCAAAAACAGTGGGGGAATTCAAGAATGCGTGGGACAGACATAAGGCAATTATAGCGGGGAGTAGGAAGAAGTAGGCTGTTGGTTAACTAGGATCTGCAGCTTATCCGTTAGGTAGAAAAATGGGCAGATTAGGTGGGCCAAGCAGTCCTTATCTGCCCTCAAATTCTATGTTTCTATGTTTCTAGATACCCTTTTTCTCAAATTAAGGAAACGTTCAGAGGCAGGGTAAGAGATATGTACATGCAGAAGGATATGGAGGCCTGCAGACAGTCTAAAGCCTGCTTGTTGTAAAATGGAACAGTATTTACTGACACTTCAGAAACACATTCGTAGAAAAATGATAAGATTCAGATCTGGATGTTTTTCTAGTAATTGGAAAAAGGGGCAGTACAATAAAAAGGCGGGTAGTAATCTGCTATGTGGATGAAAATTAGGGCAGGGCAATCTCATACATTTGGTTACTCTGTGCTCACTTTATGAAAAATACAGGCATCAGTTGCTGGGAGGCATATTGGGGAATTTGGAACAGGAACCCTAGCATATGCTAACTTACTTGCTAAAACACAGGCTGCAGGAGTATTGGTCCCTCTGGCCTCTCCACTTAAAATAATAGAAGAATGAGGATTACATATAAAAATATGATGTGTATAGACAGGTTCTGCCTAGATGAAATATGAATATCACACAAACATTCTTAAACAGTTGCTTTTCGCACATCTTTCAGATAATTGTTTAAGCTGTATGATGTGTTATACACTGACTGTATGTGAATGCCCGAACAATCTAGATTTTATGTATTAGATACTCTTTTTCATGTATGTATGTATATGTATATGCACGTTTTTTTGCTTTTTAACTTTATACCTGCTTTGAAATTTTGTAATTACTTTTTAAGTCAAACAAATAAACTAAACTGAAACATTTACAGGATGGTGACAATTACAGAACTGCGAAGTGGGTGAGTTTTTGCAGCCAGCGGAGGGGAAGAACCACATAAACACAATCACTGGAAACTGTGCACACTGGAGAGCAGTCTGGCCATGTGCTTCCACAGAGTTTTTCTGAGATACTGATGATCACATAACGTCTGCAGTACTCCGCCCATGCAGCTGTAAAAAAACCTCTTGAATTATGCCAGTATCCTCCAGGTCTGTTCTATAAAATATATGAACAATTGAGCACTTATACTGTGTCATACGAACCCTGGTACTGGCAACATCTGGTGCCTGAACAGCTCCTTTTTTTTTTTTAACCTGAAAGTTAAATTGGATAAATTATAATGGAATTTGTAGGATTATGTTCTCTAGTGCAGGGGTCCAGATAGTCATCTACAACCCCCAACACACACACCATTTTTGGTGCTGTTGTGTTAAGCTGTCTGCTTCCAGGCAAACTATGCACCTTCTGAGCAGCTCACAGTTTCTTCACTGCAAGCACCCCCCCTCCCATTTGTGCTGCTGTTGTGATAAGTTGTCTGTGTCCAGGCAGACTGTACACCTTCTGAGCAGTCCACATTTTCTTCACTGCAACCCTCCCTACCTTGCACCTTATAAGCAACTCATATTAAATTAAATTCAATTACATTGGATTAACTACATTTCAGTTAGATTGTATAGTCCATAGTGGAACTGGTAGAAAAATGGCCTTTGGCGCAATAAGGATGAACTAAGTAAGGTTATGAATAAACGAAGACTGCACATAGCAGGCTCTGTGGACTCTACTAGATATTCCAGTCCACCCACTAGCACCCCCCACCAGAATCTTTAGACCAAGCCATAGGGGTACCAAAAGCCACTAGCAGTCATGCGGTGGGGTGAAATAATCAGAACCCCAATGAGGGGTCTCTAATAGATCACCTGGACTCCCCATCACAGAAATAAATGGCTTTATCCCCCTCCGGCTCCCACAGCAGTGGCTCTTCTAGATTCTAAAGATCCTGAAATGGTTCTCCTGAACCTAATTCAATATTTGAATAGAACAACTGAAAGTTTTTATACTGATCTAAGGTTAAAACCTAAAGTTATGACGGCTATAGATGGTACAATCACTGCACCAGAATTATAGAACATGTTAGATGAAGGGATAATCAAAAATACACAATTGTATTTACTATGTGCATTATAGGGGCTAGAAAATGTGGTTAGGCAAGAATTAAATCATTGCAGAAAAAGACAAGAAGAGCAGAGAAAAAATTATAATAAGGTCCTAAAAAATTATAAGTCTATACAGGACTCTTACAAATAGACACTTGAACAATTAGAAAATTCAAAGAGCAAAACTAGGGAGACTATACAGGGAGACACTACTAGCAATAAAACTACTAGTACAGTAACTGCTACTAATAAGACTACTGGTAATGAGATGGGTTCCACTACAAGTGGTGAAGATTGGGTGAGACTTTTAGAGACTATCAGTAATGATAAGATTTTACAGAGAAATGCATCTAGACCAAATTTAGACCATTGGAAATTGCATAGGGATCCCTGTAATACTCCCATAAACACTCCATTTCTACCCAACAAAAATAGTCTAACTACTAGCAAATCTACAAATCACCCCCCCCCCAGCCTCAGACTGCAACCCAGGATAGGCAACCTTACAATCTACCCCACAGCCTTAAACCGCGGCCCTGGGTGGGCAACCTTACAACCCACCCCAGCCTCAGACTGTACCCCAGGGTGGGCAACCTTCAAATCCCATCCCTCCAGCCTCAGACTGCAGTCCAAGGAAGACAACTCTTTAACAGTTTTCAAGCAGAAGAAGAGATATCTTATTACCAACAGTTCAAATATACTACCCCTCGGGGTTTGAGGGCATGGGATTAATCCTGCTCTAGCAAACTCCAAAGGACTTAAAAAGCATAGCAAAAAAATATCAAAAGGGTAGATAAGGCAGGACAGGTAGATCCCAACACATGGAAACAGCAGTGCATGGGATGACTGGAAGACAGTTCTGATTGGAATAAAAAAAAAAAAAACAACACTAAAATGTATCCAGTTTTGTATAGAACCAGAGGTATGGAATGAAATAGTAGAGACCAAGAGAAGTGGGAGATCCACAGAAGAATATTAGATCTAGTGGCCACCACTCTTAACACATATTGTATGGGGCAGAGGTAAGGCATGTAAAATGAAACAGCAAAATGATGAGTCCCCTAGGCAATTTGCAGACAGTCTCAAGTCAACATATTTTCAAGGGGTTAGCAAGCAAAATATGAATGACAAAGAATTTAATGTGTGCTTTACAAGGGCTGTAAACCACACATTCAGAAGAATTTCTGTAGTACGTATGGTAAATACCTCTTTCATAGACCTAGTTAAGTCACTTAATTGATGGCTGACCAGATGAAACAGTCCCCAAACCAAGTAAAGAGACACCACTGCAAAAAACAGATCCTCAGTTGGGTCAGAATCAGAACCCTACAGTACTCATAACAGTACTTTACCTCCATGTTTAACAATTCCCGCAGGATACTTCCCTTCCTATCCAAATTAAGGGTCAACCTACAAAGGCAACTGTAGTTTTAGTTTGGTGTTATAATTTTTTTTATTTTATTTTTTAGCTAAATGGTATATTTTATATTGGGTGTCTAATTGTTGTAGATGTTTGCATTTTTGTTTCTGTTTTTTGTACTTCGCTGTTTGTATGTATTGTATGTTTATCTGTGTCAAGCCTGTAAAAGGACTAAATGGCATTGTGCTTTTTTACCCTGTTAACACATTTTTAAATAAATAAAAGGGTATTTTGAAAGACCAAACTACAACATACATAATAGAGCCAATATTAAGCCTGCAGCAAAGTTCTCCCCAGACCCAACCAGTACCAATCATGGAGCCAACATGCATACGCTACAGGCAGCCCCGATTGTGGACCCAGATAATTATATTAGTTCATATTACAGGTACAGAATACAATGGGAATGATGGAATATTTGAAAAAGCCTAAAATTATAGGGATGAATAGAGAAACATCCCCATCACAGACAGTCACTGTGACCGTAACTTCATGATTTGGTTTTCCTACCATGGAAGTGTTGTGGGTGAGCATGACTGAAGAAGTAGTCCTGTGAGTAGATTGGATACTACACTGCTGACATCTGTTTGCAGTGACCTGCTCAGTTGCTTCCCTAGTTTGGGACCAGCTCCTCATGCAGCATTCATACACACAACTTGATAAAATAAATCTCAGGAATATATTGCAAAAATACATGTCACTATATACACAGACAAAAAAAAAAACTCACAGCATTCCAACCCAGTTACAAATTCATCAGAATATAGTACTGATTCCAGTCCCCAGTCCCAACATACTCAAAAGAAAAATAGATACATTTAGGAAAGCTGCGGACCAAAGGTGGCATCTGTGGGAAACCCTGTTCGGTGATCCGTTGTTACATGTTTAATATAGCCCACAAAAAAAACAAACACTTACTTGCACTAATTGAGCAAGAGGTCCACGCCACTCCTGAGGTGAACCTCCACCTGTCAACATTTTATATTTTTAATTTTTTTGATGGATTCTACCAATAAATGTCAAGGCAATGGTACTGCAGGAATTGGTATAATAATAAGAAAATGACAGAATAAGAAAACAGCTTAGGGTGATTGCACTTTGATCCAGGTTGCAGCATCTGTGGCACGAGAGAGAGAGAGAGAGCTGTGCCCTAGAAAAGGCAATTGCTACTTTTGGTAGTCCACCTGAGGTACTATTACTTAATGACTCAAACTGATGACAGAATGCCTTCACTCCCTATTCCTACTTTTACTTATTTTCCTTTCTTTTTTTATTTTTCATTCCTATTATTTACTACTTCCCTACTTTAGGGCAATCCATATTAGGGGACATAACTGGGAGGGGGTATACATGTTGAGGCGAATGCTGAGGCAGATAGATTAGCAAAGGAGGCTTGCTATAAAGAGCTGACCACCTCTGTGCCCTGTCAAGCAGTCCTGACCTACCGCCATGCCAGACTTCTTAATATCCAAAGGGGCGATGGAATGGTGCAGTCAAACCCATGCCTGAGGACCCCTATCATAAAGATGACCACCTCAGTAATCTTCAAAGTCATCTGCAATAGCCAGCCCCAGGATCAACGCCTCCACCTGGGCCAGAACCTTATCTGAAGGGGACACCTTCTGTGGTCTGAGGCAACTGGATCTGGAAGACCACAAAAAAGATATGTCCTATTAACATGAGGAGGGTCTTAACTGAACAAGCTCATCTAGGCACAGGGGGTTTACAAGGTTCAGTGGATATCACACCTTAGCATTATTGAATGATTGAAAGTGGCCAACTAAATGCAAAGACATCCAAACCTATCTACATAACTGCATTCCTTGTATATGCAACAATCCAAATAGAATACAGAGGGGAGACACCCAGCTACATGTTCCTGCCTCTGGAATTTGGGACATAGTATAGATAGACTTTATAGGATCATTACTAACAGCTAATGGAAGATTCATGCATGCTCTAACTCTGGTACACCAATTTTATAGACATCCCTTCATTTTACCCTCTGAAGACAATATGGTCACTGTAACATAGACAGCCAGATCTTACTTCAAGAGGACTCTTGCAGTAGGTAATTACATATAGGACTGACGTTGACAGGTGGCAGGACCCCCGGAAAAATTTCTAGCTAGCAGTCTCTGGTGAGGGACTGCCCCCACGTCATGTGACCGACGTTAGTATAAAGAGGTGGTCCCTCACACCTGCCTTCCAGTTCTTTCCCGCTGTTAGCTTATGCCAGCGCCTCACAGAAAAGTTTCCTGCTCATCAGGCTCGCCGTCATATTTTAACCGAGTATTTTCGATTTTTTTAGCTTTGCTGGCTATCCGTCGTGTATGTCATCCCCTACACCCTCCGAGCACAAAACAGCAAGCGCGACTCATGCGGCGCCTAACCTCCGCAGACAAGGATCGCCATTCCTGTGCCTTTTTTTGCCTAGGTCCCGACTATCCAGTGGAGAAGTGACAGCACTGCCTCAGCTTTAACACGGCCACCCGGAAAAGGCGGCAGCAGTCCCTGGAAGCCCACATTTTGAAAAAGAAAATGAACTCCATGGCGAAAGAGCTGAAAAAGCTTCAGCAGGTGTCGACTTCCCCTGAAGGACATCGCAAGAAAAAGGATAAGCAAGGGCACTGGGACAAGGGCTCCTCTCCCACCGCATCTTCCTTGGGAGTTGCTGTGAAACAGGTACCGCTCCATGACGGCCGCCTTAGAGGCTTCTAAGTGGTGGTCGGGTTGCTCCTCGGCCCTTCGGGCACTCATGGGCTTGTGGAGGCCTCCGCTCCAAGTAAAGCCATGGTCTGGCGGTCTACTGGTGCAAGCGGCTCCAATAAGCTGGACATCGGCTCCTCCGACGTCCGCACTGAGAAGGTCGGTAAGTCACCCAACCCTTTGGGCGGCGCTCGGCCCCAATTCCGCCTGACCAGACAGCCCCTCCATCGCGGCCTGCCTCTGGCGAAGGGTCCATTGTCAGCCCTGCCCCTCCGTGTCCCCGCCCGATCCCGCCAAGCCATACGTCGGTCGTCCGGACGTCTGCGACAGCGGATGAGCCAACGCCGACCCCCATGTCCATCGCTCCTGCCCCAGCTTTTGCTGCCCTCCGGGAACTCTGAGTCTCCTCAGGCCGACCTGAGGATTTCTCCCCCCCCAGTCCCTGGGCGACGCTGAGGTTTCTGTTTCACCTCCGTCAGACCATCCACCTTTTGGTCCGACCGATCTGATGTTGGTTCCCCGGATGCTGGCTCCAACGCCGGCTCTTCAGCTGCCGGCTCTGATGCCGGTATTGCTGACACTGGATGACATCCCACCCCCCAATGTTGCCCCGACACCGGGCCCTCCGCCCTCCGGGTCTTCCACTCCAGAACCGCCCATAGGGCCTCCGGCCAGGCCGTCTGCTCAGGTAGCTCCTCCAGCTCCTGGGTACCTGGCCCCATCGTATCCGACGCTGCCATACCCAGGACCGCAGTATCCAGTGCCTCAGTACCTGGCACCGACATATCCGACGCCGCAGTACCCGGCTCTTCAATACCCGACGCCAGGCTTCCCGCCGTTGGGTTATGGATACGTGCCTTTTGGGTATAGTCCATACCCGTATCCCCCTCCTCCACCGCCCCCTCAGCCACCGGTGGACTTGCAGGAGACCCTGGCCTCCTGGTGGGCTGAGGCCAATGCTCAGCTCACTAGAGAGGTGGAGAGTCGTCTTCCGATGACGGTGCCGGTTCCCGTATGTTCACGATGACACACTTCCTCCCCACTTCCGGACACCAGGGCTAAACCCTCTGGTCCAGAGAGGAGCAGGACACGCTTCCCTGAGGGATTCCCAAGGGGTCCGTTCCTCCCCCTCATTGGGAGAGGGAGTCTACCTCTTCTTCATCTTCTTCTTCCTCGGACACCTTGGATCCTTCTGATGGTTGTTCCGAGCAAGACGACGAGCCACGCTCTCCGTCCAAGCCCCGGCCAAGGACTCCTCCGGAGGATCCTTCCTTCACGGAGTTGCTACGGAAGATCCAGGAAGTACATAAGTGGCAATCCTTGGAGCCAGACCCCAGTGTAAAAAACTCACTGAGCATCTGGATATGCCCGTGACAGTTCCCAGTTTGGTGCCACCCTGGATCGAGCCTCATGCCGACCTTATTACCACCATATGGAAACAACCGTCGCCCTTAGCTCCACTTCCCAGGAAGTTGAACAGGCTATACCAGGCTCCCAAGGGTGTTGACTTTTTAGACTCCCACCGTCGTGCTGACTCGGTTGTGATTAGTGCCGCTCATGGCCGGTCAGCTCAACCCAAACATCTTAGCTCATCTCCACCTAACAAGGAATCCCATCTTCTGGACCAGTATGGCAAGAAGATTTTTGCTTCTTCCACTCTGGGTATTAGGGCCATGAACTATGTTGGCCACATGGGGGATTACCAGAAGGCGATTCTTAGTGAGGTGGAATAGAAATTGGACTTCCTTCCGGACTCTCAGGTCAAGCAGGAAGTGGCTGACCTTGTCCGCTCTGCACGTTCAGCCAGTTGGCACATTCTTCGTGCGACCTACGATGCAGTGGACACTGCTGGTAGGAGCTCAGCTTTCGCCGTAGGTCTACGGCATCACGCTTGGCTCTGAGTGTCAGGGTTGGTCCCGGAAGTGCAGTCCACTATCTAGGAAGCGCCCTTCCAGGGTTTGGTGCTGTTCAGGGGTGATGTCAAGGACATCATCACCGACCTGCAGGAGAAGGGGATGGCACTAAAGTCTGTGGACTCTACGTATCATCCCCATCAATCGCAGCGCCATCTCTTTTGCAGATGGAATCAGCCCAAAGCGAGACCACAGGGAAAGAGGGCCACTAAATGTCGGGCCCCTCCATCTGCCAAGCCCCCCCACCCAAAAAAGCAGCGGGAGCTTCAGCTGCGGCGCTGCCCCACACCACCTGACTCCTTCCTTCTCCCATTACCTCTGGGCTTCCCAGAGGAACCGGTAGGAGGGAGGTTTTCCCCTCCACCTTCCGGGCTGGGAGAAGACAACATCAGATTCATGGGTGCTCCAGCTAATCGCAGAAGGACACTCAATAGAGTTTCTGCAGAAGCCACCTCATCACCCTCTCCCAAGGTCGTCGTACTCTCGGAAACATCTTCTTCTGGTCCAGGAAGAAATTTCAGCACTTTTGCTGAAAGAGGCGATAGAACCTGTCCCCCTTCCCTTGCAAGGAATGGGTTACTATTCCCACTTCTTCCTGGTCCCGAAGAAGACAGGAGATGTAAGACCTATTCTAGATCTCAGTTCCATGAACATTTTCGTGGAGTACAAGAGGTTCAGGATGCTCTCACTGCAGAGCCTTCTGCCCCATCTCCACTCGGGCAGTGGCTGTGCGCTCTGGATATGCAGGACGCTTACCTGCACATAGCTATATCCCCATCTCAATGCAAATATCTCCATTTTGCTTTCCAGGGGGACCACTACCAGTTCAAGGCACTTCCATCTGGCCTCTCCTCAGCCCCCCGAGTATTTACCAAATGCCTTGTGGTGGTGGCGGCCTACCTGCATACCCGGGGGTACAGGTTTTCCCGTACCTGGACAATTGGCTTCTGGCTGCCTCGTTCAGGGAGGAACTTCTGCACTGCCTCTCTCTCACCCAGCAGGTCTTTGCCTGTCTGGGTATTACCATCAACCATTCCAAGTCTCACTTGATCCCATCCTAGAGGCTTCAGTTTATTAGGGCAGTACTGGACACAACCCTAGGCAGGGCCTTCCTGCCTCCGGACAGAGCGGCCACACTCCAGACTCAGATAAGCCTGTTGTCCAGCCGCAGGCAGGTCAGTCAGTGCAAGGTCAGTTCTTCACCTCCTCGGGCTTATGGTGGCTGCTATCCTGACAGTCCCTCGCACTCGGCTCCACATGAGGGTCTCTCAGTGGATGCTTCTCTCTCAATGGGATCAGTTGGTAGACGACTTGGACCAATTGGTCCTAGTCTCCTCTCCCATGATTCGAGACTTGCAATGGTGGATGGTTTGAGAGAACCTTCTTCATGGAGCTCCATTCTTCCTTCCTCCTCCCTCCCAGACTCTGACCACAGATGCCTCGGGTGAAGGTTGGGGAGCCCATCTCGGTCCACATCGGACCCAGAGCTCTTGCTCCAAGCTCGAACAATCACTGCACATCAATGTGCTTGAGCTTTGGGTGGTGCTCTATGCTTTCCAGGCCCTCCACCTGCATCTTCTTCCAGGCCACCTAGCCGTCCAAATGGACAATATGTGTGTGGTATGGTACATCAACAAACAGGGTGGGACTCGGTCCTACCCTCTTTGCAGGGAAGTGATGAGAGTCTGGGATTGGGCAGCACAACACGACCTTCACCTCATGGCAATTCATGTTCTGGGGGTTGAGAACTCCTTAGCAGACAAACTAAGTCACTTGTCTGCTCAAGCTCACGAGTGGGAGCTGGATCAGGGGGTCCTAGACGATATCTTCCTACGTTGGGGAACACTTCAGGTGGACCTGTTCACTTCACCTCTAAACACAAAGCTTCCCGACTTCTGCTCGCTCGTTCAAGAGTGAGGCATTTTCTGGAGAGACGCTCTGTCTCTAGATTGGAGGGACAGATTCATCTATGCCTCCCCCCCCCCGATTCCTCTGATCCCACGTGTCTTGCAGAAACTCGGTACAGAAGGAGCACGAATGATTCTGATCGCTCCTTTCTGGCCCAGGCAAGTTTGGTTCTCTCTTCTGCAGCAATACTCAGAGGAGCCTTCTCTTCCTCTTCCACTGTCATGGATTTTACTGACCCAGGATCAGGGGACCCTGGTTCATCCAGGTCTCAAGTCCCTTCAACTGCATGCGTGGCTCCTGTAGACATAGCTCAAGCCCACTTTGGAGTTTCTCCCCATGTGGCTGAGATCTTGGTGGAGGCTAGGAAATCCTCCACTAGGTCTACTTATGCCATGAAATGGAAACAGTTCTCAATCAGGGCCGCTTCAAAAGGCTTTGAGCTGTTCTGCTCAGTTGGGTGACTGCTGGAGTACTTGCGACATCTCTTCGACCTGGGTCTCAGTCACTTGTCTCTGAAGGTACACATGGCGGCCATTTCGGCCTACCATATTCTCTTCACAGATAGGACATTTGCTCAACTGGAAGTCTCTAAGACTTTCCTCAGGGGGTTCTTCACTTGAGACCCCCTATCAGAGTTCCTGCCCCTCCTTGGGATTTGAACTTCGTTCTTGAGAAACTTACTTTGCCTCCTTTTGAACTGGCGGCCTCAGCAGACATGAGGTTCCTTTCATGGAAGATGCTCTTCCTAGTGGCCATTACATCTGCTCAGAGGATTTCCGAGCTCCAGGCCCTGATGTGTAAAATCCCGTACTTGATTTTTCACAAGGAATGCGTGGCTCTGCGCACCAATCCTAAGTTTCTCCCCAAAGTGGTAGCGGAATCTACATTGAACCAGTCCATAGAATTACCTGCCTTTTTACGCAGTACTCCAGTCAGGGGGAGTATCTACTTCACACTATGGATGTTCACCGCATTCTGAGATACTACACTAACAGAACAAAGGATCTCAGAAAGACTGATCAACTTTTTGTCTCTTTTGCCCCAAAAGAGAAGGCAATGCTGTTTCCAAGCAATGCCTGTCTAAATGGTTGGCTCATTGCAACACCTTCTGTTATGACAAGTACAACAAGACCCTTCTGGGTCAAATAAGAGGTCATTCCACCAGAGGGGTTGCCGCCTCTGGGGCATGTTTCAAGAATGTGTCAGCGGCAGACATTTGTGCTGCTGCCACTTGGACTTCTGTCCACACATTTATAAAACATTACAGTTTGGATATTGCCTCTCGCTGTAAAGCAGGCTTCGGGCTCGCTGTTCTGCAAGGCCTTCTTTCTTAAGACCTTCACAGCTAGATGATCTGCTTTGAGTAGCTTTCCTCCTCCCGTGTGCTTCGTCTTGTTCCAGACTGCTTGGGACTCAGTCCTATATTTAATTACCTACTGCAAGAGCCCTCTCTAAGTAAGATAGTACAGTTATGTAAGAACTTACCGTAACAGTAGATCTTCGAGAGAGGCTCTTGCAGTAGGTAATACCTTCCCACCCTACATCCCCCTAAGCTTTTTCAGCTCCTTTTCCAGTGAGGGAAATATCCGCTTCTCTCTCGTCCGATCCCTTGTCACCTGTGGTGGGAAAGTACTGGAAGGCAGGCCTGACGCTGGTCACCTGACGTAGGGGCGGTCCCTTGCCAGAGACTGCTAGCTAGAAATTTTTCTGTGGGGTCCTGCTGCCTGCCGACGTCAATCCTATATGTAATTACCTACTGCAAGAGCTTCTCTCGAAGATCTACTGTTACGGTAAGTTCTTACGTAACTGTACTTTCTGAGTGCTGTATTATATTTTTTTAATATAAAATGTATTAATGTCTCTGCTGAAAATTCAAATGCTCTAGGAATGACCTCTCTCATCCCCCCCAGATTTTAGCTGGCAGATGCAGGCCAAGAGAACTGCTGATAGCATTGTATCACACACTCAGTCTTTTTAGAGACAATGTGTTATTGGAAGACTTTTATTAAGGATCTTGTTTCTCTGAGCTAATTACAGAGTTAAGTTAATTTTATTAAGAGAGAAATCATAAACTAGGTTTATGACGTTAAAATAAGGGAAGCTAGGATGTTACATAGAGGTGTAAGGTTGTAAATGACCCTATGAAGCCTGTGTGAAGAGGACACAGCATGAGATCAAAAGAGGTGTCATTGAAACTTGAGTTATGCTAAGGTTGCAGAATTAATACATCCTGTATAGCTGTATAGTATAGATTAATAAAATTACATCCTGTGGTTGTATAAAAATATATTTTTGTTAGATATTTGACCAGAGGAGGGGCTGGATGACTTCATCATAAAGGGGTTGGCCAATACTGCTTGAAAAGATTATTCTCTTTCACTATAGAGATGCATTTGTATCTGACACAGACTAAGGAAACATCTGAGCACTGAAAACAGGTATTTAGAAAGCTAGACAAAATTTAAATATAGTGGTAGGAATTGCACTGTTTTAAACCTTGTTTTGTTTTAAAGATTTGTATGATTTTTGATATAAGAGTTCTGTATTGTATGTTTGACATATTATTATATATTTTAGTAAAAACTCTAATTTTAGAGCAAGCCTGGTCTGTCTTTGAATTGCTTTCTTTTGCTAAGGAATATTTATGGTTCAGCAGACATATAGCTTGTATGGTGGTACCAAACTGGAAACAGAAGCATTTTAAATCTGAGGTCTTTATTAAGTTTTAAGAGTTCATCTCTGAATACCTGGTTAGGTGCCCGTAGGCAAAGATATCTGGCCCCCCAAAGACAGATATATCTGAGCCTGTGCATTGGGTATGCTAGCAAGAGGTTACAGTTTGAATCCCTCCAGAACTGAGACCAAAGGTTGATCCGAACTCACAAAAACAGACAAGAGGGTTACCTTGTCTGTTACACTGTTCACAAGACTGTGCTCAGAGGTTGGCACTTTGGAAACAGAGGGCCTGACCTGCTGAGTGAATTTGTGACAGTCACCACCATCATTAACCATTGTTTAAAGGCACTCATCCCAGACAGCAGCGATATTACATAAAGGACTTGAGAATGTTGTTTCTATTGTACAATTGAAACCAGTGCAAAAATGTTAAAAGTTTAGTATATTTTTATTTTTGCAATTCTACTTTGGTTGGTAACTGTTATAATTTGTGTGGTTAAAGTTTCCCTATATTCATTTTATACTAAAAAAAGTAGACACAGCTCCCCTAGGTAATGACACCCACTATCAAGACTATGCCTAAAATACAACTAATTCTACCAGAAATTAGGATAACATTTTGGCATCACAACATCTTACTGTCAGACCCCCTTTACAATGTACTATTGCCAAATAATAAATGCATACTTTGTGATCAGCTACTGTATCTGCTATAGTGGGCAAATATTATACAATAGAGGCCGGTTAAAGGGGACATCTGCTTAATTGGGATGATCCCCTGGGCACCGATTTTTGGCTAATATTATTCAATGGGACCAGCTTCTGTTTAATTGGGATGGTCCTTTGCTTAATTGGGATGATTATCTCGTCACAGGTGTAGGAAAAGGTGCTGAAAATGTAATTGCACCTCATTAAGTGCCCTACATTTAAGCTGTTTCACATTCCCATCTGCTTAACGTCTCTCTGGAGTATGTTTAGCGTCTCTCTGGAGTGTGTTTGGTTTGCAGGATGTCATCTACAAGCCACAATAAAAGAGTCGACCTCCCACTGAGTGAGAAAATAAAAGTTATCAAGGCTTCATAGCTGCCCAACTCCTCTCTCTCTCTCTCAAAAGTTGCTAAGTGAAGCTAAGTGAGTTTAATTAAAGTTCAGTGTGTTGCTTTCACCAATTAAATAAAGATTAAATCAAGAACCAAACCAACACACACTTTTACAAAAAGGCGCTGTAATCATAAAAAGTACTGGTATCCAGTACTTCTTGATGTTTTGTTTGTTTTCTCTGTTTTGTTTGTTATTGTAATGTGTGTGTGTGTCTCATGAGCAAAGTCTTTTCCAGTTGCTATGGAAAAAAGGCTGCTTCTGATAAACAGGATGGCCGCTTAAAGGGGACGATAGGGCATCCACGGAGGTGTCCCCTTTAAGAGGCTTCTACTGTATACAGGTATCATGTTATATTATAATATATTATAGTTCTATATATTATATCATGGTTCTAATGTTATTAATTAATTCTGGTATTATAATAGTGAGTATGGTGATTATAATGATCATTATAAAACTTATAATTTATATATATGACATGGTATGATATATGACATTATGTTATGGTATATTATATTATATACTATAATAACCTTCTATTTATATACTTCTAAAATATACCAAATTTTTGCTTTACTTTCCAATATCCCGATTTTGCTGCTTCCTGCCAGGAACAGTCATGCTTTGATATCTTTGGCCTATATTCAGTTATTAACATAGAGAGCCCAAAAATGTCCTATTTATTCATTCTTCTTTGTAATCTGATTTGCTATTCTCCTACAGCAGAGGCATGCAAACTCTACCCCTCCTTTCCTCCAAATCACAATCAACCTTCCCAGGAGTAAAAAATGTTTTCCTTTTAACATCAGGGAATAAGCAACAGCAGAAATAACATACTAACATACTAAAATGCCAGCAGAATAGGCCTAATGGTCTTTCGTGTCTGCTCGTTTGGTCAGCCCCCACCCTGGGTGCTGATCTTGCTGTCCCCCTCGCCTTCTCTGGCTTCTCCTTTCCCAGTTCCGGATATTCTTGCTGCCTGAGATTTTGCTTCCTGAACCCTTCCCCTGTACCTGTCCCACCCCTCTTGAACCCCTCCACTGTTTCTGCCTCCACCAGCCCCCTAGGTAGTGCATTCCATGGCTCTACCACCTCTCAGTGAAGTAGCACCTCCTCCTTTCTCCCTGAATCTTCCCCTCCAGCTTCCACCCATGCCCTCTAGTGGTCCCTCCTCCTTCCTTCAAGCACCCTCACTGTTCCTCCCTATTTACCCTCTTCATGTACCTGAAGACCTCTATCATGTCCCCTCGTCCCTTCTCTCTTCCAAAGTGTACATATTTAGCTCTTCGAGCCTCTCCTCATAGGTCCTGTCCCCCAAGCCCCAAATCATTTTGGTTGCTCCTCCTCTGACCCTCTCCAGGAGGTTAATGTCCCTCTTGTCGCGCTCCAAAACTGCACGCTGTACTCCAGGTGCGGCCTCACCAAGCAGTTATACAGAGGGAGTATCACTCCTCCTTCTGGAGGTGATCCCCTAGCGATGCATCCCAGCATCCTGTTGGCCTTGGCTGCTGCCCTCCTACAAGTCTCAGAGTTGTTCATCTTGACATCCACCACCACCCCCAGGTCCCTCTCAGCCATTGAGACTTGTAGTATTTCCCCCCCAGGGTGTACACTTGGCCTGGGTTTCTGGCCCCCAGGTGGAGTACCTTGCATTTCCCTGCATTAAACCTCAGCTTCCACTTTCTAGACCATCTTTCCAGAGCCTCCAGGTCCCCCTGTAGGGCCACCCTCCAGGGTTTAATTATAACCTTTCAGAACTGTTTAACATTGTAATGGACAATATATTTTGGGACACTTTTGATGCTATTACTGTTGTAGAACAATATCTACTTGTCAACTATCAATTTATTTATTCTACAAGGACAACAACAACTGTATGGGCATTTTATAACCCCTTTTCTGGATGTATATTTGCAAATTCCCCTTTTGTTCAATGTTGTTTATGTTTAAGATGGTCAAGAAAAAACCAGACTGTTACAATTTGGTGAACCACTTTCTGTGCCTACACCATACAGATACTGTAGCCATACGCTGTAACAACAATTAACCTCTATTCTGTGCCCATTCTGGCCTCTGCCTCTACAGAGCCAGATGGCCACTTGATGGAGGAATGATACAAGGGAAGCCTTCACAAGGACCTGGGCCAGCCAGGCCAAAGTGTACCAGACAAAAACCAGCTAATTAGGAACTTGAAAACTGCCAAGGCCAAAGTACACTGAATTTCAATTATATAGAGAATAATGCATGAGGTGGTGTGTGTTTTGAGAATTTAATACACACCCGAGGTGTGTAATGCTATTTATTTAAACATCACAGATTGAAGGTGTGTATTAAATTGAATGACCACACCACCCCATGCCTTATTTTACCTCAAGAGAATCAACAAAGTCCAAGAGGGTAGCATCTTTCAGAAAAAGAGAAGTGCAAGAACAAATGGGCACAATTTGAAGATAAAGGGGAAATGGCTCAGGGGCAATGTAAGGAAGTAGTTTTTCATAAAGAGGGTGGTGGATGCATGGAACAACCTTCCTGAGGAGGTAGTGGGGTCAAAAGCAGTGGAGGAATTTAAGAATGCATGGGACAGACATAATGCAATTCTAGTGGTAGGTAGGAGGAAGTACACTGTTGGTTAACTAGGATCTGCAGCCTATCCAATAGGTAGGGAAATGGGCAGACTGGGTGGGTCAAATGGTCCTTATCTGCCATCAAAGTCTATGTTTCTATGTTATCAATTTTTTTTCTTAAGCCCCCCCATAATGTTTAATTTGTACTTGGAGAAGGTAGAGATAGAGAGTTGCTTCAAAGCTCATAATAGACTTCGGCAGAGTACTAAATACACTTCTACACTAAATACACTTTTAAATAACATTTTGTCCCCACAAGTACCAGCTGAAAATGTATGGAGGAACCAGAAATCATGTCTGGTAGCGACGTCTTTCAGTAGCAGTTGGCTGGGTCTGCTGCTGGGTTTCATGTGCAGTATAGAGGAGCACCACAGGAAACTATGTGTCTTTAAAACAAATACTGGGTGAACATGTAGAATGTCCGCACTGTGGCCATTTCAGCTGCGGCGTGACTACTGACTCACTGAACAGTGCTTGAGAGTGCAGCACTCAAGACTGCAGCTGCTGTTCAGTGAGCACATTTGCTGTAATAACCAGTCAGTTATTATGGTAAATGAAATAGCTGGCCATCTCTATTGAAAAAGTTATTGTTAAAATATAAAGCAGGTGTTACACACTCACTTAGGGACAGTGAACTGGAACATCATAAATAAAAATTTTGCAGCGAACCCATCGGCACTGTGGTAGTGCTACTGCTCAAGATGTCAGTTATCTGGGTTTGGGAATGAGTCTAGATCATCAGGGGCCATCCAGGGGGGAGGAGGAGGAGCGAGCATCCACCAGGAAGAGCTCCTTCTCCCAGGGGGGAGGGTGCTGCATCCTACTGCAGCACTGCCACCTACAGATATGTGGGTGGTAGGACATGCAGGACACGGAGTGGGAGGGATGCACCGTGTTGCATATCATGTGAACGTGCCATCACATGCACACAGTGGGAATGTAGTCCCAAATGCTGGTGTCCCTGTGGGGAGGGTAAAGTGGCAGGAAATGGGAGAACAGAAGACCAGAAAACATCCTGGCTGGCAGGATCACCGATCTCCACAGGCCCCACACCTGGTGACCCAGGATCCTCCCAGAAATCTGAATCCAGACCTCAGTGGGTTGAGGGAGTTCCCGCACCCTACCATGGGGGACAAGCTGTGGGGTGCTCAGGAGAGGTAAGTACTGGGTATGCAGGATTGATGGGACTGGGAGGATCGGGTGGAAGAAGGGCCAGCCAGGGAGACAGGAGGATAAAGAGTAAATAAAAATGATCTTTCAAGAAATGTATTAAAATGCATAGTAGCTTCTGACACCCAACATCTAGCAGAGCTCACAAGTGGCATCTTGTGAAGTAGCTACTAACTACAGAGTGATAAAATAATGCCTCCTCTGAACATAAAAGTAGAAAAATAGAAATGACTGTGTGACAGGTGTTAGGGCTGCTAATAACCCTGTGCTACGTAGTATGCAACACACCAGTGATTGCTGGTTCCCCTTTTGGTAGTCCCTTTTGAAAAGCTCCCTGCACAAAAAAGTATAAAATCTCAGACTTTTGGCAAGTAAGGAGGACAGTATGAGCAAGCTCTTGGGAGTATGACTGTTGTGTAATACTCTTAGTGGGCAATGACTGCAGGCTGCTGACAGGGTCACAAGAGTGGTAAAAAATTGGATCAGCTCTTTGCTGCTAGCATTGACACGCCTCCATGTAAAATCTGAGTAGCTGAGACTACAGGTCACTGTTAGCTACTGTTTAGGGGATAGCTGCTTCATATCACATGTATATAGATCTGTTTAGTATAACTTCTTTATGCTAGAAATACTGCATTGCAATATGAACACTGCTTGTAAGACTAACATACAACATGGGTATGTATATACATGTATGTAACCTGCATGTGTGTGTATTAGTGTGTGTGTGTATATATATATATATATATATATTTTATTTTTTTTAAATATTCTTTGCAACAAACTTCATTAATGCAACAGTTGGGGTTCAGAGTAAACCGACAAAAGTATGGAAATATGGTGTTAGGGTTCCCGACTCTAACACCCCACTCCACCCTGCAGGCAGTAAAAGGAAAAACTATTACGACTTCACCTCTCCTGAGTCTTTGCAAATCAGGCCTGTGGTCTTCCTTGGGGTTGCTAACCCTAATGTGCACCCCATTCCATCAGCAAAAAATCTCAGATGTGTACACTATATCAGAATGGGGTGAGTGTTAGGGTTGACAACCCCAAGGAAGACGCCAGCCCTGATTTGCGAAGACTCAGGTGAAGTGAGCCGTATGTTTTCCTTTGCTACTACTGGTGGGAGAATCAGGATATTGAGACTGGAATCCTAACACCACATTCTCTACTTTTTTCTGTTTAATCTGAACACTAACTGTTGCATTAATGAAGTTTTTTGCAAATGATTTTCTTACTTTTTGAGATAGTATAATCGTATCCTCATTCATGCATGCCCCTTTGGGACCTGCATGAACATATCCATTTGCCTATGTTGGTGTGGAACCACAGGGCCCTCTGGGCCCTGTGCTTCCATTTGTCAAAAAAGCAATTTATTTGTTTGGTTTTAAGGCTTGTTAAACTTCCAATGTTATTCTATGGCAATTGTTTTTTTTTATAGGGTTTTTTATATGGTCCCTAAATTTTTTTTGGTGGGGTATGATATGTTAGTCTTGTAGTACTTTTTAAGACCTTTGTTTTGATATCAGATTGTCTCTTAACTATATATATTCAGGGAGTTATGGCTTGTTAACATTGAAACGTAGAGAAAAATGAAGTCCAAATTCTTTTTTTTGTATGAAGGATTATCTTTTCGTGAGAATGAAACAATCTCACGAAAAAAGATTCCTTCATACAAAAAAGGAATGTGAAAAAAAAACTAAGTCCAAATAGTTTTTTTCTCATGAAGCATTCTTTTTTTGTGAGTATGACACAATCTCATGAAAAAACAATCCTTCATGTGAAAAAAGAATTGGAAAACCTAAGTCCAAATTCTTTTTTTGTATGAAGCCAGTCTTGCTTCATATGGATGATTCTTTTTTCTAATGGCAATACAAAAAAAGAAAATTGAGTCACGAAAAAAGATTTTAAAGATGTGTTTAAACACATTTCTGGATCATTTTTCCAAAATGTAACTGCAGAATCCAGCTAATGGGGTGCTGATTAGCAGGATACATGTACTGGTGTCTTTGTATGATACAGTTTTTATGGGGTTTGAATTTTTTTTGTGGAAAAAAATGGAAACATGATGGCGGCCATATGAAAAAATAATTTTCCTCATGAAAAAATATTAGCCCCATATGAAACAGAATCTTTTTTTTCATATGAGTTAAATTCCTTTTTCATTCCAAACAGCTATCCAAAAGACTGTACTGTGCATGCTGGCAACCAAAATGTCAAATCCTTATAACTTTGGAATGGATTAATATTACTTTTTCACCAAACCAGTGAAAGGCACCACTTTGGGCCAAGCTCTGTGTACCTTGAAAATTTCAGACCAAAATTTCAAAGCATCTGGGTGCTAGGTGATGGAAAAAAAAAAACAGCAACACCCCCAATTTTTTTCACTTTTGTCGCATTCTCCCGGACATCTTTAGTACCCACTGCCTAACCTACTGTGTTAGGAAAGTGTGGCTCCATCAATCTGCCTCCAAATACCTTTGGCATAGGCCTCTTAGATCTCTTGACACTGATGCCCTTCTAATGGAAATTGGTGCCTCTGATTGGTCTCCTGTCTATTCAACCACAGAAACCCTCTGCAATGCTTTCTGTCACTTTGCCAACTCTTCTTTCTGCACTTATCACTGCTCTCGCTATTCCTGTCTGTCCATTCTTCCTGTGCCCTTACATTGCCAGTCCCACTGCACATCTGCCATTGCTAAGTATCGGTTCAACTCCCATCCCTCCCACCGCTTCTCACTCTTCGCCCCTTCTCTAACTTCTTCTTACTCCCGGGATTTCCACATCTTTGCCATTCCCCATCCTCACTTGCGTGCTGGGCAAACTGCCTTCTCCTACCCTCTCTCTTCCGTCTGGAACCTGTTCCCCTTTTTCCTTTGGTTCTCTCCCTCTCTCCAGACCTTTAGATATCTGCTAAGGCTTACTCCTGCTCCCTCTGTACTTGTCTCTCCATTCCTGACCTTTTTGTCTCTTTTTTTCCATCCTCTCTTGTCCTCATATCCTGCCTATTTTTTCCCTTTCTAGGCCACCTGTGTCCTTGGCTTCCACTCTATGCTCTAATGCTTTAGGTACTTAACTTTAAGTTCTCTAGCATGATTAACCTTCTGCAGCCATGAAAGGTACCCACTGTCTGCTTTTTTCCCCAAGCTTGATTCCATGCTGTGCTAGGTCAAATGGGCCATCCCATCTATTGTTAATTGGTTTTGTCTGCCATTGAAATTCTGTTTATGCACTCTGGATGTTTGAAGTGCTCTTCATGTCGGTACTCCCTCTGCCCCCAATCCTGGGTCACACCTGGAAATGAGCAGTTTCTCAGTGTGCTTTTCCTGGTTACCAAATTTTACATCAATCAATCAACAGATTTTTGCCATAACATTTCTAATGAATCTTTCTAATACAAGACAGTGAATATGTACTTTTATCTAGTTCAGTAATAGAACTATGCAACAATAATAAAAAAATGTTTGAATTATGCCAGTATGCTCTGGTCTGTTCTATAAAATACATGCAAAACAGAGTACTCATATTGGGCTCTATGCATGAAGCCTATGTGCCGCATATGTGAGACATGTAGGCCACCCTAAGTGGGAATGCCGTGCAACAGAGGTCCAACAGACCCCCAGTGGCATTCACTATTGGTGCACCAGCTAGTTGTGCACTAGCTGTCCAGGATACCTGGGCATCTACATGCCACAGGTGGTCTGGGGGGAGTGTTGGGGGTGTGTATGCACTATGCATCATGCACAAAGGTACATAGCGCCAAACACAGGGGGTGCAGGATATAGTAGTGAGGACTCTGCCATATCCAGTGTGTGTGCTTCCATGGATGACACCTTCTGGCAGTGGAGGAACTGGGAGTCACCCCTCCATAATGCCCCAACCCACTGGGCAGATGGGGAAGACTGAGGCAGCCATTTTGGTGAGTTCCCATACTTTGTAAACTGCTGGACCTGTGCCTTTCCACACTTGCCTGCTCCAGCAGCACAGGGGATCCACTCTGAGACCCAGGAAGAGCATCCAGTTGGATGCCTGCCTGGGACCCCTGCAATTCTGTACATCGGGGGTGGGGTTACAGACAGATGCCCTGTGGCTGCTTGAGGTTATGAATACCATGCAGCCTGTGCCTGTCCAGGGCTGTGTAACTCTGTAGGTGGTATATAAGCCTTTTGCAAGTGTAACCCATGGCTATTGGGGCTCTATGCACTAACACCTGTGTGCCACTTATGTACAGCATGTGGGCATGCCTATGCCTGAATGTTATGCAGTGGGGTCCAGCGTACACCCGGCAGCATTCACCACAGATGTGCTAGTGCCTTGCACACTGGATCCCTTTCCTCCAGCATGGTGACGTGTCAGGGGTGGTCCAGGGTCATGCTAGGGGTGTGCCCACACTCTGCACCATTCACTAAGGTGTGGAGTGCCAGGCCAGAGCAGAAAATGTTACATGGTGGGGGACTCTGCCATAACTATTTATGCACCATCCCAATGGGTACTGGCTAGGCATGGTGGCAAAGGGATCCCCATGCACACTGCTGCCCCAGCCCACCAGGCTGCCAGAGAGGGATGTGGGCAGCCATTTGGCCAAAACACCAGTGTACTCCATCCCGGGGGGACTGCAGCATCACAGATTCCCCTATATGTGCACAGCAGGGGATCCACTTTGGAACCCAGGACAGCCATCCTTTTGGATGCCCACTTGCATCCCACACTCTGTCCCTGCGCAGCTATAATCCACCACAACACAGCTGTGTACCAGGGGGCAGGGGCACCAACAGGTGGCCAGCAGTGGTGAATACCAGCCTGTGTGGGCCTGTCCCAGGTTGCGGAGCTGTGTGGGCTCTGTATGCGTGAATCATGCGTACAACCCTCACTTTTTGCATAGAGGCCATTGTGTCATGCAAACCCTGGTACTGGTACTGGTTCCAGTAACAAAACCTCCAAGAACTCATAGAGATTTTTCTTGGAAGAATCTTCCCCTTTAGCCTGGAACCCTAGTTTATCCTGAACTTGTTTAAGGAAGGCTTGAAAAGAGCCATTTTCAGGTGGAGATCTAGGTGTGTTTTTCACACTCTCCTTCAAGCAAGCGGGTAGAGTGAAGCTTGAAACAAACACATCTATAACCTTTTCCTCCTCATCCATGGCCTCCTCCTTCATGATTTCTGGATTATATTCCAGTTTCTTGTCAATGCTGACAATCATCAGCTGACGGTGTATGGGACAGGGAGACACCTGAAGAGGAGCCAGCATTAGGAATCCCGTTGATGGTAGCCTTTCTGAGCCTGGCACAGTGGCAGGAACAGAAAATTGAAATGTCAATGGTAATGTCAATGATGGGCCAGCTGGAGGTGCTGACAGAACAGGTGTTGACGGGCGGCAGCAGGTGTCAAAATAATGCTGACATTGTTTGATGCAATTCCTACACATCAATGGAGCCCAAAAGGGTAATTGATGGCTGAATCATTGAAAGGACAGTGCCTGACAGCAGAATGGGCTGCAAGTCCCTGGGCGGGGAGGATGAGCTGATGGTGAACTCCAGTCTTGGTTTGTGTGAGACAGCCAAGGGGTGGCAGGCCCCATGGCTGGATCCGGGGACCCATCTTTATCTGTAGATTTACCCTGTCAAATAGGTGAATGGGAGTGGTCTGGAGAAGCATTCTTTTTCCTTTCTGCACTTATTCTTTTTCAGAATGTTGCTGCTTTTTCACTGATGTTAAAGGCCTACCCTTTTCTGTTTGCTTGCGCGCGCATGTGCAAGAAACATTTCATCACAGCTTGGGAGAGAAGTGGGGTTTTGGAGGTGCGACACTGTGTGAGCCAATGCCCCCAGTGCTTTTTGAGGCTTGGCCCGCTTTCCCCAATGCAGTGGCACGCTGCTGCTGACACTAGTTCAGCCAGCATGCCACTACCTTGAAACGAATTTGTCGCTGCAATAAGGGAGTTATCCATCATTGCAGGGCGGTGTCTTGCCTGGTGAAACATTTCCTATAAGATGGTGGCAGGCAGTGCCCCTCCCCGCCCACCTCAGAGTCCCCATGAAAGCTGACTTGGGGGTTCCCAATCCCCCTGTTGGCATGTCCTCATCCCCAGTTCATTTGCTGATGGGGTAGCCCAATCCCTGTTGGCATGATGTGCCCCCCTTCATTTGTTGTGTGCCAAGGGGGTGCCCAATCCCCCTCAGCTAATGCGCTCCCACTCCCCCCCACCACACTGTATGGCTGATGGGAGTGTCCATTCCCTGCTGGATCCAGTATCTGCCTTCCCAACAACTACAACCTCCTCAGGAAGGCTGTTCCATGCATCTACAACCCTCTCTGTGAAGAAATACTTCCTCACATTACCTCTGAGCCGTCCCCCCTCTATCTTCAAATTGTGCCCCCTTGTTCTTGCACATCTCTTTTTCTGAAAGATGCTACCCTCTCGGACTTTGTTGATTCCCTTGAGGTATTTGAAAGTTGCTATCATGTCCCTCCTCTCCCTCCTTTCCTCAAGGATATACATCTTAAGCTCCTTTAGTCTTTCTTCATGTTTTCTGGTGCAGACCCTGCACCATTTTGGTTGCCCTCCTCTGAACAGCCTCCACCTTGTCTGTGTCTTTGCGAAGATGGGGGTCTCCAGAACTGTACACAGTATTCCAGATGTGGTCTTACCAACTGTCCAGAGGGCCAACAACTTCCTGTTTTCTACTGGTGATGCCTCTCCCTATGCATCTCAGTATCCCCCCAACCCTCCTCACTGCCTTCTCACATTGCTGGCCCACCTTCAGATCATCTGATATGACTACCCCAGGTCCCTTTCCATTTTTGTTGTTTTCAGTATCTCACCCCACATTGTGTACTCTTCCCCTGGGTTTTTGTTTCCCAGGTGCATTACTTTGCATGTCTTTGCATTGAATCTAAGCTGCCATACATTTGACCATTCCTCCAACCTTGCCAAGTCCCTTTTCATCCTTTCAACCCCACCTTGCATATCAACCCTGTTGCAGATCTTTGTGTCATCTGCAAAGAGACATACTTTCCCTTCCAGTCCCTCTGCAATGTCATTTATAAAACGTTGACAAGGACCTCGGGGTGTGTGTAAAAACTCATTAAACACACTACCCCATGCATGACTGTATATATAATTACCAGGTTTCGTTTTCTCCCATAGGGAAACCCAGTTATAATTTTGCCGTCATAACCAGCTGGTTATAACGGCAAATGCACGCTGGGTTTCCCTCGCTTCCCGGATGCACAAGCCGGTCATCTTCCCACTGCTGCACTGCCACTGGCTCTCGGCGGTAAGTAAAGTTTTTTTAATAGCCAAGAACAACTGTAGCTGTGGATACCCACAGTTCTAAGCCACTTTACAAAAAAAAACAAGAAAAACTGAAAAGTCTCACCAGCCATGGACCACACTTAAGCCAGACGGGACTGTGGCTGAACAGGAAAGCACTTTTATTTTATATAGTTGCTGTGGTGAAAAAACATAACCTAGTAATTATATATAATAAAGGCTGGGTAGATGGGGTGTAAAACTCAGATTTTACACACACCTTCAGTGTGGGATGCCTTAATAAACCCCTCAAGCTTCGCTTTCAAGGTTTATGTGGCATCCCACACCTTGGGGGTGTGTAAAACCCTCATTATAACCAGCCATTATTCTTTTTTTTTTCAATTCAACTTTTATTGAAGGTTTTACACCAAGAAAGGACCACATCCAGAAAGAAAGACAGGATAACAGAAAAAATACATGCCATTATTGAAAAGATCATCAGGATGCAGTCCCTATCCCACCCCCAAACCCTCCACCCCGAACCCCCATTGCACAGCACTTAGATATTGACTGACTGGAAAACAAAAAGCGAGTCACAAAGGAGCAGAAAAAAAGGTATATAAGGAACCCCAAATACTATTAAACTTAAGAAGTTTATACTGTAAACTTGCTATGGTTCTATCCGTTCTAAGATTGGCTAAAAATTCTTGCAACCATTCGCCATATGAGATCTCTATAGTGTCCTTCCAATGCCTCAGGACTACTTTTTTAACTGAGGCTGATATCAGCCCCATATGGTATTTCCTACTCCGGACATCCACCTGGGACATGTCCCCTAAAATACAAACCTCAGGGGTGAATAAGCTTTCCAAACCCAGTAGAGGGTCAAGTTTCTTTTTAATAATCTCCCATAATACCGCCACTTTCAGGCAGTACCAAAAAATGTGGAGCAAATCTCCAGCCCCTTGTTGACACCTAAAACAAGAAGAGGATGAGGCCAGGCCCCGATCCACTAATTTCACAGGGGAATAATAAATATTATGCAAGAGCTTGAATTGCATTAACCTGAGCCTATCCTGCAATAAAAATTTGTGACACGCCCCCCAAATGTTGTCCCAGTCGAAATCATATTCCGGAAACAGTAGGGACCAATAACGTTTGGGAGCGAGAGTGTTAGGGTGTAACCATCCAATCAGGTTGTTATAGACGGCCGATATAGCATGAGGTTTTCCAACCAGAGGGGTCAAAACCTCCTCGAAATTGCACGAGCCACTACCCCAGGCAAAAATGCCAAGACTCCCCACCAGGAGGTGACGGAGTTGCAATACTTTAAAAATTAGACGCTGAGAGATTTGAAACTTCCTCAAAATTTTGAGTGAGGTAAGCAATTTACCCCCCTCTGCAAGCAGGTCTTTGACCGACACCTTCCCTAGTGGTGGTAACCAGGAATCTTTGATAGGGTTACCATCTATTAAAAATTGGGATTGCCCAGTAGTGGTTGGGCCGGGTCCCAATGTGAAAGTATTTTAGGAAGGAGCATAATTGTATATGTACTTTAACTGAAGTCTCGATAGGGGAGTTACGCAATACGACTGGGAGAGCTTTCAACGAACAATATAACAGGGCCCTCGGCTTAAAACCAGAATCTGCAATTCGAGATACCTCTAAACTTAACCATAATGGAGTGTAAATATTAACCTGGGCATCATCTGTACCCTTAACCCAACAAAGGTATTTAGAGATGTGGCTGGCCTAGTAATATAACGCAAAATGGGGGAGTCTCAGACCACCAGACGGTTTAGGGGCAGACAATTTAAAAAAAGATAATCTAGGCTTCTTATAATTCCAAATAAAGTCAGATACAATTCTGTGCACTCTCTTGAACCATTTTAACGGAAGCCATATGCTTAACATATTAATGGAATAAAATGAACGAGGAAAAACGTTCATTTTAACCAAATTAATTCTGCCCCAGATAGACAAGGGAATAATCGCCCATCTCCGTAGGTCAGCCTCAATATCATGTAACACCGGGTCTAAATTTGGCTGCACCAAGCGGAAGTATCCTGGTTAAGGTGAGACCAAGATACTTGATGGACTCGCATTCCAAGTTAGACCAAGAGGGCTATATCATGCTCGTATGTCCTAAAGTTTAAGGGAAACCACTGATTTACCAATATTGAGCTGGTAGTTGGCGATTATACCAAATCTATCAATAACATCCAGCAAAATTGGAATAGAAGAGGATGGGTGGGAAACAAGCAAGAGCAGGTCATCTGCATATGCCAGCACTTTCAAGTTATGTCCCCATACCTGGATACCCTGGATCTGCTGCTCCTGTTTAATCCGCATGATGAGAGGTTCAATGTATAGATTAAAAAGGAGCGGGGAGAGGGGACAACCTTGCCTAGTGCCTAGAAAAAGCCTGAATGACGCTGATGTTACGCCATTACATGTAATTTTAGCTGATGGAAATTTGCATATATTTTTAATCCATCCTGAGAATTGTTGAGGGAAACCAAAACAGTCCATAACCTTTGTAAGAAAATAATTATAAACCCTATCAAAAGCCTTCTCGGCATCCAGAGAAACCAAAACCCTGGGTTGATCGGAGTCCCTGGAAGCCGAGAAGACATGGGCCAAGACTCGTAAATGGTCAGCGGAGGACCTACCTTTCATAAACCCCACCTGCTCAGATCCAATTAAACCGGAAAGGACTTTGCTGATTCTATCAGCCAACAATTTAGTGAGAATTTTGATATCCTGGTTCAGGAGGGATATAGGCCTATAATTAGCGACCAAATCTAGCGGCTTCCCCGGTTTGGGCAGAAGTACAATTAATGCTTCAAAGAGAGTATGATCAGAAGCCTCACCATCCAAAATGCATTGAAAGAGCCGTAGTAAAAAAGGAATTAATTCCTTTGAAAAAGTCTTATAGAAATTAGCGGAAAGACCGTCCTGGCCGGGTGTTCTATCTAAAGGGAGGGATTTAATAACCCGATCTATTTCATCTGCAGTAAAGGGGGCCAGGAGTTGGAGTTGGTCCATTTCACTCAATGAGAGAAAATTTAAACCCCTTAAAAAGTGATTGATTTTTTCATCTGACGGAGGGTCCTTCATAGGTCCATAAATCCCCTTAAAGTAGTCCACAAACTCACCCAAAATATCTTCAGGGGAAGTCTTGATTGGACCCCCCTCCGAGGAGTGAATGGCCGACACCCATCTAGAGGACTCTAATTGCTTAATTCTTCTGGCTAATAGTCGGCTGGCCTTTTCCCCTTGGTCTGTAAATCTAGCCCTAGTCCTTACAAAAGCCCACTCGGTTTGCTCATTTAATATCCTAAGATATGAATCCCTTAACAGAGTTAATTCCTGCCTGTAGGCGTCCGAGGAACAAACAGAAAGGCCCCGCTCCTTATCATGAATCTTAGTAAGTAACTCTGAAATATGATTCAGCCTTTCCTTTTTCCTGTGGGAGGCAAGACCAATCAGGATACCACGAATAAAAGCCTTAAAAGCTCCCCATTCAATATCTGGCCTATTGGTGGAATCTTGATTGAAAGATATCAATTCAGTTATTTGAGAGGAAATGTATTTAACCAGCCTGGGGTCTTTTAGTATTTGGTTATTTACTTTCCATCTACTCTCTGGTTTAGGAAGGGATGAAAAAGCCAAAAGACATTTAACTATGGAGTGATCCGATAGCGGCCCAGATACAATGCCAGTGTCTAGCACCCCAGCTAAAAGAATGTTCGAGACTAATATATAATCGATTCTGGATAGGGTGTTATGTACTTGTGAAGTAAAAGTAAAATCCCGTACTTTCGGATGGAACACTCTCCACACATCGCAAAGGCCCAGTCCATCCATCATCTCCCTGACAGCTTTTTGCCCCGGGGTTAGTCCTTTTCTAATAGGGCAAGATCTATCCAATAACGGGTCCATAACCAGATTCAGGTCACCACCCATTACAATAGGGAGTTTGCACCAAGGGGAGAGTAACTCCATAATTTGAACAAAGAAATTTGGGGTATCAATATTGGGGCCAGATTGAGCCCAAAATAATCTCTTGAGTATGCAAAGTGCCCCTAACAAAAATATACCTCCCATATCTATCCTCAGATACCTGAATCGGGTGGAATGGAACTGATTTATGTACCATTATCATCACCCCTTTACTGTGAGAGCTACCTTCAGCGGCGAAAATCTGACCTATTTGCAGTCTACATAACTGGTTACTTTCAGCCTTCAATAAATGGGTCTCTTGCAGGAAGATAATATCTGCTTGCACATAGCCCAGGTGTTTTAAAATCTTGTATTGCTTTACTCTATGGCGAAGTCCATGTACATTCCAAGTCACCACATTTATATGCCTAGCCATAAGCTAACGAGATTGGAAATCCTAAATAGTAGAAAAAACAGTCCCGTAACAAAAGACCTAGAGAGAGATAAAGAGTGCTGTGCAAAGGGTCCCTCTCCCCATCCAGATCCCACAACCCCCAAATATCCCATAACAATAATAACCCCAAATCCCCAACAACCCCTCCACCCCAAGCCCACCCGAACTGCCAATGAACGTGGTTCCAGCACCATGATAGACTCCACCTCCGCCCTCCCTCCCAACCAAACTAGAGTATTAGTGAACAAGTTCACCCCACAATAATCAAGAACAGGATTACCCTTCCCAATCGTTACCCTTCTTCATTCAAAATTAGATCCAGCCCATCCAAAAAGCACCAATCATATCCTTATGTCGAATTAACAACATTTGACGAAAAAGAAAGAAAGAGGGCCCCCCCATTATCTATTATTTAAATACCATAACTTCATGGACCCATAATGTGATGGTACATCCCAACCCCTCCCAATCTTGCCCACAGTTTCCCCCCAAAACAAGATCCTAAGCATGTTCATTGAGGAGCACTCCCCTCACTAGCGGTCCATTATGCCAGCAGATGTCTTTCAGATCGGTAAAACATAGGAATCCTTATGCTGACAAACTGTGTCCCAAATAGGCTCCAACCATTTCGGTGAATAAACAGGCGTACGCTGGCTCTAGCTGGATTATGATACGTCTAATTAGGGGGGAATCGAAAAGTGTGTCCACTGAGAGAAAAAAAAAAAACAGAGACCAGTAGAGGGGGTTAGCTATCCAAAGAAACAGGTAACATCAGAAGGCACTAAGAGTCCAGGTCCATCAACTTCCCACGCCATCAGGGACCCTCCAGAAGTCCAAAGCCAAGGTGAGAATCACAATGCTCACCGTGACCACAAAACCTCCAGGTGAAACAGGGCTTCGCAAGCTTCCAGGTAACACCTTCATGAATCCCGGAACAAATCCGGGAAGAGCTGCTTTAATGTCGGGAGCGCGGCCTCCGGATTATCAAAACTGTGCCAGGTTCCCTTTGCCAGGACTTGGAGAAGTGCTGGATACCTCATTCTGAACCTTACATTAGCCGCAATTAATTTAGAAATGGTTGGGTGGAAAGACGCTCTCTTCTGCCGAATGGAAAGGGGCAAATCTTGAGCCACCCGCAGCCCAGCGCCCTCCCAGGTTAGTTCTTTCAGTTCCTTTGTCTTATTTAGGAAATGCTGTCGCTCCAAGTAATTTAGAAATTTAAAAATGAAGGCACGTGGCGGGGCTCCCGTCGGGAGCATAGCCCTCAATGCACGGTGGGCTCTTTCGATGACGTAGGATTGCCCGAAGGGCGAGGGGCCAGCTATCTTCTGGACGAGGCGTTGGGCAAATTTAACTGGCTCCAGACCCTCTTCTTTCTCTGGGATCCCAATAACGACAACGTTATTGCGGCGACTCCGGCCTTCAAGGTCCTCGACCTTGCTTTCGAGCTTCAGTATCCGCTGCCTCATTAAGGATATTTCAGGTGTCAGCTTTTCATGACTGCGCTTCACCGAGCTAATACGGGCCTCGACGTCCGTGGTGCGACAGGCTAAATCTTCTAAAGCGCGAGAGACCCCTTTCACTTCGCTAGCCAGCTCTTTCATTTCGTCTCTAAAGGGTTGAAATTCCTTGAGGAAACTGGCCAGAGTGAGCGGTTCCCCCTCAGATGCGCCAAGAGCTTGCGATGCAGAATGCAAAACACCGGAGGCCCTGGCTTTTTTCGGGGCCTTCTCGGGCGTCGTAGGAGGCATGTGCCTAGGCAGGGGGTCCTTAAACTCTGAATCCATTTTAGTGCTCCGGATGTTAGGTAGGGTATTCCAATGCCTTTCAGTACTGGAAAGAAAACGTTTGGGCCAGAAAAAGAGTAAGTTTGTCGGTTAGGAGGAAGGAGCTCTGAGAGGAGCAGCTAACTCATGCTCTGCACCACGTGACCTCCCAACCAGCCATTATTCTCTGTGTAGTATACGGTAGAATGTTGTTCTTCATGGAAATCCATGCCGAGAACAGCACTATTGTGCTGCAGTAGCTATTTCACTTTCTTGTTGTGCTGCACTAGTTATGCAGCTATTGCAGCAGAACAACATGGAACGCCTTCATGCGTGCACGTGAAAAAATCCTCTGCTCCTCTTGAAATAGCCACGGTCACGCGGTGGTCCTGTTACCACAGAAATCTCCTCAGTGAAAAATATCCTTGTTGTTTACGAGCGCTCAAACACTATCCTGTGTATGTACAATTGTAAACGGTATCCGATCCTGGGTTCTCGAACCCATGTCTTTTGGGGCTAACAGTAGCTGCCTGTCTGCTAGTTCAGCATTTATTTTTTGCTCCATCCATCAGTTTCTGATCATAACTTCTCTGTAGAAAATGGGAAGTTATTTCTTCTGCTTCCGTCCTAAATAAATCCTCAGCAGAGCAGTTTCTACACACACAAAGAGAGATACTGACTGTATGGTAATAGTGACGAACAAATGGGTAATGTCTGCTCTTAATATGATATTGCCTACAGTTTTCTTTCTGACACACGTGGGTGGTATCTGATTTTGCCCTGTAACCATGAACTGTATATTCAAGAGGTCACATTCTGTTCAACTCATTTGATGAATGACCTGTAAAGTTAATCCATTTCCATTCAGCCAGTGAAGAAAATCATGGGCTCCCACTTCAGTGCCATTCCACATGCACACAACATCATTGATAAATCTGTGTCATCAAACCACCTTTGATGCAAAAGGATTTCTAAAATGGTAAAACAAAATGAATTCCTACCACCAACTGAAATATAGGCAAGCATAAGATGGCACAAATGTGGTGCCGATTGCTATACCAGAAGTTTGGAGAAAAAAAAAAAACTTTCCATCAAACGTGAAAAAATTATATCAACATAAATTACAATGATTCCAAATAAAATCACTGGTAACATTTTCAGGGTCAAAACTAATGTAAAAACATTTTTTTGCAGTTCATGATTTTATTCTTCCCTTGGCCACAATCTACGCTCTGGATGCTGGCCATCCCAACTCTGCTCCCCCGACTTTCCTCCTGGAATTACCTTTGTGCCAGTGCTGTGTGGGTTGGGTGCTCATCAGGGTGCAGAGCTATCGGGTGGTCAGGGTCGGCGGCAGCTCGGGAAACCATTTTCCCATTTTGTACCTGAGTGGTGGTGTGCAGCAATGCCGCCCAGATGTCACCACGCATGCCTCTGAGTGAAGAGCATCGACAGCTGCCATTCCCTCCACTGTATGGCAACAGTCCTGACTGCCTTGCCCCGAGCTAAGCCTTGAAACCCCCTCTCCCTCCCCTGCAGAGGACAACAATCCTCTAGATACTCTATCCTCTCCCTCCCTGGACAACCCCTCCAGCAATTTGGGTCTGCTCCTGAACTCTGGTCACTGGCATAGCATGAGGTGTGGCATCCAGCGTCTCAATCCTCAGCACCAGCAGGCCTCGCACTAAGAATACTTAACCAATTTGATGTCTTGTGCATGTGGAATGGAAATGTAGAGGGCCATGATATCAATAGTCAGCCATATAAAATCTGGCTGCCAGCGAAAACCATCACCATTTGTTCAACACTTGCATGATGTTCCTAAGGTACACAGAGAGGGTCAAAATTATATTCTATAACTAGGAATTAATAAAATGAGATACATCTGTTGTTAGTCATTCTACCCCTGACACAATATATTAACCAGGAGGCTTGTGTTCATTTTTATATACCTTCAGAACTGAGAGGACATACAGAGTAGGCATGAAAGGATGACCGTTTCTAGAAAACAGTGTACATTGAAACTTAGGCATCCTGCTGAAAGAGCTCTGTCAATCAGTTGGCCAATGTGACATTTAAAAGAGAGCAATGGGTCCTGATTTTGTCAGAATGCAGTAATTCCCAGCCATCAAGCACTATTTTTTTGACTTTGTTAACTTTTGTGACAAGATGTGAAAGACATGCTAACTCATACTGGCCTGTGTCCCGCCTTTTCTCTTTTGTTTTTAATAGACTCTACCTTTGCACTCCATTGATGCCCGTCTTGATAGTTTTATTAGAGTACCCTCTTTGTTTAAAATGTGTAGCCATCATTTCTACTCATTTTTGGAAAATTCATCATTCAAACAATTCAAGTGTTTTTATGTCACTGAGTTGTCTCATAACTTTTGATTGATAGTCACTTTTTCAAATTATTCCAATTGTCCATGAGATTTATCTCGATGTCATCCATCGATCTTGCTGGGCATAAAGTCTCCACTACTCATTCACATTGATGGAACTATGCCGGAGGTGCTAGGACTGAGCAGGAGCCAAACATCTTCAGGTGGGCCGGCGCTGAGGTAGGGCTGCACAGATGCGACACCGCGAGGCTGGCTCACACTGTGTAGGCTACCTAGGTGTAGATCCTCCAACAGCCTCAGTTCCTTTTTTACCACCATCAAGTGCACTTCAGTGATGATGTCGCTCGTCCACCAGGAGTCAAATCTTCATGTCTATATGACAGCAGCTTTAGTTGTTCAGTATTTGATTTTTAGTATTATTTATTTATTTATTAAAAAAAAAAAGGTTTTCCTTTTCTACAAAAGAACAGAGAAGTTCTCTTCAGCCTGCCTTTGATGGAGTCGACCATGAAAGGGGCCAGTGACAGTAGGGAGACTTTGCATGAAAATTATGTTTCCAGTGGGGTTGGGTCCGGTCTGCCACCCTCTATGGAGGAAGAGAGGGAAGGGTCTAACTATGGGCAATCCGGTGTTAGGGAGGAAGGGCGGTCCTCCTGAAAGCACAAAAAGAAGCGGACTTGTTCTCACACTTCATTGGAACCTGGCTGCGCTTGTCCTCGAGTTCTTCTTCGTCCCACTAGTCGAAGAAGAAATGGTACCTCTCGAAATCACCCTCTGGTATGTCTGCATGTTGATTGTCGGTAATGAAGGACAGAAGGCCAACTTTGACTCTGTTGGGGGTCACCTGCAGCCTCTGTTCCTAGTGGCCGGCATCCTCGACTTTGTAGTCCCTCCCCACCCTTTGTGGGGTCCTCTGGTGAGCAGTTTCATGATTGGGTCACTCTTATGGAGCAGTGGGTTTGGCTGTTGTCCCAACTTTCTGAGCCCGCAGAGCTGGCCCCAGGGCCTTCAGGCCTAGGGGCTTTGAACCCATGGGCAGGGTGGTTTGGTCAGCCTTGTCGCATGATACCTTCTTCAGTGCCGTCGAAGCTGCGCTCTTGTGCTTTCCCCCTCACATGGCTGTGGCGTAGGGGCCAGCTCAGGTACCATTTTCTCCTACTCATGTTTTCAGATCTTCATTCTTTTGTGCCTGGGGTTTGGGTTGGGGTCTCCAGGCACTTGCATGGTGCCGGCTGCAGTGCCGCCTTCGACTCCGGTCTTGGCAGCGCTGCGCCTGGTGCCGACGATGTTTTTGGGGCCAGCTCTACCTCAGGTGCTGGGAGCCTCGACTCCAATTCGGAGAGCACCTCCTCCTGCTCTCTTTCCTCCCTTTCCTTTTTAAACTATCCTGCCTGGGCTAGTAGGAGATGATTTTGAGCCTGATCCTGATCTCCAATTAGGAGATGATTTTGATGAAGATTCATCAGTTGGAATGGAAAGTAAGCCCTCTATTTCAGCAGAGCTTTTGGTCAAGGACCTGTCCTTTAAATCTATACTGAAGAATATGAATTCCACCCTCTCTCTCTCTCTCTCCAGACTTCTGAGGTTGATCCAGGGAAGTTATTGCGCCTTCAATATCTGCATGTCCTGGAGATCCCTGTGGAATTAACTTCTCTGGTACAGCCCTCTTTTGAAACCCTGTCACAAATGGTGTGGGACAATCTGGCACTTATTCCTTCAGTGGCCAAGCGCATAGACAGGAAGTACAGTCCCCCCAAGGATCGACCAGTCCTTGCCTCTCAAGCCTTTGCAGATGCCGTAGTGGTCTTGGCAGAAAATGACGAAGCCATCCTCCCTCAGGAGTCTATGGCTTGTCCAGTAAATAAGGAATCTCATAAGACTGACACTTTGTGGAAGCGGGTCTTTGCTGCCGCTACCCTAGGCATGTGCATTGCTAGCTACGAGGACTATTTCTCACAATATGAGTATACCCTCTGGCATTTACTAAAAGCCACTGTGGAGACTCTTCTGGAATCAGACAATTCCTCAGAGCTTCTCCAAACTATCACTAGAGGTACTGAGTACAATAATCAGCAACTTAAGGATGCTATGGACGCCTTTGACACTACTTCTAGAGTAGCAGCAGCTGGGATATGCACTCTACCCACTCATGGTTGCAAACCTCGGGGTTTACAAATGATGCCCAGGAAAGAGTCATGGAGTTACCATTTGATGGGATTTATCTGTTTGGCCCACAGATGGAACAAGCACTTGAGGCCACACAGAAAACTAGAACGGCTGTCAAGATGGCCAGACCGGCCCCTGCTGCCCCTCAACAGGGTGGAAACTGCCGGCAGTTTTATAACCATCAGTTCTTTTGTGGTAAAGGCAGAGGGGGCTTCAACAAGAATCAAACTCCCAAGCCACAAAAGAAAATGCAGCAGAAGACACAGGGCCCAAAAGCGCCTAGTGCCACCCTCTGAAATTCTGACCCAGGTCCCACCTCAGCAGTCCAAGGAGGATGCTACTTCGGCAGTAGGGGGCGTCTGACTCAGTTTTACAATCAGTGGAAGTCAGTTACTTTGGACAAATTAGTTCTCAAGATAATTCACGTGGGTTATTCTCTGAATTTTTCGGATCACCCACCTAAATGACAATCCAGACTGTTGCTCACTCAGTCAGACCTCCTCGCTTCCGAGATTCAAGGCCTTCTGAGCAACAGGGCAGTAGACGTAGTTCCACAGGAGCAACGGGACACAGGTTTCTACTCCCATTATTTCCAAGTTCCAAAAAAAGACAGGCGGCATGTGCCCTATTGTAGACTTAAGGAAGTTGAACAAGTTTCTCTTCAAGGAAAAATTCAAGATGATATCGCTTAGTATGCTTCTACCTCTGATTCATCGAAACAATTGGCTGGCCTCCCCAGACATGTAGGATGCCTACCAACATGTTCCCGTGCATCCAATCCACCACAAGTATCTTTGATTTGTGGCCCTGGGCCAGCACTACCAATTCAGAGTACTACCCTTTGGGCTGTCCTCAGCGCCGCAAGTTTTTGCAAAGTGCTTTGCAGTTCTCGCAGCACATCTCAGAAAACTTAGAATTCAAGTATTCCTGTATCTGGACGACTGACTGCTAGCAAGCTCCTCCAGACAAGGGACACAGGAAGCAGTGACCACGGCTTCCAGGTTCCTCACTTCCATGGGAGTTCTGTTGAATCTGGAAAAAATCACAGCTATAGCCATCCCAACAGCTCCTCTTCACAGGAGCCATCCTGGACACCTCCAGTACAAGGGCATTCCTCCCAGAGGACAGGAGGAATGATATCCTTCAGATGGCTCGCTTCATCAAAGAGAATGATTCAGTCCAAGCTCTGATGATGCAGCGGATGATGGGTTTCATGGTGCCTTTGGCTCATCTTCACATAAGGACCACTCAGTGGATGCTTAATACTCAGTGGTCTCTGACCACGCACCCACAGTCCTTTCACATCAAGGTGACAGAACCTCTAAAGTGGTCACTCACCTGGTGGACTCAGGAGGACAACCTGCTTCAAGGCTATCCCTTTGCTCCACTGGAGGCACAGATCACCATCACCACAGATGCATCTCTAATCAGCTGGGGAGCTCACACCCAGGATCTGTGGAATCAGGACAAGTCCAAACTCCACATAAATGTCCTGGAAATAACAGCTGTCCTGTATGCTGTCCGAGCCCTGAAGGACATCCTCTGTTCCAGAACAATTCTCCTTCAGACGGACAACAAAGTAGCGATGTACTACATCAGGGGTACACAATATGCAGCCTGAGGGCCACAAATGGCCCCCACAGCAACTGTCTGTGGCCCCCAAGGACCTAGCAGCTTCCACTTGCTGTCTTTTTGTTGTTTTTAGATTTAGTAACGCTGATAAAAAAACAAACAAATAAATAGATAAATGATTTGATTTGTTTTATGTAGACATTTAATAATGTCTTGCTGGACATTTGTCACCTCGGGCCATTTTACAGTGGCCCTCAGCCAGTGGCCCTTGGCCCTCGACCTTGACTCAAGTTATCAGTCTGGCCCTCCTCAAAAGAAATTTGTGCACTACTGTACTACATCAACAAGCGCAGTGGAGCACACTCTTACTCTCTGTGCAGGGAAACGACGATAGCATGGGAATGGTGCCTAGAGCATGAAGCCCTGATCCAGGCAGTCCACCTGCCAGGAGTCCAGAACAATCTGGTGGATCACCTCAGCAGAACAAAGGCAGAACCACGTGAGTGGTCTCAATGCAAATATCATGTAATCGCTCTTCGAAGAGTGAGGCACACTAGACCTGGACCTTTTTGCGTCCCCACTCAATGCAAAATTGCCTCTATTCTGCTCCAGAAATCCAGAACCTGGTGCTTTTTGTCAGGATGCATTCAGACTGCGGTGGACAAGACACTTTCTGTACGCATTTCCTCCTCTTCCCTTAATTCAGAGGGTGCTGCTCAAGCTGGAGGCATGGGGATAGAATGATCCTCATCGCCCCATTCTGGCCTTGTCAGATTTAGTTTCTGATGATCAACAGATTATCAGAAGTTCCACCGAGACAACCACTTCAAATGGACCTTCTGACCCAGGGACCAGTGGTCCATCCCAACCTGAGATCCCTTCATCTCCACGCGAGGCTCCTGAGGAGACAGAAGTGGGTAGATTTGACATCTCCCATAGAGTCTCAGACATTCTCCTAGTGGCGTGCAAGCCATCCACTAGGAAAACTTACATGGCAAAGTAGAAGCGATTCTCTGTCTGGTGTGCAAAATCCTCCCTGGATCCCTTTTCTTGCCCACCAAGCAAAGTCCGGGAGTATCTGCTAGATATATCAAATACAGGGCTACAATACTCAACCATGAAGGCTCATCTCTGCTTGATCTGGGCTTATCATGAGCCTATACAATCCATCTCTTTAGCTCAGTTGCCTTTGGTTAAGAGGTTCCTTAAGGGTATACGCCACACTAGGTCACCAGTCTGGAGACCGACAGCTGCTTGTGATATTAGCCTTATGCTAGACATGCTCACTTGTAAACCATTCGAGCCTCTAGCAACCTGCGAGTTGAAGTTTCTGACCTGGAAGGCCGACTTCCTCGTAGCCATTACCTCCGCTCACAGAGTGTCTGAAATGCAAGCCCTGGTCACAGACCCCCCCCCCTTATATAGTGTTTCACAAGGACAAGGTGGTTCTCAGAACCCAACATAAATTTCTCCCAAAAGTAGTCTCGGAATTCCATCTGAACCAGCCTTTGGTCCTTCCGACCTACTTTGCGAACTTCCAGAATAAAGGAGAGTGTACCCAACATTCTCTGGATGTTAAAAGAGTTTTATGGTTCTACATCAACAGAACTAAAGAGATCCGCAAGTCAAAGCAACTCTTTGTCTCGTTCAGCATGGCCTGGCTGGGTCAGCCTGTTGCCATCAGGTGTATCTCGGCATGGCTGGTAGCATGTCTCTGTCATTGCTACTCCATGGCACAGGTTAAGCTGGAAGGCAGGGTATATGCCCATTCTATCAGAGCAGTCACAGCATCTCTGGCAGAAATGCGGAACATGCCCAATGCAGACATCTGCAACGCAGCTGCTTGGAGCTCCGTGCACACGTTTGTGAAGCACTATGCTTTGGATGTCCATGCCAGACAGCATCCATCCTTTGGCAGGACAATCCTTAATGGACTCCTATCCTGAGTGAGCTCCTCTCTCTCATGCTGCCCTTCTCGGGGGATTATTTTAGCTTGGTACTCTCCCATCAGTGTGAATAAGTAGTGGAGACTTTATGTCCAGGAAGATATGAAAATTACGTACCTACCGTAATTCTTAATCTTCCTGGATGAAGTCTCCACCACTCATCACCCACCCCCTATCTTCCGAGCTCACTTATCTGTTTTTGGTCTTCACTCCCTTGATGGCTGGGTTGGGCTGTGAAGACTCTTATTCTGTTGACCGTTCTTATACAGGTCATTCGGACTATCTTGTGTCCAACATAGGTTAGTTTCACTAGGTTAGGTTACGCTGCACCACCTCGGTAAAAGGTACTGAGGCGGTTGAGGGTAGACTCGATATCTATATGGCTAATCCAGTCTTGCAGTGCTGCATCCACATGGCCTTACGTTGATGCCTGCCCTCCTGAAGATTTTTGGCTTCCGCTTGATCCTAGCGCCTCCGGCATAGTTCCCATCAGTGTGAATGAGTGGTGGAGACTTCGTCCAAGAAGATCAAGAATTACGGTAGGTATGTAATTTTCATTTTTCAGTTCCTCAGTTGCTGATTTTTCCTTTCTCAAGACATTAAAGTTTCCAGTCTTATTAAACAATTGATGTCTTGTCTCACCAGCTATTAAAAAAACATTATTGATTGATTAATTAGTTTTATTTCCTGGACAGAAAGCTGATTTTGGTGTAAAATTATTACTCATAACTTGTTCTGAGTTCCTTATTTTTGTTAGTTTTTCTCCCAACTACTGTCAGTGCCCTGATCCACCAGAATCCCTAGCCTCATCACCCAACCATTCCCAGGACTTAACCTACTCCAGTTGAACCATGGCTTCCCCCCTTCCCCACATGGTGAGGAAGTCAGACTGGGACCAGGTCCCGGTTGTGACCAAATTCATGACTGGAGCAGAGCCAGGTCAGTGGGTGTGGGACCAGGTGGATGCTGGAATCATCCTGCAACCAAATCATTGGTGGCTGCCTCGGGAAGGTGGGTAAGCCAATAGGAAAACTGGTGGAAAAACACCCACCAGTCTGCCACATAGATGACGGAGCCAATTTCCACCTATCCCAGACACCTCCAAAAACCTGGTATCTTCTGTTCTGCTATTGCCAACTACGGATGTTTCCCAGTGACGGGTGGTGTGGTCTTAGCTGCTAGGACTAAGCCGTATAGAGGAACCCGATGGCCAAGCATAACTAGTTGGGAAGCTTCGAATAAGTATGCGTGTGTCTGGTATAGCGGGGGTATATGCACTTGTTTGTAATACATTGTTAGTTGGTTAATAAAGAAAAATAAAAGGATTCATTTTATAATAATTTCAGTTCTGAAATTTGATGACATCAATTGAGTGGAGGTCCTACATTTAAACTTGTAGTATGAGTTTTTGCTCAACTGATGTTACTGAGTTGTGGAACTGATCAGGAATAATAAAATTAACAGGAGGGAACAAGGTAGCATCACTGAAGAACCCTAAAAGAGAAAAAGAAACAATTATTTCAAGGCAAATGAAAATGTGCATAAAATTACAGAGGCTGGTATGAGTTCTAAGGGGAGAGCAATGAACCACAAAATGTCCCATTCTTGGTGCAGAGTGCATGCAGTATAGGCTTTTGTGCTGCCACAAGGGCCAACAGTGCATGCACTGAGGTGCAGATATCCTGTGCTTCACTGCTACCTCCTCTGCTGATCCCAGCATTTTGTGGACAGCCAGGAAGGGAGGGGAGTTGAGTTCTTAGGAATCCTGTGCCCCTCCACTGTTACCAGAATGTAGTGGCCAGTCGGGCAGCAGAGGAGTTTGGGAGTTCTTTAGCTCAAAAGCCATGACAACCCCAACACCAAGTAATGGGTCATATTGCTAGCCAGGATTTTAAAAGTTGTGCCAGGGCTGAATGGGGATTAAAATGCTGAGTTGGCAAGTATGGAATTTTGTTAGTGAAGCCCAACAAGGGAGCTTAGAAGAGGATATCTTTGGGGACTGGTGCTGAATACTGAATGGCTGAAGTTATATCTTTAATAAACATTATTAAAAATATTTTCCATTTACATGTTCCAGTTCATCCTCACAGTTCCAACCCTTGCTACACACAACTGAAACATTAGCCAGCTCTAGCTGACAACATCAAACACTTGTTTGGAATGTTAGTCACAGTTCTGCTGAGGCCAATTGCGATGTCCTTCGCGCTGGTGGGCTAAGCCCCTTTTCTTAGAGTGAGACACTGTACATCGAAAGAGATAAATGCATATCATTTGTGCCAAGAGAATATGAAGTATCACATCTACTTACAGTTCACTGCTGATCTGAACCATGAGAATATGTAGTGACCATTCCACAATTTCCAGCTGTTCTATCGCAAAAGAATATGCAGAGACCATTTTTCCATTCACATCATTTTTCTGCTAAGAGAATATGCAGTATCCCTTTTATAGTTCACAACTGTTCTATCCCAAGAAATTATGCAGTATCCTTTCATAGCCCACTGCTGTTCTATCCCAAGGAAGTATGCAGTATTCCTTTTACAGTTTGTAACTGTTGTATCCCAAGAAAGTATGCAGTATCCCTTTTGCAGTTCAGAACTGTTGTATCCCAAGAAAATATACAGTATCCCTTTTACAGTTCATAATTGTTCTATCCCAAGAAATTATGCCGTATCCCTTTACAGTTTTGACTGTTCTATCCCAAGAAATTATGCAGTATCCCTTTAATGTTCATGAATGTTCTATCCCAAGAAATTATGCAGTATCCCTTTACAGTTTATCACTGTTCTATCCCAAGAAATTGTGCAGTATCCGTTTTACAGTTCAGACTGTACTATCCCAAGAAATTATGCAGTATCCCTTTTATAGTTCAGAACGGTTCTATCCCAAGAAAATATACAGCATCCCTTTTACAGTTCATAATTGTTCTATCCCAAGAAAGTATGCAGTATCCCTTTTATAATTCACAGCTATTCCATCTCAAGAACCTATGCAGTATCCTTCTACAGTTCACAGCTTTTCCATCCCCAGAAATTATGCAGTATCCCTTTTACGGTTTTTAACTGTTCTATCCCAAGAACCTATGCAGTATCCCTTTTACTGTTCTTAATTGTTCTATCTCAAGAAAGTATACGGTATCCCTTTTACAGTTCTTAATTGTTCTCATCCAAAAACCTATGCAGTATCCCTTTTACAGTTCATAGCTGTTCCATCCCAAGAAAGTATGCAGTATCCCTTTTACAGTTCTTAATTGCTCTATCCCAAGAACCTATGCAGTATCCCTTTCATAGTTCACAGCTGTTCTATCCCAATAAAGTATGCAGTATCCCTTTTATAGTTCGTAACTGTTTTATCCCATAACCTATGCAGTATCCCTTTCATAGTCCACCGCTGTTCTATCCCAATAAAGTATGCAGTATCCATTTTACAGTTCTTAACTGTTCTATCTCAAGAAAATATGTAGTTTCCCTTTTACAGTTCTTAACTGTTCTATCCCAAGAACCTATGCAGTATCCCTTTCATAGTTCACAGCTGTTCTATTCCAATAATCTATGCAGTATTCCTTTCATAGTCCACAGCTGTTCTATCCCAAGAAAGCATGCAGTATCCCTTTTACAGTTCTTAACTGTTCTATCCCAAGAACTTATGCAGTATCCCTTTTACAATTCAGAACTGTTCTATCCCATTCAAGAACAGACCAGGGGAGCCAGAGGGCTGGCCGAGGGGAGGGGTGAAGGATAGAGTGCTCACAGAGCTGCTCTCCTTCTCTAGGGGAGGGCTGGGTGTGTATCCGGCACTTAGAAACTCCTGGCAGAGGCTGGGATAGCAGTGCCACTTACAGTTCAGAGCTGTTCTGTTGCGCACTATCCCTTTAACAGGTGTAGCTGTTCTCTACCCAGAGGATTTGCAATATGCCTTTTACAGTTCATATTGTTCTCTGCCAAGAGGATATGCAATATCCCTTTTATTCTTTAGAGTTGTTTTTTTACTGAGAGAATATGGAGTATTCATTTTGTAATCCATGTTTGTTCTATAACAAGATAATACAATATCCATTTTATTGTTCACCAGTGCTCTGTCAAGAAAATATGCAACATGCATTTTACTGTTCACAGCTGTTTTACACCAAAAGAATATGCACTGTCCCTGTTACTGTTCACAGATGGTCTCTGTCTAGAGAATATGCAGTACCCATTATTGTTTACAGATGTTCTCTAACAAGAGAATATGCAGTACCTGTTACTGTTCACAGATGTTCTCTGTGGAGGGAATTTGCAGTGTCCATTACTACTCACAGATGTTTTTGCCAAGAGAATATGCAGTGCCCATTACTGTTCACAGATGTTCTCTGTCAAGAGAATATGCAGTGCCCGATACTGTTTATAGATGTTCTCTGTCAAGAGAATATGCAGTGCCTGTTACTGTTTAGAGATGTTCTCTGTTAGAATATGCAGTGCCTGTTACTGTTCACAGATGTTCTCTGTAAGGAGACTATGCACTATCCCTGTTACTATTCACAGATGTTCTCTGTCAAAAGAATATGCAGTGCCTGTTACTGTTTATAGATGTTCCCTGTTAGAATGTGTAGTGCCTGTTACTGTTCACAGATGTTCTCTGTGAAGACACTATACACTATCCCTTTTACTATTCACAGATGTTCTCTGTCAAAAGAATATGTAGTGCCTGTTGCTCTTTACAGATGCTCTCTGTCAAGAGAACATGCAGTGCCTGTTACTATTTACAGATGTTCTCTGTCAAGAGAAAAGGCAGTGCCCATTACTGTTTACAGATGTTCTCTGTCAAGAGAATATGCAGTGCCTGTTACTGTTCACAGATGTTGTCTGTCAAGAGAATAGACGGTGCTCATTACTGCTTGCAGATGTTCTCTGTCAAGAGACTATGCAGTGCCTGTTACTGTTGACAGATGTTCTCTGTCAAGGCAATATGCAGTGCTCATTACTGTTAATAGATGTTCTTTGTCGAGAGAATATGCAGCGCCCGTTACTCTTCACAGATGTTCTCTGTCAAGAGAATATGCAGTGCCTGTTACTGTTTACAGATGTTCTCTATACATAGAGTATGAAGTATTCCTTTTACACTTCACAGTTGTTTACCAATAGAGTATGCAGTAAAGCCAGCCCATAGCACAACAGTAGTGCCACTGCCTGCTGCACCAGTGACTTGGTTTGAGGAGCAAGCTCAGATCACATGTGGACCAGCCAATGAGTGAGGATGAAGCATCCCATGGACTGATCTCCTGTCTCAGGGAAGGGGGACAGGTTGCTCCGCTGGTTGTCTGCCACCTGGAGGAAGCCAGGAGCTAGCACAGTAGGATTATCCACTACATTCTTGTTTGTATAAAATGTTTGCTATTCTACTTCACCTTATTATTTATCACCCTCAGTTATCCAGCATCCTGGATGATCTGCCCAATTTTGCTAGTACAAAAGTAGGTGGATAATTGAGGGTGCACGGCCCAGTATCTCTTTTATATTTCATAGCTGTTTTTAGCTGAATACATATGAATTATCCCTTTTACAGTTCACAGCTATGCTATTCCGAGGGAATGTGCAGTATTCCTTTTAAAGTTTGCAGCTGTTCTACACCATGGGAATATGAAGTATCCATTTTAGAGCTGAGCTGAACATATTTTACTTTACTAGTCAGTATGTGTTATTTATTCTTTAAGCAGTTATTCATTTTCATGGAAGGGCTGCCTGTCAGGGACCATAAAAGTGTTGATAGGAACACTATTAAGTAAAGATTGTGCATGTGGGACTTTTTCATTCCATTTGACATTGAGATTGGCATTTTACTTGTGTGCACTGGGTCCTTAGAACAGTTTCTTAATTCCAGAAATATATATATATATTTTTTTTAAATAATCAAGTCATTCTGAGTATCATCACCAGGCAGTATGTGAGCATATGGTACCCTTTAAAGGAGCCCTGCACTGAACCTGCAAGTCATGTTTCCCAGTAGAAGCTCTTTTATAAGTACTAGCTCTAGGTCTGTTATCATTTCATCTACACAGGCCTTTTAGTAACCACAGTGGTTGTTTCTGACTTACACTCTGGTGGTAAGTACCATTTTTGGAGCTGTATGATGTACTTTATATCCCTTCCAAGAATAGAGTGCTGTAGTAGAACACAGATGTATTGAGACAACAATGTAAAAGCAGAGCAAGGACATAAATTACAGCATCGATTTGTAAAATGGTCCTTTCCAGCTGTGTGTTAATCAGGGACAACCACTGGAATGACTTAAAAGCCTGTATAGATAGAATAATAACATAATTTGAACCAGTAGTTAAAAAAATAACACTTCAACTGGGACAAATAGTTTCAGGTTCAGCGTGGTTCTCCTTTAAGGGCACGGAATGGTTTACCGTATGGATTGTGCTTATGCAGGGGTATTCTATGGCCACACACTGGGTACTACATTTGAACATAATATGTTTTTCTTTTTCCTTTCTTGCTGTCACTTTTTTTTCCTCCTGGCTTGCTCCCCATCATGCTGCTCCCCCCGCCCCCTCACTCCAGCTTCTCTTGGGACTTACCTGGTCTTTGCTCCTGCTGCTTACCCTCCACAGTTGGGTGGCAGGGAGCATCCTTGACCTGCCAGTTTATTTATTTGGTTTTTGTTTAGTGGGTAAGTACACTAGAAAGTTGAATGCCTATTTTCAGGTATGACCTGAGAGAGTACAAAGCAGGAAGAACAACAATCAACACAATATACAAGCAATTCAGATTACAACAGCTAAATGCATCTCAAAGGTATTTAGTTCTATTGTCCAGTGGCCATGCCAAAGTCACTGGGTATAGGGCCTGAGAGGGGCAGCAGTCATCCATGCCAGCCAGGGGTATCTCTCTCCCCCTTTATGTGCCTCCTTCCTATCCTTGTGGATGGAGAAGCAGTGTGCAGTGACCTCAATGGCAGCAGCATGCATGCTCCCACGTGTGACACACTGGACATCTACCACTTCTCCACTGTCCCTATGCACCAGTCCCCAGCCTTGGCTAGGGGGCAGCGCTGCTCTAAACTCCACAACACTTCCTCCTCAGAGGAGCAGAGTCCTCTTGTGGACATTGGATCCTCCTCCCCTCAGCCAACCCACCAATACCCCAAGTTTGCTTCCACAAGCAGTAGCACTACCACTGTGCTGGTGGGATGGCATTTGTTTTTCTTCTGTGACTGGATTTTTTTTTTATTGAAAATATATATTCTGGGCTGGTCTGCCAGTGCAGTGGTTGGATTTCCGCTTGCGACGACAGCGACCCGGGTTCGTGAATGAGCACGGGTTGCTGGAGGGCTGGCAGGGGGGAGACGGATTGAGTATCCCATGGACAGCTCTCCTTCTCCAGGGGGAGGGTAGGGGACTGGTTCAGTGCCTGCTGACTCCTAGCAGAGGCTGGGAGTATCACAGGATGCACTGCCCAAATGCTAACTAGAGGAGGAGCGGACATCGGCGTATGCTGTGACGCCACTAAGCTGCCTCAAACAGAAAAGGGGAAAAATTGCTTGCTGGCTGCCGGATGACTTCTCTCTGTTCCCTGAGCCTCCAGTGCCTTCCCAGGGCCTTCTGTTCCTCAGCAGCATCCCCGGGCCCTAATAATGTGCGCTGGGGCCATCCCCTCTCCCTGGTGCCTTCCCCCTTGGAGGCGGGGGACCCACCCGGCGAAGGGATATACCGGGATATCCCAGGGATCAGCTGCCATATGAGGACCAGAGGAGGGCTAGGTAAGGACAGCGGGGCTGGAGGGAGCCTGTGGGGCCCGAAGGAGTGGGGGACCAGCGAGCACGGGGGGGGCGGGAAAAAAAAAAAGAAAATATATATTCTAGTAATTATAAAATGATGACTTTTTAGTCACATAATTAATTGGAGATTCAACTTTTAAACATGCTTACATTTCAGTTTGGTGAAAAAGCATTCCCCCAACCCCACACAGAAAATGTGACAGTGCCTCTTTAAATTTTAGATGCTTGCAGAATATATAGTCAGGACAACTATCTAAAGAAATAAACTGATGTTCTGCTGTTTAACTGTAACTGACAGTTACGTTGACATTGACGTATGAGCTCAAATGTGCAATTTCCCATTACCATATACTGTTGCGACTGCAATTCAGCACAGGGAGGTATAAATAGAAAGGGTTAGACACAGAAAAAAGAAAATAGAGGCAAAAAACTTTGTCACATCAATATCCTCAAAAAGCTGACAGGGTCAAGCAAGACGTTTTATTTCCAACTTGACTGGTGGTGTTTGCAGGGCCTGTGAAGAACTCCCTGCAAGAGATTCAGTGTTGTGAACATCTTCGAGGAAGCCATTGTAAAACCATAGCTTAGCCCGTTCAGAGGGGTCAGTACACTAGTAGTCTAACCCTCTTCATCCAAAAGCTGTGTGCTGCATTCCCGACTCTCAGAAGTCATAAGAATATTGTTGAAGTCCATCTCCTTTGATGTAGCAGCTGATGGTCCCTGGAGGGGAGGTGAAAAAGGAAAATGGGGGACAAAATCCTTTTTGGTACCAGTTAAGATGCCACTAGGACGATAGCTGACATGGACAGTTACTGGTGTTGTAGAGCTACTATTACCTGCAAATGGCACTGTAGGTCCAATTCATAGGGGCTACATTTCCAGGCCTACTTCCCTATGTATTAGGAACAGAGCAGTAAGCCTGCATTTCTGAATTTTTCTTTGCAGACATTGCATTGTGTTGCAGAATATCACATTTGTAGAATTCACGTGAACAGCAACTGGAAAGCACTTACTATTACAATTCTTTTTCAGATTCCTGGTTTCCCAATGAAGACGTGGATTTGGTGGGTTTCCACAGAAAACAAAAAAGTGCAGTGATTCATCTAAATTGTTTATGCATGTGGGGGGGGGGGGCAATAACCCTCAAAGTGTTTCGCCTTACAAGGGATGTTTCTCATTTTACCCATTACAAATGCGTGGTCTTGGACCGTCCATCAGAGTAGCAACAGATTTGCTGCTTATGATACCAGTAGCCTGGGTTACAGTCACAACCCAAGCCAAGGGTGCCTGGAGGGCTAGCAGGAAGAAGACTGAGTGTCCCAGGGAATGTTACTCTCCTTTGGTAAGAGAGATCAGTGCAGCCTGCTGTGTTACAAAAGGAACCACCTGGTTGACCATACATGGGAAGGAAGCTGGGCCAGCTAGGGCTAAATGTTTACAGCAAAACTGCCAAGTCTTTAGGGGTCATAATTCTGGGATGGTGGATGCACTTCCACCACAGAAATATCTTTTTGTTCACAGTGCAAAATGTCCCTTTTGATCCTTAATCCATTTTTCTTTAAACATACGTAACTCATATATAACTCGGGCAAAATGACACTGTAACAAACTAAAGGAAATAGAAGGGCCACGTGAAGGAGGGAGAGGAACATAAAATAGTAAAAATGTGAAACTGTTTGTACGCCATTCTTCTGAATGATAATAGTCATGGTAAGTAAAAAAAACAAAGTGAAGGCTCCATTTTGGGATCTAAGAAACCCCCTCAAATCACTTAAAATTTGTTTCCTGGAAAGCCAGCCCAGTGGCATGGAGGGCTGAGGCGCTATGAGCTTTACCTCCTGCCTTGCTCTAACTTGGGTTTGGGAATGGACTCAGATTGCTCTGAGGCTGGAAGGGAGAGGGAGGATTGAGCATCCATAGGACTGCTCTCCTCCCTTGGGGAGAGGGTTTGCAAGGCTTGCTGTTGGACTGCCACCCAGTGGCAGCGGAGCGGCAGCACATGTGACACCACAGGGGTAGGAAGGGAACCCACGAACAGGACGCTGGGGGCATCTCTGCAGTGGTTGAACTCGCACATTGCACCCGCTGCATGTATGTGGACCCTGGGCAAAAAACAGTGGAACCCTTCCCCCAGCTTCAGGATGATGATTGACTCCTCTCAAGCCTCTCACTGGTGACCGGGTACACCCACCTGTCCTGTGGCAGAGGACAATGGCGGAAAGGTAAGTCCCAGGGAAGCCAGGTGACAGAGCTGGGGTTGGTCAGTCGGAAGTGGGTAGCTGGGGCAGAAAGGCGATAAACAGAATATGGGGAAAAAATTTGCTTACAGGGTCTGAGACTCTACCAGATCCAGCACACTTTAAGCCCCAGAGCCAGCATGTGTGTGGGAGCAGAGACACAAGTGTTGTGTATCTTGATGTAAATATGAGCTTCTGTACTCGGGGGAAGGATCTTGTGGGCGAGGGCAGAAAAAGACAGACATTTCCTAAAGGATGAAGCCACCCACTTAGGACAAGCAGACCTCTGGTCCTCTCTCCACCTAACCATTATCTTCTTCTATAGGGGAGTGTCAAGGAGTGGAGGGCTGGCCCTAGATGAGGCCCTTCTGATTGGGGGGGGGGGGATAAGCCCTCCATAGCCAGGGATCTAAGGGAATGGTGCCTGGGCATAGATGTGACCCCTCTAGCAATGTCACTGGGTGAGTACTGGGGTAGGTGGAAGGTGATCTGTGAGGAGACTGAGGTCAATAAAATATACATAAAAAGAGAAATGATGTATTGCTGACTCACAGTGTTAACTCAGAGCAGCAAAATGTCAAATTCTGAACTTTAGCAAGGCCTTCAACACTGTGCCACACAGGAGACTGATTAGGAAATTGAGTAGCGTAGGGGCAGGATCCAAAGTGGTGAACTGGGTTAGAAGCTGGTTCATGGATAGGCAATAGAAGGTGAAGGTTACTGGCACTCACTGTAATGATGGGAGAGTGACCAGCAGGGTGCTGCAGGGCTCAGTACTGGGACCGGTCCTCTTCAATGTCTTCATAAGTGACATTGCAAATGAACTGGAGGGGAAGGTTTGCCTTTTTGCAGATGATACCAAAATCTGTACTAGGGTGCACACTCAGAAGGGGGTGGAGAGAATGTGCTGAGATCTTGGGAAACTCCAGGAGTGGTCAATTGCATGGCAGTTGGTGTTCAATGCCGAAAAGAGCAAAATCGTGCACCTAAGGCATAGAAGCCCAAGAACTGAGTACCGGATGGGGGGTAAGGAGGTACTGTCAGTCACTAAGCAGTAAAGGGACCTTGGGGTTAGTATATCTGATGACCTCAAAGCATCACAGCAGTGTTACCATGCAGTGGGTGGGGTCAGTAGGATGCTGGGATGTATAGGGAGAGGTTTATCTCCAGTCGGAGGAGGGAGGAGGTGTTGCCGCTATATCGCTCACTAATGGGATGCAGTATAGTGCTGTGGCTTAGGGCACTGAGCTGCAAACCTGGAGACCTGGGTTTGAATCCTATATCCCCCACTTCCATACTGTGAGACCCTGAGCAAATCACTTAACTTCCTTGTGCTCCCAGGTCGCACCTGGAAACAAGCTTCAGCTTAGTGTGCCTTTAATGGTTAAACAATTTCCCCTTTCCTAATGATATCCCGCCTGGAGTATTATGTCCAGTTTTGGGGGTTGCACTTCAGAAAAGACATAGACAAGGTAGAAGCAGTCCAGTGGAGGGCAACTAAAATGTTGAAAGGGTTGCACCCAAAGCCCTATGAAAACAGAGAGAGGAATCTCAACATGTACACCCTGGAAGACAGGAGCTGGAGAGGGGACATGATAGAAACCTTGAAGTACCTCATAGTGGTGAACAGGGTGCAGGAGGGGAGTAACTTTCTAATGAACAAGAGACCAGAACCAGAGGCATGGGATGAAGCTGGAGGGGGGAAGTTTAAGAGGATGTGAGAAAGTACTACTTCACTGAAAGAGTGGTAGATGCCTGAAACAGACTGCCAACAGAAGTGTTGGAGGTGAAAACAAAAAGGGGTTTCAGGCATGCGTGGGACAGACATGGGGTATATTAGAAAATGAGCTAGGAGGAGAAAGGGTTGCTGGAGAACAGTTAGGTTCTGCGCAGACAGACTTGTCAGGCACCATCCTGGAAGACTAGGTGGGCCACGTGGTTATTTTCTGCCAACAAGTCCTATGTTTCTATTATGCCTCTTAATTGCTATGAATTTTGCATAGTGCTCTGATTTTCACACTCAAATTTATCCTTGTTCTGCATAGGTTTACTGATGTTCTTCATAAAGTTATAACTATTTCTGGACACACAAACTGTTAAATCATTGAACTAAGTTGGTAGAAACACTCCTTATCATTAGCTATATGGGCCCCACTATTTGTATACAAATAATTGTTTAAAATAAGAAAGTGCTACAAATTCTGGCCCTGTGCTATGATTTCTGAAGGGCACTGTTATGATTTTTAATGCTGAGAGGTTGAGAGGTATGGTTTCTATAATAATTGTTTTTTTCTAAATAGCAATTAAATTTGCATAAATAGAACAATTGCTTCCACAGTATCTGAATGTGTACCTCCATAATACGTTGATGTTTCCCACAGTGCAGTTTTGGGAAAAAAGAGTAAGAGGTACGGGTGGCCCAGTCTTTTTGTGCTGTACAATAGCTCTCCAAATGAGGGAAATTTGGCCAGGACACATGAGAAATCCTCCCTACTCTTCTAGAGAAGTACCATGGGACCTTTAAGGTCCCCCTTAAAAGGCAGACCGAGCCTCATTTTAATATCTCATCTGGAAGATGGTGCCAGTGATAACTACATCACTGGCATGGATTCTTGCAACCAAAGGGAGAGTAGCCACTATAGAGATAGCACTTCCTGTGTTCACTGGAGGTCTCCCATCTGATTACTTACCAGGCCCAACCTTGTGTAGCTTGTGGGACCTGACAGGGTCAGGTTCCAAGGTGGTATGGCTGCATCAAAAACTTCCCAAAAATTCAAAGAGGTCCTGATGCTTTTGGAAACCTTGGACATTATTTTAAGATACATTTTATTTATTTTTCATCTATTTAATTGTCAATCATTCTTTATATCTATGCACAGTAATTTGAAAACAGCATCAGGGTCTCTAGAGTTTCAGTTTAATTTTCAATTACAATGGGCCCTATGCACAAAAAACAAAAGTGCCTATGTGCTGCATATCCGAGGCGCATAGGCAACCCTAAGTTGGAATGCTGCACAGGAGGGGTCCCACAGACCCCCAGCAGCATTCAAGAAAGGCATGCAAGGCAGTTACATGCTGGATCCCCAGCTGCGTGGTCAGTAATGTGCCGCCATCCCCCGTGGCACTGACAACACCATGCCCTGGCCCCATACTGGACAGTCAATGCCATGGCTATGGATGGCCAGCAGCACATCCCTCTGGACACCTCCTTGACCGCCGGCCATCCAACTGATGCTTGGAGTGCGCTGCCTATTTATAGGGGTGCGCTTACAACATCAGTTGGATAGCCAGCAGCTGAGGAGGTAGTGAAGAAGATGCACTGGCCATCCATTGCTCTGCACCGACCTTCAGGTATGGGTGGCGATGGCTAATTGTTGGTGCCATGGGGGGCATTGACCACCAATTAAGGTACGGGGTTCTGGGTTTGGGTGTCGGAGTCAATAGGCGGCATTACCATGCAGCCAGGGAACAGGGAAGCTCTTTGTTTTGGGAGGGGGATTCAAATTCCATCACCAGGACAGGGCACCAGTGTGTGTTGGGGGGGATGACAATTACATCCATGGGACTGGGGCTCTGATGTGTGTTGGGGGGTGGTATACGGAATGGGGCGTGGGTCCTGCTGGTGGGGATTTGTCTGTGCATGGGTGCGGTGCCACAGGGGCTCAGGCAGGGAGGACCACTGGACAACTGGGCCTGGCTGCATGGGTCTGGGTTCCTGTGGTAGCTATTCACGCACCCGGACCCGCACCTTACCGCACAAGTGATCCACTCTGGGACCCAGGACAGGCATCCAATTGGATGACCGCATGGGCTAGCTACTCCACCCCCTGCTGCCCTGCACAGTCCTGTGCACTGGGGGATGGGGCCACGGACAGGTGGGCGAGTTTGTGCATACCGGCATGTTTGCACCTGTCCACAGGTGCATAGCTATGCTGTGGGGTATGCACCTCTGATGCATACTTTCTGCCTGTTAGTGCACAGGCACCAATATTATTAAGGGATAAAAACCACTGAGCAAGACTCATCTGCCTCTAGTGGCTGTCAGGTTATCTACTCTATCTACCTCTGATGTCATAATTGTCTACTTGTTACATCACAAAATACCATAATCGCCTGCATGTGGCACCATAAGAATTTCCACAGCAACAGTTTCTGATGTCACAAGCAGTGGACTATGATGGCAGGGTGAGACAAGCAGCTAGAGCAATGATACTGTTTTCCTGTTGGTGTGCACCATTACAAAGAAAAAGGGGGATCAGAACCTAGAAAATGCACAAAAGATAAGGGTGAGATTTTTCTCAGTATGATGGGGCTGATTCTCAAATATAATTTATTGGGTCACAAAATGGGGAGCAGCGAGGCACCCTCTTACGTCAAGCAGGAAAACCACTATTCACAAACTGAACTTATACCTCAGGAGGAGTTCCCCCAGTGCATAAATCAGAATGTAAATGAGGCAGGTCAGCAGTTACTGTGTGGAGATTAAGAAGCTATGCTTTTCTGCACTGGTGTAGTGCCATGCACAAACATACATGTGAGTGTGCACCGGGAAGACAAACATGTGAGTGTACACCAGGGAGACAAACATGTGAGTGTGCCAAAGGAAAACTTGTCCCCTATCCCCCACCACCATTGTGGCCATCAGAGGAAAGAAAGTGCCTCTGTTCCCAAGTGCTGGATGAAAGTGATATTATTGCACACTGGAGGGTTGGGTGACATGGGGGTCTTGAGGGGCCATCATTCTATGTTTCTGTGTTCTTTGGTCCCTTTATCCATGACAGTGTGCACCACATCAGCATCCTGGGAATGGTCCCCTTCCCCATTTGACCCATTTTTTAATGCTTGCTTGTGGGCCATATTCTGTGCTCTACTTCCCGTCCTGGTTTGTGGCCAAGCAGTCTAGGGTGGTGGATTAGGGCTCCAGTCACTTTGAGGGCATGGGCTCAAATCCTGCTACTGTCAAGTACTCTGTTTTTTAAAAATTTAGTATGCTTTATATTCCCCTTCTTTCTTGGTCTGCCCTGATCAGCTTTCATTTCCTTACAGCCCTTTCACCTGCCATCTTACAGCCTGCTACTGTCAGTGCCTTCTGGTTTACCCCCCCACCACGGTGAAGCCTCCCGAATACTCCTTTATATTAAACAGGGGTAGATACGATGGACCTAGAGCCCTTCCTATACTTAAATTATTATGCTACTATGTCTCTGATTGTCTGGCGACATTGCCCCTTCTCTGCACGAGCACACTTTGATGTGAGCTGATGTGGAAGGTGTGTGCGACCATAACTCCGGGGGTCACAGGCATGGGACAGGCACAGATTCTTTGGTGCAATGATTTTGCAGCAGTCCACCGCGGAATCAGGTCTGATGTTTTTCTGAAGATTTCCCTGTGATGCCAGAAGCTTTCTAAAATATCAGAAGTGTATCTCCCCTGGGTTGTCACTAGTAGTGGAAGTGGGGAGGGAAAATGGGTTATAGAAAACAATATGTTTTGTTCTTTCCATGCCCCTGGCACGCCACTCTTTCTGTCCCTGAAAGAACTGTCTTTCTTCAAGACTCGCCCTTCACTGCCTCCATTGATGTTTAGCTCCTCAGTGCCTCTGGGGGTCTGGTATATCCCTGCCATGCCTCTCCCCTGTGGCCGTCAGGAGAAAGAAAGTGTTTCCATGTTCTGGGGTGCCAGATGGGGGTGGTGGCATGCTGTGCTGGAGGGTCAGGTAGCATATGGGTACTTGAGGGACCATCACTAGGCATGACTGAGTGGCCTGTTTTTCATGTTCTGTGGTCCCTCTGCCCATGGCACCAAAGTACCACCAGAAGATGCTCTTGGAGCAGTGCACTGTTGCACCCTCCCCAGGAGGACAGTGTTTTCATGGATGCTTCACCACCTTCTCTGCCAGCCTCTGTTACTGCTGTTCTGTGCTCAAGGTGCACACTTAGTTGCCATCTTGCTTAGTGGCTGCCTACTGCTCTGCGCCACTGACCCAGCCTAGAAACAACTTTTAAAACAATTTCTTCTGTAATTTTTTTTCTTCCTAGAAAGACGATCAACTTACAGCAACAAACAAAATTAAAAATCAATCATTTTAAACCAAAAAATAAGCACCTATTATTGATTCTTAAACAATATACACACACAAAATAATCCTGCAGGACAAGCAGCAATTAAGTCACTTTACTGTAAGGTTATACACCACAATAAAACCGCTCATGGCAATTTTTTGTCCTTTTGGAGTTTTATGATAACATTTCATTTGAACAAAAATAATCTTCTACAAAAAAAGTATTCAAACAAGTATAGATACAGTATACTGATAGGTTTCTGCTTTATATTCTGTTCTTGTTAACGTTTGTACAGTGCGTAAGATGTCCCATTTTTTCCCTGCTATATTGCACAAAAAAACAAAATCAGCAACTAGTATTGTAGGCAACAATATCGCTAGTCAATACATGAAGGTGGGAAGAGGCAGCAGTCTGTTTTGTGGAACAGTCCGTTATTGGTAGCCTGTTTCTGTTACTGGAGAAGTCTCTACAGGTAGCGGTGCTACTTTGATCAATTTTCAGATATGGCTAAGTGCCTTACTGGATGGAGGCAGACTTCTAGAACACTCCTTTGGTGAGCAGAGTCCCATCACAGTCACCTTTTTTGTCTGCGTAATGTAGCCATCATTCTCACCCAACCCTTAAAAGTCCTGCCCAAGAGGTGACATTGCTTTAAATGTGGAAGTGGGAGCGTCTCCGCTGTACTTCTAGTCCCCTAAGTGCACTCCTTGTGCCTGAGGTGCAGTTTCCCCATCCCCCTGTCTGCACGTGTCTGTGCCTCCTTTCCACCACCTACGGGTGGACGCTTTGGAACGTTGAGTTAGTAGTCAGTCACTATTGCCAGTTGTAGAATTAGTGCACCGAGAAGAATGGCAGAGGAGCTGAGGTAAATGGAGGCGGTGTCGCATGTTTCATCTGCAGCATCACACTTGGGCTGCTCACACAGGATACCCTTGTAACCACTTGGGCAGATGCACCTCTGGTTCTGGTGGCAGGTCCCCCCGTTCTGGCAGATGAGCAGCTCATCACAGACATTAGCTGGGGAAAGAAGGAGAAGAGAACAGTTAAGCAAGACATGATACGAGGACAGATTGGACGTTCTCAAATTGCTAAGTCCAGAGAAGAGAAGACTGAGAGGGCGTGCTCACGGTGTTCCGAATACTAAAGGGGATAGACAGCCTGGAGTATACACAGATATTCAAGCTGGTGGGTGCAAGCAGAACCAGAAAGTATGCACGCTAACCTGTGAGGGGAGGGAGGGAGGTAGCAGGATAAGGGAAAATGTTAGAAAACATTACTTCACACAGATGATGTTTAACATGTGGAATAGAGTATCCATTGAGGTTGTGGAAGTGAGCACTGTTCAGGCTTTTAAACAGGACTACAAAGATTCCTCAGGACAATGACAATGAAACTGAAGTTTACACAGCATGAGTATGGGTTAAGTTCTGGCTGTTAAACTTGAATATGTGTCCATACTCAAATTAGGTATGTAGTAGGAGGGGCAGAAATGTTGGTCCATAGTTCCCATCAGTTATCACTAGACCATGTTACTATGCAGGCCATAATATACTAAATGAAACCTTCAGTGCCATTAAAAAGGGAATCCGTGGCTTGTCTGTTAATATTAACTACAAGACTCCTTGCCCCTTGATTTAGAAATTGACCTTACAGCGTTGGCTGGTTTTATATGTAGAGTACTGAATAATATAAACCAAGAAACATCCTAGTTGTTAGGTGGCGCCATTTCTTCACACTGGGAAACCCTCTGTAATGTCAGTGCCGCCAAACCAAATGCTGGTGAGGCACTAACATCACAGAGAGTGCCCTGTCAGGAACAAAAGGCACAGCCTAGCCAAAGGCCGTTGCTTCAGTGTATATGTAACAACTCTCTCCAGCCACACATGGGCAGGGGGTAGATTACTAGAAGTGCCACTCCCAGAGAAAACTCACTGGAAGTGAGTCTGACTTAGTAAGTCCAGTGGGCAGAGCTTAATGACAGAAAGGAGGGTACCAGGGTGCCCTCCAGATATACTCTGCCCAGAGGTGGCAGGGACCTCACTCTTCACAGCTGTGTATGGATCCATACTTTGAGACCAAATAAACTTGACACCCTGTCACCTGGCAGCCTCTAAGGACAGGCACAAGATTGCAATGGAGATCCAAGGGAAGGGATCTGGAGACATTTAGTATAGCTTGCTACTAATTCTGGGGAGTATGTAGTGGGCACACTGGGAGGGTGTAAGAACCCTGATGGGCATTCCCTCAAGGGGAGTCTCTGGCAGCCTTGTAACACAGGATGGGTCCCACAAAAGAAGGGTTGTCATCTTTGGGGGCATTTGTGGTCTGTGCCCAAGAGATGCTGCCATTCGAGCTGCTGATGAAGAGAGACTGGGTAAGAGAGATGAAGCTGCCGACTAAGGTAGGATATATGTCTACACTGTGTACAAGAGATCCCAAGCTCTGATGGATATCAGAGTTACTGCCTCTGACAGAGGGCTGGGGAGATTGCCAGCCACTGCCAGTAGGCAGACTGGCATATGCACTGCTGTGCCCATCATGCCATCTGGTTAGTAGGGAGAAGCTGATATGAGCCACTCAGTACAGGGGTAGCCTATGATTTCCAGCGGGAAGCCTGACCTGATAAAGAAAGGCTGTCCTCGGGACCAAAGGACCGGTGGATGCCTGTCAGTGAACTGAAGTTCGAGTGTGATGTCCTTACAGCAGAGATGCCTCCTACAGCTATGATGCCAAATTTGTGTAAAATGGTGAAACCCTAAAAGCTAATAGCACAGTGGGATAAACTTACAAAGTTATGCAAAGTAGAACAGGTTCTGACCTGAGGTATAACGACACCCACTGGTGTGTAAAAAGAGGAACAGGAGGGGTTGTGTGGCTTCTGGTGTAAAAGGAGGGTAAAACCTTTACTGAGGGACTGAAGATCTTGACATTTATCAAAGACAGATATAGAAGGCAGTATAGTGCTGTGGTTTAGGGCTCTGAGCTGCAAACCTGGAGACCTAGGTTTGAATCCCAATACTGTGTGACCCTGAGTAAGTCATTTAACAACCTTTTGTTCCTAGGTAGCACCTGGAAACAAGCTTTGACTTAGTTTGCCTTTCCTGGTTAAACAATTTCACCTTTACCACTTGTCTGGGAACAGATTAGAACAAATCTGAACAGTGCTAACCAGGAGTGTATAAGTACTGCATTTCTGTGTGTAACTGAACATGTCAGTAAAGTGTGACTACTGCTTTAACCACTGTGCAGTTGGATTTTTCTTGTCAAAGCAGAGATCTGAGCTGAGCTCACTCCAAGACTGGGGAAAAATGTAGGGTGTATGATTAGCAGAGAAATCTTCTAGCGAGCTATCCATCTTATCCCTAGACACAGGGGTCTCCTTGGGCTATCCTCATGCAAAACACAGCTGAGTGAACACTACAGCAGCTGCTTATGTAAAACTTAATGAACAGTAGAAGAGGTTGCATATATTAACATTTAGACCACTGACAATGAACCTTGCTGGCCTGTAGAGTCATTTTCTAAATCAGATATAAAGAGTCATGCAGTTAACTTTACCAAGCAAGCCATACATTTCCTTTAAACAAAATGGAGAGTCCATTCTTTACAAAGACATATAATTCTGATATAGCTACTCCGAATCAGACATCCCTTCCCCCTGTAAAGTACCTCAGGGCTTCAGCAATGCTGTTGTAAAATCTGACCCAGGTTGTCTTCAGCTCTGTCCACCTAAAGGGAGAGAGGGATAGCCTTTCTCCACATTGTTCACTAGTTTCCATTTTGATCAATTCCCTCAGGCTGGTTATTTACTCATCACCATTCCAGCATTCACCTGCTACTACTGTGAAGTATGAGTAAGCTTTCATCAAGCAGTTTTCTTCAGGTTTTGTCAGTGTTCATTGAAGTGTCTGCTGTTGTACAAGAAGACCAACAAAAAAGGAAAGAAATCTGGCTGTATGTAGCACCTTTCATACAAACTGTATTGCAAAGTGCTTTACAATCCAAAGGAAAGGGGGAGAAAATGTTGCTGTCATTCTAGGTAAATGTGGAGATTTATAACATGGGCTTCAGAAACTGAGGTACCTGATTGGTACAAGCCCATCAGGTGACCGTTGATTAAACCATGATATATGCACAATAAGTGGTGAAGTGTCTGCCCTGAGTGATCATTGAGTGGACCAGATCTTGGTTTTGTGACAAAACCTGCAGTCTGAGTGGCGGCCATTAGTATCCTTGCTAACAGAGCAAGGGCTGAAGCCTGTCATCTATGGCTGCCCTGTTGAATGTGTGTCACTGTGTGGGTCTGTACCAATCAGGTCCCTCAGTTTCTGAAGCCCAAGTTATAAGACAGTGTCATGGTTCCTGCTGCAGATGTGTGACAAGGAGTTTGGAAGTGCAAGTACACTGTCCTGTCTCTCGTTGTCTGTCTTCCCACCCACCTGCTGCGTGGACCTCTGGGAACCGTACGCAGTGTCAGGTTTGTGGTGGTGTCCCTCTCTCACTCAAGTTCAAGGCAACATGCCACAGTGTGAAAACTGCTGTCTTGCTCTCTTTGTGTGTGTGTGCACAAAAGCAATAGTTCACGAGAAAAGAGACACTGCATGCTCTGGAGGCAGTCAGGCAGAATTGCGAGCTAGATAAGCGAGAGCGAGAGAGCAGCTGTCAGCAGTTATCTTGCAGTCTGCCCCCCCACCCTGACACTGGTGTTCCTGAAGTAAGTGGCATGTGACCCCTGCAGTAAGATCCACAGACATACCAAGCATGAGACCAGGAGCAGCAGTGACAGAAGACACTGGGAGGTGAAACAGTGAATGCTGACAGGTAATGGGGCACACAGACTGAGAACTGCTGAGGGGGAACAGAAACACTGCGGACCGACACAGAGGGAATGCAATGAGCAGTTTGCAATGGAACGGGAAGGGGAGCAAACAGACTGAGAGGTTGTTGAGCATAAAATGTGTTGCTCTCTGTGTGTCTGTGTCGCTGTGTGAGAGAATGCGGCTGTACAGCAGTTTGGGGATGAGCAAGACACAGTGGCTCTGCTGTAAGCACTGTAGTCTGCTGAGGGAGGTTGAGTAGGAGATTACAAGACACCATTTCTGTACATGTTGGCATGTATGTTATGAGTACAAAATGGGAGAATTCATGCTAATACTATTTTCTCACATTTTTGTGCTCATAACTTCACTGAAATGTGCAGTGTTTGTGGCGGACTATTTGACACCTCGGCAGGATACATGCATATGTCTTATATTTAAACTCTTATAAAACAGTTTCTGTTCATTATTTTTATTTGCTGCAAGAGCCCATGTTATAAGTGCAATAATCCACTCCAGGGTGTTCGGTTATTGGGGAATAATCAACACCCCAGGCGCAGTGAGGACACTCGGTCTATGGCCTCGTGTCTCACAATGCACCTGGGGTGTTGATTAATCCCCAATAACTGCACACCCTGTCATGTGTTATTGCCTACTTAAACAGCACAGAGCTAGATTAGACAGACAGAGAGAGAGAGAACGCGCGAGAGAGAGAAAGAAAGACTAAGAGAGATCTGAGCACAGGGAGGTTAAGTAACTTGCACAGGGTCACACAGTGAGTAAATGGAAGTGGTGGGATTCAAACCTGGGTCACCAGGCTCTTAGTTCTGCATGCTGACCTCTAGACTAAACTGACTTCCTATGTGTTTCTCTCTTACGACTAAAGGAACTTTCTTGGCTATAGTAGAGAGAGAGATTTCCAAGGTTAATCAAGAGAAACAGTGATGTTAGCTAAAGGGGCATACTTCTTGTTTAGATGTGCTGACTTAAAAACCTTTTAGAAAATGGACAGGGAGCATTCTCCTTCTTGATTGGCTAATGCCACCAATTACCTGGTCCGGTATCAGGCAACAGAGACTGGGAAATAATAAGCTCCAGTGTCTAGCTGCCTGATTACCTCATAAAATCACTGCACTCTTAGAATTTTCAGTCTTCTGGAGCCACCATTTTTTTTTCTCTCACAGGTACTGCTGCCCCTTAATGCTCCCTAGTTCAGTACCAGCTGCCCAGAACCGTACATTAACCTCCCCTGCACTCATTTCACATTATTTTTTTTGTTTGTTTATTGTACCTTCCTGTCCCATGCTGCTACTGTGATTGCCGAAAACACGACTGTAGGAGAGCTGAGTGTGCTGTTGTATCCCCCAGCTGGCTGTCATGGTCCCAGTGGTCACTGGTCCAGTCAGCATTAAGTCCTGCTTGTAACTGTGATCAAGAGGCTTCTCAGTAGTAAGTAGTACTGACTGAGAGAAGAGTGCTGAGCGGTGCCTGTTTTTGGTTTAATATGGTGAGGCAGTGGTCAGGAAATAGGGTAAAATGACTGGGAGGGAGAGGATGCAGGAGTGTAATGGATAATGAAATAGTGGAACTTATAGAACAAAAACATGTGCTCTGTAATTAGAGTTCCCTTAAAAGCCTTTGTTTATAAACTTTATCTGGAACTGCTAAGATTTTAAAATTTTTAACGCTGAGAAATTCAACCATTTCCCGGCCCACAACTACACACATACACCTCCACATGAGCATCCAGTACACTCACTTGTAGTGTTTCCTTTCATCTGTTGAAAGAGATTGCAAACTTCAACTGCACTACGAGGGGAAATAGTAGTTAAGCGCAAACTATCCTATTACATACCCGTCCATTGCCTGGGGTTAAGCTTAACAAAAATGATAGGTGGACTGTGCTGCTGGGGGAAAGATAGGACCTTCAACAGAGTGCCACAACACAAAATGCAACATCTCCCTCTAGTGCCAGTGGCAGCAGTACAGGGACTATTTTACACAAAATACTTTTATTCAATAAAATTAAGTATTTACAGTAATGTTTTTACAAATATTAAACATTATTTTCCAATATTTACCTTACATATTTTCTAAGTGCAATAATACCCTCCAGGGTAGGCGGCATGGGCTATACTGGCCCTTCCAGGGGCTATAAGGCCCTCCGCCTGTGGCGTCGGTTCTCATTACATCCCATGGGCAGACCGGTATAGCCCAGTACTGCCCACCCTGTCAGGTATCATTGCTTTCTTAGAAGCACACCATGGTGTGAGGGAAACTTTCACAAAAGGTTCTCACCCATCAGCCTCAGACCTACTGGTGTCTTTTTAAAATACAAACCTACAAAGTTGCCAGCAGATTAGGTCTAACAGTCTATCATGTCTGCTTGAGATGCAGCTCACAGTACAGTCTCTGCTGCTGCCCCCCCTTTTCTTTCCCCTGCTCCCATGATTCTCCCCCAGAATTCCCCTACTGTTCGCTTCTCTCCCTACCTGTACCTTGCCCATGTACCTGCCCCAACCCTCTTGAATCCTCACACTAATTCCATTGAAATCAGTTCCTCTGGTAACGCATTCCAAGATGTCACCACCCTCTCCGTGAAGTAATTTTTACTCAGTTCTCTTCTGTACTGTCCCCCTACCAGTTTCAGGCTATGACCCCTCATGGTCCCTTCCCCCTTTGGTCTGAACAAACCCTCTGTGTTTACACTGTTGATCCTCTTCAAATATTTAAAGGTCTCTATCATGTCCTCTCTGCCCCTTCTGTCTTCTAGGAAGTACATATTTAGTTCACCAAGTCTCTCTTTGTAAGGCTTTTCACCCATACCATGGATCATCTTAGATGCCCTCCTCTGGACTCTCTCCAGGAGAACGATATCCCTCTTTAAGTAAGGATGCCAGAACTGCACACAGTACTCCAAGTGCAGCCTCTCCAAAGAATTGTATAGTGGCTGGATAACATCCCTCTTCCTCGATGTTATTCCCCCTAGCAATACTCCCTAGCATTCTGTTTTTATGTTACAATTTTCAGACCAATTACAATTTAGGAATCCAAATGTCACATAATGAGTTGGGCTAGGTAATAGATAATTACATTTACAATTCAATGATTATATTTGTAATCCAGTGATTATATTTACAAGTTAATGATTACATTTACCAACCAATGATTACATTTACAATCCAGTAATTACATTTACAATCCAATGATTACTGTACATATACCATCCAATGATTATATTTACAATTCAATAATTACTGCAATTTACAATCTAATGATAACATCTACAATCCATTGGCACTGTATAGCATGCAGCTCTGCTTTGCCCAAAGGTTCTGGGATGAACAGGCAAGCTACCCCATTGGTTTATGAATATCAAAGTGTCAAGGGCCATGGACAACTCCTAAGCTAACTGAATCGATAATTTTTCTTGTCAAGGGTTTCAAAAACCATCAAGTTAATAAACTCGGGTCTGGGACTTGATTTTAACTCCTGATTATAGCCCAGAACATGGTGACTGAACACCTTTATAACTTGGGCAACAACAGGAGACAATATCTTAGACTTCGGGTTCTATTCACTATTCATCTGGCATATGCAAATCACATGCTGCTGGCCCATGGGGCTCTGCAGAGTAATGCCATGTAGCACGTCTTGAGCACTGGTGACATGCACTGTGTCAGGCCTCTTGCCCATGCCACTGGGGAGCTCCTCAAAGGGGTCTGGGGTGGCTGGGAGTTTGTGTTTCTAATCAGAAGCCCTGTTCAGCCACAAAGAGGATTCCTGTGCTTTGCCACAGTTAGGAAATCCAATCATTAAACATTCAAACTTTCTTAATTGGTCACCATTTTTTAAACCTACACACTAATAGAAAATGGTAAAGTTAAACCCAACCAACAACAATCCCCTGCCTGTATTGAAAAATGTTTCATGTGTTCACAGTGTCCTTACCACCTGAAGATGGGTATGGGTAAAAATCGGACCACCAGAACTGAATCATACCAGATGGGTAAAAAACAGACTGGATGGTCCAGTTGAACCAGCTGGACTGGACACAGGTTGTATGAAGTTTGCTGGCCTGGACAGTTTGGTAGGATGGGCCATTTCAGATTTTACTGATCTAGTCCGGTGGTCACAGTTTCACCCATGCCCAGGATTTGGTGAAAACTGGATCAAGGGGGATGAGATAGAGGAAGAGAAGCTGCCTTCTGTTTGCAGGTGTGGGGCCTGCTGGCATCCATGGTTGTCATTTTGCTTGGTAGAGGGATTCTAACCCAGATGCAAGGAATGCAGCCTTGGATGGATGTCCTGCAGTCATACATGCAATGTGTACACACACACACTGTGATGGTCAATAATGTCCTCTCCCTCCCTTATGTGGGCCCTCCGGCTGCACCACCACCACCACCAATGGTCACTGAAGTTGCGGTATCCATGTGGGGTGTTGCCATCCTCCCTCCCGTGCTCAATCCTCCCCTTTACCAGCTGGCCTCCAACAATATGGGCTTGGGGCTTGTTCCCAAACCTGTGCCAATGGCTGGTTGACTCTATTTTTTCTAGCACAATTAGCCCATTTGAGATTTTCAAAATGTCCTCCTTATGTTCTTCTGTCTCTAATACACAGAGATGCCTGCTAGAAGCAGAAAAACAACAGTGCCGCTGTGAGGACCCTACTAGTCAGGGGTGTTGAAATATTGGAAAGGGGTGGCTCAAAGTTTTTATTTTTTTTTGCTCCTTCCCTGCTCAGCTGGCCACAATCTGTTGCATCCTCCCTAGCCCTGTCACCTGCCATCTCTGGCACTTACTCAACTACCTAGTACCATGCCCTATAGTTTGCCTTTTGTGGCAGAGCTCCCCGAGGTTCCCCAAGCTTCAGGAAGACTCTAGCCCAAATATGGTGGGCAGGGAATCTCCATGGGCAGTGCAAGGCCTATGGGAAGATACTGTATCATACTGACTCAGCTGGCAGTCTCTTCCCCTATTCTCTTTTCTGCTGGGCACTTCTTGAGTGTGGACTGCAGTGATGTGAGCATGCATGCGTGTTCCTGTTGCAGTCAGGAAGTGCCTGCCCTCCCTTTAGGACTTTAAGTACCACCACCTATGGTTACCTAGGTGGCAATAGCACAGCTGAGTGCTTGTCCCTTCCTCCAAGGAGGAGGACAGTGTCCTCTGAGATGTTCATTTCTCCTCTCCTTGGCTGGGCCCTGACAACCCAAGATCACTGGGTCGCCAGCGTCATGCCTACAGGCTGACTGGGAGGGGCACCCTCAGGTTTGAAAGGGCACACAGCTTATAGTGGGGATGCAGAATTTAAAAGTGTGCACAATGCTTGAAAAGCTAAAGAGCACAGATGTGAAATAGTGTGTGTATGTGGTGGGGTGGTTTATAGCCAACAAGCCCTATTGTTCCTAAACTCATGCTGCTAGTAGTAGCAGACATCCAGCAGTGCATGCCTGTGCCTTACTAGCTCCGTAACCCACCCTTGTTGTTTTTCTCTTCACTTTCAAGAAGGAACCATTATGCAAGGAGCCCTCCTCCGTTACCTATTTATTGATTACTGGGTAAGAACACTAGATAATAATATGTCTATTTTCAGTCACAACCCATGAGAGTACAGTTACAAATATAATGGAATACAAAAACAGTAAAGCAATAATGGCATTACAAATATTATAGTGTCACAATCCAATACATGAGCAGAAGCTTTACCATACATTACATGATCAAGGTGGCAAGGAGACAGTACATTGCAACAAAAAACAACAGGAGCATACGTTGCATCAGCAATAAGATGTATCAATGTAAACAGGGCTGAGGCACTGGATGCCTTACCTCGCAGTACGCCGGTGACCCAGGTTCGGGAACGACCTCGGGTCACCGGGGAGTTGGCATGGGGGGGGAGGGTCAGAGTGGGATTGAGCTGCAGTAGACAGCTCTCCCCTCCTGGTGGTGGTTGTCTGCTCCCCCTGTAGTTCCGCTCTCACTGGGTCGAGGTCTGGTGGGAAGCATAGGTGAGGGGGAGTGGCGGCAATAATGCCAGGAGTGGGCCGGCCTGGTGGCGCTGAGGGTTGAGGCGCTAGATGCCACATCTCGTGCCACACCAGGAACCCATGTTTGGAAATGAGCATAGGGCACTGGGGGTCGGCAGGGGAGGAGAAGGATTGAGCATCCTAAGGACTACTCTCCTTCTCTGGGGAGGGGGGTCCCAGGGGTCCGTGATTGCCTGCCCCCAGCGGAGGCTGGGGGACAGGGTGCTGACGCTGGCATTCAAGGGGTGGGGATGGGGCAGATGCCTGGAGGAGCACGCATGGGAGTGTGCATGTCGCCTCCGCTGGCATCATGGCATGCCCCACCCCAAACAGAACACAGAAAATGCCTTGGCTGTGCAGCTTGATGGCCATCCCTGCCATGGGAGGTAAGCCGTGGGGGTACCACTGGGGTGAGGGCCCTGAGTTGGAGCGGCGGGTGTGCCAGGTTGGCAGCTGGATGTGGGCCGACCGGGAAAGGGAGAAAAAGGATAAACAAATAATGCCAGGAGTGGAGCAGAAGGGGCCGAGCCGGTGCCCAGCGTGCGCCTCCACCCATGCGCACGTTCGTGTTTGCTGGAGTCCCAGGTCCGGGGTACAAAAACAGGAAAAATCAAAAATATATATAGAAAAAAAAGAAGTAACAGGTCACCTGATCAGAGAGCATACGCCAGATCAGGGGGTTTCAGCAGAGCAGCTAGGGAGGAAGGTACCCCAGTCCTAAGAATTTTGTCAATAAGGGCACCAAGAGAAAGACAGCGACATGCCTCAGGACACCGCCAGTTTAACCAAGAGTATGGCAGAAAGGGGAGAGCTGCCACTTCACAGAATGGATGGGTTGGTACTGCCGTTGCAGCTGGCTATCCCATCATAACTAGAACAAAAGGCAGGATGCAGCACACACAAATCAGAAGAAAGACGCAAACCAGCTGGTTTTGCTAGTGACCATATTAGTTTATTAAGGCTAAAATAGCCTGTGCAGAACTCAATTTAAAAATGAAATCCATGACACCAAGGTGCCCCAGTGCTTCGCCAAGTAAAGCTTCATAAGGGGGTGGGGTTCTGAGCGTACTGAGTTGAGTTTTAAAAGTACTAGGCTCTGACGTCATCCCATCATGTGATGGTGATGTTTACATAGTGTAGTGTGTTTTTGCCATGGAGACCATGCTCTGAATTCCCCCTATACTTTAAACAAGTAATAAAAGACAGCATACACATGCTGTATATGTAATGTGAAAGTGCAGAGTTACAAACAGAACAGTACTAAAAATAAATGGAATATATACTGTATCGTAAAGAAATACTAATTTTGTACCTAAGCATACATCTTATGTACTTCTGAGAGAATAATTTCTTCAGTCCTTCCTAATTTTACATGCTTTTTTTTACAAAAGCTATTTGAGGTCCAAATCTTCATTTTGACCTTGTGGTTTCAGGCCTCTCAAGGTGAACATCTAAAATGTTTCCCTTTGTAATAATTTCTTAAATCTATCACTTCCCCTTTCGTCTTTCTTGACAAATTCAGTTCCCATGAAATGCATGGTAGTTTTGGATTGGATGCATTAAATTCCTTAAAATGGGCCCCCACTGGTGTCTCACAGTTTCCATTTCTAATGCTCCTAACATGCTTTAGGATTCTTTCTTTCGGTGGTCTCAGTGTCCTTCCTATGTATGTCTTATTACAGTCACACCAAAGTATATACACTGCAAAGTTTGTAGTAGACAAAATAAATTCCCTGATTTGTACTCTTTTGTCAAACTATGGTCATTTTAATTCCTTGGCCTGGTTGCAGTATGTGTATGCACTACAATTTCCACATTTGTACATACCACTGGGTCTCTGCGGAAGCCACATAAGGTGCTGTTGCTTCTGTTGCAGTTCAAAATACAGACTGTGTACTATATGATCTCTTATAGTCTTGCCTCTTTTGAAAGAGATCGGAGGTGTCTCTCCAATGGTTTCTGCCAGCTCTGGATCTTCCATACGTGTGGGCCATAACTGGCGAACTATCCCACCAATTTTCCCTGACAGATTATTGTATTTTGTAACAAACCCAATTTTGTCAGTCTGCTTTGTTTTTTTTTTTTTGTTGTTATTTTTGACCATAACAGTCTGGCTCTGTTGATTTTAAGGGATTTGTCTAAAGCTTCTTTAAGACCATCTTTGTTGTATCCTCTTTCTTTAAAATTATGGAACAGGTAGTCTGCCTGTACCTTGAAGTCATGTTCTGTGGAACAGTTTCATCTGAGTTACACAAACTGTCCATAGGGGATAGATCTAATGAGACTTTTGGGGTGATAACTGTCTGCTCTTAGAAGGCTGTTTGTTGCTCTCTTTCCTATAATTTCTGCTCATCACTTTTTTTTTTTATGTGGAGAGTAACAACTAAAAAGTTCCCAAATTCTTTGTTGATAGTACTGGTAAATTTCAAGTTATGATCATTCTGGTTCAGCCAACTGACAAATCCTGTAGCCTCAGCTTTAGTGCCATCCCACACTCAGGCCACATCACCAGTAAAGCGATACCACATTTTATATGATCTGTGTGTGGGTTACTGTTATGATTCATGACAATCTGTTTTTTCCATAGGCCTAGGAACAAATCGACAAATAAGTGGACCATTGTGGCCCCCACTGTCATACCACATGTCTGCAGAAAAAATTCTCAGTAAACACAAAAAGCTGTGTTTCAGTACAAAGTCCAGAGATTTACAAATAAACTCTATAGTAGTATTAGTAAAAAATGTATTTTTTATAAAGGAAAGCATGTCACATTGGGTAATGAGACCCATTTTGCAAGACAGTCCTGTAATCCATAAGTTATCCATACATAAACACATTAATACCAATTAGACGAACACTAACAATACAATTATATGTACAAAAGTACAAATCATTAATAAAATCACAAATAACAATAGTAGGGTCACAGTGACATTCAGTCAGGCAGTACAAAAGGGCAGTAGGCTAACTGCATAGACAGTTAAATTGATTTAAGGCCAATAATTTCCTGAGTAAATAATGCATATGATGTTGAGGTGCAGATTGTATATGGTAAAATATTCCAGTGTCTGGCTACCAGGTAGATTCATAGATTTTCTTTCCTTAAAACTTGTGTCCTGGATTTACCATCTTACCTTAAGGACACTATGTCCTTATTGAAGAGGATGAATGATTCTGAGTGGAAAGAAAATTACATGTTTCTAGGCGTTAATGTTGTGTATCTTTATATGTGTATTAGACATGGTCAGGGCATCTATGCTTGTGAGCACTTCCTACATGAAAACAATCTGGCCGAAGGATTCCCTATAGAGTTTATTTGCAAATCTCTGGACTTTGTACTTTAAGAAAGAGACAGCAAAAAACAGCCTTCTAAGAGCAGATAGTCATCATCCCAAAAGTCTCATTAGAGCTATCCCCTATGGACAATTTTTGAGACTCACATGGAACTGCTCCACAAAGCATGACTTTTCTTTTTCCATAGAGGTTTTTCTGCACCTTGCAGCCTGGTGGGTGGCTATGGCCCCCCCTTGGAGGGACTCATCCTCTGGTCCTGCGTGTCCCCACTCTGCTAACCCCTGGTAGTTCCCCTACAGCTTGCCCCCTTCCCGTGGTGAGGCCAGGGAGGAGTGCGCCGGCTTTTCTGCCCCCCCAGGACACAAATCCAGAAGCTGGGGGTGCCATAGGGATGCAGGGCCATCATGGAGCCCGCCAGCTCCCTTCTTCCTCTTTCCACCTGTTCCCCCCCCCTCCCCTACCAACATAGGGACGTCGGTATGTGTCTCCCAACCTGTACTGCCCTCCAGTCACCACCAGAGGGCAGTCAATGAGTGGGATGACAAGCCTCCCTCCCCCCGAGAGAGGAGAGCAGTCCTCTGGATGCTTGATCCTCCCTTGCCTCTGCTGACCCCCGGCGACCTGGGCTCGTTCCCGAACCCAGGTCGCCGGTGTGGCATGAGGTGTAGTGACCAGCACCTCAACTTCCAGTGCCACTGGGCCAGCTACAAACCATGACTTTAAGGCACAGGTGGACAACCTGTTACACAATTTTAAAGAAAGAGGGTACAGTGAGGACTGTCTTAAAGAAGCTTTAGATAAAGCCTCTAAAAGCAACAGTGCCACACTGTTACAGCCCAAACAAAATGAAAAAACAAACAAAAAAAACCAAAAACAAAGGAGACAGACAAAATTGTGTTTGTTGCAAAATACAATAATCTGTTAGGAAAAATTGGTAGGATAGTTCACCAGTTTTGGCCCATACTTTGGGGATATCCTTTCAAAAGAGGCAAGACTATAAGAGATCATGTAGTACACAATCTGTATTCTGAACTGCAACAGAAGCAACAGCACCTTATGTGGTTTCCGCAGAGACCCAGTGGTATGTACAAATGTAGAAATTGTAGTGCATGCACAAACTGCAACCAGGCCAAGGAATTAAAATGACCATAGTTTGACAAAACAGTACAAATCAGGGAATTTATTTTGTCTACTACAAACTTTGCAGTGTATATACTTTGATGTGACTGTAATAAGACATACATAGGAAGGACACAGACCACCGAAAGAAAGAACCCTAAAGCATGTTAGGAGCATTAGAAATGGAAACTGTGAGACACCAGTGGGGGCCCATTTTAAGGAATTTAATGCATCCAATCCAAAACTACCATGCATTTCATGGGAATTGAATTTGTCAAAAAAGACAAAGGGGAAAGTGACAGACTTAAGAAATTATTACAAATCAAAACTTTGGATTTTCACCTTGAGAAGTCTGAAACCACAAGATCTAAATGAGGATTGGGACCTAAAACCCCTCTTGTAAAAAACATGTAACATTGGGAAGGATTGCAGAAATTCTTCTCTTACAAGTACATAAGATGTATGCTTGGGTACAAAATTAGTATTTCTTTATTATACAGTGTGAATCTAAATTCTTATCCTAATCTTTTGCTTTTCTATCTGCCTCTCTCACAGCAGCACTTGAAAGTGGTAGGCATTCCTTGGAACTAAGCCGATACCTTATGGAAAACATGTTACACTAAAAGTATTGGGGGTGATTGCCTTTATGAGCTGTTGCTACCAGAAAAGTCTGTCTACACTTTGCTCTTTCACTGAATAGACTGGTGACCAGTATGGACTTTATGTCATAACTCTGTATTTAACTGGAGTACACAGGGGTAAAAGGAAAATTAGTTATTATATTGACTCAGTTCTGCATTATGTGTAGCCAATGAGCTGTTTTTAAATTCCATGGGCTCGATTTTACAAGGAGGTGCAGTGGTGCGCCAGACTTGTGGCAGCGTGTGACACGCAAGTCGTGACTTGGGTCATACAGAGAAAAATAAAAACATAGAATTTGATGGCTGATAAGGACCATTTGGCCCACCTAGTCTACCCATTTCCCTACCTAATGGATAAGGTGCAGAGCCTAGTTAACCAACGGCCTACTTCCTCCTACCTTTCACTAGAATTACCTTATGTCTGTTCCATGCATTCTTGAATCCCCCCACTGTTTTTGACTTCTGATCTCCTCAGGAAGGCTTTTCCATGCATCCACAACCATCTCCATGAAAAAATACTTCCTCACATTACCTGTGAGCTGTCCCCCCTCTATCTTCAAATTGTGCCCCCTTGTTCTTGCACATCTCTTTTTCTGAAAGACACTACCCTCTTGGACTTTGTTGATTCCCTTGAGGTACTTGAAAGTTTCGATCATGTCCCCCACTCTCCCTACTTTCCACGAGGGTATACATATTAAGCTTCCTTAATCTCTCTTCGTATGTTTTCTGGTGCAGACACTGCACCATTTTGGTTGCCCTCCTCTGGACAGCCTCCATCCTGTCTATGTCTTTGCGAAGATGGGGTCTCTAGAACTGCACACAGTACCCCAGATGGGATCTCACCAACTGTCTGTACAGAGGGATAACAACTTCCTGTTTTCTACTGGTGATGCCTCTCCCTGTACATCCCAGTATCCCCGCAGCCCTCCTTACTGCCTTCCCACACTGCTTGCCCACCTTTAGGTCATCTGATATAACTACCCCCAGATCCCTTTCCATTTTTGTTGTTGTCAGTATCTCACCCCCCATTGTGTACTCTTCCCCTGGGTTTTTGTTTCCCAGGTGCATTACTTTGCACTTCTTTGTGATGAATCTAAGCTGCCATACTTTTGACCATTCCTCCAACTTTGCCAAGCCCCTTCTCATCCTTTCCACCCCACCTTGTGGCTCAACCCTGTTGCAGATCTTTGTGCCATCTGCAAAGAGACATACTTTTCCTTCCAGTCCCTTTGCAATGTCGCTTTATAAAGACATTAAAAAGGACCGGACCCAGTACTGAACCCTGCAGTACCCCACAAGTAACCACCCTTTCTTCACTGTGGACTCTGTTTACTATTACCCTCTGCATCCTGTCATCCAGCCAGTGTTTTACCCAGGCTACCACCCTGGGACCCACTCCCAGGCCGGCTAATTTGTTTATTAATCTTTTGTGTGGGACTTGCTAAAGTCTAGGTAGGCCATGTCCACAGCTCCTCACTACTTTTGTCACCCAGTCAAAGAAATTGATTAGATTCACCTGACATGACCTTCCCACTGTGAATCCATGCTGCCTTGGGTCCTGTGCCCCACTGGCCTCTAGGTATGCAACAATTCTTTCCTTCAGAAGTGATTCCATCATTTTTCCCTACCACTGAGGTCAAACTGAGAGGTCTGTAATTTCCTGCCTCTGTCTTGCTCTCACTTTTGTGAAGGGGAATCATATCTGCCCTCCTCCAGTCCTCAGGTACTGCACCATCCTCCCATGATTTGTTAAAAAGGGTAGTCAGTGGGGTTACTAGTTTTCCCTTTACTTCTTTTAGAATTCTGTGGTGACTCCCATCAGGCTCCATTGCTCTGTCCACCTTCAGTTTTAGGAGTTCTTTCAGAACACTTTCTTCTGTGAAAGAACTGATATCCACCCCCCCTATCCAGAGTGCTCCTTTTGACTGGATTAGGTACCTCCCCCTCCTCTTCTTTTGTGAATACTGAGCAGAAGTATTCATTCAGTATCCCTGCTTTTTCACTGTCTCTCTCTGCCCACCCACCCTCTTCTTTATTCAGCCTCAGTATCCCTCCCTTTGTCTTTCTTCGCTCCCTAATGTACCTATAAAAGCTTTTATCCCCCTTCTTAACCGAGTTTGCTATCTTTTCCTCAATTTGGTCCTTTGCTATTCTGACTGCCTTCCCCACTTCTTTCTGCTTTAACTGGTATAGTTCTCTGTCCTGCTCCTTCTTTGTTTTCTTATACTTCCTGAATGCTATCTTTTTCTCCCTAACCTTCCCCGTCACCTCTTTTGAGAACCATAGTGTTTTTTCTTTCATTTTGATTTGTTTATTTGCTTCACACAAAGGCTTGTTGCCTCTGTGATGGCAGTTTTGATGTTTCCCCATTGTTGCTCCACCCCTCCTTCTTGCCTGTTTGCTAGTGCTTTTCTGAGGACTCTCCCATTTTGACAAAATCAGCCCTCCTGAAGTCCAGTACCTTCACTTTTGTATGGCTTGACTCTACAGCTGAGTTTATGGTGAACCACACTGTTTGGTGGTCACTTGTTCCCAGATGGCTACCCACTTCTAGATCTGAGATCCTCTGTCTCCATCCCCATTTGAGAGTACCAGGTCTAAGACTGCTCCCTCTCAAGTGGGTTTCAACTCTAGCTGTCTGAGGCATGCCCCCTGTAGGGCATCGAGATAGGCCTTGCTCTTGGATGTGGCTGCAACAAAGGTGCTCCAGTTAACATCTGGCATATTCAGGTCCCCCATCAGCAATATCTCTCCTTTCTCTGCCATCCTAAGGATGCCTTCTATCATTTCCTTGTCCGTTTCCTCCTCCTGAGATGGGGGTCTGTATACAACCCCTGGGAGGATTGTGGTGCCATTGCCAGTCTCCAGGGTGACACACAGTGCCTCATCTCCTCCCTGTTTACTCTTTAGATCCATTGCTTTGATCCCTTCCCTCACTTAGATAGCTCCTCCTCCTCCTCCTCCTCCTTCTCTTCTACCCTCCCTATCTCTCCTGTAGATTGTGTACCCTGGTATGTTGATATCCCATTCATGGTTCTCTGTGTACTATGTTTCTGTGACTGCCACAATATCCAGGCATCCCTCTTCCATTAAGGCCACCAGTTCAGGGAGCTTGTTACCTAGACTATGGGCATTGGTACTCATTACCCTCCATTTTTTTATGGCCTTACCCCTTTTTGCCCCATCTCTGTCTCTGTGCCTTTGTCTTTTTCTCCATTTACCCCTGCCCTTCTTCCTATTGACTTCTCTATCTTGGTGTTTACCTCATTAACTACCCTGATTTTTTGGGGGGGTAGGATTTCCCTTCTCCTTTTCAGTGCCTCCCCCCTTGGCTAGTTTAAATGCTTGGCAATGAAGCATTTAAACCTATCACCTCAGATCCTGGTTCCCCTCCTGGACAGATGCAGACCATTGTGTCAGTAAAGGCCTGTATCCCTTCAGGTGGACCCCCAGTCCCCAATGAAGCCAAAACCCTGAGTTCTGCTCCAGTTTTTCAACCACTGATTGAATTCCATGGTGTGGAGCATCCTAGCCTCATCAATGCCATAGACAGGCAGCACCTCTGAGAAGGTTACCGTACGTGCTACTTGTCTAAGGCCCCTCCCCAACTCCACAAAAAATACCCTGCAACAAGTGCAATTTTCAAAGAAGTGTGTCACAAATGCCCACTACGAGTCTGGAATGTGGGATGCAGGGAGCTAGACTAGCTTCTGCCTGGTCTAATTTTGCATCCGGGATCTCAGTACTTGTGCCAACCCTTTGGTGCAAGGTGCCGTAAAGTGGGGAATATGTTGCAAATGCACTACCCCTTTGAAGATTGGACCGGTCTGTGTCTGAGGGGCTTTGGTGCATCTGTAACCCCCTTTGCATCGTACACAGGACTTGACGCAAGTCCTGGATCCACCTTCTAAAATCAAGCCCCATTTTTTTTTGTGTATTTTCTTTTTATGAACATACAAACATACGAAATTTGCCAGCAGATAAAGGCCTAGAGGTCTATGACGTCTGCTCAAATGTGCAGCTAGCATCCCTTATTCTGCAGCTGCCCCTCCCTTTTTGCACCCCTACAGCCCGGGCATCCTTCTGGGGTGCTCGCTCGGCAAGACCTCTACTCCCTGCCTGAACCCATCACTACCAGCTTCTTCCCCTGAACACCCAGACAAGTCTAGCCCCCGGATCACCCTCGGGGTGGGCCCGCCTGCTCTCCTGTGGAAGCCTGTTTGATGTTAGAGAGGTCTACCTGAACGTCAGGATGGCTGTGGAGTCCCCTGGAGCAATGGGCCGGTGTTGGGATGTGGGCCTGCCTCTGGAGCTTCCATTATCTCTGTGGTGCCATACAGGGGATTTTCTGGTGTTTTTTTCCCTAGGAGTGCAGCGGTGCAATGACGTCAGCATGGCATGATGCCACAGATGTCAGCCGCAGACGTCCGCCACACTTCTCCCACTCATCAGCCCGAGTGTGTGTAGTGCCTCTGGCTTCCACTGGGTGCCACTACTTCACCGGGCATGCCCTGGATCCCCCCCAAGGAGAGAAGAGCAGTCCACCGGATGTTCGATCCTATCCCTCCCCTGCCGACCCCTGGCACCCAAGTCCGTTCCCGAACTCGGGTCACTGGCGTGAAGCGAGGTGAGACGTCCAGCGGCTCAGCCCTCAGTGCCACCTTTTATTTTTACTGATGTTCTATTTGCACCAACTCATTTCCATGTGCAAATCCCGAGACCAAGTCTGGGCTCACCACAAGTCCTCTCAATCCCAATCCAGTCTCCAGATTTACAAAACCCTCAGGAATGCTTGCACCAAGGCCTCTCATCTTGCCAAATCTGAATACTTTAAAAGACATCTGCACTTAAACTCCAACTCACCTTTCTCCTTCTGGAATATAGTTCATTCCCTCATTGACCCTTATGCTCCCTCAAGATAAACAGCTCCTCCAACTCAGATCCCTCCTCTGTGGCTGAAATCTTTAACATATTCTTCACCACCTGTGCCCTCCCTGACTACTCCCTCCCTACTCTCACTCTCCCCTTCCCCCTCAACAGATGGCTACTGCTTCCCTCTTGTCTCCCCACTGGAAGTTTACCAGGCTTTGAACTAGCTAAATCCCAAGAAGTCTAGCCCAGATGGGCTCCATCCTGACTTACTCCTCCTCTCTGCCCCAGCCATAGCTACTCCCCTTGTGCATCTCCTAAATCTCTCATTCTCTACCTGCACAGTACCTAAACTCTGGAAAATAACCAATGTGGTACCCTTCCAAAAAGGAGGAGACCCATCGTCCCCCAGAAATTTCAAACACATCTCTCTTCTCCCCTCACTTGCCAAACTCCAGGAATCTCTAGTCTACTCTAGACTCTTGGAACTGCTAACCTCCATTAATACACTCTCCTCTTTCTAGTCAGGTTTTAGAAAACATCATTCCACTGTTTCCTCTCTGATGTGAATCACTAACTCTATCCATTCTGCCATGGACAAAGGCATATTACCACCGCCATCTTCATTGACCTTGCCAAGGCCTTTGATTCTGTCTCACACACACTCTTTTGTTACAAAAGCTCCACTCTGTTGGCCTAGCTACCCGTGCCACAAACTGGTTCTACTCCTATCTCACTGGTAGGCAGCAATCAGTGCTGCTGGACAACTCCCCCCCCATCCTTACTGGTGTTCCCGGGGGTCAATTCTCGGCCCCATTCTTTTATCATTTCTCATAAACAATCTCTCCTCCTTCTACACTAATTCCCACATTCACATGTATGCAGATGATACAGTTATCTTCGCTTTGTGGCCCTCTTCCAATGTCGAACAAGCACCTCTCCAAGAGGAAATCAGTAACGTTTTGGCTTGGTTTCAAGCAAACAACCTAAATGTTAATACCAAGAAAACAGTCTCTGTGACTTTCTGCTCTGTACAAAAGCTAGCCAGACTCCATTTCCTACCAGTGTTCTTCACCCAGGATAAAACCCCTCTTGATACCGTTCAGGCCTTCAAATACCTTGGGTCTGGCTAGACAGCCACCTTTATTTTCTCTGCCCATATTGATGCATTAAGCTCCAAACTCCATCCCAAACTCATTGTTCAATATCAAAATAAGGACTCCCTCCCCATACATCGTGAGCTGATCTCTAAAATGATTCTCCCAACCCTAGACTACGCTGACATAATCTATGGCACTGCCCCCTCTACCTCCCTCTCTAAACTAGACACCACATTAAATTCTTTCTGCAGATTTGCCACCAACTGTCCTCTCCGTATGCACCACTGTTCCCTTTATTCTGCTCTCTCCATCTCACCCCATTTCCATAGGAGGCATGTCCACTCCCTATCCTTCATTGCCAAGTTCTGGTTTGGGTTGCTCCCTTCCTACCAGTCCTCTTGCCTTACCCCTACTTCTCATCCCTCTTACTTTCTATGCTCCTGGGATTCCCACTCCTTCTCCATCCCACATCCCCACTCTACTGTTGGCCAGTCTGCCTTCTCCCATCATCTCCCTCTCTTTTGGAATACACTATCCCCCAACTTCCATAACTCTTCCTCATTTCTTTCCTTTAAAAGACTTGTTTGACTCTTTCCAGCCCCACTCTGCAGCTGTCCCTACTCCTCCATCCTGTCCCTCCCCCACCTCATCTCCTCCTCCTCAGAATCTTGTGTCCCTTACGTGAGTAAAAACTCCTGTAATTTTATGACATAACCCTAGCTAAGTAAATGAGGCTCAGCATCTCTTGTTCTTATTCGTAAGTTTTCATTATTGTATTTGAATGAATGTTTGTGAATTACAATAGCATTTATGCCTTGTAACTATCACTGCTTCTATTGTTGCTCCCTGACTTGTATTTTATTATGTATCTTCTTTGTCTGATTTTCTTTTTCCCATGTCCCTGTGTCACACCTGGAAATGAGCCTCGGCTCAATGTGCCTTTCCCAGTCACCAAAATTTAAAATAAATAAATAAATAAAGAAATTTGTAACTCTGCACTTTCACATGATATATACTGGCTTTTATGACTTGTTTAAGGTGTAGGGGAACTCAGAGCATGGCCTCCATGGCAACTATACGCTACACTATGTAAATGTCTCCATCACATGACTGGATGACATCAGAGCATGGGACCTTTAAAAATCAACTCAGTACACTTAGAACCCCGGCCCCTGGTAAAGCCTTACTTGATGAAGTGCCGGGGTACGTTGGAGTCATGGATTTCCTTTTGAATTGAGTTCTGCACAGGCTATTTTAGCCTTAATAAACAAATTTGGTCACTAGCAAAACCAACCAGTTTGCATCTCTCTTCTGATTCATCTACATTGCATCCTGCCTTTTGTTAACCCAGAATATAGCTGGCAATGGTGGGTAAGTTGGTTTGAGGCAAGGGCAAAGTGACATATGCTATTGTAAGTAATGTTAGATTTGTGGAGTTTTGCTTTGGAGGTGTGGGAGTAGGTGACAGAGACATGGGTAAGGCTGGGAAGAAGAATGCCGCAAGCAATGGCAATTTGGGTGGAGGGTGTGAGGGTATATTTGGTTCCATAGGCCAAGCCAAGCTTGATATTCATTGATTTACAGGTGTTAGATATGTGTGTGCAAAATCTAGAGAAGGGTCAAGGGTGGTACCTAGGTACCTGAAAGAGTTAACATTCTCAAACAGGGTTTCACCTATATTGGAGCTTGCCAGGCAGCCAGGACACTTTTTTCATTGTAGGGGCACAGCCAAATAGCATGGAATGAGATTTACTGGCACTAAGTAGCAATTTCTCCGCAAAGACATAGAGTGGAGGCTGTTCAGAGGAGGGCAACCAATATGGTGCAAGGTCTGCACCAGAAGACATATGAGGAGAGACTAAAGCAGCTTACTATGTATACCCTTGAGGAAAGGAGGGAGAGGGGGGACATGGTAGAAACTTTCAAGTATCTCAAGAGAATTAACAAAGTACAAGAGGGTAGTATCTTTTAGAAGAAGAGATGTGCAAGAACAAGGGGGCACAATTTGAAGATAGAGGGGGGACGGCTCAGAGGTAATGTTACAAAGTTTTTTTTCACAGAGAGGGTTGTGGATGCATGGAACAGCCTTCCTGAGGAGGTTGTGGAGTCAGGAACAGTGGGAGAATTCAAGAATACATGGGACAGGCATAAGGCAATTCTAGTGGGGGGTAGGAGGAAGTAAGCTGTCGATTAACTAGACTCTGCAGCTTATGTATCAGGTAGGGAAATGGGCAGACTGGGTGGGCCAAGCGGTCCTTATCTGCCATCTAATTCTATGTTTCCATTTGTTTTGGGAAAGACAGGAATGGACCTTATGGAAATCAGAGTCAATGTCAGACGGACATTTTGAGTTTGACTAGTACACCAGGTCATAAAGCAGAGAGGAGCTGGATATGGTGTTATGGGAGAGGTCATTTACAAAGATAGTAAAGAGAAGGGGACCCAAAATAGATCCTTGAGGAACACTAATGTTTATAGAAGTGAGATCAGAGAAAAAGCTGCATTGAATTTGACAGACTGTTTTCTGCTCTTGTGGTAGCTGTCAAAGGAGGAAACCACCTCTGGGGAGATGCACAGAGTTTGCAGTTTTGTCTTAAGTAAATGATGGTTCACTGTAGTAGGGAGTATTCCTGGAACATCCTATCTGTTAGTTAAAAAGTCTGTTGCAACAGCCTGTCCCTATCCTTTACTGTCCCTTTTCTTCTTTCTGTGTTTTTCCCCCATCTTACAGGCAGGCCACCTGTCAGATGGCTCTCTTGCTCTTTAGTTTTTCTAGGCTATTCCAGGAATCCCCCATTGCAATCCTTCCCCGAAGTAATTTGCGCTCCTGCATGAATGTGCATATGTGCTGATTAGAGTGCTTGTGCCCACTAAAAATAATAAAAGGGCTAAGAAACAGGGTAAAAAGCCAGGGATTTAGCTTCTAGACTGCCTCTTTAGATTTTTCCTGTGTGTTAGTGACACAGGTTAGGCAGGGTTTGTAAAATAATGAGAAGTCCCTTGTGGTAACTTGCGATAAGCAAACAGGCTGTTGTTTAAACACAACTGAGGAAAGTGTTACTATCTGCCTGACTAGGAAAAACTTTTCTGTGTTTTGAACAGCACAGGTTAGGCAGGGCTTTTAGTAAAGAAAAGTTCAGCATTGCAGCTAGTGCATTCAGGCAATGAAATACTGAATAAATTACTACTGTTTGCAGTCCAATGGAGAATAGTTTTCTGGTTACTATGACATGAATCCAGCAAAGAAAGCAATTCAGAACAATGTTTTATCAGGAAAGGTTTGCCTTGGGCTGCTGTTTAGGTTTTAAACATTGTTTAACCCTGCTGTATATCTGACTTGAAACAATCAATATTTCTGAATTTAAAATGCTAGAGAGGAAATGTAGTGAGGTATTAATGTTTAGAATGAAAGAAATGTTAAAATAAAGTACCTGTGGTGTTTTTAGTATTTTTACTTAGGCATTTCCTGGTAGTTGCAGTTTGGGGAGTGGCCCTGTTGCTGCCTGATCCTCTCCTGTCCCAGCCTTCTATAGAGCCGGCCGGCCTCTGTGTTTCCATCTATATTGGGTTGAAGACATGTGGGAGGAACCAAGACAGCAGGGAGCCACCCTCAACAAACATATTACGCCATAGAATGATTTAAATATGGTTCTAGCACTGAAAAATGAAAGGTGTTTAAATTAAACTGCATATTGGATGCTTAGTAGTAAATAATAAAGTGCATTTAACAAAATAAAGTTTAAATTTTCAAAAGGGGGTGGAACTTCATAACACCACCTGACCCATCCATATATATAGAGGGCTCAGTTGAGCTTTGGTAGTGAAGGAGTAGGGAGCAGATGTTATAGCTCAGCAGATGGTCTGACTCCTCCTCGGACCCTAGCTCCTCCTAGTGGTCAAATGCTATAATTTTGTCTGTTACTGCATATTTCAGTTATCTCTCTTTATTTTTATTTGGTCGCTGTACAGTTCGATTCTTTATTTTCATCGAGTTCTGTTTGCTGAATAAAAGCTATTTTGAGTTCATTTTATGGGTGTCTGCCTCCATCTATCCCCCCACGTCTACATTCACTAATCAAAGGCTGTAAAGATCAATAAACACCTTTCATGGAATACCCTAGAGACATTGCTAGTGATGCATTTGTTAGTAACTGGTAGTAGCCAGGAGCATGGTAAATTCAAATTGGTATACTTACGAAAGCATCCCTGCTTCCAATAGTATCCTGGCAGGCAGTCATCACACTTGAACCCAGTGGCCCCTTCCTTGCACTCACAGTACCCTGTCTCATTACAACGGGCATGAAGTGACCCTGCTGGATTGCAGTTGCATTCTGTCAAAAGAAGGCAAGAGTCAAAAATTCTTTCTAGTCCACAGACACCTAGGGGCAGCAAATTATTCTCATGACAGTCTAGTTAAACAGACAGGTTATACTCAGGTCAAGCCCTGATGATTTCTTATAAACCCAGCAGAGTTCACAAGGACTAACACCATATACATGTGAAAATTAGCTGTTTTGTTGAGAGAACATAGAGTAGCATACACACTTTGACACTCAGCACTGAAGCACAGCCAATTAATTCTAAATGACAACCATTAAAATAATGTTGTGTACAGAATACACTGGTATATATTTATCTGGCAATTGTGTTTCTTATTCATGGCATGTTTAGTATCTTGAAAAGTAAATATTGGATAGAGTTGGGAAAAATTGTATTTATTGCTAGCAAAAGTCAGCAAAATTACCTAATTTGATTTCAATCAGGCCATTCCATCAAAATTTGCAACAAAATTATTGTGAAGTTTCAATCTGGCTTGTTTGTACACTGTATTGAAAGTATGCCTTTTTACATTCTGCAGCTTGTTAAAATGTGCAGTTTAGTGAAAGATTAGTTAAAACTGGCAAAACTGCATATTATCTGGACTTTCAAATTGCATTTTTTTGAAGTGCATGTTTTCATATAGAAAGTATCATTTTTCTTGCATGACACATCTTATTAAGAATGTACAATTTTGCAAAAGGTGTACTAAATATAGGCAAAATGCAATATTTGCACTTCCCTAAAAGTACACATTTTTTTCAGCTGAAATAACCACACTTCTAAAATGGAGTCTACAGTATTTTTACAAAGTGTATGAAAGTTTACAAAGATTTGGTGCATTTTGTGGAAACTGCATGACACAAAGTACTCAAATTCCTTTCAACTTTAACACTGGTTTCCAGAGTTTCAGGAGCCAACATTAGAGTAAGTGGCAAGAATTTGCTGCAGGTATGTTTCCTGGTGTTCCTCCACTTTCATAGTATTGGCCACAGCCACCTCTGCTTACTGTTGCCAGATTCACTACAGCAGAGCAGAGCCCTGCCTCTTTGCCTGCTGTTAGTGGCAGGTGCTAGCTCAGCACTGCGATATCACACAGTCATTCTTCATGTGCTGTTGTCTGCAAGGCATCCATTAAAGCATGGATCCTAGCCAGCACAGCCAGGGATAGATGGGCATGGTTCAGGTGCACTAACATCTGCATTCTTGCCCCCAACACCTTACTGACTTTGTAATATGTATCCATATTTTCTCAATAAGGTACTATTGGGGCTAGCCTGCTGGTGCAAGTAGGAGCTCTACCATTTATGATGCCAATGACTGGGTTCGAGAACAAGCACAGAGCAACAAAGGGTCATCTGGAGGGAGAAGGATCAAGCATCCAAGGGACAGCTCTCCTATTCCAGGGCAGGTTGGTTGCAGCACTCAGTGACAGTCCCACCCCTCATGATAGCTGAGATTCGGTGAGTCACAGACCACCAATAGAAAGGGACTTGAGGAGAGGCGGACATTAGTGTGACAGGGTGGGAGCACACCTAACATCACCAGGATATCACTGCACATCCTCTCCTCTCCTCTGGGGAACCACACAGAAAAATTGAAGCCCTCCATCTCATGCAGCAGTAGAACTGCCGGGATACAGCCACAGGCCTTCCTGAATGATATCACCCCTAGCTTATCGGGGACTTCAAGGTGGATCTTGGACTTCCCCCTGCCCCTCTGGGGGAGCCCTGCTGTGAGGGGTAAGTCATGAGCCTCTTCATGTGGACAGGACCGGAGGATGCTAGGTTGGGGCAGTGGTGGCTGAAGGGCAAGATAGGGATATATCCCTGCCACAAGAAGGAGAGAGAGTTAAAAAAGAAAAAACAAGGTACAATTGAGCTTTCATGAAATAAAATGTAGTGCTGGGTTACTTATGTGCCATAGATAATCAAAAATGTATTTAGCGCTTAGCATATTCCTCCATATATTGCTGCTTGAAATTATGCATTTTTACTTTTTTCAATGTACTTCTTTGTTATTTGTAAACTGTTTTGCTGCTTCTACTCCCACTTCAAACCCTTCCCTGGGGCACACCTAGAAAAATGCTGTCGCTCGATGTGCCAATCCTGGTTACCAAATTTAAATATATAAATAAAGTAATTTAAGCAGCAGTGCAGTGAAACTGGGCAAAACATTTGACCCAATCTTTTTATTTCAGTAGGAAAGATAACAGACATCTTTAAGTTTTATTTGGTAGTACAGGTTTATAGTTCCATGAACATTTGAGTACTGAATAAAAGTTTTAATTTAGTTTTTCCTCAAGAAAAAAGATGGCTGCCTCATTTGGCTTAGCAATAGCATTATAGACCAGGCAAAGGTTAGGTCTGACAAAAAAAACAACTCATGGTCTGCAGCATAGGAGGTGCCCAGAAAAGTAGATTTGACAGGCATAATAATATTTTTTTATTAATTGTAACTAAAACATACTTTTTGGAGAAGTATTTTTCCATTGCACAGCTGCTTTAAATGAAATAAAAAATCCTTCCAAGCTTCTGGAACCAAAATATGAAATTTTCAGTAGCAGTAGTAGTACTAGCAGCAGTAGAAAGTTTTATTTTTTTTTTACAGGATAACACTATTAGGACCGAAATGCCCTACTTTTAAAGTTGTCCTGTGTGACAGAATGTTACAGTATACATATGTGACAATGGCTTCACATTTATTACAGTTAGTTTCTGAACCCAGACTAAACTCTGGTGTTCCTTCAGGCCATCAACTTGCTGTCAAACACATGCGGTAACTAGCCCCGAAACGCTTTTCTAGATAAAAAGTACATGCAGTGAGCATTGCAGGGAGTCTCCAGGCCAACCTATGCAGACGTTCTCATCATCGAGTTCAGCAGAGGTGTTCCGGTAGTACCCTAGGCGGCAGTGCTGGCAGTGCTGTCCCCTGGTGTTGTGCTTGCAGCTGACACACGTCATGACGTTCAGGAACTCAATGTAACTGCAGCGATTGGAGTGACCATAGCATTCACAGTCTAACAAGAAGGAAAAAGCACAGGATTAGGTGTCCCAAAAATATACAGGTAGAGGTTGACTTTCAATAGCATGTGGTTACATATAGGAATAGGAGCTGTACAAAACAGCATTCTCTTGTGTTCCTTTTTTTATTTCTTTGTTTATGTCCCATCACTCATGTGGACCCCCTCTGCTCAGATCCCTCCAGCCCCATCCTTCCATCTCTGGTTTTTATGTTTACCTCCAGAGATGCACAGGGCAGCTCCTGCAACTGTGGTGGGCTCTGTCCGGGGGTGGGTGGAAAATGATCCTGCTTTGTGGTCTGGCTAAAGTGTGGGAAGTGGATGGGTTAGTCAGGCACCAACATCATGTTGTCTGCTTTCTAAGCTTTTCCTCATTAGTTTCTCCCTTAGGACCACCAGTGCACAGGGCATAATGGAGTGAGCACACATGCTTACTGTGCTCATGCTTAGGGGCAGTCGATTTCCTTCCTCCCACTTGCCACCTCCATCTACACTACTTGTGGTCACCCAGGTGGTGGTATTGCAGTGCAGCCTGGAATGCTCCCTCCCTGGAAGAGAACAGCATGCAGTGGGACACTCAGTCCTCCCCCCTTCCCCATGGCTAGCCCCTGACGTGCCTGGTTCATTCCTGAACCGGGTCAGTGGTGCTGGGAGCAGCAATCCTAACACTGCACCAGTGGGCAAGCTTTCTTTTGTGTTTCTAATCAAAAGCAACAATTTCCTATCTTATAACAAAATGTAATGAATAAAGTTCCTTTCAGATCACACTGCTACGTGGTTGACCTAGGTTCTAGTGGGAGCCTGGGAATCCCACACTTGCAGTCAGGTATGTCGCAGATGGGGAGGTGCTCAGCTTCTGGGGATGCCAGGTGCATCACAGATGGGAGGTACCCAGTTCCCTGGGAGGGGACACAGCCATATCACAGACAGGAGGCACTCAGCTCCCAGGAAGGGAGGGGTGCAACCTCACCAGCATTTTTTCATCTCCTGTCAGCACAGTCAAGAAGCAGCTTTGGTACTGGCTGAGAAGGAAGACACTCTACCATCGTCCCAGTCAGAGAAAGGGTGCCACTGTTGCAATCCCTGATCATCAAGAGGGGGAAAACAGGGGATCAAATTTGGGAAAATGGGGTGGATAACAAGAAAAAAGAAAGAGAACTTTCTTTGCTTTCAAAGTTTGAGACTGAAGGGGCCACTCGATGGCACATTGGGTAGCGCTGATGGGGGGATAACAAGAAAAAAGAAAGAGAACTTTCTTTGCTTGCAAAATTTGTGACTGAAGGGGCCACTCCATGGCACATTGGGTAGTGTGTTGCACTCCTACACCAGTGACCTGGGTTTGGGGGTGGATTTGGGAGCTGGCTGGGCAGCCCAGATTGGGCTGGGGCTGCAGTACTCCAAGCCAGGGAGCTTTTACATCAGGTTCTGCCACAGCAGTGACCCTTGAAGTGGGCCAGGAAATCTGCCTTCTCAGCAGTGGAACATTGCTTGCATGCGAGGCCTGACAAGGCATCATCTGGTGCCATTCAGGTGGTGGGCAGAGTGTAAAAACACCATCGATCACCAGCTACCTATATGATAGCTGCTGACATTCTTTTGGGCCTTGCCTCATGTGGATTTCTACTGGCCACCACAGCAGGGGAAGCAGCAGGTGGGGCTAGGAATAAGGGATGGGGACCTGAATGTAAGAAGCAGGTCACCAGCTTGATGGCAAAAATCTTGATTTAAAAAAAAAAAAGTTTGAGAATGAAAGGCACTATGGCAAAAACCTTTCTAAGATGAAGGCCTTATACTTTTAATGCAGAACTGTGTAAGATTAGTTTCTCCAGAGTCCCAGGTCATTCTTTCACGTATCAGTGACAACAATTAGCAAGAATGTTCTCTTGCCAGGGTTCCTTAGCATCACTTACATTAATATAATTTATTCATTTCTATTTGACTGAATGGAGAAAATGTCATTTAGCTCCTTAAGCAGTAGAACTAGGTGAAACAGAGAAGAAGAAAAAAACATGCAACATTAGCTTATGACATGCAGCACAATCAAATACACAGACATGAGCATGACGACAATGAAGAGCTTCAGAAGAATGGATGTAACACAAATCAGAGAAAGATGACTCCACTCATTGTTTTTCCACAGTTTGCTGCTCGGTTTCAACAGGTCACTTGAATATGACACTGTTCTGCTTTTGAAACTAAAAACCATTCCAGATTCTTTCAGAAAGGATTTTTTCCTCTAACTCTCCAGTGCTAACAAGAAATAACTATTGGAGAGAGTTGATCACCCACATAATGTTCTAAGTTTGTCAAAAATTACTGCTGCTTATTTTATAACAGAAAATGATTGTTAAGAAAGTGCTGCACTGGCCCAAAGCTTCCAAAATATGACATTGCTACCTGACTTCCGTCCAGAGGCAGTGTTGGAATAAAGGAGGGGGAGGGCCACAGGGGCTCAGCCACCTAGTTTAAAATAAAGCCCTAATAGTTCAGGTATCACTGCCATCTACTTCCAGTACAGTCGCTCAGTATAACAGTGACTCCTAAGGAAGTCGTGCTTTGTTCTTATGCAGTATAACGGACTCTTCTACAACTAGGTAAGCTATGAGAGTCACTCCTTTAGCTCACCAATAGAACTGTCACTTGGGAAGGTCGTGGTTTAAAAGTATCTTCCCATGTAAGGCAGAGGGCGTTTTGTATTTAAGCGTTATTCTAAATCAATAATGAGATTTTTAGCCAATTAGCACGAAGAGCAACTGTACCTCTAATCTTATTCATGTACAGTGTGCTCTCATGTGGAAGTGCTCCACTTCAATGCCAAGGGGGAAGACAGCACATTAAATAAAAAAAAAAAAAAAATCTTATTATAAATCACGTGAACTGAACTGGAGTGATTTATGATAACTTCATAAGGCCTCTGAGGAATGTCTGTTATGGTATAAGAGACTCCTGTCCTGAGGTTTGGGCAGACAGAGCTGCTCAGATTTGCTCTGCGGTCCTCTTGTACAAACCTCAAGCTCAGATCTCCTATACCATAAGAGAATCCCTGGGAGGCCCTATTAAATTATAGTACAGGTACAGTGATGATTACGTGTTCAGAAAGTGTTTTAAAGTTCCAGGTGCAAAGCGGATCAATAAACACCCCAAAACTAACAAACACTGGAAGATCAACTGGGGGACAGAGGCCAGTATGTTGATGTCAACGTAAGGACAAGTGTAGTTCTCAGCTGTGGTAACAACAATGTTACTCCTCCCCCTGGTATGGGGAATCTCTAACATCAGCAGAGGTACACTAAGATTTGGGTTTTATCTTGCACCAAAAAAAAAAAGGCACTCCAAGCTCAACTTAAGGCAGGGTGTTCTGTTACCATTCAAACCATCAAGCAAAGCATGCAGAAACAACAGAGAATGATTCAGTGCTTGAAAAAGCAACATGGTGGGAAATGTCAAGCCATTCATTGCTAGCTGCCTTTTAATGTTTAACCTTTTTGTAAGTGGGTACACTTGATAGTCCATCACTGTTTGCACTTTATTCCTTGAAGTGACTGGCATCTTTTTTTTGGGTGGCAAGAGTGTTTTTTTTTTTTTTTTTTTGCTTAAAGATTTTGTTTTTGCCTTCTGTAACTCCACTGGGCTAAGTAAGCAGATCTGGGATCCCACCATTAACTCCAGTGAAACTAAAAACTAAGTCTTGCTCTAAGAATGACCTGAACTGGTGACATCAATTGCAAGCCACAACAGTTCAACTACGTTTTGTCTTATTAATGTGAAAATGACCTACTGTTGATTGGGAGAGAGGCTGCTGTACAGCCCTCAACAATGACGTTAATATAAAGGCTTGTCAAAGGAACTCGGGCAGTGAGGTTACCAACTTGAACTTTGTAGTCTCCCTCTTTACACTCACAGAAGACTCCCAAGTCCTTGCTTATAAATGGGGTAAAAGATCTAGCTACAGTTGGCTAAGTTGTTTCCTCTTACCTTTATTGTCTTCAAAGAGTTTCCCTGACATAGCACTGGACTGAAGGTGAACAGGTGAGACCTTCGGAGGTGCTTGGAAAAATAAAAAGTTCTTTCTAATAACTGAAATAAATGCATTGAGCTTTTCTAAGTATGCTAGACTCTAGCCTGACTACTAGGTTACAGGTCCTGCGGTAAAACAAAAAACACAAACAAATTAGCAGATTATTAAAATGTAGGTTGTTTGTTTTCTTTAAAGAGCAATTGTGACAGCTGCAGTAGTGAAATCCAAAGGAATCACATAAACCTTCAACAACAAAGGGCTCTAGGCTCTCTTCAGGGCCAAAACAGAGGAAGAAAAATGAGAAAAATTTCTGGTATACAAGTTTTATCAAAGTTTTGTTTTACAAACCGAGGCATGAAACATTTCTGGTTTTATTTATTAGAATAAATTAATCTGAAAATGGAGAGGGGGCATGGTCCTACAAGAAAGTAAGCTAATATAATACATTATGAAGTGCACCCCAACCCCCCTCCAAAGTTTTAAAACCACAGAAAAGCATGGTCAAGCCATCCCCCCTGCTGGTTTTGAAGATTTTGAGAGGAACTATTCATTGTTCACTAATGGGGGTGGGGTGGGTAGGCACCTTGCACTTGCTGTTCCTTTGGCAAAAGGGAGCTGAGTTCTGAGGCCCTTTGCAGTCAGAACAGTAACATGTTATTCAATACTGCATGATGCTGAAACCACGCAGGTTATAGATTCCTTCTGTTCCATATTGACTTGATTCTGAAGTAATGAAGAACATACACATCAGGTGGCCCGCTATTGCAGCAGTAGCACTACTACTTGTGATGCCAGCAACCTGGGTTCTGGAACGAGCCAGGGTCATCAGAGAGCTGACCAAGGGAGGAGGATGATGGACTGCCCCAGGGGACAGGGGCTACCATTCTCTGCTGTGTCACTACCACTTCTACAGGTGGCAATGCATTCTGGCAGCATGTCCCCCCCAGGCAGGGCCCCCATTGATGTCCATGGGGCAGGGGGAGAAAAGAGAACAAATGTTGCCCGCTGCATGCTGCCCTGCATCCACTTGTAGGTTCCACACTGCTGACCGGGTGCCAGGGCCAACACCAAACATTAATGCTGCTGGAGGGGTTATGGTCCTCTCTGGCAGCTCCACCCTGAACAGCAATCCAGGGAGGAACACAGGATTGGGTAAGTTCCAGTTCCAGAGAAGGCAGGTGACAGGGCTGGGAAGAAGGCAAGGATGGATGGAGAGCCAGCCAGAGGGGGAAGAGATAAACAAAGCAAAAAAAACGCAGCTTGCTCCGGCCTGGACCAGCAACACTTAAGTGTGAGTTACACACCTGTCTCCCAACAGAGAGTCTGAAGAAGGGGTATACCTGTGGATACATCACTTGCTGAAACTTTCTGTGTTGAAGGGGATTCCAAACAGTTCTAGTTCTACGTACCTAAGGCTATCTCAGGCCTACAGAGATGGGTACAGGATCTATTTAAAGGAACATGTCAGTCCAAACTGGCTTAACTTTCATTTTTTTACATTTTTCCTGCTTTCCCTTTTATATTCCCAATTCCCATCCCCTCCACCCCAGCAGACTTTGATCAAGGTCATTTGCCTCTCGTTGTCTGGATCAGCCCTTGCAGTGGGACTCTTGGGCAGAAGATATTCCTGGAGGTGGGAACATATCTAGCCCTGACAGCCCATGCCACTGTGATAAGAAACATCAGGGACTAACGAGCAAGGAAAGCATGATTTTTTGCCAAGCCTTCCTGAAGGCACTATGAGACCTCTGGGGTCTGCACTCAACCTTCCCCATCCTGGCTGAGATCCTGGACTTCATACGCAAATTTGGACAGGTCTCCCACATGCAGTGACTCAATCAGGCTTACCACGTTTCTTTTTTCTTAGAATGAGGAGTGAATCCTCCATGTAACACAGAATGTAAATTTGTGCTGTTTTCCCTTTATTATTCTTTATTTATGTTGCTGTTCAATACAGCATCTGGCATGCAACTGTCTTGTTTGTAGTGGATTCTTTAAAATGACTATTTGGTTTACTATCTTTACAAAAAAAGACATGCAGTTTGGCGATAGGAGTAATCGGCATAGCTAACTGAATAGAACTAGTCTTATGGGAGCCCACTGAATTGGATCTGGGCTTTAAAAAAGTTTCTTAGAATCCACCATTGCAACCTTTTAAAAAAATTAAAATTAGAATAAAATTCGGAATGGAAGGAGGAACTGAAACTTAATTTTAATTTAAGGCCATAACCAGTCTGACAGGATTTGACAGTGTTCCTTTAAATACTGTAGATTGCCTAGTTGCAGAAAGCTCCACTGGTTTAAAATATGAATATATATTTATGCTAATAACACTAATGTAAGGCTTCTACATTATATGTACACATCATACAAGTACATCAATCTAAACAAGATACCTGGAGTATTCTCCTGCCCATCAGGAGAGGGCACTGCTGGTTTTGTTTTTGGAAGCACTGCATATGTTAAAAATCAAAAAACAGGCATCATTTAAGGCCCAGTCTTACAACACTTTGTCTCATTTACATGGTGCCCTTTTCTCCTGTTATTTGCTATGGAGGAAGAAATGGGTAAGTCTATGAACACCATCTGTCAGGCAATAAAACAAAATAAAGTTAGTTGTCCTCCCCTTTTACTGTCTTACCAGTCAGAGCCCAACGTAGCTCATCAGGGAATAAAAAAATGATTCCTCCCCTCCAACTACCCAATGGGTCACATGCCCAATCTAGTTCATGTATTAAGCCAAATGGCGACAAGGAGGAACAGCAGCAAAGTGGTAAGCAGAATGTAGAATAGGTAGGGTAGTAAAACACTTCTGCCCATCCACTCAGGTCACAGTGAGAAGCTGAAACACTGCATGGGAGGCTTGGGGCTGTGGGGACATGTCAATTCATCCCAGTCATTTCTCTCTGTAACAACTTGCCCCGGACTATAATATTTATGCTAGGGGCGAATTGTCCAGGGACAAATTGACATGGGAGACAACTGACACTGGAGCTAACACTCCGGGGTGAGTTGCAGCAGAGTGTAATGACCGAGACAAATTGTTATGTAGCTGGGGCTGCTGCCAGACTGCTGCTGCTGTCAGCCTGTTCAGGCATCTCTACCTCCTCTAGCCTGCAGTACACTAGTGTGGGGGACTGGACCCAGGGTGACCAATGGCGCATACTTCTGAGGCTGTAACCCCAAGTGCCTGTGATTCTGGCTCTACCTCCCGACTCTCGCTCTCTCACTCTTTCCTACTCTCAGTGCTCAGTCCCAGCACTGCATTCTTTCCAAAATGCACACAGGCATCACAGTCACACTGCCATACTTGCTTCAACCCAGCTTGCTGCGCAGCAGAACCATCCAGTGCCCAACCAGGCCTGTCAGGGAACAAAAACAACTGTCCCCCTCACGTAAACTACCTGATGAGTCCTGGGCCAAACCTGGACTATCCAGAAATTTAAAAAAATTCTTCCCACTCTCCTCGACAACTTGCCATATCCTAAGCCCAACCCAGCCAGTGTTGGAATTAAAAAAAAAAAATCTACCTCCATCCGATGCCCAACCTGGCCCATCCAGAAACAAAAACATCTGCCCTCTCCCCCAAATTTCTGCCAGGCCTGGTGCCAAACCAGTCCAATCAGGGAATTAAAGAAAAAAAAGACCCTTCCCCCCAACTACCTGACAGGTCCTGTGTCCAACATGGACCACCAGAAAATAAAAAATAATGGTGATATGGAGGGGGGCTATAAGTAAGTTTGGTTCTGGGGAGATAAAACTAATTGCCATTTTGGGTGGATTTGACCACTGTGTACAGTGTAGGGAGCATTACTAAGAAGCAGTGCCACTGTGTCAAAGCCCTTCTCGTGGGCACGGTATACAAAAAAATCTGTAAAACTGAAGTTGGAGGTGGTCTTCGTACAACTGCAATTATAGCAATGAGGCTGGCGAGGCAGTAAGGCTTGTTACAAAAAATATATATATATGTATAAAAAGTGAAAAAAGCAAGACCAGCCCTGTTGGCACCAGGCAAATCTTGTTTCTTATTTCTCATGTTGTGCCCCATTATTCCCAATCTCCGTCCCTCCCATGCAGTCCTGCTACCACTGCAAAGTCCAAAAAAGTACCTGCACTCCCATACCACTTCCAAATAATGTACTGCCACTCAATACTATAATAGCAAATATTTCAGTAGAGAGACCATGCCATCACTACAAGTCCTGGCGCTTGGTGGGAACCCGTTCGTCAGGGGGCCGACTCTACCCGAAGCACCAGGGCTTTGTGGCAGTGGCAGTGGCATGGTCTCTGTATCAAAATATTTGCTAATAAAGCACTATTTCTATTTCTATCACTATCTTTGAGTGGCAGTACATTACTTGGAAGCTATATGAGAGTGCAGGTACTTTTTTGGACTTTGCATTTGAAAATGGGCAGGCAGCCCTTTCTATGCACCATCCCTACCTGGGTTGTTCATGGTTCCACATTTTTGGAGTTTTGCTACTACTGCAGCAGGCTTTGACTGAGATCACTCACCTCTTATTGACTAAATCAGCCTTTGCAGTGCGGACTCCTGTGTAGAAGGGCGTCCTGGAGGTAGACCATAACTAACTTTGGCAGTCCATGCCATTGTGACATTGAACATCAGGGAGGAGCTAGGAAGGGAGGTGCTGCCAACCCTCCTTGAAGGCACTGCGAGACCCCTGGGATCTGTGTTCAGCCTTCGCCATTCTGACTGGGATCTTGGTATTCAGAAGCAACTTGGGCAGGTCCCTGGTGTGCAGAGACTGAATTGGGTTTACCTCTTTTCTTTTTTTTGGTTTTATGAAGATGAGGAGTGAATTCTCCATGTAACACAAAATGTCAATTTGCACACCCCACCCCCTTTATTTTACTTTATTTATTTATCTGTTCAATGCAGAATCTGGGAGGCAACCTATGGAGCCAAAGTTTTGTTTACAGAGGGGTCTTCAAAATAACTATTTTGTTTATAATCTTTACAAAAAGGAAAAAAGACAAGCAGTTTGGCGATGGGAGTAATCCGCATAGATAACTGAGTACTGAAGACTCAGCCTGTGTGGGAACCCACTGAAATGGCTCTGGGCTTTTAGAAACATTTTTAGAACCCTCCACTGCAACCTTTTGAAAAAAAAAATGAAATACAGAGTAAAATTCTGAATGAAAGGAGGAATTGAAACACCATTTTAGTTTGAGACCATAACAAGTCTGACAGGATTTGACACTATCCCTTTAAATAGGTCTCCTAGTTCCAAACAAACACTACAGGTTTAAAAAACATTAATGCTATTAACACTAACCTATGGTTTCTACATTACATGTACATCTACTGTATCTAAATGAGATACCTGGAGTATTCTTCTGCCCATCAGGAGAGGGCGCTGCTGGTTTTGGTTTTGGAACCACTGCATATATCAAAAATCAAAAAAAAAAACAGGCATCATTTAAGGCCCAGCCTTGCAGCACTTTGTCTCATTCTCATTTACATGATGCCTCTTTCCTCCATTATTTTCTGTGGGGGAAGATATGGGTAAATCCCATACAAATTACTGCACGATAGTACCGTTGGCCCCCCAAAAGAACCAGGCAAGTTATTAATGAGCAGAGAAATAAGTGAAAGCCAGCTCACAGCTGCTGCAAGCAATACTGTGACTGTAAATAGTCAGAATTATTCAAAATTTATTTTTTGTAATGAAGGAATCAATAACACCTGGGATGTGCAGATGGCTGTATTCTACCACAAGTAATGAAATCGTCTGTTAACATGACATCAAGGGAAGACACACATGCACATTTCTTGGTGACACTGCTCCGTTTATAAACAGGAGCCGCTGACACTCCCAGGGCAGGGGTTTAATGTGCTTGTTTTTGTTTAATTAATTTGTGGTTATTGCACGTCGTTCAGTCCTTTTTGCCCTGTCTCCCGCTCTCAACACTCAAGGTCCCCCACTGCAGCCGGGTGGGTAAGCTACTGCCATTGCAGCCGTGATACTAATGCTGCTCCTTGGTTGGCTGTGATGGACTCCATAATGCCCAGTGAGTTGTGTTTGTCCCTGGGTACCAAGCCCCTAACTTCTGCAATGTACTCGGCTGAAATGTGGGATTCTAATGGTCACAGACCAAACCACTGCTATCTCCAAGGTGGCAGCACAAAGTGTTGCCCAGCTTGCTTTTTTTTTGTTTTATTTACAATTAATTAATCCAAGCTAGCCAAGCTGAGATGCAACATCTCATTTACAGTGGGGTCCTGCTTCTACTCTTTTCCACAACTTGGTGGACTGGAGCACTAGGAGGTTAACTGACTTAGCATATGGTTATCTAGTTTAATCTCCTCCCAAAGGGGGCTTACATATGACTCCTTCCTGGAACACAGCATTGGGCAAGTCCCAAGGAAGGTGGGTGACAGGGCTGGGGAAAAAGCAAGGACCAATGGAGAGCCAGCCAGAGGGGGAAGAGATAAACAAACAAACAAACAAAAAAAAACGCAGCTTGCCCCAGCCCAGACCAGCAGCACTGACGTGAGAGTTACATACCTGTCTCCCAACAGAGAGTTTGAAGAAGGGGTATACCTGTGGATGCATCACTTACTGAAGCTTTCTGTGATGAGGGGGAATTCAAAACAGTTCTAGTTCTACTGTACCTAAAGGCTATCTCAGGCCTACAGAGATGGGGGACAGGATCTCTTTAAAGGAACACGTCAGTCCAAGCTGGCTTAGCTTTTATTTTTTTATATTTCGCCTGCTTTCCCCTTTATATTCCCAATTCCTATCCCCTCCACCCTAGCAGACTTTGATCGAGGTCATTTGCCTCTTGTTGTCTGAATCAGCCCTTGCAGCAGGACTCTTGTGCAGAAGGTATTCCTAGAGGGAGGACCATACCTAGTTCTGGCAACCCATGCCACTGTGATATGGAACATCTGGGTGGAACGAGTGAGGAAAGCATGCTCTTTTACCATGCCTTCCTGAAGGCACTATGAGACCCCTGGGGTCTGCACCCAGGCTTCCCCATCCTGGCTGAGATCCTGGACTTCATATGCAAATTTGGACAGGTCTCCCACATGCAGTGACTCAATCAGGCTTACTGCGTTTCTTTTTTCTTAGAACGAGGAACGAATCCTCCATGTAACACAGAATGTACATGTGTGCATTTTTCTCTCTATTATTCTTTATTTATGTTGCTGTTCAACACAGCATCTGGCATGCAACTGTCTCATTTGTAGTGGAGTCTTTAAAATGACTATTTGGTTTATAATTTTTACAAAAAAAGACATGCAGGCGTGAACTGCTTGGCGGGGGGCGGGGGATTGCCCTGTTGGCCTGGGGAGAAAACGGATATACAAATCTTAGAAGTGACTTAGCAGTCTAAGAACAGAGGGGGAATTGGGGACCCTGGGGAGCAGCTTAGGACATACTTTGCTTTCAAGATCATGCTTAAGGGATCTTGCAGATCACTAGGAAGTATAAGACATTTTTAATTGGTACCACTGTATCCAGAATAAGCAGAAAAGGGTTTGGAGGTGTCTCTGGAAGGGATGAAATTCTGTTGCCTCTTGAATGGTGAAATGTGCACTCACCTCGGCTGGGGGAAAAAAGATCCCAGCAGAGGGTAATATGTCCCGACTGACCATACAGCTTGCTGCCCCATCCAGATCTTGAATGCTGCAAGGTACAAGTGCCACTGATGGAAGTTCACAAAGAAAAGCATTTCACTGGTTTATTCCCCTGTTGGGATTTCTTGTTACAGTTTATTCCACAGGCTGCTTTTTATAAGGTGGTTGTTTTCTTTAACACTAAAGGATGAAGGGATTCTTTCTCTGACAAAGGAATGCATTCTTTTTTTTTTTTTCAAACTCTATTTTTCACCCCTTACCTCCGCACTCTCTCCAGCGACCTCCTGGATCCACAGTCTGTACCTCCCAACGTGGCTCGGTAGTCACAGGCTCCTCTCCGGCACTGGGCACCCTCTGGGTCTACCCTCCGGGGAAGAACCGCCTTAAGAACACTCTTCTCTAAGTATTGAGACACGGGCCAGAGAGGGGGATAGCTTGAGAGCCGAGCCGTGTCTGGGAGTGTGGTCTGTGGAGGAGGTGCCTTCGCCTATCGGTGGTGAGTGTTTTTTTGTCTTTTGTGCTCACGTCCTTGTGGAGCCTGGCTACCAAGGCAGCTGGAGGTCCCACCCTGGCGTGCGCCATGATGTTTGTTCAGCTACCCCAGTCTCTGCCAGAGGGCACTTGTTGAGCGCTCGCTACCCCCAACTCTCCCCGGGGAAGAGAGAGCAGTCCTCTGGACACTCAATCTCTTCCCCCCCTGCCGACCCCTGGCCGCCCGGGTCCGCTCCTGAACCTGGGTCACCAGTGTGACGTGAGGTGTGGCATCCAGCACCTCAACCCTCTGCGCCACCTGGCCCTGCAAAGGGATGCATTCTTGATTATGGGAGATTGCAGAGCAGTGAGGTTGGGGGAGAAACAAAACTTTTATTCCAATGGCCCAGTCCAATATCACTTGACCCATGGCAGACTTAATAGACATACAATGTCTGGGCATAAACAGCCCCATCAAAAGGACTCACTTGTTGTGAGAAATGGGCAAGATGGGGACAATGGTGGCCATGCTGCAGGAGACTCACCTCAGCCAGCCCGAACATGAGAAGCTTAAGAAATATTGGGTGGGAGAGGTTTATGCCTCCACATGGTAGGAGCATCCACATAGATGGGGAACAGCTATTCTGATCTGGAAAGATGCCCCAATTAAAATCCTGGGAGTGGAGTTAGACCGGGGGGGTGGGATACGTCAAACTCCAGGGCTCTTATAGAGATACAAAATGCACATTTCTAAACATTTATGCCCCTAATGAAGAGAAAGAATTCTGTTCATTTTTGAAAAAAATACTGCTTGAGACTGTGGTGGAGCCTGACGGCCTGTACATTATTGGGGGAGACTTCAAGACTGTCATCTCGGGGTCCCAGGATTGTAGGGGAAGGGAGTCACGAGGAGAGGGAAGGGTGGGCAGAACACTCCGGAGACTGGCCTCAGAGCTGGGAATTTTAGGCATGTGGAGGCACACACACAAGAATATGCAGGACTTTACGCATTATTCAGACATAACAGCTATGCCCGACTGGACATGTTTTTCCTGGCTTCAGAGTGGGTTTCCATGGTGGTGGACTACGAAATTATGCCACATACACTGTTAGACCACTCCTCTGTCCTGTTAACCATGGCTATTTCCCCTTCCCTCAAGAACTCCAAGTGGAGACTTAATGTGGGTCTCCTGAACTCTCCTGAATTTAAAACCCCGATTAAAGACCCCATTAAGACATACCTTCAGGAGAAGCCGGAAGGGGTAACCACACATGCAGTGAGGAGGGATGCCCTGAAGGCGGTTTTGAGGGGGTTATAATTGGATATGCCTCTCACCAAAAGTGGATCAGAGAACAGAAACAAAGAGAATTAGAGGACTCCATAGCTGATCTACAGTTTCAGCACAAAATCTCCCTTAATCCTCAAATAAAAGAACAGTTACAACAGAAAATGAATGAATTCACCACCTTGTTAACTGCTCAGATCGAGGGGAGCTATAGGAGAACACAGCAACTGTATTATGAGTGGGGCAGAGGGCTGGTTGCTTACTGGCATACATACTCAGGCAACAACAGAGCAGCAGGGCTGTACTGTGACTTAAGGCCCCACAGGATCAGGAGCAGTCTTGCAGTGACCCAGAGAAGATTACGGACCTCTTCGCCACCTATTACCAAAATTTGCATATCCAAGAAGGGATTGACAACTTGGACCAGAAGTTGGAGTCCTTTTCTGACAAAATTACCCTCCCCACGTTATGGTCCACAGAGGCCGATGGGCTTGAGAAGGAAATGGGGGCTCAAGAAATACGTGATAAACCTATGAACCTGCCGGGGGGAAGGGGGCTCCCTGGGCCTGGATGGCCTGCCTGTGGAATTTTGCAAAACATTTGAGGACCACCTAGTCCCCCTCTTGACACAGGTTTACAGGGAGGTCCTTGGAGGGTAACCCCATCCCTGATTCTTGAAGGTCTGCTTAAATATCAGTCATCTTAGAGCAAAGCAAAGACCCAGAAGACCCAGGCTCATATAGGCCCATCTCTCTTGTTAATGTTGACCTTAAGGTGTTCACGGGGATCCTAGCAGATAGATTACAAACTGTCTTACAAAAAGTAATACACCTGGACCAAACAGGATTTGTAAAGGGAAGGTATCTACAGGGTAACATTAGAAGAATGTTAAATATTCTGGGTCAGGAAAAAGGTCCACACCCTTTTCAAATTGCCATCTCCATGGATGCTGAAAAGGCATTCGACAGAGTAAATTGGTCATTCATGTTCAAAACTTTGGATAAAATGAAATTTGGCTCCAAATTGCTTAATACCATTAGAGCCCTGTACGCCTCCCCATGGGCCCTGGTTAGGGTAAATGGGATTAATTCCAGATATTTTGATCTCACGAGAAGCACAAGGCAGGGCTGTTCATTGTTCCCCATCCTCTTTGCAATATGCACAGAACCACTGGCCACTTTGATCAGGCAAGACGAGGGACTGGAAGGTATCACTGTGGGGGGTAGAACAGAAGATCTCCCTATATGCCGACGATACTATTTTTTTCCTCTCCAACCCTCAGTTGACAGTCCCCAGACTGGTCAATCACCTGGTTGACTTTGGACAACTTTCTGGTTATAAAGTAAATTTTCTTAAATCAGAGACCTTGGTGGTGACAGGTATGAAGTCACAGGGGTTTACGGCTGGCTTCTCTTTTGCTTGGGCCCCTAGAGGGGAGATACGATACTTGGGAATTAACCTAACAACTTAAAGAAACTTCATCAGATAAACCATGTCAAACTCTGGGATACGATAGTCGCAGACTTGACCAGATGGAACCTCCTACCCCTCTCCCTTGTAGGTAGGGTAAATACAATAAAATGAACATCCTACCCCATTTTCTCTTTCTTTTTCATTCCCTCCTGATTCAGATCCCCCATGCATTCTGGACCAAGATAAACTCGGCTATGTCAAAATTTATCTGGAATGGGAGACCCCCCTGGGTGGCTAGAGGGGTGTTACAGCTCTCTAAAGACCAGGGAAGGCTTGCCCTACCAGACTTCCAAAGGTATTATTTGGCGGCCCTGCTCTCTGCTGTCTCCACCCGGGCCAAACAGAGACAATCTTCAGGATGGTATGATGTGGAGGATGCAGGGGTGCCCAGACAGCTGCTTTTCACTCTGTCCCTGACTAATACCCCCCAAAAGTAAAATGCACTCTCAGGAACAGATGGGTAATTCACAGTTGGAAAATCCTTCAAAAAGTCTGCAGACTTACGTCTACCCCTCTGGGACTGGGTCCGATGTCTCTGATCAGATACGAGAATAGTTTTACCCCACTGTGGTTTGATACAGCATATGCCGGGTGGGAGAGGAGTGGGATCACTCGATTCACTCAATTTATTGAAAATGGGCAATGCATATCCTATAGCAGGGCTAAGGAAAAGTTTGGATGGGATAACTCAGAGTTTCTGAGGTACATGCAAATCAGACACTTTATTAACTCCCCAGGGAACCTGCAAAAATTATCTAGGACCCCTTCTGAGTAGGAAGAATATATCTATTAGGTGGTGAGGATAAAGGATCCACAGAGATACATAGCTGGAATATATACTCTCTCTTACAAAAGAGTCAGGGGAACTCCATCTTAAATATAAAAGCTGCTTGGGAACAGGAGGCTGGGATAGTAATTTCAGACCCAGACTGGGGATGGAGACTGAGCAGGGGCTGGAAGGTTACAGCAAGTCCCCAGTGGAGGGAATTTTATTGGAAAGTTTTGATCAGTTTTTTCAGGGCCCCTTCGGTCACCAGCCACTACCATCCATCTGGATCGGATAGATGCTGGAGACTCTGTGGAGCTCGAGGTACGCATTCACATATATTCTGGGAGTGTCCAGTGTTGCCCCCCTTTTGGACCACAATACAAAAAATAACATGGAAAATTACTGGGGCTGACATCCCTCTAGAATTAAACCAGTGGATTCTGGGCCTTCCAGCTGCAGTCCGACTTAGACCTGATTCCAGAAATCTAGTTTTGACCTGTATGGCTGTGGCCTTAAAGTATATCACCTCTCACTGGCTTCATGGTTCAGGTACCATCTCAGGAAGAGTGGGAATCCAGAATGGGTACAGTATATGAAATGAAGACAATAACTGCAAGGATATGCTTACAACAAGACAAACATGAGGAACGTTAGAGAGGCTGGGGCAGTTGGTGGACTGGGGGGAATAGCCCGACTGACCAGCAGACTGCAAGCAGAGTAGACTGATCTTTTTTCATTCCTCTTCTCCTCTCCATCAACAGTTAGTAGACCCTGGCTTATAAATAAATCTATCCATTTATTCACTTATTTTAGATACCATGCATCAGGTCCGATGGGAGGCGTGGATCTTGGGCTCTGGAATGCTGCCTTGGATCTCTGGTGGTGTGGCCTGGATACCCAGTGGGCCAGTACTGTTCTCTGGATGGAGCCTGCAGGACCTTGGCCTGGTTTGTTTTATCTTTTCCTCCTCCAGCCCTTCCAGTTTTCTCAGGTAATCTCTTTCCTTATTAAGTTTTCCTTACTTGGAACAAACCCAAACGGAATGATAAGTAAGGTGTTCCCATTGTCAGGAACCAAAGGTTTTTATAAAGAGAATCTCTTTTGTTTGTTACATTGTTACACTGTACTAGTCCCTTTCTTTTTATTCTTTTATTCTGATAAGGAAAAAGTTTCAGCCCCCCCCCCCCCTTTTTTTTTAGTGGGCACAGTACTGGTCCAGTGAAATTTTATTAAAGACAGAAGTTTTGATTATCTATAAGTAGTTAAATTATGAAATACAGTTTGAAAATGAAAATCATAAAATACCCTGCATTAAAAGTGCTATGGTCAAATGTTGCAGCCTGTTGTATGTATTCTTGTTTTGTGACTATCTGATATGCTTTGAATAAAGCTGAGTTAAAAAAAAACAAGCATTTATCAATGCCGAATGTTGTCACGCTGGCATTGGCTTTGGTAGTGCAGTGCGGGAAAACATTTTGGGCAGGATGTGAAAAATGACAGCTGTACAGTTCATAAGGAGTTGTAAAAAAATGGCAGTGTTGAAAATGTGGCATGTAAATATAACAAGTCACGAAGTTACAAGGTTAGCGTGGGAAATGTCGCATACGCTGTAACACCTGATCATTTTATAGGCGTTTGGCACCAAATTTTCAACATAGACATTTACACCTCTGCTCATGTACAGTATCACTGTTATTTCCTCAAACTGTCCCAAAAAGTGATTTCGCACAGTGACCGCACTATTCTGCGCCAGAAGTGTGAAAACACATTTTGGGCAGGATATGTGAAATTACAGCTATACTGTTCATCAAGAGGTGTGGAAAAATGCCAATGGTGGAAATCCAGAGTGAAAATATTACAAATACAACGACGTTACAAGCGTGCGTGCAATCTGCCAATGCACGCTCGTAACACAGTCATTTTATGGAGTATCATCACCAAATTTTCAACATAAGCATTTTAGGACCTTTGCTCATGAACTGTGTTACTGTCATTTTCATAATCTGGCCCAAACACTGATTTCTCACAGCAACCGTGCTATTGTGTGCCAGAAGTGCGGAAACACATTTTGGGCAGGGTGTGGCAAATGACAACTGTACTGTTCACAAGGAGGTTTACAAAAATGAAAATGTTGAAAATCTGGTGTGAAAATATTGCGAATTCGCGAACTTATGTGCCTGCGTAACAACTGCACAATACACGCTCGTAAAACAGTCATTTTTTAAATTTTTTCCACCAAATTTGCAACATAGGCTTTTTGAGAGGCCACCTCATGAACACTGACAATGTCGTTTCGTTAATCGGTCCCGAAAGGTGATTCCTCGCAGTGACTGTGAAATCACCTTTTGAAGCCAATTAATGCCACGACAGTGACAGAATTCATGAGGAGAGGTCCCAAAAACCCCATGTTGACAATTTGGTGCCAAAATTCCAAAAAATGCCCAAGATATGCACTAAAGTTGGAAAAACCCTATTCATTCCATTATACAGCTTACCGTTTTTTCCTCAGTTCACAGTCGGCTTTGAAGAGTGCAGTCATGTTCCCGGTCCACCGAAGATCATCGCGCCAAGCTCCAGAGGTAAGTATGGGGTGAGGGTATGTGTGGGGAGGCAGGGTGCGCAGTGGGTGGGTACAGGTTGTGGGAGGGGGGCTAGGGAGACCGCAGATGGACTGTTTCCTTCTTTACAGGGGAAAAAAAAAAATAAAAGACATCGGGGGACCGTTTTCATTTTTAATAGGTGCTTTAGCATGCCAGGATGGGCTCCCAGCATGCCACCTGTGTGTGTGGGGGTGGGTGCTTTAGCCGATGGGGGATTGGGCACCCCCGTCAGCAAACAAAGAAGGGGGGGGCCGCAGGAGCTGAGGGGGATTGGTCACCCCCTTGGCAATCAAAAAAGAGGGGTTACATGATGCTGATGGGGATTGGGCACCCCTGTCGGCACACAATAAAGGAAGGGGGGGGTTGACAGGCAACAGCGGCAGTCACTGCTGCCATGTTGCCTGCACGTAGGGGGAGGCATGCTGTGGTCACACTGCATGAGAGCTTCGCTCTCATTGCAGCGGACCTTTTCTCAGAAGTCATCGCCTCATTAGTCAGGCAGGGTGTCGGCCCCTGCTGCTGGCTGATTGGGGAATGCGGGACGCACCTACTGGTGCATGCCCTGCATTTGCCCAACAGCGACCACGCCTCCAAATCTCTACTGCCGCAAGATGTTGGCTGCGCAAGCGTGCCAACATAAAAAGACATGCAGTTTGGCAATGGAAGTAATTGGCATAGCTAACTGAATAGTGCTAGTCTTGTGGGAGCACACTGAATTGGCTATGGGCTTTTAAAAAACTGTTCTTAGAACCTGCCATCACAACCTTTTAAAAAATGAAAATTAGAATAGAATTCTGAATGAAAGGAGAAACTGAAACTTCATTTTAGTTTAAGGCCATAACCAGTCTGACAGGATTTGACAGTGTTCCTTTAAATAGGTCGCCTAGCTGCAAAAAAGCACCACTGGTTTAAAACATGAATATATATTTATGCCTAATAACGCTAGTAAGTAAGTAAGCATGATGTTATTTCTTGAGCACCCAATCCCTGGGGCTCTGGGCACTTCACAAAGAGGAGTAACAAAATACAGAACAAAAATTTAAACAAGAGTCAGGTACGTAATATAAAATGAATAAATAAAAGTTAATTAAAACAGTAAACCCACTAAAACAAGTCAATAAATACTGAACGCTTCCTTAAAAAGATGTAAGGCTTCTACATTATGTGTACATACAGTGCATCAATCTAAACGAGATACTTGGAGTATTCTCCTGCCCATCAGGGGAGAGCGCTGCTGGTTTTGTTTTAGGAGCCAATGCATATATCAAAAAAAAACCAAAGTAATCATTTAAGGCCCAGTCTCGCAGCACTTTGTCTCATTTACATGATGCCCCTTTCCCCCGTTATTTACTATGAGGGAAGAAAGGGGTAAGTCCCATATGAACACTGTCTGCCAAGGAATGAAAAAAAAATGGTTGTCTTCCCCTTTAACCATCTTACCAGACAGGAGCCCAACCTAGCTCATGAGGGAATACAAAAAAAATTGTTCCCCTTCATCCAACTACCTGATGGGTCCCATGCCCAACCTAGTCCAAATATTAAGCCAAATGGAAATAAGGAGGAGCAGCAAAGTGGTGAGCAGAAGGTGGAATAGGCAGGGTAATAAAACACTTATACTCATCTACTCAGGTCACAGTGAAGACCTGAAACACTGCACAGGAGGCTTGGGGCTGTGGGGACATGTCAATTCGTTCCAATCATTTCGCTCTGTAACAACTTGCCTCAGGCTAGTAGCTCTGGTGTCAATCAGCTCCTATGTTATTCGTCCCCGAAAAATTCACTCCCACTGCATATTGTACTGTATTCCAACAACAATTACAGTACAACCTCCACTTCTACAACCCTCAAGCACACCGCCTCATAGGGTGGGCGAACTGCATCCCCTGGAGTTTATTTTATAATATTTATGCTGGGGGTGAATTGTTCAGGGACAAATTGACATGGGAGACAATTGATGCCGGAGCTAACACTCCAGGGCAAGTTGTTGTGGAGCAAAATGACTGGGACAAATTGTCATGTACCCTGGGGCTGCTGCCACACTGCTGCTGCTACCAGCCTGTTCAGACATCTCTACCTCCTCTAGCCTGTAGCACACTAACATGGGAGACTGGACCCAGGGGGACCAATGGTGCACCCATCTGAGGCTATAACCCCAAGTGCCTGTGATTCTGGCTCCACCTCCCAACTCTCCCTATCTTTCCTTCTCTCAGTGCTCAGTCCCAGCACTGCACTCTTCCCAAAATGCACATAGGGATCACAGCCACACTGCCATGCATGCTCCAATCCAGCCTGCTGTGCAGCAGAACCATTCAGTGCCCAACCAGGCCTGTCAGGGAACAAAAACAACTATCCCCCTCATGCAAACTACCTGATGAATCCAGTGCCCAACCCAGCTCATCAGGGGAAAAAAATCTGGTCCCTCCCTCAACTATCTGATGAGTCCCGGGCCAAACCTGGACTATCCTGGGCTATCAGGAAATAAAAAAAAATTCATCCCACTCCCCTCAACAACTTGACAAATTCTAAGCTCAACCTGGCCCGTGTGGGGATTAAAAAAAAAATCTGCCTCCCTCCCCCAAACTACCTGATGGGTCTGATGCCCAACCTGGCCCATCAGGGAATAAAAAATAATTTCCCCTCTTCCCCAACTATCTGACAGGTCCGGTGCCAAACCAGTCCAATCAGGGAATTAACAAAAAAAAAAGACCCTCTCCCCCCAACTACTTGACAGGTCCTGTGTCCAGCACGGACCACCAGAGAATAAAACATTATGGTGATATGGAGGGGGGCTATAAGTAAGTTTGGTTCTGGGGAGATAAAACTAATTGCCATTTTGGGTGGATTTGACCACTGTGTACAGTGTAGGGAGCATTACTAAGAGGCAGTGCCACTGTGTCAAAGCCCTCCTCGTGGGAACGGTACACAAACAAATCTGTAAAACTGAAGTTGGAGGTGGTCCTTGTACAACTGCAATTACAGCAGGGAGACTGGTGAGACAGTAAGGCCTGCTTCAAAAAAAGTAAATAAATATAAAAGGTGAAAAAGGCAAGACCAGCCCTGTTGGCACCAGGCAAATCTTGTTTCTTATTTATCGTGTTGTGCCCCGTTATTCCCAATCTCCATCCCTCCTATGCAGCCTTGCAACTACTGCAGCAGGCTTTGACTGAGGTCACTTGCTTCTTATTGACTAAATCAGCCTTTGCAGTGCAGACTCCTGTGTAGAAGGGCGTCCTGGAGGTAGACCATATCTAACTTTGGCAGTCCATGCCATTGTGACATTGAACATCAAGGAGGAGCTAGGAAGGGTGGTGCTGCCGATCTGCCCTGAAGGTACTGCAAGACCCCTTGGATCTGTGCTCAGCCTTCGCCATCCTGACTGGGATCTTGGTATTCAGATGCAAACTTGGACAGGTCCCTGGTGTGCAGTGACTCAATCGGGCTTACCTTGTTTCTTTTTTTGGTTTTATGAAGATGAGGAGTAAATTCTCCATGTAACACAAAATGTCAATTTGCACCCCCCTTTATTTTTCTTTATTTATTTATCTATCTGTTCAATGCAGAATCTGGGAGGCAACCCATGGAGCCAAAGTCTTGTTTACAGTGGGGTCTTCAAAATGACTATTTGTTTCAATCAATCAATCAATCAAAATCTTTATTTAACCAGGCGGGCACTGTTGAGCAGAGCTCATTTTCGAGGTGAACCTGGGGTAAGGTAAAACTACAGAAAGATACAACAGGACTGCAAGTGCTGCCAACATGGCAGTTTACATTTGGACAGATGTGAACAGGCTTTACGCAGATCCAACGTATGCAAAAATAGTAAGTATACAAAGCTTCAGTAACATAAGAGAAATGTATAAGTTGATGGCATTTTTTTTTTGTTATACCCCAGAGGGCAGAAGGTAAGGGGATGCATAAGATAGCGAGGGAGAGGAGAGGGCAGGGATATGGGTCGAGGGCTGACAGAGAGGGGGCAGGGATAAGCACAATGGCTACAAACCGTGGTATTAATGGAAGCAGTCGCAGGATTCCTTGAGTTTGCAGGTGATTAAAGCTTTAAAAGCCGCAAGCTTGCAAGGGAGGTTTAATTTCAGGGATTTTTGCAACTCATTCCACAGCGAGGGAAGTACATGGCTTATTGCCGCCCTGCCGAAGTGGGATCTAACCTTCGGGATTTTCAGGGTTACGTAAGAAGCACTTGTTTATAATCTTTACAAAAAGAAAAAATATAAGCAGTTTGATGATGGGAGTAATCAGCATAGATAACTGAGTACTGAAGAACCAGCCTGTGTGGGAGCCCACTGAAATGTCTCTGGGCGTTTAGAAACAATTTTAGAACCCTCCACTGCAACCTTCTGAAAAAAATGAAATATAGAGTAAAATTCTGAATGATAGGAGGAATTCAGACACCATTTTAGTTTGAGGCCATAACCAGTCTGACAGGATTTGACACTATCCCTTTAAATAGGTCCCCTAGTTCCAAAAAAACACCACAGGTTTAAAAAACATTAATGCTATTAACACTAACCTAAGGTTTCTACATTACATGTACATCTATCTAAATGAGATACCTGGAGTATTCTCCTGCCCATCAGGAGAGGGCGCTGCTGGTTTTGGTTTTGGAACCACTGCATATATAAAAAATAAAAAAAACAGAGGCATCATTTAAGGCCCAGTCTTGCAACACTTTATCTCATTCTCATTTACGTGATGCCTCTTTCCTCCGTTGTTTTCCATGGGGGAAGAAATGGGCAAATTCCATGCGAATTACTGCAGGATAGTACCGCTGGCCCCCAAAAAGAACCAGGCAAGTTATTAATGAGCAGAGAAATGAGCGAAAGCTAGCTCACAGCTACCACAAGCAATACTGTGACTGTAAATAGTCAGAATTATTCAAAATTTCTTTTTAGTAATGAAGGAATCAGTAACACCTGGAATGTGCAGATAGCTGTTTTATACCACAAGTAATGAAATCGTCTGTTAACCCGACATCAAAGGAAGACACACATGCACATCGCTTGGTGACGCTGCTCCTTTTATAAACAGGAGCTGCTGACACTCCCAGGGCAGGGGTTTACTGTGCTTGTTTTTGTTTAATTAATTTGTGGTTTCTACATGTCGTTCAGTCATTTTCGCCCTGTCCCCGTTCCTCAACACTAAGGGTCCCCCACTGCAGCCTGGTAGGTGAGCCACTGCCATTGCAGCCATGATACTAATGCCGTTCCTTGGTAGGCTGAGATGGACTCCATGAATGCCTAGTGAGTTGCGTTTGTCCCTAGGTACCAAGCCCCTAACTTCTGCAATGTACTCGACTGAAATGTGGGATTCTAATTTTCACAGACCAAACCACTGCTATCTCCAAGGTAGCAGCACAAAGTGTTGCCCAGCTTGCTTTTTTTTTGTTTACAATTAATTAATCCAAGATAGCCAAGCTGAGATGCAACATCTCATTTACAGTGGGGTCCTGCTTCTACCCTTTTCCACAGCTTGGTGGATTGGAGCACTGGAAGGTTTAGTGACTTAGCATATGGTGACCTAGTGTAATCTCCTCCTGAGGGGGGCTCCATGTTGGCTCCCTCCTGCAGGCACTGCTGCTGCCTTCTCCCTGCTGTGCTTTTCCCAGACTGCAGCCATGGGACCGAGGGCCTGGCAGGCAGGATGGCCATTGCAGGTCCTCTTCAGAGCAGGAAGTGTCTTTCTTGCCATAGTCAGAGCCACACTCAGTCTTTTCTCTCTCCCAGCGCTAACTGACTACGGCAGCAAGGCCAAGGAGCGCACAGTAATCTTGGACCTCGCAGCTTCCCTCTTTGGTACAAGCAGCACACTGGACATCAGTGGCAAAGCCACATTAGAAATTGCTTCCCCAACCCCATGGACTGCAAGTGGGGTCAGGGAACCCATCGGAAGAGCCAGTGAACCCCAAAACAGCAGAGCCCCCCCAAGGTATCCCAACTCCCCACTACAAACATCAAGATCCTCCCCATGTGCTGCAACACACCAGCACACACATAAGGACCCCCCACACTTATTAACCCTTCTTCAGCAGCACTCACTTCCTCAGACCAAGCTCTTCTCCCTGGTATCTCATCCAGAGGATAAAGGTCTTAAAGCATTTCTTTTGCACTCGATACAGCTTCTGGCACTGCACTACTGTTGCAGGGTGCTTGTTCATACCACTGTATATTGTATTCATGCACCACATGCAAATGAAATCTCCCCCCATGGCAGTGCTGCAGCCACAAAAGCACAACTGTCTTTGAGCATGTACCAGTCCATCACTCAATATGGTATTATAGCGACCACTAAGGCATTGCATCTGCTTTACTTTAGAGGGCCCAAACCCTCCAAAAAGAGGTTCATTGTTCTTTATATTTACCTCTATCTCCCCACTGCACACTGTCCAGGGCCTCCTTCAGTTACCCCCGTGTCACCATCCCATCCACCAAAGCTCTTTACATGGGTTCCTGGAGTTCCAGGCTACCAGCAAGACAGGGCTGAGCAGGACCCTGCCAGCTTGCCTCTGGGGCAGGGTTGTCTTCTGCTCCACAGTTACTCCCCCACACTTATGCAGTCCACCTATGGTGTAGGTAAAGCCTGGAGCTACTCCCGGAATCAGGCAGCAGAGATCTGAGGCTGGACGTGGGTGCAATACAGGATTCTTCTGCTTGGCCAGCTGCCTTTATATCCCTTTTCTCCCCTGGTGCTGGATGTGCAATGAATCCCAGGTACATCTGCGTATGCTCCTGCATACAGCACATCATTGTCCTCAGTGGCCTGCAGCACTAAACTGTCTAGTGAAACCAAGGTGCACTACCACCTGGCCTCCACTAGATGGTAGTCATGTACCAAGTGCTTGAACCTAACCACCACCCCCACCACTGGCAAGAGGAGGAGGAGGACAGCGGTCCCCTGGGATGCTGAATCCTCCTCTCTCAGCCGGCCCTCTGGTGACTCATGCTTGTTCTTGAACCCGGGTCATCAGCATCATATCTGTACTACCACTGGGCCAGAGGCCCATTGTTCTTGTAACTGACTTTGTCTTTGAGGGTGCAGTGTAACTTATTGTTTAATGTTTTTGGTCCTGTTAAGTTAAAACAGCAAAATAATTAATTATTTGAATGTATTTCACAAGTCTGGTTCTGGCAAATGATTTTGTCTGACTACCAAACAAGAAAACCAAGTGCATGTATTTGTTAACACCAATAGCGAAGATCAAGGAGCTGCAAGGGCAGACTAATGAGAGAGTGAGAGAGAGAGAGACAGAGAGAGAGAAGAACCTACATCTGACTGCCGGTCTAAATCAGTCTGAACCTGAGCAGGACAGGGGGCTATTTATAAACACATGCCAGGATATCGCATGCTCTTCAGAAAGGACAGTCAGAGCAGGAAAGTCTCAGTGTGTGTGTGTGTGTGTGTGTGTGTGGTTTCTTATTCTTCTTATCATTCACCAATAATAGACATTTAAAAGTTCTATAGTGATATAGTAACTAAACTGCTAAATTAGATTTAAAGTTACTGATGCCTCAGTGAAGATTTTTAAAAAACAACCCCTTAAAATTGATACATAATTCTGCTCATGCTTTCTGAAAATCCCCTCCTCATTTTTATTACTGAGGAACTGGCATGAAAACCATCCTTCTGCCCCTCAGCTCGCCACATCTGAAGCCAGTTTAGCTGTGGAAGACATCACAGCTGGTTGCCATGTCAATTATTTTTGGTGCAAGAAGCAGAGCATTATGTGTAAACAAGCTGAAGTGTATCTAAATAGCATGCCCCCCTCCCAAACTTTCCAAGGAACCAGTTTGTTGCCCTTTTAACTGATCTCTTCAGCACAGCAGATAAATGGAAAGGCTATTCAGCTTGCCCCAAATGTCTAGCAAGGACTAGTCCTTGAAGAGATATTGTTGACAGAAAAATGTCCCCGCCCACAGGCAACACTGATAAAATGGTTCAAGTAAAAACACCACACCTCAAAACTTTGAACCACTTTGCTTTTTTATTTCCTGCGGGCAGCTTAATGGTGTAGATAGTCAGTGACAATAAGAATGTCTACCATCTATCCGCTTTAAAATGTGACGCTCCACCACTGAGAAACTGTGAGTGTGTGGCGGGTGGGGAACCTGTAGCTTACTATTTATTCAGAAATGGCCAAGGGAAAATGCACCCCCAGTGCTTTCGTTCACAGGCCATTAGAACATGGATCAGCACAAGCTGGTAGTACAGCCAGCCTTGCTATACTCTGCTAAGGCTGTCGAGGCCATGACATCATTGTAATACCTTACCCTTCCTGTCTGCAAAGGGCAGAGCTTCTTCATCACCTTTCAAAGCAGGTGTTTTATTTTTTCATATTTCATTAGACTGCTTCTAAATTTAAAATAATTCCTATAGGGCTGGGACTGGTTAGCTCTCTCATTGATATCAATGTGGAACGATACACAGACTTTCCATATTCCAAAGGAATTACTGATGCTTCAGTGAAAATGGATACCCCCAAAAACCAAAAACCTTTAGGACTTAGGCCTTCTTGTAGCCCAGTGGTAATGCATTGCACTGCCTTGCAGGTGACCTCTGTTCAAGAGTGAGTCCTGCAGCCTGCAAGTGGATGTGGCCAGGTCAGGGAGTACCACCAACATCAGCAGGAAGGATTGGCACTACTTCCACAGCACTAGCAACACCTGTTGAAATTCACAGAGATTCCTCTCTATCCACAAGGGCCGCTGCATGTGGTAGCAGCCAGACGGTGGCACCGCACAGTGCCACAAGGCAGAGGAAGACTAGGGGAGAAAAGCAGGTTAAAACTCACCCTGAAGCTGCATCCATGACAGGCCCCTTCCCACCACCTTGATATTCTTGGATTCCATGCCATTGACTGGTGATGGGTCTGGGAGGTAGTCTCACAGTGGAGCAGGGACTGATACCACCTCTCTGCCAACATGGGGGAAAGAGCTCCAGGAAGGGGGTAAAAGTCTAAATAAGTATTTAGGTACAATTTTTCTAACATCTCTTGTATTCAAATGTATTTATCCACCCCTTGTTCTTATTATTCTAGTTTCTCAAGGTAATGTCCCCTACTTTTCTCATGACCCCCCCAATGACTGCTTAACTTATGGGGAACACGCATGACCAGCATCCATTATAGTTTGAAACCACATTTAAAGCTCTGTTAAATGAGGTATTGGGAATATCTGTAGTTGACAGCAGCCCAGACATATCCATGACTAAGTCTGCCCCATACTGGTACTATGTTGCCATAATTTTTAGATACTTGTGATGTCACTGATAATTGAACTGTGGCTAATCACATTGTAGACATGCCTGACTTGATCATCAAAGATGTCACAAGGTTCTATAAATGGTTGTAATTTAGCATCAGTATAGAGCAGACTTAATCACCGTTATCTCTAGTCTGCTGCCAGCTGGAGCCCAGTCCCTCATTTCAAAGATCTTTTCTTGGACTTTCAGACTGTGATGGGCTGTTTTTATCAGTGTTCCCTTTTAAGTGGTACCATGCAGTTAATTGGAGTGTACAAAAGAGCAACTGGCTGATGTGGACAATTTAACACCTGAGACCGAAGGCTGAGGTGTTTAAACTGCAGAAGCTGGTAGTTCTGAGTATACTTCAGCTAATTGAACTGTTATTTCTATTATATGTCTATGAGTTTTTAAACCAGGATTTGAAAAACTCTGTGGTCTTTTACATGGACAGTGTCAGGGATGCCTTTCTTTTCCTTTTTATTCTGTGGCGTAGATGTGCATAAACTATTGTGGAAATGTTTTAAATGTTGATGATCAACTAAGAGAAGAGTTGTAGTAGTTTGATGAGTACTAACTGACAGTTTTCCTCTATTCTGATTGGCTTACGATAAATACCTGCCGTATGATAATATATAAAAATTCCCTGAAATATTATCAGAATGTTCCATTTTTCAAGGATGTAGAATATGTTTATCCTTTTGGAAATCTATTTCCTTTAGAGGAAAGATGGGATACATTATGAGGGAGATAAGGAGCAGGTCAAGACAGTTATCCTCACGCATACACAGCTGGGTATACTGTATGCAGATTTAGTCACTGCAGTACAGAAAGGTCTTTGATGAAACTGAGAGGGCCCAGCACAGGGCCAACCAGCTGATTAGTGGCTTAGGAGGCAAGCCCTATGAGGGTAGATTGGTTATACTTATACTACACTTGTTCACCTGAGGAAAGAGAGAAAAAACAGGGGACATGGTCACAATATCCAAACATTAAAGGGAATGGGGTGGCATATACACACGTTTGAGCTGTTAAGTGCAAGCAGAGCTAGAGGACATGTTGCCCTCAGACTGAGATGGCGCAGAATTAAGGTAAACATGAGAAAGGTGTCCATGGTTAACATCTGAAATAACCTACAGTACTCAGCCAGGGTGTGGAAGCCAGCGCTGTTCAGGCTTTCAACTCAGCTCTAGATAGTTTCCTTAGGAAAAATGGTATGGTTTGTACTCACCTGGTAAAGATGATTATACCTGCAACCTTTCCAGTGCTCAATATGCCTCACAAATGGGGCAATCTCTGTCATCCTATTGGCTAATGCACGATTGTACTTGTTTTGAACTGCTAGAAGCCAAGCCCCCGACCATCATCGTCCATCCCCAGTTCACTTTGTGCATCCCTAGAGGCTGATCACGATCTACAATCACTCCCAAACTCTCAGGTAATTTTTTTGTACTACCAATGCTGTCCTTATTTTCATATAGCACACTGATTTACAGGAGCACGACTTAACTGTAGGTGTGCCTTCTAACCTCTTTACAAGAATCTGCATCATCTTTGAAAAAAAAATGAAGGAGAAACCAAATGCAGACAGTATGCCCACACCGATTACTGTCAGTATTAAGGATTACACAGTATGAGTGAGGGTAACATTTCAGCTGATAAGCTTGGATGTAGCCATGCTCAAAGTGCATACAGTCACTGCTGGGCAGTAGGGGTGGTGTTCAGGGTGGATCCTAACTCCCTTTCATTATCACAGTGTTATTTTATTGATACAAAGAGCTAGCCACTCAAATGTAGAACTGTCCGCAAGGTTATGTTTAGCCATCCCCTTCCTACTGGTCACATACATAGAACTAGCTGCAAATTGCAAAGTTAGTAAACTTATCCTCAGACAGCCCTCCTCCCCTGATTCTTGCAACATGTATCCTAAGTACAGTACTCATTCCCTACTTCATGTCACCAAATTGCTGAGTCTTGAGGGTGGGGTTAGAGCGGTCAGCTTGGATATAAGAAGTCACAAACACAGCAGTGTATGTTAAATATCTGCTTATATCTTTATAAAAAAAAGACAAATTCTGGTGAAATTAGCTCCTTGAGTCGGCAGCTTCTTGGTGTGAGTTACTTGCCAAGATCTTATCAGCTGCTCTTTAAAAAGCACCAGTCGTGCTCAACTGAATCAAATAAGCAAGTTCTGCACAAGTAGCCTGACTTCCATCAGCTAGTATACAGTAATTGTTTTATTTTTTATTACTACTATTTTGAGAGGAAAGGGATTGTGTTTTTGTTCTGTGGAGCAGGCAGCTAGATCCTTTCCACTGCTCCCACCCTGCATGCCAATGTTTAGTGATGCATCTGCTTGGAGAGTGCTGCTAGTAAATGGGAACATCTTTTGCTGAACAGTTCACAGAGTGGAGTAACATACCCAACTCACCACTTAAATAGTTGAATTCTTTATTCTAGTGTCATTTGAAACAGGCAACAGGAAAACAAACATTTTGCCCATGCTAGACCACAAACCTGATAATGATGAGTGGAGACCACTGTCACTGAGCACGACATTTTAAACAGCCATATCTCTAAATAAGGATATCGTGAGGCACATGCCAAAAAGCATGAAGTAGTTGGGCACAAACATTAATCCTGAGGAACTGGTGGTGGTCCCATGAAATGCTGACAAAATGGCTGTTATCCAGTTGCCTGTTTCAAATGTTACTAGAATAAAGAATTAAAATACTGGGTCTATTGTGTCACTTCATGTGTGCTGATTGTCTTGAGGTTGTGGAGCAGATCCCTTCTGGTTCTTCTTTTTCTAGGTACTGAGGGCCACACTGATCCATGGGTTTGAGCATCTTTTCTTTCACAGCTTTCTTTTGCTATGGGAGTTTTTCTCCCCACCCTATCTGCAGGGATATACCCTGATCAAGCTGTGTCCGGCTGTCATTTAGATGGCTACCAGGTTTTTTTTTTTTTTATCTCTGGATTTTTTTCCCCACCCTCCTCCCTGGGCTTGAGCAGTGATTTTAATGGCTTTTTTCACACAGATAGGCAAACACACACACACACACACACACACACACACACACACACATTCTCCTACAGCTGGAGTAAGCTCCCTAGCCCAGCTGCAGGGGGTCAGTGTGGTGGGAGTCCTGCAGCCCTTCACCAACACTCCATGGCCAAGATGCACTGATGAGCAGCAGCTGTCTCAGCCCTGGCCTCCCTACTGACAAGATTCTCTGGGCTTGCTTCTCAACTTTGGTTGTCGACAGCGGGGCCATTGGGGTGGCCTCTTGACTAATGTTTTTTTTATAGTTTGAATGCTATTTGTTTCAAATCTCAGCCACCACTCAGCTAGCAAGGTTTCTGTTAGTGGAGTGCAGGCTCTGAATTGAAACAAGTGGCATGGTTTTTTTGTTTTTTTTTGTTACTTGCCCAGCTCTCACAGCTTCAGAGGAGGCCTCGTACCTCCTCCTACTCAGTCCGCCAGGGCAATCCCCCAAGGCATCTCATTCCCAGTTTCATTGTGCAGGTAGGGCCAGTTTTTTTTTTTATTTTTCTCTGTTTTAGTCCCATCCCCCTGGGATGCCGGCGAAAAGGATGTATGTCCAGGCTGATGACATGCTGATGTACGTTGACTGCCAAGCGCCTAACAACGTCCCCCCTCCCTGACTCTGTAGAGCAGAGCCGCCAGTGTCCCGAAACCCATGCTTCCACTGGCTTCAGGGGCGTCGGGTACATGAAGCACCCCTGGTATCCCACCCCAGAAGGAGGAGATCATCCATAGGGATGCTCAATCCTCCTTCGCCCCGCCGACCCCTGGCAACCTGAGTCTGTTCCTGAACCCGGGTTGCTGGCGTAGCGCGAGGTGTGGACAAGTGGCATTGTAAAGCATAAACAAATGTAACTAAAAAAGATGTTGCACCCTTGCATTTCAATGGCGTACTAGAGTGCTCTCCAAACAGTTGCATCACAAAATATCTGCACACAGGGGCTGGGTTTTTGAATCAAGAAGTGGACAAGATCAGGCTGCCAGCCCTATGGAGCAAAATTACAAATGTTTCCCTCCCAATACAGAAGTAATTATGTTCTTTCAAATTATACTGGCTACCTTACATGAAGGTAGGACTATTTGTGCAGTATCAAGGCAAAACAGGTACTCTTTGAAAAAGACATATTACAGGTTTAGTACAGAATAAGGGTGAGAGAAGTTGAATTTGGTTTGGCTTTCATAATTTGACAGAATCACAGTGGGTTCCAATGCATTAATTGCTATGGAGTGAGGCAGACTACAAATAAAGGGTAATAACAGCCTTGAGGTCAGCAATGAATATGTGGCAGGTGGTATTGGCATGCTACTACTGTGGATTGCTATGCTTTTGGTGTTGTGATAGAGATTGCAGTCTGCTAACACCGCAGTGGCCCAATGCTGTGCTACAGTAATAGTGAGCTCAAGGCTTAAACCCCTTGTATTCTCTGCTTTATCTCTGGGCCAATTAGTATATTCTCCCTGGGCCCATAGATTTTTCAAATCATAGAATAATCACACACACGCGCGTGCGCACACACACACACACACACGAGAATGCAGCAAGAAACATAAAAAAAAAAAAACAAATGAAATGAAACTTAGGGCATTACACTGCCCTATACAATATGGCATTTTTTATGTTTTTTTTTTATACTGAACACAACAGACAGCTGTAGAGGAGGAGAAAGAGGAGGAAGATTGATCGGTTAAGCTGTAGTAAACTGACGTGATGAGCACCTGTGAAGTGTGCGGTTACTCATTCTCTTCATGTTCGCAGTGGGATCTGACACCTCTGCACAATACATATCACGTTGAGCTGGGTGATGAAGACACCGCTCACAGTGGGGTCTGACACCTCTGCACAATACACGTCACGTTGAGCTGGCTGATGGTGACACTGTTCGCAGTTGGGTCTGACACCTCTGCACAATACACATCACGTTGAACTGGATGATGATGACACCGTTCACAGTGGGGTCTGACACCTCTGCACAATACACATCACGTCGAGCTGGATGATGGTGACACCGTTCGTGGTGGGGTCTGACACCTCTGCACAATACACATCACGTCGAGCTGGATGATGGTGACACCGTTCGCAGTGGGGTCTGACACCTCTGTACAATACACATCACGTCGAGCTGGATAATGGTGACACCGTTCGCGGTGGGGTCTGACACCTCTGCACAATACACATCACGTTGAGCTGGATGATGCTGACAGCGTTCGCAGTGGGGTCTGACACCTCTGCACAATACACATCACGTCGAGCTGGATAATGGTGACACCGTTCCCGGTGGGGTCTGACACCTCTGCACAATACATATCACGTCGAGCTGGATGATGGTGACACCGTTCGCAGTGGGATCTGACACCTCTGCACAATACACATCACGTCGAGCTGGATAATGGTGACACCGTTCGCGGTGGGGTCTGACACCTCTGCACAATACACATCACGTCGAGCTGGATGATGGTGACACCGTTCGCGGTGGGGTCTGACACCTCTGCACAATACACAGCACGTCGAGCTGGATGATGGTGACACCGTTCGCGGTGGGGTCTGACACCTCTGCACAATACACATCACGTCGAGCTGGCTGATGATGACACCGTTCCCGGTGGGGTCTGACACCTCTGTACAATACACATCACGTTGAGCTGGCTGATGATGACAGTTCGCGGTGGGGTCTGACACCTCTGCACAATACACGTCACGTTGAGCTGGATGATGATGTTAATGCCCCAGATAGTCTCATTATGGTTTGTCAGTTGATTCCTTGTCCTGCTACTGCTGGGAATGTTGCTCTGGCTGTGCCAGTCGCACCAGTGCCAATGGGAGTCTGGGGAGACTTTCTACTAGGAGTTGTGGGAATAGTATGGGTGACTTGTTGGACATGTGAATAACTGAATGCATAGTGGCAAGCTGAGTTTGAGAAAGGCGAAGTATTTGAGATTCTCTGGATCTAGCCTTGACTGCTGTGGTGAGGCAGTACCATCATCACTATCCCAGCCTTTGATGTCTTGCTTCCTCTTGCTGCTATCATCACAAGACAGACGAGGAGAAGGAGGAGGAGGAGCAGTGCAACCAGGAGGTGGGGTACACACATTCTTGCTGGTTTCTTCAAGCTAATTTTTGCTGCTGTAGCATAAGTGTATGCAACAGTTTCTGTTTGATAAGCTCCATGCGACCAGCAGGAATGAGCAAGTCTTTATAGCTGGGATTCTCCAGTGGGGATGCCAGGGCTAATCACATGTCTGGTCTAATGCTGCCTAGCCTGTCAGGAATTTGTGTAAGATACATCTGTGCCACTTTTCTTTAATGAGTATGCATGCTGGTGTTGGTGCAAGGATTCAAATGAAGCAGTGGTGCCACCGCCTCCACCACCATTATCGCGGTCATCATCGGCACCCCAACCAGTGCTGCAGCAGCTACCACCAATGTCCCTAGTACATCCTCAAATACATATCACGTCCATTCTATTAATTTTGCTGTTTTTAATATATATTATATTATTTATATATTTTTAATAATTATACTTTAATTTCTATAATTTACATATGTTTATTACATTTTCTAATTAATGTACATTTGTCATTAATATAACACAACTAATAGAACAGGAAACCTATATATCAGCTGCAGTCTAACAGTGATAAATAGTATATATGGTAATACTATGATAAGATGATCATTTTTATTGCTTTTGAATTGTATTTAAGAGGAAGTGTTATACATCAACTGTGATCTAATAGTGATAAACAACAGTACTTTAATATAATAGGAATATGATAATTTTTAATACTTTTCATGTTTACTTGCACATGCATGTGCAGCAAACATTTTGTTATGGAGAATGGCATTTCAGAGGTGTGTCACTGCTGAGCCCACTACAGCTCAAGCTGCAATGGGCTTGCCAGTGACAGACCAATGACCAGGCACTCTTGTCATGACAGTACTCAGGGCTCGGTTGGTGGAAACTGCATGTGCTTGAAAGGAGCCAGTCCCTTCTATCAGACAGTGACTAGCTCCTCTGCTGTACATAATGCCATCCAGTGAGGAGTCCCTGAACATCAGCACCAATAGGGGGCTGATCCTGTTCAAGTTTATGGTAGGACACACAGCCAGGAACTCTGTGGAAGATGTATTCACAATATTCCTGCAGTCAGTCGATAGCAGGTTACCTCAGATTACTAACACTGGGTTCACTGTACTAGAAAGAAACATTTTTGTAATCACTAATGTGGAACTGGATGCCACAACGCACCTGGGTAGATACAGTAGCAAAGGGTGGAATGGACAGTGCTACACTACTTTTTGCCACTGATGATTCTACACAGCACTACTTGAACCCAGCATGGGACTCCATGCAAATCCTAAGACTTTGCTCTTTGTGTTCCCTGTCCCACCTGATTTTCTGCCCACTTCCAGCCCTCGCTGTGATCCCAGTCCCAGCCCATGTAAATTAAAAATATAGCTATTATCCAGACTTGCCTTATTTTTTTTTTAATATGATCCCTACCACAATCACAGCCTCTCTTGTCTTGGTCCCCTGTCCCACACAGTTTCCCACCCACTTTCAGCACGCCCTGTTATTCTATGCTTGGGTCCCAGCCTGTTTAAAAAGGAAACAAATCAACCAGGCTGATCATCTTGTTTTTGAATTACCCCCGCCATGATCAAAGCCTCTCTTGTCACTGTCCCCCTGTCCCACTCAGCTTCCCACCTACTTTCAGCACTCCCTATGATTGCAATCTGCCTGGGCATTAGCCTGTTTAAATGATAAAATATCACCCAGATGGGCCATATATTTTTAAACCCTCTCCCTTTCAAGAAACGAGCTGCACTCAGTGGCAATACCCCGTACACACTAGGGAAATGGCAACGTTTTATAAACTGGTCCCTAGCATGGTTGTCAGAGTGTCCTCACTGCATTCTGACAACCGTGCTTGCCCGAGGGGGTTCCCAGGCATGATTGCAGCAGCAGCTCAAAGCATTATGGGTGCTGCAGTGCATGATGGAATACACATGATTGGGCACTGAAAGGGATCGTGGAAAAAAATACATCCATGAGTCATTGCCAGCTTAGCACTACTGGTAGAGTTTTTTTTTTAATCCTGCAGCTAAAAAATAAATGCTTTTCTCATAGGATGGGTTGCCTTAACCCATGTTACAGCATGGTTTGCATATACAACGCTGTTAACACGGATGAAGGCAACCGTCTTCATCTAAAACCTTGCTAAAGGCTACCTCCCTAGCAGGGTTGTAGCACTGTTTTAGAACATGGTTACAGTGTGTATCTAAATGTGTTCCAGGAACTTAAAATGGTTTAAGGCAGTTAAACCATTTTAAGCTTCCTAGTGTGTACAGGGCACGTATTATTGATTTGCTCCCCCCCTTCCAAGAAACAAACCACACGTAGACTCACTAGTTTTGTTGCATATACAAAACAACTGTTATATCTAACTGAGGGGAGGGAGGCAGTAAACAAAGGGGTATGTGCACACAGCTCTTGACGCTGGAAGGAAGACCACACATCATGCTTATCTTTCTACAGGGGTGAGGGTTGATGAGCCCGGAGTAAAACAGCTGTATAATCTGTCTGGCAGTACACCCCCCAAATAGTCTCATCATAAACACATGTATGTCAACAGAATACCTAATGCATTTCCATTAAACTAAAAAGCGCATAAACAAATACACAACCACACCACAAACAAGCCACTATTCAAACACAAAATCGGTCCCAGAAAGAAAGTCTTCAGTATAGTTTTCTTTATTATCCCTTTGGAACTTGTGCATGCAGTCTTAAATGATCTACTACTGGATCAGCATTATAGATCAGTTTGCACCAGCTGGATACAATGCTGCAGTAGTTCAACCACACTTTGCTTAAGGGGTTTTGTTTGAAAACTCGGTACTAGTTTATTTCTCTTTTTTAATTTGATAAATAGGTGAACTGGTTTTGCATGTCATGATATAGGGAGATAAGGTATGAGAAGCTGGTGAACAGCTACACATTAATCACATTAATCCATGTTATATGTAACCCCCCTGCAAATGGGGGTTCCCAAAAGACTTCCAGGAGCTTGCTTGAATGCTCCAAGCCTGAATGGTGTTTGGCATTTAAGCCATTTATCAGTGAGTGTTTTTAGAGCCTCTGGTACTGTCTCTTTAAGAGCTGTCTGCTTGCAGACATAATTAGTTTGTATGGGGGGACTGTGTGCTTCTCTGAGTACCACTCGAGCTGCTGCCAATTCACTTAATTTTGCAGTCACTAGGAGTGCAAAGGGAACCTATCTGAAAGATGTAACTGTTTACCAGAAATTATTTAGAGTAATAATGAAATTACAGTTTGTCTAACCTGCTTTCTTTGCAGTCAGAACTGTGTCTGCTAGTTCCCCATTCTAGTTTTGAACTGCTGAACTGGACCAATCAGTGTGGGGTAAGCTAGCTCTAAAATGATGCCTGGACGAATCAGAACTTGGACTCATAATCTGAGCCAGCCACAAGAGGATTGTATGGGCAGTGACTCTGGGAGATGTAGTTTAGACTTCAGTGCCTTTTTGGACCAACAGCAGCAGTCTATTGTGAGTGACAGCCAATCCAGTCAAGAACTGGGAGGAACTCAAAGGAAGTGCCCGGTTTCGTCAGTTGGAGTTCAGTTGAGCTTTGGCAGTGAAGAAGGAAGGAGCCCTGTGCTTTTTCAGTGTGCAGTTTTAGTCAAAAAACGTGTGTAAGGCCCAGAGTTCCGGTCTGCAGCTTGTTAGGACTGAACTGACCTGTAGAAAAGAATCAAAGGATCTCTGAAGAGTAGAAACCAGGCTCACCCGTAGAAGACTGGAAGAATTGCTGAAAATTGCACTCGGTCTTTCAGGAACTGAATCTGCTGTGTGTTCTCCCGGTATTGTGCAGTAATTGCATCGGGATACAGATGCAGCCTGCCTGGTATAGTACTTTCTTTATATGGATGTGTGAAGAGGTTTGTGTACCTCAAGTGAGCCCTGCTGACATTGAAGGACCCTATCTTATTTGGAGGTCGTGAGTACTAATTCAGGGTTGCTCCTGTTGAATTGCCACATTAAATCCAAATGGAATTACTGTACTGCTGACTGTTTAATTCTCCTTTCTCTGTGTGAAAGGGCCCTACCAGCTGCCACGGTTTGACTAGCCACTAGGGCTTGGGTACCCAGGGACAGTAACTGATAGGGATAGGCCTGTGCACAGAGCCATAGGTAGATTATTAGAGTGATAAGCTAATTAACCTGATTTCCCCTGTCCTTGTTATATCCCCCTAAATAAATCAGAGCTGCTTGTTTCAGCAAAGTTATACTGCCTGAGGTATTTGTCTATGTTAAAGTACTGTACTGTGATTGTTGCACTGTATCTCATTTCACAGGAGGTCCCAGTGCGGAACCAGACCTGGGGGTAAGTGTATACTGTGAAGGTAATTCTGATATATTGTTGGGCCACTAGTGGGAAGAAAGGGGGTTGCAGTGTCCCAGAGGGCTGTGACCAAGTTAGTTTAACTATTGCAAACCCTGACCTCTGGGTGGAGGCACCCGCCATTGGATCCAGGCCCCTCAACCTGTTAGTGGCAAATCAGGCAGGGTAGTAGCCCTGGGATAGCGCCATCTAGGGTTACATCTTGGAGGCTCACCGCTGGGATTGCGTGTCCTCTGGTGGCCATATTCGAACCACTGTTGAAAAAAATGGGTACCCGACAGAAGTGGCTGTGCACCGGCTGGTGGAGTGGTGTACTGGGAGGAGATCGACCCCAAAATGCTTATGCTTATCCTGGACATCCCCTGGGTATCAATACTGACACTGTGCAGGGAGTACTTTCCAAGGTGGAAGGTTTACAAAACCCTGTGGTGGTGGGTCGGCATGCTAATCTGCTCACCCACACTTTCCTGGCCCTAGTAGAGTTTAAGGATCCCATAGATAGCTCCAAAGTGCCACAGACCATTACCCCAGAGGAGCCCTCACTGCTTGGAGTGATAACTAAGGACAGTAAAGACCGGGGGAATCAGCCCCCACCACTATCTGAAACTTTTGAGGAGAAATTTGCTGAATGGTTGCTGGGAGAGGGAAAACTGTGGAGGACTTGAAGAAACTATTCTTTCCACCTGGGGTGTTCCTCCCCAACACCCTCTCCTGCTCCAGTGCCCGTAATGGTGGCTGAACCAATGCAGACTCCTATTTCTGCACCTGCCATTAGTCACGACTCTTACCGAAGGTTGAGGATCTTCTCTGGCACCCTCCCCACCCCCCAAGGGGAGGATGACTGGGAGACCTGGATAGACTATGTTGCCCCCCAAGTGCTAGAATGGCAATGCTCTGAAGGTGAAAAGCGAAAGAGGGTTAGTGAGAGCCTCCGAGGTCCTGCCCTGGCTACCATCCGTGCTAAACGGGCTAGTAACCCTGAAGCGACTGCACAGGCCTATCTTGAGGCCTTGGAGAATGTGTATGGGAGCCCAGATTCTGATGAGGACCTATGGTGGAGAGTAAGAGATGCACAACAGTACCAAGGGAGTTGTTGTCTGTGTATGTATCTCGGCTGGAAAAATTGTTGCAAGAATGCCTCAGAAAAGGTAGTTTGCCAGCGATTGAACTGGACCGAACCAGGCTGGACAGGATCCTTAAGTCTGCCCCTTCTCAGAACTGCTGTTGCTTCAGTTACACCTGGCAGATCGACTGGAATCCCCACCTCCTATGATGAGTTAATGAGAGAAATTCGAGGAGTTGAGAAAAGGCGACCTCGGGAGGACCTGCACCAATAGCTGCACTACGACCCGAGTGACTGAGGGTGACCCATCAAGTGAAGTTCAGGGGCAGAGGTTGGCAGTCAATGAGTGCTCTGACAAGGAAAAAGATATGTCACAATGGGGCGAACTGTTGAGAGAGATCCGGAATTCAAAACAGTCCCTTTATGAAGGCCACGCCTGCAAAGTACGGGCCCTGACCTATATCCGACTGCATCTGCTATGGGGGGGGGTACCACCCATGTATCTCCTGCTGATAACAGCTCCGAACTCGATTCCTGACCATGGAAGTGGAGAAACTGACGAGATGTCTCCAAATGCTTATCACGCCAAGACAGAGATGGCACCAAGGTTTCCAGTTAGTAATACCGCCCTGGCTCCCAGTGTGGCGCCCGCCAGCTCAAACTCCAGAAAGTATGTTTTGCTATAATTGTGGGAAAGATGGGCACATGAAAAGGGAATGCCAGTCCCCAAAAGACACTGACAAAGGTTGCCTATAGGCTACAAGGAGAGCTTGGAGAAGAAATCAGTGGTTAAGAGGTGCACGACATGATCCCAGTGAGGCACCAAAATGCTAATTCACGTCCTTTTGTGGCAAGGTCAGTTGCCCAGGCCCCCACTACCGCCTCCAGACTGGTCCAGAATAGTGGGTCCCTCCATGGAGACCACTGTAAAGGTGAACGGAGTGTCTACAAGAGCTATATTAGACAGTGGCTCCCAAGTGACAATTATGTTCCAAGATTGGTATCAGAAGCATTTGTCAGACATACCCTTACAACCATTAGAAGGACTGCATGTATGGGGTTAATGAGAAGGCCTACCCTATTCCGGGTATATCCGAATTTGGTTGTCTTTCCCACCTCCGTGGCTGGAGTGGCTAAACAAGTAGAGACCCTAGCCTTAGTGTGTCCCCCCACTGGACTGTATGATGGTGTCCTTTGTTGATTGGAACAAATGCTCATATGTTCGGAAGGCTGGCACAGTTGTGTTATGAAAACAGGGTCAAAGACTAGTAGAGCTTTAAGAGTTCCGCTTTAATTAAGAAGGCCTATGAGGCACAGAGAGATGCTGAAAAAACAGAACCAGAGGAACCGGTCGGAATTGTATGGAAGAAGGATCCTGAGTCTCTGATCCTGGCGCCAAATGCCCAGTGTACCTTACAGGAGAGGTCCGTATCAGAAAGGATGTTAAGAATAAAATATTAATGTTGGATGCACCAGGCGATGGAAAATTGCCAGAGGGACTGCTGGTCAAGCCTAGTATTTTGCCCGCTAGAGCCCATGCTTATGCCAGAAGGGTAATGGTCCAAGTTCATAATGTGTCTGAAAGAGACATTCGAGTAAACAGAGGTTGCATCCTGGCTAATGTGCATTGTGCAGACACTGCAGTGCTACCCAGCAGCAAGAGTTCAAGGAAGAATGACAGAGTAACGCCTGACTTGTTTGATTTCGCGACTCCGCTGCCAGCTGAATGGAAAGTGAAGATCAGTGAGAAGCTTGCCCAGAGAGACCAGGTGTTTTCTTTAAAGGAATGGGATGTAGGATGCGTGCAAGGAGCTGAGCACAATATCCGCTGCATGACGAAAGACCATTTCGTGAGAGGTCTCGACGCCTGGCACCTGCTGGACATAGATGATGTGAGACGCATCTGCAAGAGATGTTAGCTGCTGGTGTAATACAAGAATCCAGAAGCCCTTATGCTTCCCCCATTGTGGTAGTGAGGAAAAAGAATGGAACAGTAAGGATGTGTGTGGATTATCGCACCTTAAACCGGCGGACTATCCCTGATCAGTACACAATGCCCCGCATTCAGGATGCTTTGGACTGCCTAAACAGGAGCAAGTGGTTCTCTGTGCTGGATCTCCGCAGTGGGTACTATCAGATCCCGATGGCCCCAGAGGACCGTGAAAAGACAGCCTTTATCTGTCCGCTTGGCTTCTATGAATTCATGAGGATGCCTCAAGGGATTTCAGGTGCCCCAGCCACTTTTCAACGATTGATGGAGCGTGCAGTGGGGGACATGAACTTACTAGAGTGCCTGGTATACCTAGATGATGTTATTGTGTTTGGCAGCTCACTGGAGGAACATGAGAGCAGATTATTTAAGGTATTGGACCGACTGGAGGACTTTGGCCTTAAACTGTCCATTGATAAGTGTCAATTTTTCAAACATCAGTAAAGTATGTGGGACACATAGTATCCACCGAGGAATGAGACCGACCAAGTAAAGTTGAGGCCTTGACCACCTGGCCACAGCCCAAAAATCTAAAAGAACTGCAAAGATTCCTGGGATTCTGTGGTTATTATCGGCGCTTCATCAAGGACTATTCAAGAGTGATCCGCCCTTTACTTAACCTTACTCAAGGGTATCCCCCAACCCACAAAAAATACCAAAAGTCAGCATCCCTCAAGACTGAAAGAGTGTATTTTCATCCGAGTGAAGTATTTGGGGCCCGCTGGACTCCTGATTGTGAGACTGCTTTTCATGAGATCATATATCAACTTACCCATGCTCCAGTGCTGGCCTATGCCGATCCAAGAAAACCTTACGTCCTGCACACTGATGCTAGCTTGCAAGGGTTGGGGCTGTGTTGTACCAAGAGCACGAGAATGGCCTGAGACCAGTGGCCTTTGCCAGTAGAAGCCTGACCCCATCCGAAAAGAACTATCCTGTACATAAGTTAGAGTTCCTAGCTTTGAAGTGGGCTATTGTTGACCAATTCCATGAGTACTTGTATGGGGCTAAAATACTAGTAAAACTGACAATAATCCTTTGACCTATGTGCAGACCTCAGCTAAGTTGGATGCCACTGGCCATAGGTGGCTTTCTGCATTATCTACATATGACTATGCTCTCGAATACCGAGCAGGTCTGAACCACATAGATGCTGATGCTCTCTCCCGAGGCCTGTTCCCAGAATGATTGGGTCCGACTGGCAGAACCTGACATTCGGCACTCTGCCGGAAGTTTGACAGGGAGGAACAATGTCCACGGACGCAGTGGACTGCATGGTGGATTGCTTGGGGAGCCTCTGAGAATTGCATACCTGCTGCTTATTGCCACTTTTCTGCAATAGACATTGGTGCACTGCCTCAGCTGGACAATGACAGTATTCGCGGGCTCAATCCCGCGATCCCATGATCAAAGCAGCTTTAGAAGCCCTATGCAGGAAAAGATGTGTCCAAATTACGCTCCACTGATTTGAGAACTGCACTGTTATACAAAGAAGGTCCTAAGTTGAAACTGATCAATAAACTGTTATACAGAGAAACAGTAGACAGAGGGGACAAGTAGACAAACAACAACTAGTGCTGCCCCTGCCTTCGAGACTCAGTATTGAGGTCCTTGCACAACCACATGAGGCACCTTGGTATAGACAGAACACTTGACTTGGTGAGATCCAGATTCTATTGGCCTAAGATGGGGCTGATGTGGAGCAACACATTCGAACTTGTAGTCGCTGCTTACAGAGGAAAGCTTTGCCCCAGAGGGCTGCCCCCCTTGTTAACATAACCACCAGTGCACCCATGGAGCTGGTCTGTATTGATTTTCTAAGTTTGGAGTCAGATCAAAGAAATATCAGTAATGTGCTGGTGGTCACTGACCATTTCACGAGATATGCCCAAGCTTTCCCCACCAAAGACCAGAAAGCATCCACTGTAGCCAAAGTACTTGTAGAAAACTTTTTGTTCACTATGGGCTCCACAAAGAATCCATTCTGATCAAGGGAGAGACTTTGAGTCGTCTGATCAAAAGATGCTTTCTCTGTGGGAGTCGCGAAGTCCAGAACCACTCCTTACCACCCCAGGGACCCACAGCCTGAACGTTTCAACCGCACTTTGCTGGATATGCTAGGCACCCACCCAAAGGACAAGCCTAGATGGAGCCAACAAATTAGCACCCTGGTACATGCTTATAACTGCACCAAAAGTGATGCCACTGGATTCTCCCCCACCGCCTGATGTTTGGAAGAGAAGCTCGACTACCAGTAGATGTGTGTTTTGGGGTCTCTCCTGATGGGGTTCAAGCTGACAACTATTTACAGTATGCAAAGTTAAAGGCCCAGCTAACTCATGCGTACCAACTGGCTCAAACCATGGCTGCCAAAAGAAATCTGGCCAACAAAGAAAGGTATGATAAAAGGTGAAAGCACAGGAACTCCAGGAGGAGATCGGGTATTGCTAAGAAATCTGGGACTGCATGGCAAGCACAAGATTGCTGACAGATGGCACCATCTCCCCACATTGTAGTGGGCAAACTAGATGATCTGCCAGTGTACAAAGTAAGGCCTGAGAATAATTCAAAAGATGTAAAACAATGCATAGAAATCATTTACTGCCCATTGGACAAATCTTAATTGAGTCTGAGCCCTAGAAGATGCCCCTCTGGACCAGTGACTAGAGCTGCTGCTAAGAAAAGATCAAGAAAGTCTGCACTACAGAAGCAAAGTTAAAGTGTTCCCTCCACAAGTCCCAGTTGAGCATGACTGTCAGTCCATATCGGAAGAAAGTGAGAGTGACTTTGAATACTATCCTTCTTACGAACTGAGTCATTGTTTCGGGCAATCCCTAGTCAATACTGGAGACAAAGCTGGGCCTTCTGGACTTCAGCCCCAGCTTCATCCCTGGAGCCAATGCTCCCAGAAAGTGAAGTGCAAAGCATCAGATCAGATGAAATGGAATCATTGTGCATGGTTGAACTGTTTGAGCTTTCAGGGAGGAAATGATAGATTGGGGCAGACTGGTGATACACCCGAACAAGAAGAGTATTTTGAGTGCCTGACAGTCCACTGCCAGTGTCCAAAGCTCTCCATGCGAGCCAAATGTTGTGGACTCCAGAAACTGTAACTCCTGGAGCTGAAAGTGCCCCAGGTTCTAGCCTCTCTACCCCCATGGAGACTCCCTGACAAGTGAGGACAATGCTGAAATGAGGCTCAGAGTGCAGAGACTATAACAGTTCCCCCTAGAAAGACTGGTCGAGCTGTAAAGCCTGTGGTGCACCTCAGTTATGATTCACTTGGGGGCCTGTGGACTTGCCTCTCAATGTTGTCCATAAAGGAGTGTATGTGTCCCCGAGCTCACTGCCCAAACTGAGCATCAGTGCTAACTCCAAGTTACTTGTGTTGCCCTCTAGTATGGTGCCCTTGCCCCATCCAGCCCCAAGGTAACTGATAGGGAAGGGCCCCTCTTCAGGTTTCATGTACAAGAGGTAATAACTTGAGTTATGGTACAATGTGTATGTAATACTGTGTAAAGAGTGACGTACTGCAATGTTTCAGAAATGTGTTCTTGGTAAAATGATATATTGACTGATGATTACATGTCAGCCTAATGCAAATATATATGGTTGCAGTTGAAACTTATGGGTACTTGCTTGACGCGGACGTCAAGCTTTCCCAGGCAGGAAGGGTGTAACCCCTGCAAATGGGGGTTCCCAAAAGACTTCCAGGAGCTTGCTTGAATGCTCCAAGCCTGAATGGTGTTTGGCATTTAAGCCATTTATCAGTGAGTGTTTTAGAGCCTCTGGTACTGTCTCTTTAAGAGCTGTCTGCTTGCAGACATAATTAGTTGTATGGGGGACTGTGTGCTTCTCTGAGTACCACTCGAGCTGCTGCCAATTCACTTAATTTTTGCAGTCACTAGGAGTGCAAAGGGAACCTATCTGAAAGATGTAACTGTTTACCAGAAATTATTTAGAGTAATAATGAAATTACAGTTTGTCTAACCTGCTTTCTTTGCAGTCAGAACTGTGTCTGCTAGTTCCCCATTCTAGTTTTGAACTGCTGAACTGGACCAATCAGTGTGGGTAAGCTAGCTCTAAAATGATGCCTTGGACGAATCAGAACTTGGACTCATAATCTGAGCCAGCCACAAGAGGATTGTATGGGCAGTGACTCTGGGAGATGTAGTTTAGACTTCAGTGCCTTTTGGACCAACAGCAGCAGTCTATTGTGAGTGACAGCCAATCCAGTCAAGAACTGGGAGGAACTCAAAGGAAGTGCCGGTTTGGTCAGTTGGAGTTCAGTTGAGCTTTGGCAGTGAAGAAGGAAGGAGCCCTGTGCTTTTCAGTGTGCAGTTTTAGTCAAAAACGTGTGTAAGGCCCAGAGTTCGGTCTGCAGCTTGTTAGGACTGAATCAGTCCTGTGAAAAGAATCAAAGGATCTCTGAAGAGTAGAAACCAGGCTCACCCTGTAGAAGACTGGAAGAATTGCTGAAAATTGCACTCGGTCTTTCAGGAACTGAATCTGCTGTGTGTTCTCCGGTATTGTGCAGTAATTACGATCGGGATACAGATGCAGCCTGCCTGGTATAGTACTTTCTTTTATATGGATGTGTGAAGAGGTTTGTGTACCTCAAGTGAGCCCTGCTGACATTGAAGGACCCTATCTTATTTGGAGGTCGTGAGTACTAATTCAGGGTTGCTCCCTGTTGAATTGCCACATTAAATCCAAATGGAATTACTGTACTGCTGACTGTTTAATTCTCCTTTTCTCTGTGTGAAAGGGCCCCTACCAGCTGCCACGGTTTGGACTAGCCACTAGGGCTTGGGTACCCAGGGACAGTAACTGATAGGGATAGGCCTGTGCACAGAGCCATAGGTAGATTATTAGAGTGATAAGCTAATTAACCTGATTTCCCTGTCCTTGTTATATCCCCTAAATAAATCAGAGCTGCTTGTTTCAGCAAAGTTATACTGCCTGAGGTGTATTTGTCTATGTTAAAGTACTGTACTGTGATTGTTGCACTGTATCTCATTTCACAGGAGGTCCCAGTGCGGAACCAGACCTGGGGGTAAGTGTATACTGTGAAGGTAATTCTGATATATTGTGTGGGCCACTAGTGGGAAGAAAGGGGGGTTGCAGTGTCCCAGAGGGCTGTGACCAAGTTAGTTTAACTATTGCAAACCCTGACCTCTGGGTGGAGGCACCCGCCATTGGATCCAGGCCCCTCAACCTGTTAGTGGCAAATCAGGCAGGGGTAGTAGCCCCTGGGATAGCGCCATCTAGGGGTTACATATAGATCAGTCGAAACAAATGTTTTCTATTGTGCTGCAAACTATGACAAGGTGCGTAGGTCAGTGGGAGTAGACGAATATGTAACATTTCTGTATACAAGTGCTGGGATGTGTAAAGAAACTGAGGGAGTGTTGGAATTATTTGGGGGGATGTCAGACTAGAGCTATTAGATGATCATTGCTCTGAGGTGAGCTCCAGGAGTTTACACAACTGTGCATTTACTTGTGGAGAGGGTGGTGGGAGCGGTACAGCACCCGGGCCACATATTCCAAAAATTCTCTCCTGCAGTTTGGTTACTTGCGAAATTGAATTTTTTTTTTGCCGCCTTCTCAAATGGATTACTCATCTCACTACACATGCCTGCCATACACACCAAACACACAAACATTCGGCATTCACAAATGCTTGTTAATGATCAATTTTTATTTACATGTTGAGAAAACATGAATAACGGTGGAAGGTTGTATTTGGACTTGACTGCCTAATTCTTCCACCATGGAGAATGGCTTAAGATCAAGGGCCGTCATCTATCAAAGTTCAAGCAGACTGATCCCAAATTATCTTTCTGCCACACTGACTGCAACATGTTTGCTGTGGAATTGTGGTGTCCTTTGTGAAGCAATCCCACAGAGAGGATCTCTTTGGCTTTTTAGTGACAATGCCAGGGTGGGGGTACTTGGGAAGAAATTGGGAAATGGCTGCAAGATGATTGTTTTGGGGCACTGTGGAATGACCTTGATAGAGATGGGCATCAGCAAGTAGTACTATGGGACTGATCCCATGCCACAGCCAATATTCAGTGTCACAGTCCTCATGGATAACACTGAGTAGCAGTGGGCTACGTGGTGCTGTTGCCAAATATGGTGGGAGAGGGGCCATCGTATAATAGTTCAAGGTAGACTGGCAAATGTTTATGCCCCCCCCCCACAAACACAGAGTAGGCAGCTGAGACAGCTGTTGCCATGTTGTTCATATGAGACAGAGAGGGGAGTGCTTGACTTTAGATTTATGGGCAGCTCATGTCTAGCTAAGGTAGGGGATGTAGAACTGGAACTGATAGGACTTGGAAAGAGTAGTAGATGGAGGTGTAAACCAGTGTTCTTCCTCATTGCTCAGGGTAGTCGGTGTGGTGTGTGTCATCCCCAGACATAGCGGAGGACCTGGGAAGTCTGTTTGGTGTGGGAATGGAACCAATAGCTATATAAGGCCTACAGAGCCAGGGTTCTTTGACTCCACTGTCACATGTTCAGGGCATCATCTTTATTCCTTACAGCCCCGACAGCTCTACTCCTAGTCTCACCATGATGATCATCTTCACCACCACTGGTTGCAGAAGTTATACTTGGAACTGACATGGTAAATCCTTTATGAGCACCTCCCCTCCATCTCTTTCTCCTCTTATTCTTTTCTTCATATTTTCTACACAACGCAAGAGATGATACTAATGATGTAGTCACCAGAGGTAAATTATGATGACTCACTACAATAGTTGTCAAAAATGTGACACCCAAGTGATGCACATGACTCATTAGGTGAGACTCCGAGAGGGACAGAATGAGTGAGAGTGAGACTAGACCTGGCCCCATACATCACAGATAGACCCTTACACATTCATGCCAACTGAGAGACCTCCCTAAATACACACTGAACCCTCAAGTGTCTGAGTCACACAGCAGCCTACTTTACTTTCAGTCACTGTTCACTTCACTTCACTTCACTTCACTTCACTTCACGGACTGGCTCACACACAGGGAAAAACAAACAATAGAAACATAGAAACATAGACTTTGATGGCAGAAAAGGACCACTTGGCCCACCCAGTCTGCCCATTTCCCTACCTACTGGATAAGCTGCAGATTCTAGTTAACCAACAGCCTGCTTCCTGCAACCCCGCACTATAATTGCTTTGTGTCCGTCCCAAGCATGTTTGAATTCCCCCACTGTTTTAGACCCAACGACCTCCTCAGGAAGGCTGTTCCATGTATCCACCACTCTCTCCGTGAAAAAGAATTTCCTCACATTACCCCTGAGCTGTCCCCCCTCTATCTTTAAACTGTGCCCCCTTGTTCTTACACATCTCTTTTTCTGAAAGATGCTACCCTCCTGGACTTTGTTGATTCCCTTGAGGTACTTGAACATTTCTATCATGTCCCCCGTCCCTTCTTTCATCAAGGGTATACATATTAAGCTCTCTCAGTCTCTCTTCATATGGTTTCTGATGTAGACCCTGCACCATTTTAGTTGCCCTCCTCTGGACTGCTTCCATCCTGTCTATGTCCTTGCGTAGATGAGGTCTCCAAAACTGCACACAGTACTCCAGATGGGGTCTCACCAACTGTCTGTATAGAGGGGATAATCACTTCCCTTTTTCTACTTGTGATGCCCCTCCCTATGCATCCCAGTATCCCCCTAGCTCTCCTTACTGACTTCTCACATTGCTTACCCACCTTTAGGTCATCTGATATGACTACTCCTAGGTCCCTTTCCATTTTGTTGTTGTTAGTACCTCCCCTGCTATTGTGTACTCTTCTCCTGGGTTTTGTTTCCAGGTGCATTACTTGCACTTCTTTGCATTGAATCTAAGTTGCCATATGTCTGACCATTCCTCCAACCTTGCCAAGTCCTTCTTATCTTTTCTACCCCCTCTTGTGTATCAACTCTGTTACAGATCTTTGTGTCATCTGCTAAGAGGCATACCTTTCCTTCCAGACCCTCTGCAATGTCACTTATAAAGATGTTAAAGAGGACTGGACCCAGTACTGAGCCCTGAGGTACTCCACTAGTAACTCCCCTTTCTTCGGAATGTGTTCCATTCACTATTACCTTCTGTGTCCTGTTGTGCAGCCAGTTCGCTACCCAGGCTACCACCCTGGGACCCACTCCCAGGCTGGCTAACTTGATTATTAATCTTTTGTGCGGGACTGTGTCAAATGCCTTGCTAAAGTCTAGGTAGGCCATATCCACAGCCCCTCCTGGTCTATTACTTTGGTCACCCAGTCAAAGAAATCAATTAGATTAGTCTGACATGACCTTCCTGCTGTAAATCCATGTTGCTTTGGGTCCTGCCCGCTACCTCTAGGTGCTCAACAATTCTTTTCTTTCAGAAGTGATTTCATCATTTTCCCTACCACTGAGGTCAAACTTACAGGTCTGTAGTTTCCTGCTTCTGCCTTGCTCCCACTTTTGTAAAGGGAATCACATCTGCCCTCCTCCAGTCCTCAGGTACCACCCCATCCTGCCATGATTTGTTAAAAGTGTGGTCAGTGGTGTCACTAGTCCCCTTAGTTCTTTAGGATTCTGGGGTGAATCCCATCAGGCCCCATTGCTTTGTCCACCTTGAGTTTTAGGAGTTCTTTCAGGACTCTTTCTTCTGTGAATGGACTGGTATCAACCCCCTACCCAGAGTGCTTCTATTGTCTGGTTTAGGTAACTGCTCCTCATCTTCTTTTGTGAATACTGAGCAAAAGTATTCATTCAGTATCTCTGCCTTTTCACTGTCTCCCTCTGCCCACCTCCCCTCTCCTTTATTAATCTTCACTATCCCTCCTTAACCTTTCTATGCTCCCTAATGTACCTATAAAGGTTTTATCCCCTTTTGTCCGAGTTGGCTATTTTTCCTCGGTTTGTGCCTTTGCCATTCTGACTGCCTTTCCTACTTCTTTCTGCTTTAATTGATACAGTTCTCTGTCGTGCTCCCTCTGTGATTCCTTATACTTTTTGAATGCAGCCTTTTTCTCCTTAACCTTCCCTGCCACCTCTTTTGAGAACCATAGTGTTTTTTTACTCCGCTTTGTTTTCTTAATTTGTTTTACACAAAGACTTGTTGCCTCTATGATGACAGTTTTGATTTTTCTCCATTGTTCTTCCACCCCTCCTATTCGGCCGTTTGCTAGTGCATTCTTCAGGTGTTCATCCATTTTGCCAAAGTCAGCCCTTCTAAAGTCCAGTATCCTTGTTTTTGTATGGCTTATCTCCATGGTTGTGCTCATTGTGAAGCACACTGTGCAGTGGTCGCTTGTTCCTAGATGTCTACTGACTTCTAAATTTGTGATCCTCTCTCCATTTGAGAGTACCAGGTCTAGTATTGCTCCCTCCCGAGTGGGTTCCAGCACTAGCTGTCTAAGGTCTGCCCCCTGCAGGGCATCGAGAATGACCCTGCTCTTGGCAAAGCCCAAGGAGAGCAGGCACAGCTTCACTAAATCTGCTGCAGCCCCTTTGTTAATGTTGTCCCAATCACTTCACCACAATGGCATGTAAGCATGTGTGTATGGAGGTATGCCTGCACTGCAGAACCACGGCCCAATTGAGATGGATTTCTGAACTCTGGTTGCACCACCCCACTAGCGATCCATAATCTCCTGCCCCGTACAGCCGGCCCAGCGTTGTGAAGGGCTGAGGCACTTGCAACTCACCTGCTGCCATGTGATCGATTCGAGTTTGGGAACGGACTAGGGTTGCTGGGGGTCAGTTGGGTTGGAGGGGACTGCACTTTCCAGGAACTGCTCTCTTTTCTTGGGGAAGGGTAGCAAGCTGTCTCAGCCTCTGACTGCAACTGGGTGGAGGCCTAGTGGTAGTTCAGATTGCAAGAGACTCAATTGGGCCGTGGTTCTGCAGTGTAGGCATACCTCCATACACACATGCTTACATGCCATTGTGGTCAAGTGATTGGGACAAAATTAACAAAGGGGGCTGCAGCAGACTTAGTGAAGCTGTGCCTGCTCTCCTTTGGCTGCACTGTCACTCAATCGATGGCTATATGGAGGGAGGACAGCCCTCTTCCTAGCACCACCACAGATGGCAATCTGGGGGAGACTTTCTGGCAGCTGGGTGGGATAAGTGGCAGTTGGAAAGAGTGGGGAAATGGCAGATAGCTGCCCACCTGCAGCACAAGAAAGGGAAACTTTTATGGGAAAAAATCTCCTCTGCCCTTCCCTGTTACTTGCTGTGCTGAGTCCCTGCCCCCTCAGCTCCAGCAAGCATGCACTACACTCCGTACTCCTTTCTGAAGCAGCACAGGGAATTACTGGCCTGCCCTGCACATAAACTACAACTAACTAATTTAACTGCTGTTAACTAGCTAACAATAAGAATGAACGATTCAGTTTCTAAATTTTTTCTGTCACAGATCCTTCTATAGCAAAATAATTGAAGCAATCTCAGCAGCCACATTCTTGTCTGCTGAGACAGAGTGAAAGAGAGAGAGAGCGAGAGAGAGAGAGAGAGATAGACAGATAGATGAAAATGGCAACCGGATGTACAGTACACAGGTTAAGGAGATCCTGAATTTCAACATTGCCAATTGGCTGCTGCAAATCATTTTGCTTGCATGAGCTTAATCAGTGATCCCTGAAATAAAATGTGACACTGAAGTGCTGAAGAGAAGCCCAGAAACTTTGGACCCCCTTGCCGGAGTCAAAAGTGCCAGTTTTCCAGACAGTCCTCCAAACTGAACTTCAGATTTGGATCACACGGAGTACAAAAACTGGAATCAGAAGCTTCTAGCTTTGTGTACTTAAATTCATACACAGACATCATGCTCAGTTAATTTGAGGACATGAGTTTACAAGTGAACTCTTGGTTCTGCACTGTGACCTGCAGGAGACAAGAAGCATCATGGAAGTAAGGCACTCCGCTTCTAAGGAGTGAGAATGTACCTCTCTCCCAGCATTTGTACAGCAGATGTCAGCTTATCATACAGAGGCACTGGTTTAGGCTGTGAAAGCAGCTGTTCTCTGATCATTCCAACTTGAGAAAAAGTTGTGACGAAGGTTTATGCTTAAGGGTGAGGGATGGGGAAAATGTGAGGAAGGGGTTATTGACCTACAAAACATATCTGTGCAGTTTGATCTCAGCTCAGTTGTGAAACACACACACACATATGCACACTCTTCCACCAATTAGCAATCTTGGTTTCACTCAGAAACAATCACGCCCAGCAAAGGTCATTGCTTCCTCACCCTTCAGGTTAAGTGAGGTGCACTGGGAGAGTAATTGAAAGGAAGGTTTCTTAGTACCTGTCCCTGGTCAGTCTGTCATTCATAAGTACTAAATTCAACAATAAAATATTCTTGGGTACTTTTTTGCATTTGATTAGCATGTGCACCAAACACTTTGGGACAGTAATGGGAAATGAGAGGTGTGTCACTGCCATGCCAATTATAGCTGCATCTGCAAGAGATGTGGCAGTGTACACCAATTACCAAGCACTCTGATAATGACAGCAGTTCAGCTCTGCTGACGTGCTGTACTACGGACTTGAAACAAATGAACCACTCCAATGGGAGCACTTCATTTGTAGCCCGTACACCTGCCATGCACATTAGAGTGCACAATAATGCACATGGCAGCAGTTGTTCCTGTATTCTCTGTCTCCGTCCCCGATCCTCTGAACCCCCCCCAAGCTTCAGCTGTGGCCACGGTGTGGCCTCTCCTGATGCTGGCTTCTGCCCCCCAATATTAGCAGCTGTGCAGCTTTTTCTTACAGCCACCATCGGGTGCCCAATCCCTGTGTTGGCTTGTATCCCCCCTCCCATGTTAATGTGGCACATTGGGAGCCCACCCCAGTGTGCTGAAATAATTATTTTTTCTTTTTATGTTTCCAACACTGGGATGCCCACTCCCGATGTCAGATGTCTCCCCTCACCCCCGGATATATATTTTGCTGATATCGGGGTGCCCAGTCCCCATGTCGGCATGTTCCCCCAACCCCAACTAATGTGGCACACTGGGACCCACCCCAGTGTGCCAAAATATTGAAATATGTTTTCGACACCGGGATGCCCACTTCCAGTGTTGGATGTTCCCCCTTCCCCACAAACCTGTTTAGTGCTGACATCAGGGTGCCCAATCCTCATGTTGGCATCCCCCCCACCCCCACTATTGTGGCACATTGGGAGCCCACCCCAGTGTGCCTATATACATTTTTTTTGCCCTGTAAAATAAAGAAACCTGTCCTCCAATATCTTCAGATTTTTTTTCCCTGTAAAAAAGAAAACTGTCCATCATCACCTCCCCAGGCCCCCTCCCCATCCCCACGCACCCTCTGTGTACCTCACCTCCCTGCACCCCCTCCTCACCCCATACTTACCTCTGGAGGTCCTGCGCTGTCATCTTCTCTGGACTGGGAACCACTTCTGCACTCTGCAAAGATGATCGACAAACTGAGAAATCACAGTAAGTCTTATAATGGGATTCAATGGGGGGGGGTTCAACTTAGGCTGATATCTTTGCCAGTTTTAGGAATTTTGGCCCCAAATTTTCAACATGGGGTCCTTGGGACCCCAACTCATGAACACTGGCACTGTCATTTTGTTTCTCAGTCCCAAAAGGTGATTTTGCAGCCACTGCATGGAATCACCTTTCGAAACCTAACGAAACAACAGTGCCACTGTTCATCAGCTGGGGTCCCAAAAAAGCCTATGTTGCAAATTTGGTGAAAAAATTCTAAAAAATGGCTGCATTACAAGCATGCATTGTGCAGTTTCTATGCACGCTCATAACTTTGCCAATTTATAATATTTTTACTCCAGATTTTCAACATTGCCATTTTTTCAAATCTCCTTAGGAACAGAATAGTTGTCATTTTTCATATCCTGGCCAAAACATGTTTTCACACCTGTGGCGCAGAATGGCGTGGTCACTGTGTGAAATCAACTTTCAGGATGGAATACTGAAATGATAGTGCTACTGTTCATGAAGTGGTGTTCCCAAAAAGCCCATGTTGAAAATTTGGTGAAAAAATTCCAAAAAATGATTGCATTACGGCCGTGCGTCTCGCAGTTCCTACACATGCTCAAAACTTCACCAATTTTTCATAGTTTCATTCCAGATTTTCAACATTGGCATTTTTTCACACCTCCTCAAGAACAGTACAGCTGTAATTTTTCATATCCTGTCCAAAATGTGTTTTCGCACCTGTGGCGCTAAATGGCGCAGTCACAGCACTAAATCACCTTTCGGGATTGAGTAACAAAATGATAGTGCCACTGTTCATGAGATGGGGTCCAAAAAAGTCCATGTTAAAAATCTGGAGTGAAAATATCAACAAATGCCCAGGGCATTAGGGTTTCCAACTGTAATGCCCCCCCCCACCCTGTAGAGACTGATAGGTGTCAGGGTGTGTGACCTGGGGCAGCTGGCCGTAATTCTAATGTCATTCCACCCCCATCCCCACCTTGCAGTCAGTGATAGGCATCGAGGTATGCCTTGGGATCTTCGTCCCTAATATTCACCCCATTCTCCTATAGTGCACCCATCCCCACTTATTTCCTTATGAAATGGGGTGAGTGTAAGGGCCAAAGACCCCAAGGCACACCATGATGCCTATCGGTGTCTGTAGGGTACGGTGAGGTGGAATGGTGTGAGCATTATGGCCGATGACCCAAAGGTGCACTCCCAATGCCTATCAGTCTCTGCAGGGTGGGGGTGGGAGTTGGCCTTAGGGTTGGAACACTAATGCCTTGGTAAGGAAGTAAATCAGGGAGGGGCAGTGGACGTCACCTACCTTGATTTCAGGAAAACCTTCGATGCTGACCAACATAGAAGTTTGATATAACAAGATGGATAGTCTGGCCACAGGGCACAAGCTGATACACTGGGTTAGAAACTGGCTGACGGACAGGAGGCAAAAGGTGGTGGTAATGGGATCCAATCCAGGGAGAGGGTGATGACCAGTGGGGTACCTCGGGGGTCAGTCCTGGGACCAGTCCTATTCAATGTCTTCATTACAGACATCGTGGAAGGACTTGAAGGAAAGGTCTGTCTGCCTGTTTGCAGATGACATCAACATCTGTAACAGAGTGAATACTCCATAGGGAGTGGAGAAAATGAGCAGACACATGGAGAGGCTTGAAAAATGGTCTGAGGAGTGCCAACTGAGATTCAATGCAAAGACGCGCAAATAATACACCTGGGAAAAGAGAAACCTGGGGAGTGTTACTGGATGGGAGTGAGGTTCTGACGATCACCAAGGAAGAAAAGGACATAGGAGTTATCAGTTCTGATGACCTTAAGGTGTCAAAACAGAGCAAAAATGTTGTAAGGAGGCCCAGTGGCATGCTTAGGTTTATACACAGGTATCACTAGCAAAAGGTGTGAGGTGGTGATGCCATTGCATAATGCACTAGTGAGGCCTATCCTACAGTACTCTGTGCAGTTCTGGAGGCTGCAACTCCATACGGACATTGACAGGGTGGAGCCGGTCCACAGAAAGGCAACCATGATGGTACATGGCTTGCAAAACAGAGCATATCAGGACAGATTAAAGGACCTCAATATGTACTCATTGGAGGACAGGAGGGAGCGGGGGAACATGATACATACATTCAAGTACTTCAAGGCCATAGACAAGGTGCAGGGGCAGACATCTTCCAGTGCATGAAACATTCAGCATTGACAAATGCTTGTTTCCTTTGTGCATGTGTCTCAAGCACCAAGGATTAGTATGTCAGTGGTCTGTTCTCTGGGGAATTACAGCTGAGAGCATGTCCTGAATCCACCCCCTTCCCCTTTATCATTACTCACAGACAGTACCCTAACCTTCTCAAATGGCACATCATTCCACATTCACTCTAAACGTTGGCAGTATAGCCTAGAGGTTAGAGTAACAAGCTGCGAACGGGCTTGACACATCCAGTGCACCTAGGTTCAATTCCCACAACCTCCACTTGTATACTGTGTGACTCAGAGCAAGTCACTTAACCTCTCCAGTGCTCATGAGTTGCTCCTGAAAACAGACCCCTTTGCCTAGTGGGCCTTATCCAGTTACCAAAAAATTAAAAAAAATGCACCCAGGGTAGAAATACTCATTTTGTTACAATGCAGAGTGGGAATAAGGCAATAGTGGAGATTCAACAGATGGCTGATGATATGAGTTCTAAGTCTAAACAAGCATTTGTCAATGCCGAATGTTGCTTGCTTCTATGTGCTGTTTAGGTATTTGGAAGTCATTGGAGTGCAAATATTGAAAATTTGCGAACTTACGAGCGTGCGTAGGAACTGAGCAACACACGCTCGTAAAACAGTCATTGTTAGGAAATTTTTCACGAAATGTTCAACATAGCCATTTTAAGACCTCTGGTCATGAAGTGTCAGTGTGATTTTGTTAATGTGTCCCATACGTTGAGTTTGCACACCGACTGCGCCATTGTGCGCTACATGGGCGGAAACACGCTTTGGGCAGGATGTGAAAAATGACAGCTGTACTGCTCATAAGGAGGTGTGGTAAAATGGCAATGTTGAAAATCTGGAGTGGAAATATTGAAAATTCATAAACCCTCTGACTGCGTGGGAACTGCATAGCGCACACTAGTAAAACAGTCATTTTTAGGAATTCTTTTGCCAAATTTTCAACATTGCCATTTTAAGATCTCTGCTCATGAATAGTGACACTGTGATTTTCTTAATGTGTCCCATACACTGAGTTTGCACACCGACTGCGCTACATGGGCAGAAACATGTTTTGAGCAGGATGTGAAAAATGACAGCTGCACTGCTAATGAGGAGGTGTGGTAAAATGGCAATGTTGAAAATCTGGAGTGAAAATATTGAAAATTTGTGAACTTACGAGCCTGCGTAGGAACTGCGCAACGCACGCTCGTAAAACAGTCATTTTTAGGAATTTTTTCACCAAATTTTCAACATAGCCATTTTAAGACCTCTGCTCATGAACACTGTCACTGTGATTTTCTTAATTTGTCCCGTACATTGATTTCGCACATCGACTGCACCATTCTGCGCTACAAGGCGGAAACACATTTTGGGTGAGATGTGAAAAATGACAGCTGTACTACTCATAAGATGGTGTGGTAAAATGGCAATGTTGAAAATCTGGAGTGAAAATATTGAAATTTCACGAACTTACAATCATCGTGAACTGAAAACGACGCAGCTCGTAAAACAGTCATTTTGGAATTTTGGACCAGATTTTCAACATGGGGTTTTGGGACCCTTCTCATGAATGATTGTCACTGTCATGGCGGTATTCAGGCCCAAGGTGATTTCGCAGTCACTGTGCAGTCACTGCGTGAAATCGACCCTTCGGCCGAATAACGCCATGACAGTGACATCATTCATGAGAGGGTCCTAAAACCCTCTTGTTGAAAATTTGGGCAAAAATTCCCAAAATGCCTGAGATATGCAATAAAGTTGAACCCTCCTATCTAGCCCATTATACAGCTTACCGGCATTTCCTCAGTTCGCGAGTCGGCTTTGAAGAGTGCAGGCGGTTCCCGGTCCATCAAGATCGCGCTGCCAGAGTCCGGAGGTATGTATAGGGTGGGGTGTGTGGGAGGCTGGGTGCGCAGTGGGTGGGTGCGGGTTGTGGGGGTCAGGAGGCAGCGCTGAGGCCGTTTTGTTTTACAGGTTTAACGAACAAAAAAAGACTTGAGGGGACGCTTTGCCACGCTGGGATGGCTCCCAGCGTGGCACAAGGACGGGAGGCCATTCAGCCGACGGGGGATTGGGCACCCCCGGCGGCCAAACAACAGATTCCCACGCTGGGGTGGGCTCCCAGCGTGGCGCCAGCTACGGGGGGAGGCGACAGCAGCTCAGCCGGCGGGGATTGGGCACCCATCGGCTACACAGGGCGTGCGGGGAACACGGCGCCCGCGTGCAGGGGAGCTACGCTTATCGGTGCTCACTGAAGCGTAGCTCCCCTTTCAATCAGGGAGGCCACTGCATTTTGAGGTGGTCATAGACAGCTCCAAAATGCATTGGCTTACAGGGGCCGCGCCTGCCAGCTCACTGACTGAATTGGAGGAGGAGGTGACACACCTCCGAAATCTCCGATGATGGCACTATGTTTCTTGCACATGCGTGCAAGCAACATAAAAATGAAACTCCTGGTGATACAGCGGTCAAGTCCAGTGTTGGAAATGGAAAAGAATTCACTAGGGGAATCTACCGCCTTTGACGTGGGATCACACATACCTGATAGGGTCTGGGGACACGTTTCCTCCTTATATGTTGCATGTTGACACTTTATTTAGTCAGTTTTATGTCTTTAGAGAGGCACATTTGACACAGAAACAGTCCTTTCCTATTTTGCTTCTGAACTGAGTCCAACTTGGAACTGAGTTCCCCCAGTCCCACATCGTGCCCCGTTTCTACCACTGGTCAAATCATATTCTACTTCTAACTGGTGCAGACATTTTAGACTTGCTGTCACTGCACTACAGAAATGAATACAATGTTGAACAGCTAGTCAGAAAATGAGGGGTGAAAGCAGAGTCGCACCAAGGTAGTTGGGGTGCTCAGTGACAAAATTACTCAGTCCAAGAATAAAGTCACAGCACTTACCCACCACACTGAAAAAGCTGACATCTCACTTGTTACTTTAATAAAGCCTGTGATCAGGTGACACGTCAGAAGTTTTATTTGTCCATTCTCCCTGACCCAGGAGGGTCATTTTATTTGCCTTTTCAAATAAAGTGGAGTTTTAAAAGGCACAAGTATCGAGTGAGACTCCAGCTTTTTTCAGTGTAGTGAGTAAGTGCTGTGACTTTAGTCAGAAAAGGACTCCAGTCATCCCTGACTTCTGTACTGTTGGAGTTCTTCTTAAACAAGTGTTTAACCCTGAAGTCCCAAAAAACTCTGCAATCTACATGACAGCTGGATACTGTACCCCTTCTCTATGAGAAAACTAATCACATTACGATAGAGCTGAAGCCCAGCAGGTCTTTATGTTCCACTAAATACTGTGTACACCAATACAATAATGACAGCAGGCTTCTTGTATGATGCTGCAATTAGAGCTGAAAGTAGCTGTTTGCTATAGACTTGCACCTCTGGAACTCTGAGGTGGGGATTGTACTGTACTGGTGAGAAATAACTGGCAGATTGGAACAAACTTTGGAACACATATCAAAAATACAAATGAACATTTTATTGATCTCAAACTTTTTGTTTAGTAACAGAAGGCACTATGGGCTAGTAGTTAGAGAACTGAGTTGTAAAACAGGGGATTCAAGGTTTGAATCCCACCACACCCACTAACTGATGGCTTAAATCGAGTGAATTTGGGTCACACTTCCCTGCCAACCTTCATCCCCACTTACAGGGCTCCAGTTTTACATGTTTCCATGATACTGAACCACCAGAACCCCAAACCAGTACATCTAAATCCACATGCCCCACTCCAATATTCCAGTGTCCTCAATCACTCAGCTGCAAACACCCCCCCCCCACCCGAGTAATTGTAGATAAAGACAAACTAAGTCTTGACCCAGAGGTAAAGAAACATGACACTGATTCAGCTGGTTCTGTCTCTGGCCACACATACATATATACATGAGATGGAACAGCATCAGTGGTGACTCTTGAGCACCAGTCAACATAAAGGGGCCAAAGACTGACTTGTAATTCATAATTTCTTTAAACTACTTTGTCAGATTAATGTGGCTATAACAAGCTGCATTGGGAATAAAGGTACTACCCTGGGATTCAGGTGTTTCAACAGAAGGGTGAAAGGCCTGAGATTTCAGGAGGGGTGTACTGTAAATGTACTTAAGGTCTTGGTGGTTCAGGAGTTAAGTGGCTGGAACAGAAATTATTTGAACAGGAACAGCTCGGGGGTGGGGTGGGGTGGGGTGGGGCACATTAACAAAGAAGCCCCAAATCTGGTGGCATGAATCACCAAGCCTCTTCAGAAGAGAAGGGAGACTGCCTGGAAGCAGAGGACTGAAGCACTGTTGAGCTTTGCATGCAACAGGGCATGTTTCTATGCAACTCATATTCATAACCAGCCAATATGATAATTTACATTTTAACTTTGAATAATGAAAAGCATTTTACAGACTTATTAATCTCTGGGGACTTATCTGAGTACAAGTAACCCCTCAGTGGCAGGAGGTTTGACAAAATCCAGCAGACAGCTCCAGAGAAGCTACATCTGGGAAGGCTGGGCAGTAGGAGAAGAGCCAGCATGGCACTTGATTCTCCGGACACTACAGTATATTGAATCCAACATAGAAGCTATTATTCTGCAGAGGATGGGGGGAAGGGACTGGCAGGATGGGAAACATGCCACAGAGACAAACATGACCAAAAGCTAAGGCAGCAATGACCTCTCTGGCCCAGGGAATGCTTTTTTATGGCACAGATTGGAAGCAGTGGAAAATGCTCCGAGTACTCTTAACATTAGAATAGTAATCACATGGAAGGAGACAACCTACTTTCCATTGTGTGTGATAGCCTTTTGATGACTTTTCATCTTGATGTTGCCCAGTGCAGTTCCCAGTTCCTAGTTCTTATGGGCCTATTGCCGAACTCTACTGGTAAACATGAATATCCAACTCCTCCCACACTGTCCTGATAACTACTGGGGCATGCTCAAGGGACCTAATACAACAGAAAGCTAGAACACAACACAAGGTATTATTGTTGACTTGGATTGTAATACATCTCTTCTCTGATCTCTCCTTTGCTATTTATTTATTTATTTAAAAGTTTTCCCAGGAAGACACACTGACCACTAGTGCTTAATTCCAGGTGTGTTCTGGGGGAAGGGGGCAGAGATAACAGTACATACATCGGGCAATAGAAGTAACAATACTTGCAATGAACACAGGGTAATATTGTACACGAGTTAAGCAGGATATACAAGTCATACAGAAAGCAGTACATACAGAGCAGTTTAATACCATCAAAGAGCATCCAGTAGAATGAAGAGAAGTGCATGACACACGGGAGCAGTGAGAAAAACAGCAGGCAATACGACCATGCGGTAGGGTCAGAAAACTGCTGCATGGGAGACTATATGCCCTATAGCAGACTCCCTGTACACTTTTTGTTCATTTTAGTCACAGATTACCCACAGGCACATGACGACATGAAATGCGAATTGATAAAGGAGCTGATGTGCATAGCCAGGGGCATATGCTGGATGACAGAAGGGAGGGAGTTCCATAGTTTGGGCATCCAGTATCTGAAGGATGCTTGACCACAAGAGGAGAACACATGCGGAATGACCAAGGTGCGTGCGTCTGAGTTCCTAAGGGACTGCACAGGACAGGTAGGGACACCATCACAGAAGGGAAAAAAGGGGGGCAAGGACTGGTACCAGCATTTGGCAGTGAGCTTGGCGCAGTGGGTCAATCGGTGGTCATGGAGTGAGGGAAAGGTGAGAGACTGGTAGACCACACAATGGTGAGTGGAGGGGAGACTATCCAGTGTGAAGTGGCAGAGAGAGTGGAAGAGAGGGTCCAGTCTGGCTAGGATGCTATCTGGACCCATTGCAAGAAAACTGACACAGTGAGGCAGCAATTGAGAGTTCTAGGGACTACTCACTCCCTGTTGCGATGGATTTGGTTATGAGTGACTTGTGAGGGAAGGATGCTTCAGTCTGAGGACCTGCATTATGCTGGGTGCTCAGCTGAGAAAATAGCTTGGAAGTTTGAATTGGCAATGAGGGAGGAGGTGGATAGCTCTCGGGATGACAGTGACTGCACTTTTTGCTAGATAAGTATTCTCAGTTGAATTGTGCCTGTTTTGTGATCCCAGTCACTCAAGACAGGTACACTTCAACTGCATTTTCTGCTAGATAAGTATACTCAGTTTGAATTGTACCTGTTTTGAGTGACTGGGACCACATACCTGAGGGCTGTGATTTTATAGTAAGATAAACACTATTTGATGTCTACTTTGTTTCAATTGGACCATTTCAGGATTTGTATTTTTTTCTGTTGTACGGGCTTGTTTTCTGTCTGTAATAATGAACACATCAGCATGGCCGCATGGACTTCCAGCGCTTCATTAACTAATACAGCCAGCCAAGATGGTGCTGACCCCAAGGCTGCAAGGATGCTTTGTCCTAGGCTTTCCTACTATCTTTGCCTCTTTTTATAGTGGATTATTATTATTAAATGAACCGAGAAATTCATTGGACATGTTCTACAGTTGCTATTTGGGACAGTTGAGATTGTTTATTCTATAGAGTTCTAATGTACTTATTTTGTTACTTTTACTTGGGAGGGTCAGCACCAGTTGTAATTATATTATTTTAGAAGTTCTTTGAGTGAGCTTGTAACAGAATCCTCTTCATTTGATACTTTCTGTGTTAGGATGGACAATAGCAGCTTAGGGCAGTGTTATATTTTTCAAATGTTGTGCATTTTGGGGATTATTCCATTGCTTAGCAAGGTGGGCTTTTTGTTTACAACCTTTATTTAGTCCATGATGGTGTTACCCCAACAAATTAGTCATGGGGGGCCAGCCCAGTGGTACTGAGGATTAAGGTGCTGGATGCCACACCTCATGCCATGCTGATGACCAGTGTTCAGGAGCAAGCATAGACAGTCGGGGGTCAGCAGGGGAGGAGAGGAATTGAGCATCCCGGGGACAGCACTTCTTCTCCAGGGAGGGGGGTGACCAGTTGTCAGTGCATGCCTGGCCCCTAGTGGAGGCTGGGGGTTGGCACACCAATGCTGCCGACAAGGGGGTCAGGGGGCAGACCCCTGACAGGACATGCACGGGAGCGTGCACGGCACCATTGTTGGTGACACTGCATGCTCCACCCATGTGTGGGTAAAACCAGGAGGAGAAAACACGCTCCCGGCTGGATGACGGAGAGAGCTTGCAGGTCCTAGCCATAAAAAGCCATGGCGCTGACCACACACTGGATTCACTCTTTGGTAGGGTTTGGGATACCCCTGCCAACCCCGCTGGGGGGGGGCAAGCCCTGGGGGTAGATGGTTGGCATCGGCTGGTGGATGTCGGGGGATGGGACTGGGGCTCCTTTCTGATTGTGGGCTGTGGAGCAAAGTGGCAAAAAGTGATAGCAAAAAAAAAAAATTTACTCATGGCAACTTAGGTTTACCAGCAGTAGAGGATTTTTAGGCCCATCTAGTCTGCTCCTTGTCCCTGCCTATTCCATCACCACTGACCCTGTTTTGTCATAGGTGTCACTCCTTCCCCCCGTTCTTCTAGCTAATATGCCCCTGTGCCTATCCCACGCTTGCTTGAAGCTCCCCACAGTCTTTACCCCCATTACCTCCTCTGGCAGGCTGTTTCAGACATCTACCACCCTTACTGTGAAGAAGTATTTCCACACATCTCTCCTAAACCTTCCCCCCATAGCTTCATTGCATGTCCCCTTGTTGTAGTGCCTTTGTTTCTCTGAAATAGACCCTTTACTTGCACCCTGTTCACTCTTGTGAGGTATAGTAATATATATATTGATGCAATAATGCCACTACAGTTAGAGATGAGTAGGCAGTTTAATATTAACCCCCAATTTTTCCACTTTAATAACTTTGCAACCATTCAATGGATTTGCATGACATTGTGCATGTGTGGTCTCTTGTGGTAGGTAGGTCTGTAGGTGTGCCAAGTTTCATTTGGGTTGGATGCGCAGATTCCAAGTTCTGGACAGTTCAATAACTGAATTTTCAGGTGCGTTTTCCCATTGATTTTGCTGGTTTTTCTTTTAACTTGGCTACTGCCCAGAGGGTTTGGAATTTTGTTCTGAAATTTTAAAGATAGAAAGGGGCTGGCCCACAGAAGTGACTTTTGTTTGTTTTGTGAAATATTAATCCGTTCCAAAGTTATTTAAATTTGAAATTTTTTAAGACTGGTTCTCAGCATGCTCAGAATGCACTTCCAAGATAGCTGTATGAAAAGAAAAATTATTTCTTTTTTGTATGGGACCAATCCTTCTTCGTGAAGAAAAAATCATTTTTCTTTTGCCGCCATCTTGTTTCTGTTAAAAAAAAAATTCAAAAGCCACAGAAATGACATCCTGAAGAGAGACCAACTTATCTATCTGTCTCAACAGGACTTCATTAAGTGGATTCTGCTCTTATCTGTTGAAGAAATGACCCCAAAATGTATTTTCATAAACATTTTAAAGAGCAGGTATGGATTGCTTCGTGTACAGTTTTAAAAAAAATTTGTGCCGTGAAGCCCAAGTCAATTGACATCAGTTATAGAAAACTGACTGGGGCTTCACGAGAGAACTCTTTATTACATCAGTAAGAATCTACTGAGATCTGCAGATACACATCCTGGACCGTGCGAGCTTAAAGAGGAACTTTCATGATGGTCTAAAAAGTTATAGCTTATAGTCATCATATGCAATACTAGACTTGAAAGGGTGTGTGCATTTGTTATTTTTGGCCAAGGTTTACTCTGCCTTCCTTAATTTGGATTTGGTTTTGAGCCCTGCTGCATTTGCCTTTGCTGTTCAGCCGCTGGGCTGCTAGCTCCTGATGACATCACTGTAGGATAGAGGAGTGACTCACGCTGTGCAGTACCTTGCAGTTGCAACAATGTTGCAAGGGAAACCTACCAGTACTCAATGTATATACTGTGTTCCTCCTTCCCCAAGACACCTTGTTAGCAATGCGTTATGCCAAAATCCAATTGCCTTGTCAGTATGTTGTTTTTTTTTTGTGAAATTGACTCTGCCCTACAGTGATGTCAGCAGTAAAACCCTGGGCCCACAGCAACACCAGGCTTGCTATAAAAGCTCTGGTACACACTGCAGTTTTTAGCAGCTCAGAATGCAAAAACTAACTGCAGTGGACAGTAATGAAGTACAATTCCAGAATCAATGCAAGAAGGGGTCATTTATCATTGAAAGTCAAAAGGACTGGTGAAGGTCCCTTACTCTTTCTCAGACTGAAGCACTCCAGTGTGAATGGGAAGATCTGCTGTCAAAGAACAGCTGATTTCACTGAGTGATATCATGTTTCTGTTACATGATCGGGCAACGTGGTAAAGTGAGAGATTCTGGCTCAGTAAATTTGTTTAGTTCTCCTGAGTTGCTACAGTTGTTACAGTTGTTAAAGCAACATTTTATTCTCCAAAATGAAAAAAAAGGAAACTTTGCCTTACTGTAATAGGTGCTTATGGTAATTATGCTTTCTCAGCCTGAAGCATTCCAGTGTGAGCAGGAAGACTACCTGTACAAATGACAGCTGTTTCTGTCCATGTTTCTGTAACGTGATCAGGCAGCATTTTTAAGCAAGAGTTCCACTGACACTTGTCAGCATCAGAGTTTCCTTATTTCCCCCAAACTAAAAAAATATACATATCCAGCCTATAATATGTGCTGTACCCTCTTAGAAATGCGACAAGGTGTTAGCGAGGTGCTTCTCTATACAGTGCTGTTAGGTATTAATGTGTGATAATGTATAGTGGACCCTTAATGGGCATGGAAACTGGAGGTTCTAAAAATGTTGTTCTGCTGCAGTTCAAAAGGTCATGGAATGCGAATGTACCCTACTGCAGCAGAACAACATTTTGAAAACCTCTAGAGGTTCCACGCGCTCAGTCTCCTACCTTTACTCAGCAGAAGTGGTAGGCTTCACACTCCCGGAAGCAGCAGCAGAAGCAGTCACTTCACAGCCCCAAAAGATGCAGGATCAACCAGATATTTTTAGTTTTAACAAAAACAACGAGCGAGCAATCCCCAAACCAACTCCCTCTCGCTTAGCAAGAGCTACGACCGCCATGTTATTTTTTTTGAAAATCCCTCCCACACCGGAATGACAGCCAATAGACGGCTGCTCATTAAACAACATCATGTCTATTCCCTAGCAACCACGCACACCACCTAGCAAGCATGCCCTAATCTGAACAGCAGGATGGAGCAACAAACTTTTCTTTGTATTTTAAAACTTAAAACCGTAATCAAAAATGGGAACTATACACTATAAAAAAATAGTGCATGGGCAACCTCATGTGCAACATGCCTATTGTACCACCTCAGGGTTCTGATTACCATGGACCTCTCGAGCTTTGCTCTCGAGGTCTGAGATAATCAGAACCCCTCTGTGGTACAATGGGCTGGTTGCACATGGTTCCCCATGCACTATTCTCTATGTTAAGGTGTTAATAATCAGTTGAGGCAGTATAGCGTAGTGGTCTAAGGCTCTGAGCTGCAAATCTGGTGACATCCAGCAGACCAGACCTGGGTTTGAATCCCACAGCTTCCACTTGCATACTGTGTGACCCTAAGCAAGTCACTTAACCTCCTTGTGCTCCCAGGTCGCTCCTGTAAAAAAGCTTTCAGCTTAGTGTGCTATACCTGGTTAAAACAATTAAATAATATAGTGTAATTAGCTAATTGGCATCAAAAACACTAATTGATTACCATCCTATAAGGGGAAATATATGATAACTTTCTCTATGGGGACAGGGGTCCAATATATAGATATATATTTTTTAAGCAAAAAATTGCATTACTGCACCAGTTAAGGTAATATAATGCCACAAAAGTAGAGAAATGTGGCGCTAGGGTTTCCAGCCCTAACATCCTTCCCACCCCCCAAGCAACAAAAGGAAAAAACATTAGGATTTTGGGTCTCTGGATTCTTGGTGAATCAGTGGTTGGGTCTTCCTTGTGAGTTGTCAACCCTAATGCCCACACCATTCCCTGAGTAAACAGCATCACACATTATCTCCTTTCTTCATTCAGGGCCCACAGGGGGAAGGGTAAACATTAGTGTTGACAACACCAAGGGAGACCCCACCACTGATCTGCCAAGATTCCAGAGACCCAAAACTGTAAAGTTTTTTCCTTTTGCTGCTTGGGGGGGGGAGGGCATTCAGGTTGGAAACCTTAACGCTACATTTCTCTAATATTGTAGTGTTAAGTTAACCTACCTGGTGCATTCATGCAGTTTTTGCAAAGAATTTCCTTACTTTTTGAGGTACTATAATCACATCCTCATTTCCTTGTGGGAGTGCAAGGCCCAGAGGGCCCTGAACTCCCATCCCTCCATAGATGCGTACATGTATGTTGCCGTGGAAGCACAAGTCCCTCTGGGCCCTGCACCTGCATTTCAGCCAAAATAGCAACCAAACTGTCAGCATAGCCTTGCTATTACCCCACTTTATGAATACTGTGCTGAGAATTTTCAAGTTATGAAAGTTATGAATGAGCGTAGTAACATTTCAATGGATGTACATAACTTTGCCATTTTTACATATTTTGACCCCAAATTTTCAGAATAACCTTCTCATGACCCCGCCTCATGAACAAGAGTGGTGATAATTTTCAAATCCTGCCCAAAAATGATTTTGTCAAGCGACCACAAAATCATCTTTTGGGCCACATTTGTAGAAGTCCACCACCATTGTTCATGAGGTGGGGTTCCCAAAAGACCATGTTGAAAAACTGGTGTCAAAATATGCCAACATTTACTTCACTGTATTTATTTCAAACATTTTACCAGGAGGGACATACTGAGCTGAGAACAGTTTGTTTCCTGATGTCCTGGGATGGCTAAGTTATGCATCAAAGTCAAAAACTCCATTGAAATACATTGAACCACACTTACCTTAGTTTCTCATATTGCAGTTACTGGTTCCAGCAGCAAGATGTGCTTTGATCGGAAAGTGGATCTTCACCCTGTGACCTGTTCGGGTGTGTGAGGGTATACTGGGGGTGTGGGGGTGATGGGTTCTGAGTAGGAGGTGGGGGTGAAGGGTCAGATTGGTGAGGTGCTGTTTTCTTTTTTGCAGGAGTACAAAAAAACATAGTGGGATGGTTTTCTTTATTTCAGTTTGGGACAATGATTGAGGGTGGGGGGTGCCACTAGAGACCAAGGAAAGCTAAAATAATTACAGGGATGGTGATCAGAGGGTGGGGGTTCCACTATACACCAGGGAAAGAGAAAATAATTATGGGCATGGCGATCACAGGGTGGGGGTACCACTAGACACCAGGGAAAGAGAAAATTATTACTGGGACAGCGATCAGAGGTGCCACTAGACACCAGGGAAACAAAAAAATATTAGGGAGATGGTGATTGAAGGGTGGGGGTGCCACTAGACACCAGGGAAACATTATTGGGAATGAGGATTGGAGGGTGGGGGGGTCACTACACACCAGGGAAACATTATTGGTAATGGGAGCAGTGGGTGAGGGGTGCCACTAGACACAAGGAAGCCATTATTGGGAAAGGGGATCAGAGGGTGGAGGGTGCCACTAGATGCCAGCATACCTCTCAAGTGTCCCTGATTTTCAGGGATGTCCCTGATTTTGCCTCTGAACTGTCTTCTGTCCCTCCTAAATTTGACATTTCTGTCACTGAAGAATGGGGATCTGAATCACAAAATAATACTAGGCATTGGTGTTACAGTCTAGTTCTCATTAAGAAAATGCTATTTGTACTAAGAAGCATGTTGTACACAGCTTCTGGAATGAATATTACTATTTTTTCCAGATGTGTCCCTGATTTTGGTCATTTGTCCCTGATCATTTTAAGCCTTGTCCCTGATTTGTGATGAGGGAGGTTGAGAGGTATGGTCATGCCAGGGAAACATTATTGGGGATGGGGATTGGAGGGGGGCCTCTAGACACCAGGGGAAATGGGGCTGGATGCAGACAGAAAGGGATCGGTGGCTCACTCCTCTCATTGCAGCCTGCAGCAAGAGCTCCAGCTGTGGTAGCATAGGTCAAGGAAGTCCCACTGTTCTCATACAGAGAACACAGGTGAATGGCTCCTCTCACTAAGCTGGGCACCCTGTATTTTGGGTGCCCAGAAAACATATTTCTGGCAAGGTTTTTAAAAAGCAAACAGCAAAATCTAGCTGAATGGGTCTCATTTGACTAGGTTCAGGTGTATGTTTTTTAAAAACAGATAATTTTTATGCATTTTCAATGTTTGTGAGTTGAAAGAGAGAAAAGAAAATGGTGACAGACAATCTTTTTTTTCAATATGAGAGGTAAATTATGCAAATGAGCAGTCACAATAGCTTTTTTTACCGGTTGAACTTGAACGGTATCTCAAAAAATTGTTATAATTCAAAAATGGTATTATATTTTTTCACCAAAACATCTAAAAGCACACTCTTGGAACAGGCCCTATCATCCCTGAAAATTTCATGAAGAAATTCCATACGGTCTAGGCTGTAGGTGAGAGCAAAACATACCCAATGTTAAGTATAGGGTAGATTTTTTTCAGTTTGTTGGCGCTCTGTATCTCGAAAACTGTACAAGATACCATCACAAAACTTTCCATGTCTTGCGACTCTGACAGCCTGACCATGCATGCCAAATTTTATGCTATTTTGTCAAACAACGGCAAAGTTATTAAGGTGCTAAATATTAGATTTAACATTGAACTGCTGATGCAACCAGTTTTTCCATAGTTCCTGGGTCCTTTCCCCTCCTTGTTGATCCTGAAGCCCCTCATCTATGCTTAGTATGTGAGTTAACTGATGACATCACATCATCTTTTAGCCAAGGGCAGGACTGCATTCTGTCTTACAAATGAATAAATCATGTTGCTGGAATCAACAAATGCTGCCTTAGAAACCCAGGAGCCCTGCTGCAGAAATCAGAACAAAAGTTCCATGGAGAACTAGGCTCCTTGGCTATAAAGTCTACACTATATGGGAAACATTGCAGTGCTCTCCATATAGAGAATCAGAGAAATGTTGCATATTATTTTTCAACAATAACCACCATGACCCAAGCCAAATTGAGCCCACTATTACAGTAACCATATGATGGTTCTATGTTATTTTTTTAATTCACTTTTTCTCCCACTTGCTTGTTGCCCTCACTGCTAAAATTCATCTGCTGCCTCACTGCTCTTCCTATCTCTGATGCTGGTATTTGGCTCTGGTACAGGTTTGCATATGTTGCTGCACTCTGCAGGGAAAGCTCCCACTCCAATGGTTGGCCTCAGGATTCAAGTTCCATGGGTCTACTCAGGTTTGCAGCAGACACAAGGAGGATCCAGTCCAGATGCTAGGGTTGGTGAAGTGGGGGAGATTAGCAGGTGTGATACCCCAACAGGGAGCATCTTTTCCCAATGTTTGATCCAGCCTTCTACCTCACTAGGGACTAGTCCTTGACTATGCCTGACTTGGTGGGGACATAATATTATGCAGTCACCGATGACATCAAATGACATTGCAGCTTCCCACAGGAGGTACTCACGTTATAGGGAGACACCCACCCTTCCCCCTGGACTTGGCCAGTTCTACCTCCAGAGCATCGTCCAGACTCAATTTCAGATGGTGTTGCAAAGCAAACCTGGGCTGCCCACATGGAAGTGCAGAGCACTCCGTTATCACCACTGGCTAGGCTGAGCAACCCCATGACTTTTATTGTAAATGACATCCTTTATACTCTGGAAATGGTGCCACAGTGCATACTGAATGATCTGCAGATGCTGGTTACAATTATTTTTGTTACTGAATGCCAGGAATGATATTTACTGAGGGAAGATAGTTTCACATTTGTTTTGCAGGCCAGTGGGGATTGGTCAAGACAGTATGCTCTCCTGAGACTCATCAGAAACAGAATAGCTCTTTTGTGGTGTAACAGACATATGTAAGACTACAAATGTTTGTTAAGGTGAACAAAAAATTATAAGCCTGTCATCAGGAAAAAAGACCATGCATGTCTTCCCTCCCTCACCCCTGGCAACCAGTCAGTGCCACCTACCTGGACTCAGCCCATTTTTTCATCTTTCCTTCCCTAATGGTACACTGGATCAAACAGTCCATTTAACTGCATCAACCCACCCAGGACATGCCTGTAAATGGATTATTTGGTGCAGTGTATCTACCTGGTTGGCCAAAATAAATGCCTGTTTAAATAAATAAATAACACCTACAATATTTGGACATGGCCTGTAGTAGAGCCTCACTGGCTGGTCAGAATGGGCTGGGACCAAACCCATTGTCTGCACTGCCTTGTGCCTGACATGGGGCTAGACATTCTGACTCCTTTTGTTAGGCATCAGCACCCTGCATCAGTGCCAGTGTCTCAGTAGGCTGCACGCTTGCATCTAGGCTGGAAGATCACAAGTTGTAGGTTCTAGTACCTCACCAGAAACTTGGGTTAGTAAGCAAACTGGCACTGTAGTGCTGCACAGGAAGGGGGTGCAGCACTGTTGAGATGCTGTCCTTTGGAAGAGATATCAAACTGAGGTCCATTCTGCCCATCTCTGGTGGCTGACCATGTGGAAGTTAAAGATTCTATGGTACTTACTGTAAGAGCAGTGGATTTCTCCCAATGGCTTGGCCAACATTCACCTCATTAAAAAAACAAAGGTCCATGTCCCTCCCACAGAACTGTCCTAGAAACTAACACTGTCAGTTCAGTGTGCCTTTCTTTGTTAAAAATTGCAAGCAAACAATGAAGGCAGCCATGCTTCAGCAATGGGCCACATATTCCTTCCCTCAATTGCTCCTTGGCCTGGGCCACCAGCGGAAGTCATGTTATAGCAGGGGTCACTCACCCTCCTTGAGGCAGCCAGAGGCATCCAAAATGAATGCACACCTTACCCTCTGTTGTCAGATGTGCAACATCTGACCTCACCTGCAAACCCAGGTAAATTAATGAACTTAACACTGGACTGCTGCGCAGCCCAGAAACAAATCTAATTTTAACTGGTGAAATCACTGACTGATGAGATCACTCATTCTAAGTTTAGAAGCGTCTCATCACACATTGATGTGATGTTCATCACCACTGGTGCATCACTGCACCTATAAGAATATAACCGCAATATATTTATCACTCAAGGGATCAGTAGAAGAGACAGAGATATGAAACTAAGGGACAGCACCACATATAGAATAATAGATAGTAACTGTGTACAACAAGGCTGTCTTTCCATCAAGGGGGTCTAATGACATCACAGACCTTGACAGCAAATCACGAGAGGTCTCTATGATGTCATCAAATCCCCAAACTGGAAACACGGCCTTGTATGAGCACAGTTAACAATTTTCTTTACTTAGTATTTGGTTCTGCAGTGAGAAATGTTTTTTTAAAACGCAGCTGTAACTCTCTCGTACCACTGCCTCAGCACTGCCTCCTGTGCCTGCCCCTCACAGACACTGAATTTTAACTGCTGGGGACTTTTAGGAGCTTATGCTACTCGAGGCAGAAGAATCAGTCATTGCAGCAAATCTTAGTTGTTTAGCTAATTTGCTACCAGGCTTGCAAAAACCTGTGACTGCCATTTTAATTACTATGCTGCTGTCATCTTTTACTGAGTGCCGACAGACGTTTTGAGAACTTGGTGCATGCATAACATAGTATTTTCAAATTTACAGTGAAAAAGTTATTGCACCGTGGTAGTGATGTAGCCACTATGTTATAATAGCTTTTTTATCTTTGAACTGCAGTACAACAGGATTTATGAGTGTATAGAAATCAATATACAATAACACTCAACCATATAATACAATGATACATTACCTCTTTATTTGACATAATGGCACATACAGTATACAATAAGTTTGGCAACAACACTTTAGGGATATTTATAATTCAGAGGGGGTGGAAGGCTCGATCTACCTGCAGACACATCCTATGGAGGCAACAGGACTCTTACTGTAATAGAAGTAGTTGTACTATAAATTTCCCATGTCATACTAAGTTCCTGCCAAGCTTTATTAAGTCAACATTATGACACTTTAACTTGTAGTTCACTTTAAATTGCAGAACAAATGCTGGAGGGGGGATTCTACCATTGAGTGCTTGCCTGCACTTTTAGTGTGAATCCTGACAGGTTGAGATATTTGTTCACCTTGGGGAAGAGCCTCCAGTATTTCATTCAGACAGAAATGGGCTTGGATCCAGGAGACTCCCAAGCATTCTGGTACAGTATATCAAGGAGACCTAAAAACAGTATGTGTGGTAAAACCCAGTAAAATGAGGTGGGAAAGATCAGCTCCAAAATGGGATGTTGAGACTTTGGAACAGACAGTATTCTGTGACTAGAAAGCGACTGAGAGACAGAGAGAAAGAGAGAAAGCAAGGGGGAGAGGAGAGAGACAGAGACAGAGAGAGACTGTTTTGCTGTGGTCTAGATACAACAAAATGAACGATGGATGGTTTGTTAGCCCATAAAGATTTCTATAACCCAAAATCCAGAACTTCTGATAAGTAAAACTTTTAACAATAGTATTAGTATCCCTGAGGGATGCCTCTTATTGTATAAGACAGTCATCGCATGGTGTTTGAGTGAGAAGACTGTAAAACAATGCTGAGCAGTTCTGACAGCCCAAACCTCAGGACATGATAGTCTTATACAATAAGGACAAAAGTGAGATGTACCGCTGTCATTGTTTTGAAACTATTCTAACTATTTCAATACACTGGATCTAGCTATAGCTATCTGGGAGAATCATTCTATAAGCAGCACAAGCCTAATTAAATATTTACTGGCAAGCAATCTCAGTGAGTCAGCATTCCATCACACTGACCCAGATGTGGAATGGTAACAAGTCTGCATTTTAACACTGCCAGCTGGGTCTGACTCATGCCTGCAGCTTGATGCCTCAGATTGTATGTCGAGGGTCATCCTCCTTCCATCAATAACACTACCCTCTGTACAGAACCTGGGCCCAAATTATAAGGAGGGCCCTAGCTATCAAGGGTCTGGATATAATTTCCTTAGAGAAAGTAACCGTACATAGGAAAGAAGCGTTGGAAGAGCTTCTGCCTTTGGGACACAAGGTCCCCTCATCTCTATTCCTGTGAAGTCTGTTTCACTGTTGCTTTCTAAATAGAGTTAACTGGTGCATCTGCCCCCAAGCTGAGCTGGGCATAGCCATGGGATAATTGTCAGGTCAATATTGATTCTATTCTAGTCACTATTATCACAAATTGTACTACAGCTACAGGAATTCACAACCTGCATAATATAGTTATAACAATTCAATAATACAAATACATGAGCATAGAAAAGAAAGTAGACCACCGACTCATCAAATTCTTACCTCCGACAACAGAGTGTGAATACCCTGTTACCCCCTTTTCTTAAAGAGGCTTATCTACTGTAGTTTATGTTTGAAGATAGAAACAGTGTTAACTTGTTCTGGATGCCTATTCCAAGTGTTCACCACTCATTCTGGGAAGCAGTTCTTTCTGATATTTCCTGTCTTCAAAAACAATGAGTACCCCCATGTTCTCTCATCACTGTATATCCATGCATTTGGTGTGATGGTGTTATTCCCCCAGATGTTTGAAAACGGTTATTATGTCACCCCCAAATATTCTCTTTTCTATGGAGAAAAGTTCCAGTTCCAGTTCCAGTCAGTCCTCAGAGCCAATACTTTCCACACCCTTGGCTACCTTGGTTGCTTTTCTCTGCACCTTCTCAATCCTGTCAATATCCTTTCTCAGATATTGGCCCTGGCCAAGCTGCAAGAGCAGCTCGTACTCACCCAACTAACACAGTTCCTCGACTCCACCTCTTTCTTCACTCCATTCCAGTCGGGTTTCCGCAAAAATCACTCCACCATCACAGCCTTGCTAAGGCTCACTAATGATATCTCCTTGGGCATGGACAAAGGCCTTGTCACCTCTGGTATTTTTATTGACCTGGCCAAAGCTTTTGATACCATGCCTCACACTAAACTCCTCTCAAAATTGCAACAAGCAGGCCTCTCCCAACCTGCCTCTAACTGGTTCCAAGCCTACCTGTCAGGCAGAGTGCAGGCCGTAAAAATTGGCCATCACATCTCCTCCTGACTACCGGTGAACATGGGGGTTCCCCAGGGTTCAGTCCTGGGTCCCCTACTTTTCTCTATATTCTTAAACGATCTGCCTCAAGTCTGCTCTAACTCAGCGCTGCAAATGTACGCAGATGATACAGTACTGTACACCTCTGGCCCCTCTACCGATGACACAATTGCATCTCTACAACGGGATTTTGATGCCGTACAAACATGGCTCAGGTCCAACCAGCTTATCCTAAACGCCAAGAAAACCATCTCCATGACCTTCGGCACCCATCTCAAATTTTCCCGCCACGCAGCCCCCCCTGTCTTCCACACCCTGGATGGCTCAAACCTAGATTCCTGCACCTCCTTCAGGTACCTAGGAATTTAGCTGGATCAACATCTCGATTTTCACGCCCACATCGAATCACTGCAGAGAAAACTCCACCCTAGGTTAGGAGCACTGTACTGTCACAAAGGCTCCCTTCCTACCTATGTTAGGCGGGAGCTAGTCCTCAAAATGATCCTTCCCATCTTTGACTACGGGGACGTGGTCTACAGCGGTGCCCCCCCATCCACATTGGCAGGACTGGACCCCCTCTATCACTCATTCTGCCATTACGCCCTTGACTGCCCTCCTACCACCCATCACTGCGACCTGTACAGTGCCCTGGCCTTCCCATCCTTAGAGTCTCGCCGCAAACAACATTGCACTAACCTTGTCTACAAGTACTGGTCAAATACCCTCCCCCACCTCAGCAGTGCTCTATCAGCCCAAGCTTCCCCTGCCTACCCGCTCAGAGCTTACGATCCGAAAAAGCTCCATGTACCTTTCATGCGCACCTCTAAGGGCCAAATGGCCTTTATGCATCGTCTGCCAAAACTGTGGAATGAGCTACCTGCATACATCAGGCATTCAGACTCCCACTGGGCTCTCAGACCACTCCTGAGGTCCTACTACTCTGCTGCTTGTAATTGCTACCCGTAGATCTAACTGCCAAATAATTTTTGCCTCTGAACCGCTGTCTATTGTCTTCCCACGCTGTGCACTTTAACTATGACTATGACCACTGTTAGCTACTCTAGACCTATTTAACACCGATGTACTGTGTTTTACTGTTTTACTGTATCTGATGTATTGTGTTTTACTGTTACTGTACCTGTTGTCTGACCTATGTAACCCCCAGGTCACATCTGCTTTACTGTTTACTGTATCTGTTGCCTGACCTATGTAACCCCCAGGTTGCATCTGGAAACGAGCGGTCCCCGCTCAGAATGCTTATCTGGTAAATCTCTTAAATAAATAAATAAATAAAAAATATAGGGACCAGAAATGTACATTGCATTCAAGATGGGTTCTGACCAGTGATCTATATGGGTATGATGTCTCTCAGTCTGCTTACAGCATTTCTCTTGATGCACACCATGATTTTATTTGCTGTGCTAGCCACTGCCCCACATTGTCCCCCCCCCCCATTAGAGTTGTTGCTGATCATTACCCCCAGATCTTTTTCCTGCTGAGTTGTGGTAATATCTGTATTTTTTAAGTAGACTTGAAAGACAAATACTTCGGCACAAAAGCACTGAGGCAAGGGTTACCAAAAAGTGCATTGGCAACAAAGCCAGGTTTCAAAGAAATATAAAATTAAACATGCCCCCATAATGCAAAGCATCACGGGAAACATATGTAAATCACCATGAAAATTTAGGCTGGTTCTGCTTTAAGCAGGAATGCATGGTCCCGAAGGACCTCTCACACAATCTGCAAAGGGTGAGAACAGAAGAGACAGACACTTCTTGCCAATGCCCTTATGAGTAACCCTTGTCTCAGTGCTTTTGTACTGAGATTCTCGGTCATGCCACTGAGGGGTAACAGGGACCTGATTGATGGGCGTCTACCTGCCAGGGCCAGGGAGCAAACAACTTTGGTGAAAAAAAAAAAAAAATAAACATGGTAATTGTCAGGTTAATTTTTTTTCTATAAATCACACTACTGGGACTAACACTCTACATAACAAAGTAGAAATTGTAAGGTCAATAGCAGTTTGGTTTTAGTCACTATGTCCACAAATTGTGCTTTTGGACCTCATAATCTGCATAACAATGTGACAAGCTCTAGCAGGACTTTATCAATGTCCAACGCCAGTTCCATTCCAACTAACTTGCACTAAATGTCAAGAAGGCAGTCTCCATGATCTTTGGCACCACGCATCATCTGACCACAATTTAGTCACCCCCAGTCTCTCCAACACTTGATGACTCCTCACTTGAGGAGGTCCCCTCCTTAAAGTATCTTGAGGTCTGCTGGATCATCTTGACTTCTACCATATGGATGCCACCAATAAGAAACTGCACCTTACATTCAATGTATTTTACGGAACAAATTCTGTATCCCACTCCCCATGTGTTGCTAGATTGTGGCTAAGATGAACATCCTGGTTTTTGACTATGGGAATGTTCTGAATAGTGCAGCATCCAAATCCTCCCTCACTAGACTGGAACCTCTTCTCCACTCATCCCGTCACTTTGCCCATGACTGTCCCCACTGTATTAACCTCTGCTCCATTCATAACTCTCTCTCTCTCAAGAGCAGATGCCTTGCTCACTATGTTTGCCTCAGAATCCTGGTTTGGAACCCTCCTCGCTCAGCTCCCTCTCCTCCTGTCCCCTTCTCCCTTACCCCACCTCAGCAGCACTGACCCTTATACTCTGTCTGCTCTGTATGAAATCTTGTGCAGTTCAGTCAGTCTTCTCCTTTAAGTTCTCCCCCATCCTGGTCACCCATCCCCTTCCACTTTCATGCTAAAGGCACTCCTTTCAGCCGCTGAACCCAGGCCTGCTATCTCCTGATTCCTAGCTGCCATTTCCCCATACACCAAATTCCATTGTGCTTTGTAATATTATTATGTTCTTTTGCACTAATTGTGCATATTTTGTACACTTTATCTCTACTATTGTGCAATTGTTTGCACGCTGCTTATTTTGCACATGCCATTTCATCACTATTGGGTTTGCACCGCAGTGCATCAAATTTGTCTTGCTGCTGTTCATCACTGTACCAATTTTTATTTGAACTATTATTCATTTTTGTTTATGTATTATATTGGTTCTTTTTTCCCTTCCCCCAGGAAAGGAAGAGATAAAGGAATCAATGTCAGGTCAGTAGAGATGCCATTCTGTTACCTATTTCCACAAGTGTTCTATTTATTCATTTTTTTATTGAATTTTTGACCGTGAAATGCATACTGAACTGAAGTTTATTTCTAGATGTGACCCAGGTGTTTTACTACTGGAAATTGCAATCTGCATAGCAATGTGATAACTGTTGGGTTAATACAGATTTTGCTGTAGTCACAATTTCACAAAGAAGAGTCAGACTAATGTAAATTCAGTTCTGGTCACAGTTTCCACAAACTGTAATATTGTACTCACAATTTGCACAATGTGATAATTGTCATGCAAAAAAATCATTTGGTTCTAATTTCTACTGTCACAGGTTGTACAAGTGGAACTCACATCCACATAACAACATAATAGTATATGGTTTGGACTGATTATGTATTGAAATCAATAGCTGCCGAAATGTTGTACACGTTCTAAAAGTTATGCACATTCTAAAAGTTGTTGTGCACATTCTACAACTAATATTCATCACTTCCTAATTAATATTCATCATGTCTGTGCTATCTGCCACCTGATTGGATGAAACTACTCAAAGGAAGAATCCAAACAAACATGGCGGCACCTATGGTGACCAGTTCACAGAGATGGCTTGGGCACGAATTGTCGTAGTTAGCTCCTTGTTTCCAAACCTCACCAATTTTAAATGTTTGTATTTAAATCAAGTTCATAAATCGTTTGATGGTCAGACTACAATGGGACTGCACCAACGAACTCACAGCAGATGGAGTGCATGACAGCTAGTGGAAGCGTGAACACAACTTGTATTGTACAAGTTAAAAACTGAGAAATTTAACTTTTTTTAGTCTAAGGGAACCATATACTACAACAAATAAAGAATGGGCACCCATACTCTACTCACCTTGTGTTTCCATCTTGGGTTTGAGATACCAGCATGGACCTCTCTTGAGGTCCATATGCTGGTATCTCAGCCCCACGATGGAAATGCAGGCTTGTTGTGTATGGGTGCCCATACTTTATTCCTTATATTATCAGGTTGATACCGGTGTGGTTCTAGTCACTATTTTTACAGATTTAAGTATTGAGACTCACAATCTGCATAACAACATGAAAATTGTCAAGTCAATAATTATTAGGTTTTAGTCACTGCTTCTACAAATTGTACTACTAGAACTCATAATCCAAAGATCCCTGATGTATGTGTGCATTTCTTACCTTTCATCAAGTCACCAGATTCCCTTGATAAGGAGCTCACCCGAGGCTCAATAGAGGCTAAGGAACGTGTAGGTTCTTGCAGCAATGAGTTAAGAAAACATGGTTTAAACAACTGTATCAAACAATAAGATCTCCTGGCATACTCACACTGTCACTTTGCACTCTACATTCTACTATACTCTACCTCTGCAATAAGGCTTTAAGAAACAAATTCTGCATCTTATAGTAAGCATACATCCTACCGTAAATCTATTCAGGTCTATTTGTGAAATGGATATGGGAAATATTGTATTCTGATTGGTCAGAGTTTGTGCACTGGGATGGTACAATACATTGGTAAAAAAAGAGTGATGGCCATCAGGACACAGCACATTAACAATAACTGTCTTTTTCAAAAAATTCTTATTGCCACTACAGACATAGCTGGTTCCCTTATTCACTAAAAAGACACTTAGGCCCTAAAAGTAAAATCCCCTCAAAATAAAAAGAACAAACTAATTGATTCAATGTTCTTTTCCTCTATAGTACCCCTTTACAAACCAACTCAAACTTAAAAAAATGTAGCACTATGCCCAGTTTTATTAATTGCAGCTTCTTTTCTAACTATGGACCCCCTCCCCATCCTTACCTGCCTACAAGGGAAATCTTTGATGCTTGCCCTGCCACAGATAAAATTGATGCCCTGGCTTTACTGGAGCATTCTGTTGTGCATGTTTGTGTAGGGAGAGGTAAACATTCAGCCAACAGAATTCTGCAAAAGTTTGAATTCTTGTATTCCACGATAAACAACCATTTTATCTAATAAAAATATGGTGACACGGGCATGAAAACACACTTTGGGCAGGATGTGAAAAATGACAACTGTATTGTTCATGAGGAGGTGTAAAAAAATGGCAAGGTTGAAAATCTGGAGTGAAAATATAAAAAATTGGTGAAGTCATGAGCAGGCACAGAAACTGAGCAACACACGTCCATAACCCAATTATTTTTGGGATTTATTTAACCACATTTTCAACATAGGCATTTTGGGATCTCCCCTCATGAACAGTAGCAATGTGATTTTGTTAATCTGTCCCAAAAGTTGATGTCTCACAGCAACCATGCCATTGTGCGCCACAGGTGCGAAAACAAATTTTGGGCAGGATGTGAAAAATGACAGCTGTACTGTTCACAAGGAGGTGTGAAAAAATGGCAATGTTGAAAATCTGGCATGCAAATACTGCAAATTTGAGAAGTTGCAAGGGTGTGTGGAAACTGCGCAACACACGCTTGGAACATAGTCATTTTATGGACTTTCATCACCAGATTTTCAACATAGGCATTTTAGGACCTCTGTTCATAAACAGTCACCGTCATTTTCTCAAACTCTCCTGAAAACTGATTTCACACAGCAACCGTGCTATTCTGCACTGGACATGCAAAAACACATTTCGGCCAGGATATGGAAAATGACAGCTTTATTGTTCAAAAAGAGGTATGCAAAGATGGCAATTTTGAAAATTTGGAGTGAAAATATTACAAATTCCCGGAGTTATGAGCGTGCGTTGAAACTGCGCAATGCATGCTCGTAAAACAGCCATTTTGGGGATTTTTTTCCACCAAATTTGCAACATAGGCTTTTTGAGAGACCCCCCCCCCATGAACACTAGCACTGTCATTTCATTAGTCAGTCCTGAAAGGTGATTCCATGCAGTGACCGCAAAATCACCTTTTGGGACAGAATAACGCCGTAACAGTGACTGAATTCATTAGGAGGGGTCCCAATAACCCCATGTTGAAAATTTGGTGCCAAAATTCCCCAAATGCCTGAGATATGCACCAAAGTTTAAAAAACCCTATTTATGCCATTATACAGCTTACCGGCATTTCTTCAGTTCGTGGTCGGCTTTGAAGAGTGCAGATGTGTTCCCGGTCCACGAAGATCGTTAAGCGCGTGTTCTGAAGGTAAGTATGGGGGTGAGGGTGTGGGGAGGTGGGGAGTCATGCATGAGTATGGGCGCTGGTTGGGGAGGGCCACTGGAGTCGACAAGGGACCATTTTCTGGTTTGCAGAGTTTCAAAAAAAACAAAACATTGTGGGATGGTTTTTGTTTTACAGGGCATTTGGCATGCTGGGGTGGGCTCCCAGCATGCCACCTGACTGTTTTTTGGCGGTGCTGTAGCCGACGGGGGATTGGGCACCCCCGTCGGCACATGCTGAAGGGGGGGACAAGAGCCGAGGGGGATTGGGCACCCCCCTCGACACACTACAAAAGCAGCAGGGTCATTATACCAACAGGTAGTGGGCTCTCCCATTGGCAAAATAAATGGGGAAGGGGGACTGAAGCCGATGTGGATTGGGCCCCCCATCAGCAAAGAAAGACTGTTTGGGGGGTGCATGATGCCGAAGAGGATGGGGCACCCCCTCAACATACACTTTAAATGGAAGGGGGGACATTATGCTGATGGAAAGTGGGCTCCCCTGTTGGCAAATTAAGTGGGTTGGGCACTCTGTGTGGCGGCAGTCAATGCTGCCATGTTTATTAAACTGTTTCACCAGGAAAAGGCATGCCGCTGCATGACGAGCTTGGCTCTCATTGCAGCTAACCTTTTCTTTGATCTGGTGGCCAGTTTACATGTTGCTGGTGTCAGCACCTGCAGCTGCCTTATTGGGGAGTGAGGGACGCACCTACTGATGCATGGCCTGTATTGGCCCACAGTGACCGCACCTCCAAATCTGCTACTATTGCAATATGTTGGCTGGTGCGCACGTGTGAGCCAACATAAAAAGGACTGGCTGCTAGTGGGGGAGAGCAGCTGCCATTACTAGACAATGCTCACTTATTTCCAGTGCTGCTGGCAACAAGAGCTTCATTGCAGTCCCCATGCATGGTAAGGTACACAGCAGCACACCATACTGATGTAAAAATCAATATTTAAAATGAAGGCAGCTACTAGCATAAACTGTTTCAAACCCAATATGTTTGAAATTGCAGCAATTGTACCAGCCCGGTGGCATTGAGGGCTGAGGTGCTGGACGCCACACCTCGCGTCATGCCAGCAACCCGAGTTCGGGAACAAGCTCGGGCCACCAGGGGTTGTCCATGGGGAGAAGGCTAGAGTGTCCAACAACAGCTCACCTTCTCTGGGGGGAGGGTGGGTTCTCTAGACCGGCAAGCGGAGACTAGGGGCGTGACAGCTGCTGGTGTCACTGAGGTGAGATTGATCGGTGGCATAGGCCTTGGACCAATCAGCTTCGGGGACAGGTCCTTAGCTGGAGGGAACTTTGCAGGCATTGGTGCGTACTCCTTGATGATGGGGCCCACAGTACATCTCATCATAGAAAATGTAAAAAGCCCCTCCGTAGTCGGGTAGATGGCGTGCTGAGCTGGGTCCCAATCTACTGCCACCTACCCAGCTCAGTCAGGGACCTGACGAGATCCAAAGGTCCGGAGGTGGTCCCACCCTGACCACATGTGGGGGGCAAACCGCAGCAAGATGGAGGACCCCGATCAGTCAGGTAGGACGTGGTAGGGACAGGCTTAATTGGCCTCTCCTGAAGAGGCGACTCTGGAGGGGAAGGGGGATGAAAAAAAAAGAAATTGGGGCAATTGCATTGAACTTTGTGTTCTTTAGGTTGCTGACTTTGCCCCTTTATTATTAACAAGTAATAACCCACAAGAAGACGTGGGTTTTTGGAGAATTAATGCACACCTCCGATGAACTGTGCTTTGCAACAGAACCAGGAAGTGCATTAATTATCAAGAAACCCATGCCCAGGAGTGGGTTACTGCACTTATAACATGGAAAAAAAAAAGCTTTTACTTTAAAGGGGAACTGTATGGAACGTGGCTATCACAGTTTCAATCCCATCGAAATCTCTTTAAAATTAGGTATTGGGCTTACTTGTAGCTGATAGCAAACCAGAAATATTGACAACTAAGTCTGTCTTGTATTAATTTGCATTGGTACAATTGTTAGAAGCTTTTCATGTAACTGAGGGTGAAACTGTGCCAAACTACATTTAATCAGGTATAGCTTCATCCTCAGTGACATTACATTACATTACCACTAAACATGGTGGCGTTGTAGTATCACTATAAGGGAGACTTAATCATCGATATTTCTGGACTGTTGCAAGCTACAATTAAGCCCTAATACCTCATTTAAAATAGTTTATCATTGACTTTCAAACTATGATGGGCCACTGTACATGAATATTCCCCTTTAATAGAATGCATTTTATTTTTGTGTAATAAGGCTGTTGCTAGGTTGATTAGATTAGGTTAGTTACTCACTGTGCATTTCCTGGGAATTAGTAAATGGTCAGGTGATGTGTTTCTAGGGTTCCAAAGTCCATTTCATAACATTAGTTAGTGCATATTCAAACCTTCTGTCATACAAACAGGATCGGTTGTAATTGTCCATGGCTGTGTGTGGGATGTTTTTGAGCCCATAACAGCTGGGGTATTTGTCTGCATACAGTCACAGCACTTCTGGTATCACATTCTTTGCTTTGCACACTACAAGGGATGTAGTGTGTATGAAAGGCATTATATTAAACCAAATGCTATCCAAAAGCATGCACGTGTTTCAAAAGCTTATCAATTGACTACACACCAGTTACAACTTCCCAGTCAATGACAGCCAGACTGGACAGGACTACTGAGTGCTCACTAGGGATATACATGTGACCAGCATGGTGGGGTTCATGCCCTCCCGTCAAAGGGCTCCTGATAGGATTATACTGGAACTGAAGGAGGGGTGAGGGGGGATGAGTGAGGAGTAGGGTTGCTACCTATATAGTCTCTACATGTATTCTCCAGAGGACAGGGTGGAGAGGGGTCAAGGATTAAAAAACATACATCGCTGGCCCGGTGGTGCAGAGGGTTGAGGTGCTCGCACCTTACCTCACACCATGCCAGCGACCCAGGTTCAGGAATGGACTCAGGTCACCGGGGGTCGGCAGGGGAAGGGGAGGATTGAGTGTCCGTTGGACTGCTCTCCTTTCCTGGGGTGGGTTACAGGGCCGCTTTGCTCTGCAACAGCCCTGGTGGAGACCAGGAGCACTGCAGAAAGCGTCGCAATGCAGGAAGTGCTAGAAAATGGGAAAAACTGCTCTGGATTGGCCGGATGATGGCATCCGGTCTACTGGCACCCTCCAGGCTTCCTGCGGGCTAGTCCACCTCAGCAGTGCCCCGAGGCTGAAGTAAAAATATAGTGTGCTGGGCCACTCCTCCTCAGAGGGGAGGGATCCACTCAGCGAGAAGGTAACGCTGAGCTACCTCAGGGGTTGATGCAATATGAGGCGAGGGCTCAAGGGGGGCTAAATGGAGGAGTGTCAGTGACCTTAGCTGCCCGAAGGAGAGGTGGATCCGGGACATGGTAGGGGAGAAAATAGATAACTCAAAAACAAAGAAACATACAAATATATACAGGGATACAATAGGGGTAACTCCACAGAGCTATTCAAGGTAAAGAACAGTTCCTCCACCAGAGGGCACAATCTCAAGCTGGAAGGAAAGAAATTCAGAATGGCCTATAGAAAGTATATTTTTACAGGGTAGGTGGTAGATGGTTGGTACAGTCTGCTCATCTATGAGATCAGTGCAGGGACTATAGCTGGTTTCAAAACATAGTGGGGCATCTTTAAGAGGGTCATTAGGTATGAGAGGCTGACAGGAGACAGAAGACCCTGAGGGAAGACTAATTCAAAGTAATACATTATAGGGCATAAGGGCACTGGTCCTTTTTCTGTCTTTATTCTTCTATGTTTTGACAGGGTCATTCAGTTATTAAGGTCTTTATCCAGTATTCCAGTGTTCCACAAGAGTATTCCAATTTTCATGCTGCTTGGGGAGGTCACACACTTTTTAAGCAGATGATGTCAATTCAGTTCTTTGGTTTAGCTACTGATGTGAGTTACACACATGTGTCTGATGCTACACAGACATTTGCTTATAAAACCAGCCAACAAGGCATGTCAAAAGAGAAGAAGGAGAAGCATTTATAGCACTGTTTGTACACACAATGGGCCCTATGCAGTAATGGGTTGGAGTGACTACGTGCGCGTATCTGGGGCACGCATCCACTCCGCACCCTATGTGCTCCCCATGCGGGATGCACTAAGGGGGCATGCAGCACATTTGCACCCTATCACCCGGCCATGCGAAGAGCAATGTGCCAGGGGCAGGCCGGCATTATTCGCCATACACCAAGGCGAGTAGTGCATCCACATGGGGGTGCAGTGGACAGTCTGCGTCACCATGGGGCACCCTGCCATAACTGCAGTACATGGCCAAGCCTGTGGGTCTCCCCTGGCCTCAGCGGCAAGGCAGCTGCCCATCCCCCCAACACACCAAGACATCTCTGTCTTGGTGGTATCACAGCAGACCCCCACCCGACAGTGCCCCTGTCCTGGCTGGTATGACAGTACCACCCCTGTCCCACTGTCATGGCTGCCTCTGCACCACTGCATGCCTTGATGCCCCCAACAGTGATGTGCCCCCCAGCGGCACTAACACAACCTCTTCCCAGCCCTATATTTGCATGCCGGTGCCCCCCGGGCTGGTCAGTGGCGCAGCCTTCCACACACCTCCTCATGGCTGCTGACTGTTTGACGTATGCAGATGCGTGCAGCTGATGCACGCCCGCATATATCAGATGGCAGGGGCCCAAGGCAGTGTGGAGGGCTGTGCTGCCAGCCATCCCTGGGGCACTGACACACATGTATGGGGGTGCATGTGTGGTGCTGGGGAGGATGATGGCTGGTCAACACGCCAGTCTGGGTGACCATGGACAGATGTGGTAACCGACAGGGGTGTCCCAGGTTGGTGCTGGGCCGCTACGATCCAGATCATGGGGGGAATAGGGATGCCGGGACAGGTGGTGGCCCTGCAGTATGGCAGGTAGGTGGGGTCTGCCAACCAACGGCCCGATATCGGGGCAGGTGCGCGTGGGTCCGGCTGTCTGTGGGGTGCATTCACCCGCTCGGACCCGTGCATCTCCATGCAAGGGATCCAATCCCTGTCCAGGATGGGCATCTGACTGATTGCCCAGCCGGACCCATGACGCCACCCGTGACTCTGCCCCCGGCTGCCCTGCAGAGTCCTGCACACTGGAGGGGCAGGGCCATGGACAGGTGCACATCCATTGTGCATGCCCCAGGTGCGCACCTGTCTGCAGGTGCAGAGCTGTGCAGGCGGGCTACACACGATTTGCACGTAATTTGCACCCATTGGTGCATAGGGTCCACTGTTTCCAAAAGCACATTAACAAGTAATGAGAGACTGATTGTGAAGTGACTATGAACATGCAGTGGCAGTTATTTCATACATAAAGTCCCACATACAGCCTTGGAAAATTGCATGAACCAGTTTTATGGTAAGGGGAATGTTGGCCAGGACACTGGGAAATACCCTACTCTTGTTTTCCTTTTTTTTGTTTTGAGAGGTGCCACAGGAGATTGGGAGTTTTTTTGTTGTGTATCCTTGCATTTTTTAATCAGAAGGGGACTGCTACATTTATAGAAGGTGTGGAAAGTGTTGAACAATGCATTATTTTTGTGTTAATGTATTTGACTTGAATACTTATGTCCTGATGTATTGAAATAAATGTATGTACCTATATATTTTATTAATAAAAACACACCCACTCTTGCGAAAAGTGCCCTAGGTTCTTTTACTTCCACCTGGATGGCACCAGAAATGGGTAGGAGGGACATTGGTTTAACAGCTCATCTGAAGGACGGCACACACCAACAGTACAACACTCTAGCACTGCACAGAATTTTAATGGTATGAGCCCAATCCGTCATGGGACTAGAACCAATAACATTCTGCTCCAGAGGCAGATGTGCTACCAACCGAATCATGGTTCGCCGATTATCTTACAGGCCAGCTACAGCAGGTGAAGGCAGAAGGTAAATTTTCACCTCTTAAACCTCTTCTACGAGGAGTGCCACAGGGTTCCATCCTGGGTCCCTTGTTATTTGCCATTTTACATTAACAATACTGACACGAGTATAAAAGAGGCTAATATATGCCTATTCGCAGATGACACGGTGCTCTACATAAGCAGACCAATGCCTGAAGCTGCATGCTATGACCTCCAATCTGGCTTCAATCAGCTTCAACTTCTAAACCAAAAGCTACTCTTAAATGCCAAGAAAATGAAAGCAATGCTTTTCTCACCCTTTATTCATGCATTAAACCCAGCTACCTCTGGATGTATTCCACAGACTACTACAATATTAGGATAACCATTACAATATGTAATGAAATTCAAATACTTGGGAGTTTGGATTGACCATAGAATCTCTTTCAGTGACCACACTGAGGAACTGACTAAAAAACTTAGACAGAGACTTGGTCTATTTTTTAGGCTCAACCATTTTCTTACCAAGGAAGCTAAATTGAGATTGGTCCAAACTACCTTCCTTTCCCTTTTAGATTATGCAGACTTTCTCTATAGCCAGGGCTCCACCGTGTTGTTAGCTAAGCTTGATACACTCTACCATAGAGCCCTAAAGTTTATTACTGGTCTCCCCTTCTCCACACATCACTGTTCCCTTTATGTGACTGTGGGATGATCATCCCTCCCCTATAGATGTCAAAGAAATGCTGCACTTTGGATTTACAGAGCTATCACCAAAAAACTGCCCCACTACATTTTTGATTGTCTTCCGTTAAGCTCGATAGGTAACTATGCATTGAGACATGCCTCCTATATTTCTCTGAAAGTACCTAAGGTAAAATTATGCTTTGGTAGGGTCTCCATAAGCTATGTGCTGCCCGGTTTGTGGAATAATTTACTAAAGAGAAGGGGGGGTGACACCCAAGGGGGGGAGAAATGGCAGAAACGGGGGGGAGTGGGTGACAGATGGGGAAATCATGGAGGGCAGAGTTCAGGAGGGTTTGAAGGCACTGAGGGTGGATAAGGCGTCAGGCCCAGAAGGCATCCACCCCAGGGTACTGAAGGAGCTGGCAGAGGTCCTTGCAGGACCTTTGGCAGACCTATTTAATGCCTCACCACATTTGGGGTGTGTACCTCAGGACTGGAGGATGGCTCATGTGGTGCCCCTCCACAAGAGTGGCCCCAAGGATGAACCGGGAAACTACAGACCAGTGAGCCTCACATCCATCACGGATAAGCTAATGGAGACTAACCTGAAGGAGAGGCAGGTGGCCCTCCTAGAGGCCAAAGGACTACAGGACAGCAGACAGCATGGCTTCATATGGGTCAGATCCAGCCAAACCAACCTGGTAGAGTTCTATGACTAGGTAGCTAGGCAACTGGACAGGGACCATGCAGTGGATGTCCTGTATCTGGACTTCAGTAAGGCATTCGACTCGGTGCCGCATGGAAGGCTGGGAAGTAAGTTAGTAGGCACGGGGCAGTGCAAAGCTGGTGAGATGGGTAGAGTACTGGCTTCAGGGAAGGAAACAGAGGGTGGTGGTGGGTGGGGATCTCTCACACCCAAGGGTAGTGGCGAGCGGTGTTGCACAAGGCTCGGTGTTGGGACCAGTGTTGTTTGAGGTATTCATTGCAGACATATCATTGGACATCAAAAGCAAGATCAGTCTGTTTGCTGATGATACCAAGGTAGGAGCAGTGGTGGATGACCTAGGGGGATGGCAGGGGTTGCAGGATGATCTGGCAAAGTTTGAAACCTGGTCAGACACCTGGCAACTGGGGTTTAATGCCAAAAAGTGATGTGACCATCACATGGTATGGTTCAATTTGGCTACTACATCTAAATCATCCCATTCCAAGGCAAAAATATGGGACTTCAGAGGAGCTGACTTTGATAAGATGGCCAACAGAGTTAAGCTAGCCCTGGCAAAAAGAAACACAGGTGAGGGGGTACAGGCAAAGTGGGCAAGCATTAAGGATGCAATACTTGAAGCAACATCCCATTGTGTTAGACAGAAAAGGAAGTGCAAAAGAAGAAGGAAACCACTTTGGTTCTCAAATACAGTAGCAGACAAGGTCAGAGCCAAAAGGCTGGCCTTCAGGAAATATAAGGGAACACAGTGGGATGAAGATAGGGAGGCATACCAAACTGCCCTAAGGGAAGCAGGGAAGGCAGTAAGGCAGGCAAAGTCCCAGACTGAAGAAACACTAGCACGAACAGTAAAAGAAGGTGACAAGACTTTCTATAGATACATTAGTGAAAGGAGAAAGTCCAGAGGGGGTATTGCTAAGCTTAATGGAGAAAAGGGAGCATGTGAGGAGGAGGATGACCCTGTAAAGGCATCTATCCTAAATAGATACTTTTTCAGTATTTACTGAAGAGAAGGTAGGGCAGGGCCCACAGCTTAGCATCATGGACACAGGGGAGGAGGTGAGCACTACTCCCTTCACAAAAGAGGTCCCACAAGAGCTTGCTAAGCTCAGGGTGGATAAGGCAATGGGACCTGATGGCATACATCCCAGGGTACTTAAGGAGCTAAAGTTGGAACTAGCAGAGCCATTAGCAGAACTGTTTAGTGAGTCTCTGAGCACAGGAGAGGTCCCAGAAGACTAAAGAAGGGCTCATGTGATCCCGCTCCACAAGAATGGTACCAGGGAGGAGGCGGGGAACTACAGACCAGTCAGTCTTACCTCAGTAGTGGGCAAGATTATGGAGGCACTCCTTAATGAAAGGATAGTGCAGCACCTGGAATCCATAGGGCACAGGATCCAAGACAGCATGGGTTCACAAAGGAAGGTCCTGTCAAACTAATCTCATAGATTTCTTTGACTGGGTAACCAGAGTGGTGGACCAAGGGGGAGCAGTTGATGTCGCCTACCTTGACTTCAGCAAAGCTTTTGACACTGTTCCACATAGAAGATTGATAAATAAGCTGGGCAGGCTCGGGGTGGGTCAGAAGTTGGTCAACTGGGTGGCAAACTGGTTGATGGGCAGAAAACAGAGAATGGTGGTAAATGGTATACAGTCAGAAGAGATGCAAGTCACAAGTGGGGTACCTCAGGGATCAGTTCTAGGGCCAGTCCTCTTCAACATCTTCATTAGTGACCTTGCAGATGGACTAGAGGGTAAGGCTTGTCTGTTTGCAGATGACACCAAGATCTGCAACAGAATAGATGATCCAGATGGGGTGGGCAGAATGAGAAGAGGTCTGGATAAACTAGCAAAATGGTCAGAAGAGTGGGAACTGGGATTTAATGCAAATAAGTGCAAAATCATGCACATAGGGAAGAGAAACCCTGAAGCCACCTATAGGCTGGGAGGGGAGTTGCTAGCAGTCACAAAGGAAGAAAGAGACTTGGGCATCATCATCACTGATGACCTGAAATCATCCAAGCAGACCTCTAAAGTAGTAGGTAAGGCTAGGGGGGTGTTAGGGTGTATTAGTAGGGGAATCACAAGTTGTAAGAGGGAGGTAGTAATCCCTCTTTACAAGACATTGGTTAGGCCCCATCTGGAGTACTGCGTGCAGTATTGGAGGCCACACCTTCACAAGGACATTAACCAAATTGAGGCAGTCCAGAGAAGGGCAACCAAAATGGTGCAGGGACTGCATTAGAAGACATATGAAGACAGATTAACAGAGCTCAATATGTATACCCTTGAGCAAAGGAGGGAGAGAGGTGATATGAGCGAGGCATTCAAACACCTTAAGGGCATTAACAAGGTGAAAGAGTCTAACATGTTTAAATATAAGAAAATTAGCAGGACAAGAGGTCACAGCATGAGATTAGAGGGGGGGCCGATTAAGGGGGAATGTGAGGAAATTCTTTTTCACAGAAAGGGTGGTGGATGCATGGAATGGCTTACCACAAGAAGTGGTGGCTATGAATACAGTGCAGGGCTTCAAACAGGCATGGGATAGGCATAAGGGAGCAATACAAATGACTATGAATAGATAGGCCACTGACAGAGCAAAGGCCGATGGCACATTTATAAGGTAGAAAAAGAAATGGGCAGACTGGATGGGCCTTGCGGTCCTTATCTGCCGTCAACTTCTATGTTTCTACGTTTCTATGTTAAAAGTGCAAGGTGCTGCATTTTGGGATGAAGAACCCAAGGAGGAGTTACCAGCTGGGGGGAGTGCAGCTAGCCCAGACAGAGGAGAAGAAGGATCTGGGGGTGCTCATTACAGGGTCAATGAACAACTCGGCACAATGTAGGAAGGCAGCTGCAAAGGCCAACAAAATGCTAGGTTGTATTGCAAGAGGTATATCCTCGAGGAGGGAGGAGGTGATTCTGCCACTGTATAGGTCATTAGTTAGACCGCACCTGGAGTACTGCGTTCAGTACTGGTGCCTGTATCTGAAGAGGGACATTAAGTTACTGGAGGGGGTGCAGCGCAGGGCAACAACAATGATCAAGAGGCTGCAGGACTTATCATATGAGAGGAGGCTGAGGGAGTTGAACATGTACTCACTGGAGGACAGGAGGGATGGGGGACATGATTGAAACCTTTAAGTACATGAAAGGAATAAACAAGACAGGTACAGAGGGGCTGTTCAAAGTAAGAGAGGGAAGGGACACCAGGGGCCATGATATAAGACTGGAGGGAGGAAGGTTCAGGAGGGAGATGAGGAGACACTTTTTTACACAGAGGGTGGTGGCTGGGTGGAATGCGTTACCTGCAAAAGTGGTATCCAGTAGAACAGTGGACTGCTTCAAAAGGGGATGGGACAGGACAAGGGGGAGGTTCAATGAAGGGGAAGGGTGGAAGGGAAGGGCTGCTGCAGAATAAGGGGTGCTAGCTGCACATTCCAGCAGACTTGACAGCCCTCTAGTCCTTTATCTGCTGGAAAATTTCGCATATTCGTATGTTCATAATAAGTTGCAAAAGACATAGAAACTCATCATCTCCACCAACCTGGCTGTCTTCAACACTCTATATGCTCACTGCTATAAGGAATCTTGCAATTGTTTTCCCCATCCCTAATCTCTTTTTTTTAGGCAGTGTCCTCCCCCATCTTGCTTGGCTTCTCCTTATCCAAACTTGCCCATCTGGTTCCCATCCCCTATCTCACCCTATACCTCCTCCTTACTTCTATGCTTGGATACCATGCCTGACATTCTAACATTTTTGATCTCCATTATCCTGCCTGATTGCCTAACTCTCTCACCTTAAGGCAGGAGTAGTTCTTTATGGTTTGTTGAACCATGTATCCCTTGCACTTGTACTTTATGCCCCTTAATACCCTCTCATTGCACTCCATTTTGACCGCCCTTAAACCAATCCTTCTCCCTCCCCCATCCCCCCTTTTTTGGCCCTGTCTGGTACCCCCCAACTCCCTGTACTTCCTCAGCCCCTCTGAATGTATTCTCGCTTGTTGTACATGTATTGCTGTCATCCACTGCAATATGATTGAATATGTACTTATGCTAACCTTGTGCTGGTTCATTGTGCATGTATTGCCTTCATCTACCAAAATGAATTGTACTTGCCTTGTACTGTATGGTTCCTAAGTTACTGTTTTTTGATATTCACCCTGAATTCTGTAATTACTGTAAACCTTTCTTTTGTAAAGGTATTGTGGACTGTTTCTGAAGCCTACCAGGTCCATCTTGAGAATGAGTTTTGCTGAACGGTGCTCGCCGGATTAAATCAAGATTTGATTGATTGATCCTGATAAAACCCTTAACAGTACAGTAATACGATGCTTTCCAGTCTACATTCTTAGCACCATCTTTTATTGATCAATGAATGTCTGTTCTGACGTAATAAATGACCGTGGATGAGGTGTAATGTACGTTTTAGTTATGAAAAGAGGTGGACTTCGTGTGGAGTTTGGTATATGGTTTACTGTCCAGTTTATGACTTACAGTATGCAAAGGTGGCAACCCGACTGGTGAGTGGCTCTATCTCAAGCCCACCATGTCACCAGGGGGGCTACAGACTCTCCCTAGAGGAGAAAAGACATCCTTAGGAGAGCCTTCTGTCCTTCTGTCAGCCTGGCTGGACTCAGGACACAAAAAATTAAATCTGTAATCCCCTGTTTGAAAGACAAGCACCTTAACAATGGGACTGGTGTAGCCCCACGCTAGTCATTCTTGAAGGGAGATAGTATCAGAAAGGTTTAACAGTAACAGTACATCTTTGAGAGGATCTCCATAGAGCCAGAATACATTAGGCTGTAAGCCACTGACATCAAGACCTCATGGAAAGCTTTTGTAAGTTGGGGTCACCCACATTGGTGTGCCTACAAGCACATCGTTGGCACATGACATCGCCTATACAATGTGGATGGCCCCCAACTACTTCAATTTCCCGCCGTCACTGAACAGAGTTCTAAACCTCCACCAACAGCAAGATTGAGTCTGCTCCATCAATCCTGCATAGAGAGGCAGAGGGAGTAAAACAAACACCTCCCCTGCACACAACACATGTTGGCACATGATAAACATGGTAGACACACTCTGCAGTGCCATGGCAAAAGCTGAAAAGAAGGGTCTACCATACCAGAGGGATGGTGGGCAGGAATGTTATGGCTGTATGGAACTCCTCTCGAAGATCTACTTTTACTGGTAAGAACTTCTTCAAAGGTATCTTCATAGAGCCGTAATACATTCTACAATTACCAGGAAGTACAAACCCAAATCAGGTGGCCAGTAAAACAGTGGACTGACTCCTCAAGAGAGCAGGCCTTGTAAGATGGCAAAGCTAAACTTATTCCTTTGGGGAAAATGGATCCTGAGTAAAAATATGGACTGCGTGCCAGTTATTAGCCCTGTAAATGTTGGTGGTTGGAACAGATTGAAAACAGGCCACCAAGGCAGCTATGCTCCATGTGATGCTCCCTCTAATGGTACCTGGCAGATCTTGCCCTGCCTGCCTGTAGAAACATACAATTCAGGAGGAGATCCATTTGAAGAGATACTGTTTGGACACTGTCTTACATCTGGTGCCAGGGCTAAAGGAAACAAACAGCTAAGATGACTGGGCGAAGGCCTTGGTATGGTCCAGGCAATATCACAGGGTTTGATGAACATCTAAGCAGTGCAACAGTACCTCGTCAGAGTTCTGAGGGGAAGGGAAGAACACAGGTGAATAATGGTCTGATTCAACATAAAATAAGAGACCACCTCAGGCAAGTATTTGGGGGTGCATATGTAATGCCACCCTATATTGGACAACACCAGAAAAGGTGGTTTAATCACCAGAACCTGTAGTTCGGACACCCATCTGGTCAAGTAATAGCCACACGGAATACTGTCTTCCAGGACAGATACTTCAAGTCACAGGAAAATGAAGGCTCAAAAGGGGCTCTTGTCAGAGATTTGAGCACAAGATTCAGGTCCCAAACCAGAACAAATTTGCAGACCAGAGAGGCCACATGCAACAGGCTCTTCAGGACCCTGCAGACCCTGGCCAACTGGGCCACCATCTCATCCCAGACAGTGACATGGAAAATACAAATGGCTAATAAGTGAACCTTCAAAGTACTACAACTTCAACTGAAATAGGGTTAGGAGGTTGTCCAGCCCCCTCTGCACTGGGCTAGTGAAGGGGTCCAGGGCTCAAGTCTGGCACCACATGGCAAAATGCTTCGACTTCAGGGACTAGGTGTGCCTGGTGGAAAGCATCCTGATAGCAAGTAGAACAGATGAAATCTCAGCTGAGACTCCAAACCAAGAGATCTTTATGTTCTCAGAAGCCAAGCATGGAGCCGCAGGGACTGGAGATCTGAATGAAGCAGTACGCCACTGTTCTTGGACAAATGTCCTGGCTAGTGGACAGTATACCCTACTCTCAATTCTTGAGAGCAAAAAGGGACTGTAGTAATGAGAGGGATTACATTAGAGAAGAAAAAGAAATAGAAAACAGGTTTATTGAGAGAAAATACACCTGAACTGTTTTAAAAGAAGCACAAAATAAGGTCTCTAAAATATCTAGACATCAGACATTGCAACAAAAGGCACCAGATGAATCAGACACAAGGAACATAACTTTTAGTACACAGCATAATATTTATACACCAGAAATCAAAAGAATGATTTTAAACAATTGGAACATCTTGGAAAATAATCCAACAACATTAAGTGTATTCAGACAGAAGCCATATGTGGTATCTAAAAAAGGCTCCAGCTATAAAAGACAAAGTTGTTCATACACGACATTTCCAGAAAAAAAACACAGGGTACGCAGCTTTTGTTAGAGCCTTTAAAAAATGGAATGTATCCCTGTGGCAAATGTGCAGCCTGTGGCCACATCTCCTGCAAAACAATATAGAAACATTCACATACAGGAAAAGAATACAGGATACAGTCGCGCACATTACATGTGAAACAGGAGTTGTTTGGTGCAATGCCCTTGCGACCAAATATACATAGGGAAAACCCCGAGGAAATTAAGAACCCGTATATCAGAACATAAAAGTAGAATCAGAAATAAAGATGCTAGTTCACCATTAGCAAGGCACTTTAATGGAAGAAGTCATATTCCAATACAAATTAGAGCACATACCAGAACCAACAAGGGGAAGTGACTATAATTTGATTATAATAACTGGCATGTCCTTTTTCCCATTGGGAAACCATGGCGTAATTCACCATTATAAAGGTGCGTTTATAACCGCGAACACAGCAGTTTCTCGCATCATGCGAGGCGCCCTCACCTCTGACACTCTTCCTCCCAGCCACCGTCCGCCTCATCTTTCCCCCTCTGGACCGCTACTATTAACTGAGGTAAGTGCTGGCAGGCAGAAATGAATCAAAATGAGGGAAATACCCTCAAAATGAAATAAAAAAAAATAAATAAAAAGTGAGCGACCGACAAACGTAGAGCATGCGCTCACAGCTAAGCAGACTGCTGCGGTTGCACAACAACGTCTCTTTTTATTTTATATAGTTGCTGTGGGGAAAAAGGACATCCTGGCAATTATATAAAATAAAGTATGGTTCTGGGTGTTTGTAAACTCGAATTTACATGCACCCTCAGGGTTAGATGCTATGCATAAACCCCTCGAGCTTCGCTCTTGGGGTTTATGTAGCATCAAACCCCTCAGGTGTGTGTAAATTCTTGTTACACACCCAGACCCATACTTTATTCTCTATGTAGAAAATAGAGAAATGTATTGCATGTATGAAATGGATGTCGTACATGAAAAATGCGGAATAAATGAGGATGTTAACTGGCAAGCATGTTGGCAGATCTTTCAAAATGTTGGACAATGAATCTTTCTTATAGCTTAGGGATTAGATGAAAATATAATAATTGAGACAAACTATTGCAGCAAACAGGTAATATCATAGGTAAAACAATTTTAGCATGACAATACTAAGTAAACAGTAGGATATAAGAAGGCATAGAAAGGATATCCTGGCAAATGAGGAGAGTTCAAGAAAAATAAATATTGTCGACATATTGGCCCAGATATTCAAAAGGGTTGCGCCATGCGCAATAGGGTTGCACCTGCGCAAGTCCGAACTTGCTCCATTTTGCGATATTCAGCAGGAGGCAGTTGCGCCACTGAAAACAGGCTGAGCAACAGCACAATGCAAATGAATGCATGCTGAACTGGAGGGGGAGGTACCATGCATAAACTGCACAGCCTGATATTCAGCCGGGCTGTGCAGAGTTGTGCAGGCGCAACCCCCAACCTGTGCCTGCATGACTTTGAGCCAAAAAGGCTTAAGTCGAGGCCACCCACAGGTGAGCTGCTGCATTGCGAGGCGCAACACAGCAGCTTCCACCTGTGGCTGGCCCATCCCTCCCTGTGCCCCCTACAGCCGATCATGGGCAAAACAGTGTCGAATCCCCACCACCCCCACTGGCCCGATCGGGCATAGTTTAATCCCCACCAGCCCGATCGCGGGCAGCAATGTAGCTCCCGAGCATATCCCTGGTGGTCCAGTGGACCGTAAATCGATCGTGAGATGGTATTAAGTAAACCCCCCCGAACATATCCCTGGTGGTCCAGTGGACCATAAATCCCGATCGCGGGATGGTAGTCAGTAAACCCCCCCCCGAACGTATCCCTGGTGTCCAGTGGACCGTAAATCCCAATTGCGGGATGGTAGTCAGTAAACACCCACCCCCGAACACATCCCTGGTGGCTAGTGTCCTCACCCCACCCACCCACGAAGCCTCACCACCCCTCTCCCCCCCCCCGGCAGCCGGCGGGCGGCAGCATCCACCCGCCTGCCGCCCGCCGCTCCCGCCGACTGACTACCGGTGGGCTGCGCGCCATTGGTGCAGGCAAGAGCCAATGGGCGTGCATCATACCATACAAGACAGTCCAGTTTTGTGAATGAATACAAAACTGGACTGTCTTCTACGGTATAGCTGCCGCCCATTGGCTCTTGCTCTGCACCAATGGGCGTGCAGCTCTACCGGGCAGTCAGTCGGCAGGTGGCAGGGTGGAGTGGCAGGTGGGTTGGATGCTGTCGCCCACCGGCTGCCGGGGGGGAGCGGGGTGGTGGGGCTTCATGGGTAGGTGGGGGGGACACTCAGCCACCAGGGATGTGTTCGGGGGGGTGTTTACTGACTACCATCCCGTGACCGGGATTTACAGTCCACTGGACCACCAGGGATACATTCAGGGGGGGTTTACTTAATACCATCCCGCGATCGGGATGTACGGTCCACTGGACCACCAGGGGTACCTTTGGGGGGGGGCCACATTGCTGCCCGCGATCAGGCTGGTGGGGAGGGAATTAAACTATGTCCGCGATCGGGCCAGTGGGGGGGATTCTACACTGTTTTGCCAATGATCGGGCTGCAGGGGGCGTCGGTCCCCAATGACTGCTGCCTGGCAGGGCGCCAGGCGCAAGTCCTCGGGGATCGGCGCACCTGCATGCTAATGCCATGCAAATGGGGCCATAATCAGATGCAAATGGCCCCCTGCACCTTGCATGAATTATGGCCCCATTTGCATGTCACCTTTTGAATATTGGGATTTTGCGCATGGCGCAATGGTACTTGCGCCACTGCAAGTTGAATGCTCCACTCTGACAACTTGCGGTGGCGCAAGTTCCACTGCGCCATGCGCAGTGGCTGTGTGGTCAAGTTCAAAGGCTGCTCAAGGCGCAACCCTGAATATCGCCTGACACACCCCAGCGCAACTATTTTGTGCAGCACAAGGGCTCGCGCCACAAAATAGCGCAGTTTGAATATCCGGCCCATTGTCTTCACCTGCTTTTAGAGCAATATCTCTTTAAGTGCATCCATGTTTGTTGTGTTCTATGCTTTGAGCAAAGCAAAAGGAATTTTAATCTGTCTGTAGAAACAGAGTCAGAACTACTTTAAGCACAACAAATACTGATGCAACGAACAGAAAGTCTTTTTTTAAAACGTGCAAGATGCTGAAAAAGCATGGTGGCAGGTTGACCCTATACATCATGAGTTTATAAACACAGAAGATAATTTAAGTAAAAGGAATTACTTAGAATAATTTAAATAACACTCTGCTATGTTCATGGATGAGAGAAATGGTGCTGAGAGAAGTGGTAAAGAAAATAATTTTGAAGACTATGGCCCAGACATTCAAAAGAGTTGAGCCATGTGCAATAGGATTGCGCCTGCACAAGTCCAAAATTGCGCCATTCTGTGATATTCAGCAGGAGGCAGTTGCGCCCCCAAAATCATGCTGAGCAACAGCACAATGATAATGAAGGCATGTGCAACCAAAGGAGGAGGAACCATACATAAATGGCGCAGTGCGATATTCAACGACTTGCACCATGCGCAATAGGGGCAGTTGTAGTTGTGCCATAGCGAAAATGAGCCAAAATAAAAGGAGCAAAGGAGAGGCGCAAGAACGCTACAGGGAAGCCACATAAGGCAGAACTATAGGCAGACAGACAGGGCAGGAGGGACAAACAGGGCAGGCCAGGGAAAGGGCACTCTGAACACCCAGGCACAGGGAAGGTGTGGGGAGCCACAGCTAGTTCAGAAACGGGAAGTGCCACGCGGCACAGAGGCCAGCACAGACAGGTGTTCCCGGTGCAGGGGAAGTAGCAGGGAGGACAGTGGGGGGAATACAGCAACAGCTGCTGGGGGGGGTGAACACAAGCCAGGGACATGGCCAGTGCCACCTTCCAGATGGAGGCCGTTATGAGGGGGAGGAGAAGGCGGGCGGCAGGGGGGCATGGCCATGGAAGGGCCCATCGGTGGTATGCACCCAACAGGCAGTACCAAGCCTGCACCAGCTTTGAGCTGTGCACTGATATTGAGATTGTGGGCCGGTACCACCTGAATAGGGCAATTCTGAGGTGGCTCTGTGAGCTGTGTATTGATGTGATGCAGGCACCCACACGATGGAGCCATGCCCTGTCAGTGGAGACTAAGGTAACAGCCTGCATGTGCTTGCTCACCACGGGTACTTTCCAGAGACTAACTGGGGACACCACAGGCATAACCCAGTCAGCCACATCACGCCACCTCACCCAATTCCTCAGCGCACTGCTGCCACATGCTGCGGAGTACATCCATTTCCTCAGCACAGCGGCGGCGCACACAGCAAACATACAGGAGTTCCACAGGGTAGCACATATGGCTGGTGTGCTAGGGGCAATAGACTGCACCCATGTGGCCATACGCACATCACCTGGCCCCGAAGGGGCTGCATGCATCAATCACAAGGGCTATGCCAGCATCAACTGCCAGGTGGTGTGCGATGCCAGGGGGTGCATAATTAATGTCTGTGCCACACACCCTGGGGGAGCACACGATTCATTCATCTGGCCCAGTCGGCACTGTGTCACAGATTTGAGAGTGGGGACATCCCCACTGGATACCTAGTGGGTGAGTATGCAAACCACATGGACAATCATAGGGCCTAGGGGGGGCATGGCCAGAGGTGACATGGGTAGTGGCCTACATGGCCTGGGGCAGGGCAATGCTGATCACCAAACTAACCTCTGCCCTCTACACACAGGTGGCAGTGGATACCCACTCCATCCCTGGCTGCTCACACCCTACCGGCGGCCCACGACCCCATCGCAGCAACACTACAATGAGGCATACGTCACCACACGTAATGTCATCGAGCGGGTGTTCAGGATGCTGAAGGCAAGTTTCCATTGCCTGGACACCTCTGGCGGTGCCCTACAGTACAGCCCCTCAAAGGCCTGTGGGCTATTCCTGGCCTGTTGCATCCTGCACAACATGGCCAACGAATGTGGGATAGCCGTACAGGTCAAAGAGGGGCACAGTGATGGGGATGATGAGGACGCCGGTGACGATGGTGATGGGCACCCCCCCTTGGCCAATGGGACCCCCGACTGATCTGGCTGACACAGCTGCACCAGGACACCATCATGGAGGAGCACTTCAGCCAACCCAGGTAAGTCATGGGGCCATGTGCAACCACCAGTGGCTAAGGCACAACCCACAAACACTCATGGACACACACCAGGGGTGCATGCCGTCAAGGGAAGTGGCAGGGCACAGAAGCACACACACAACCAGGGATGGGTGAGGATTAACATGCCACATGGATGGGCATACACACACGCACACACACAATGCACCAAACGTGCACAGAGGGCAGGAGGCACACTGACCCAGAACGCCAACCCTAGCAACACACATGTCCACAGGCCACCACGCCCACTGCCTGTCCATGTGCGTTAGTCAGATGCTGAGCACCATTGCACATTGGTGTACAGTGCAATGCAGGCATCATCATGCACACACAACTGCAGACAGCAGCTGAGAGGGTGTGCAGATGGACTGTGTGTCTGCGTGCAGGGCCCGGTACCCACCCGTGCACTGCCCACTGAAACACACAATGCACAGAGGGCAGCACCATACAGTAGCTGCACCGGGAGACAGGTCAGTCACACGACACAGTGGTCCGGCCACCACGGATGCATGGACAGCCCCACCGAGACCCGCCAGCACTGACAGGCTGACCACTGGCCTCATGGGGTGGCACTGATGGTCCCCCAAGGGTTCCACTGTGTGAACGCAACCATGTTCGTGCAGGGGTCTGCAGCACACCGAACATGCCTGCACCAGGAGAGGTTGGGATACCCACAGCTGAACCCGGTGCCGACAGGGTGGGAGTTGCATGACGTTGGGAATGGGGGGTGGATAGTGCACTGCGTGGTGTCTGCGATGCATGGGCACCTGACTGTGTGCCCATTGTGGCCATGACAGCAGTGAATGCCTGTGCATGCCTGTCAATGGCAGTGGTCACATCCTCCCGCAAACGGTCCATCCCTGCCAGGATCAGAGTGGTGTCCCTGCTGCGATGCTCCTCTGCCCACTCCAGAGCCACAAGCAGTGCATCCACAGACGTCACAAGCCACATCTGCTGCTGGACTGATGCTTGCAGTAGGCGGGTGTGCTCGTTCAAGAGGTCATCTGCCTCCTCAGCATCCTATCCCTCAGGGTGTGCATGGCCCCGATAATCAGCACCCCTTGAGGGTGGGGGCTGCGTACCAGGACCAGGTCTGGGCATGTCCACAGGCGGTGCACAGACGCCGCCGCTGAACCCTGTACCTCCAAGCCCATTGGCCGACTGCTGATGCTGCCCCTCCGGCTGCCGCTCCCCAGGGCTCAGTGGTGCCGCTGCAGTGACCACAACAGTCCCACTGTCCTGAACAGACAGCAGTGCTGCCCCACTGGTGCTGACAGGCACAGGCTGGGACATGCAGGCCTCCACAGCAGCACCACCCACAGCCATGGGCGCGAATTGCCCTGCTGTGTGGCCATCCTGTGGCACACAGGTGTCACTGCCCATGATGGTAGCATCATCATCACCGGTGACGGACTCTGCACCGGCCACAGTCACAGCATGCGCTGGGACACAGGCAGGGCTTCCTCCACACCTGTTACAATGACATCAGTGTGGACAGTCAGGCGGCCACACTGTCGCAATGCTCCATGTATACCTGTGGAGGTGGATGGGCCCTCCTCCAACTCCAGCTGACTGGCCTCAGTGGACAGGCCCACCACCGATGACCCATGGAGATGCTCAGGATCTGTAAGGGAAAGCAAAGTCACATTACTGCATGTGACCTACCCTGCCCCCCCCCATAGACAGACCATGACTTACCATGCAGTGATGGGCCACCACCCGTCTGGAAGCCACCACCCGGAACACCCTCAATGGCACTGCGCTGCATGCTTCCAGCAAGCCTCTCCTCCTGTGGGGTCAGCTGTACCACCTCCGGCTGTCCCCCACCTGTTGCAGCACATGCTTCCCTGATGGCAGCCACCTTCTCCTTTATCCTCCTCCTGTCCGTGCCCATCTTTTCTTACACTCCTGCACGAAGCGCTGGTGGCTGCCATGCAGGTTCACAGCACGTGCCACCTCCTCCCATGCAGCAGCATGGGCTTGAGGTGTTCCCCGCCGTCCACTGAGAAGTGGCTCCTGATCCAGGTAGGCCTTGAACAGGGCCTCAGTTTCGGCCTTTGTAAAGTTAGACCTCCTCTTCCTCCCACCACTGTGTTCCTCCTCCTCTCCAACACCCTGCTCGGTAATTATGTAGCCTGTAAGAATGGCAGTTGTTACCTGTGACTGTGCAGTCCCATGCATGTCCCTAAATCCACAGTCCATACTCTCAAACAGCATGCAACTCACCAATAGACTGCAGTAACCGACTATGGCCAGTGCAGCACAATGTCACACTTTTATAGCGCAACCCATGCAAATGAGGCGAGGAGCAACTTTAAGTAGATGAAAATTGCAGTGCTGCGCTATTGAATGGCTGATTAGATGATTTGCATATGACGGCTGAATATCACGCTGTTGCGCTTTGTGCAATTGTGTTGAACGTGCTGAGACAATGGCTCAGTTATGTGATATGCATAGTACACCTCACTGCGCATGCCCGGGTTGTTGACACAGGCGTCTGCCATGCTGATGACGTGCTGTGCGCGGTAGGCAATGCAGGGCATGTCCACCATTGTGCCAGTGTCGCTGTAGCGATAGTCACTACATGGCGCTGTGGCACTGGGCCATCATAGGTGCAATGGGCCAACTGCGTGGTAGGCTGCTATGGCGCTGGCACACAGGCAGCCAATCGCGCTACTCGCATTGTGTTCCAATGGCGCTGTGTGTGTCTATGCGCCAGAGACCCTTGACCCTGTGCTCGACCTTTGCCCCCTAGGTGCCATGCGTCAGGCATGGGTGCACCTCTATCGTGCTGTTCAGTGACAGCATGATGGGGAATGGCAGCGCTGTACCTTGCAGCATCTGCACGTGGGGAGCCACGCTGCAGAGCGCCATATTGCCAACTAGAATACAGAGAATGGCATGCAGAAGGGCAGCCCAGTGGTCTGCTATTGAATTGGCCAACCTAGTGGCCATTGTGGAGCCACACCATGGGCCTCTGTTCGGGGAGGCGCCCCTGGACAGGGCCAGGACCCAGGTGTGGCAGGAGGTGGCCACTGGATGGGGGAGGAGTGCAGAGCAGTGCAGGCACCGATACGGGGACCTGCAGAGGAGGGAGTCGGAGCTACTGGCACACCTGCGGGCACATGCCAGGAGGGTCATGGTGCCACAGCCAGGTAGGGGTTCTGTCAACACACTTTTATCATCCATATGGGTAACAGTGTTGTATGTGTCCAGCACATAGGGGAGGGACTGTCCGGGGTTGGCTGTGGTGGTGTTCACAGGGTGTGGGGTGGGTGGGTCTGGCTGGGTGGGAGGGCACACACCTGGGGGCAGGGGGACTTTGCTACGGGATTGTACTGATGTTCCTCTCTCCATGTTTGCCCCACAGGCCCGGAGGAACGCCGCCGTGTGCGGGAAGAGCGGCGGCAGGAGGAGAATGGTGCAGCCAGGCAGGGCGAGGGCCCTCACTGCCCACCTGAACGGCCCGATGAAGGTGAGTGCCATACATCCATGATTACCATTGCATGCTGTGTGACAGGGTGGGCAGCGGGGCATGGCCACCATCCATTGACACCACTGCCATGCACGCGACTTGTTACAGTCAACACTGTCCAGTGGCAATGCATGTCTGGGAGTGCATCAATGGTGGTCCATGCGTGCACCAGGTACATGGTTGTGCCACTGCCTTTGCACCACATAGCCATATCACTAAATGGCCATGGTGGTGCTGTGCGTGACTTGGCCAGTGGGTGTGTGCAGCATTCTGCATGGCTGTATGCACCTGGGTGGGCAGATCCTGTGGACATGATCACTGTGGGTGGTCACACACCATCACAGAGGAATGTCCCACAGCCGTATGCCATGCACAGTGGGCAGGCTGTATGGGGTTGTGCATTCACACCTATTGACTGTGCTTCCTTGTCCTAGGTACCTGCCAGCTTCGTGAGATCCGGGAGGCACTGCGGGAGATATTGTTGGTGGCAAGGGCATCGCTGGACATCCTGCGATGCATAGATGAAACCGGGGTATTGAGGAGGCACAGGGCCCGGAGGAGCCAGAGCGGGGAGAGGTGCTCCCGCTAGGGATAGATTGGTCCCAGTATTCCCCTACCCTCCTGGACCCACCCTCACACCCCTCCTTCCTAGTCCCATTTGTCCACTCCTGCCCTTTACCCACCGTGACCTTGTTTGTGGCCCCCCAACCTTGTATATAGTTCATATGTTATATTGTATATAGTTCTTGTAATATTGTATATAGTTGATTGTTATATATTTTTTCAATACATTTAATTTTGATATGAATACTGTAGTGGTCTCTGATTTGCAGTGGGCTATAGGTGCTCAGCTGCAGTGGTGTGCATGGCATCAGGGGTGGTGCGGTCATGGGTGTGTGTGTGTGTGTCCATGTGGAGGTGACTATGGTGTTGGGGTAGCTATCAGTCAGTATCTGTGGTATGTGTGTTGTTCCCTGTGCACTGGATGACTGTGTGCAGTGGTCCATGGTGCGTGCTCTGTGTCCATGGTGCACCCATCGGCCCGTCCATGGCCTGCGAAGCTGACACACATGCATGTCTGTGATCTGCATGGTCTGCTGGCATGTCAGTGGTGGCAGTCCCTGCAGGGCAGCCACTGTACCTGTCACATTGCTGGGTTGCCTGCTGTCACTGGTGTGGTGCATGCCTGCCTTGGGTGGCACTGTGGGCACCACAGTTGTTGTCCTACCTCCATGCTGTGCCTTGTGTGTGTTGCAGGGGATGTGTCCCACCATCTGTGACTTGTGCTCTGGGCGACTGATGGTGGTGTACGGGTCCACAGTGCCTGCGCAGGGTGGCTGGCACTCCAGTATCATGGAGGACTGCGGGTTGTGTGTACACAGTTTACATGGGCCCACAATTGGGGCTTGGTTGCCCCACCACTGCGTCCCTGTGTTGTTGTGCCCTTGGGTATGGGTGGGTGTCTGTCCATACACTGTGTGGCATCCGGTGTGGTGCATGCTTCCACGCACCACTGTGGGTGGCTGTGCTGACTGTTGTGGCCAGTGGTGGGTCGGGGTGTGTCACTGGACTACTGTGCAGGGTGCTGTACCAGTGGTGGTGGTGTCAAGGGCACGCCCTGTCCCGTGTGGGGTACCTCATGTGCTGACACATGGTTGGTCTCTCAGCAGTACCTTTGGGGGACTGTGAATGGTGGCACTGTGTCTGCCATTGTTGCATTGCTGTGTGCTGCCACCCGCTGATGGGTGCTTGTGGTGGGGCTGTCTTGCATGGTTCTGTGGTGCACAGGGTTACAATGTCACAGTGGGGGTGGTGGCATGCATGGGGTTTCCTGCAGTAGTGGTCACTGCTCATGGGGGGGTGTCTGGAGGTCACGGTGCAGGGTGTGCTCTGCATTGGGGGGATGGTGTGGCACAGGGTGGTCAGCTCTCCTTGTGTGCCAGTCACAGCTTGCCGGTAGGTGTGATGGGGCACCGTGGCCCGGCTGTGGGTTGTTTGCTTGTCTCCATGGGCCAGTGGTTATTCCAGCCCTCCCCCAGTTGTGCAGTGCATGGGGTGTGGGGGGACGATGTCTGTTCTGCTGTGTGTTCCTGTGCCCATCTGTGGCATGGGTGGTGGGCCCCTACCTTCCTGGTTGTGCAGTTACATTGCTTTGCTGCTGGGGGGGCATCCCTGGTTGCGCTATGGCGCCTCTGGACTGCTCAGCTGAACATCCCTTGTTATGCTATGGTGCATCAGATCTGCTCAGCTTCCTCTCCCTAGTTGCGCTATGGCGAAGGTGGTGCGATATTCAGTCGTCGGCTGTAGGCACAGTTTGGCCTGCTCCATTTTTGAATATCGTGTCTCTTGCGCATGGGCACAATAGACTTGCACTTGCTCCTGTTATTGTGTACTTTTTGGGCACAGTTTGAATATCTGGGCCTATATATTTATATTCACAGAACAAACCAACATTAGTTGGAAACAGAGGAATTAAAAGGGACAGGTATCCCGATTATTCATAAAGGTATATACTTATTTCTGTGATTGAATTCAATGAAATGGATACAGTGTTTGAATACCAAGCAACAAGTTGTTTGAATAAACAGAATGTTTTTTACACAAACAGGATCAAATTGCATAGAACACAACAACAAACATGGATGCACTTAAAGAGATATCACTCTAAAAGCAGATGAAGACAATATGTCAACAATATTTAAAATATAAGAATATTATTTCATTAGAAGATATATAAAGCATTGTTTGTTTTTCATTTGCAAATACAGAGTATCACAAAACAAGTTAAAAAAGTACAGCAGCCAAGGAGCCTATAAGGCCGAGTAAAAAGGCAGGTAGTGTTATTTCAACAGTAATTTAAATAAAGGTGGCCGGTTAATATGGTAATTAACAATTACTGAACAAATTGATATCACTTAATGACTTTATTGAATACTGTTGGGATATTATGAAATTATGAATGAGTTTGTTTCTGTAATGTTGATAACATTATGGCATATGGCCAAGAAGTAAAAACATAAATTTGAATATATATTTTTTTATTTGAATTTAGAGTTCCCCAGAAGAAGCCTACATATTAGGTGAAATGTTGGGACCTGAAATATTGAGTAAAAAGAACAGTGCTTGAAGAGAAACAGTGTTGTAGCACTGATTTGCTCGAGCAGGCTAAGAAGCCCTTTCATTTTCTGGATTTTGAATTTACCAATTTCTGACCAGCTCCACCATTGAACATTTTGAGTAACCTTTTAAGGAAGAGTGACAATTACCCCATGGCACCCATTTGCATTGACTGGCTGGAGAGGCAGTGGAAATGGGGCATCTACCACCAGCTCCCACAGTAGTGGGAAATAGATCTGCTGCCTGGGAAACCAGGGCACCATCAGGGCATCACCAGGATCATCCTGGTTGGTTCCTGCTGGAGCTTGGTCAGAACTCTTAGGATAAGGGCTAGAGGTGGAAAGATGCAGAGAGATCTCCCTTTCAAACACAGGAGCAACACGTTTTGCCAAAAAATGGAACACACTGGAACACGTGAGCAACAATGCAATATTCCTGTGCTGAGCTGGGATGCAAAAATTATCCAACTCTGGCCTGCCCCACATGCTAAACAACTGGTTTGTGACAGCTTGACTGCCTGGTCACTGCCTGTCAGTGGGGCAGAAAGAGAGAGAGAGAGAAACTGCCCCCCCACCTGGGGTTCTGAAGAAAGATCTGGTGGCTGTGATGGGAAGTCAGAAGGAGGGAGTGGCTGATGGCACCCTTCCCCTTGTCCCTTGTAGGGTGGTGCCATGAACTGTTGCTATAGCTGGTAATAAAACCTCATCCTAGAGTCTAGACCATGGAGAGGTTAATGTGAGAGCTCTGGTAAACGGAGTCTCTGCCAGCCATGATACAAATCATTTGGCATTAAGGACTGAATAGTCCAAACAGACTTCTTGGAGGTCTCCACATCACTGAGAATGACTTTGACATCAGGTTTGAAGGGTTTGTGCCCTTAAAGGAGGTATATGCCAGCATCAGAGCCCCAAGAGACACAGCTGATGGCCTCTGACTTCAGGGACCCATCAAGCTTGCTGCTGACAATATGGCTTAGATCTCTCCACATGCAGTTCTGGTACTTGGCAGATACACCTGGAAATTAGCAATGTGCAAGCCAAGGGAGGCTGAGGAAAATCTGTGATTGCCCCTAATATCCAGTTTTCTGGATTCCTTGTCAGGAGATCTGATGCTCATCCTCTGGGAGGGGCCTGAGACCTGTCATGTGCAGCCATGATTATCACTAAGTCAGTGTCAGGCTGGCTAAAGTAATACTTCTTAGCCTTATGAGCCAACTACTGCTAGTTTGCTCTCATAGGGGTGGTTGGTAGTGTGCCGGGACTGTGCCAGGCAGCCAGAGTATCTTTCTCCAGAGCATATACATAACATGAGGAGGCAGTTTGACCTCCAAAAAGTCACAGGGATTCTTGTTGAAGGAGCCTTTTTCCTCCAGGGAGAAATTCAGTTTCTTAGATTTACCTCCTCAAAGTTTGAAAAGTAGGGTCCTTGATGGGGGGGAAAGGAGCTTGTACAGGACAGTTTCTTCATTGCCTGCAGATATAGTAGATCCATAATAGTCCCCCAGTTCCAGGGGTGGAGAGGAATCAGAATATTCCTCCCCCCAGTTATCCTCATTATCCAGTAGGTCCAGTTTGTACTCCTCATCCTCCTGCTCCAAGGTGGATGGGGCTGGGGAGTAATGGGTTGCAGAGGGGGAGGCACAACAGGACCAGCTGGGAACACCTGAGGAGGTGGCTGAGGATGAGAAGGCAGCAATCATTTTATAAAATTGGAGCATTCTACCAGACCAGCACCAGGCATAGAGATGACAGACTGTGACATGATCCCTGGATTGCAAGAGGGAGGCATCAGCACTGTTGAACTTGGATCTCAGCCTTAGTTAGGTGGTGTTCTGGCCTAGCAGAAGCTGAGCCAACCTGTTCTGTTGGCAGATCAGATGAATATCTAAACTTACCATCCTCTTAGAAGAGCAAGGATCTGGATTGCTGATGTGCAAAGGAGTATCGTTGACTCACCAAGGATGAGTGTGCCAACTCCTGCCAACTTGCATGGCTCTACATTTACAATAGAGAAGACTGTAACTGGGTGGTCAATATAGTCGGTGACCATGGTGTCAAAATACATTGTGAATTTTACCCTTTATCCATCACCGACAGCTTCAGTGTTGCAGGCAACAGCAAAATCAGCGACTTGGTGGGCACAGCAGTAGCTTTGCCAAACTTTTCTACAAAACATTCCACAGCTTAACACCCACATCTCCATGTAGTCTGGTTGAAATCCTGGCAGGTGTCACAATTCTTCATGTCCTGGGCTAGGCCCAAACAACACACACACAAATCAAGATTATCCTTACAATAAATTAACTTTCTGCAGCAACAAAGGTGATAAGGTGCTTTACGTGGCAATGACATACACCAGCGACAAATGTTCCTGAAGAATTAGCTACCAGAGGAAAATAAACTTCATCAGCAAAAACTGACAATGGAACAACACTTTCACTCTCTCAATGGTGGAAGAAAAAGAACTGAAGTAGTTGGGGGCTACCCACGTTACATAGGCAACCCTGTATGCTGACGATGAGCATGTAGGCACATCAGCGTGGGCAGCCCCATTCTGCGACAGCTTCCCACAAGATCCTGACACTGACAGCCTACAGTTCAATGTATTATGACTCTAGGGAGATAGTTGTGAAGAAGAGTTGTGAGATACAATGCATCCTGTAATAGTGTATTGTGAGGGTCCCCCAGATGGCCACCAGATAGCGTGTCATGCTACCATGCAAGTGACTTGGTTCAGAGGAGCCACAGGATGGGCTGAATATGAAAGAATGACTACTGGACCAGGCACCCAGTGCAAGTGCAGACCTCTAGATTCCTCAGACTTTACCTGGTTCCCTGGAACTCCACATGAACCCTGTCAGGTAGGTGGCCCACCATGGGGTAAGCCACAGAGTGCAATAGGAACCAGAATGGAGTTGGAGCACCAGAATGTATGTCAAGGAAGGCCAGGAACTGGTTCAGAGAAAGGGGAGAGAAACTGAAAATAAGATAAAATAAAAAGCGGAGTAAAGTGAGACTGTAGAGGGAACTAAGCAAGGCTGTTAGTTGTAAATGTAGCTGTGGGTAGTGACTAACTTAAGTCAATGCAACTGGGGACACTATTAGAGCATGGTGTAAGCTCCTTGTTAAGACAGTGATTAGTACCCCCCCATCTGTCACCATAACCACTGAGTTGATCACCATCTTTAAATGCCTATTTTCCTAAGCAGGATCAAAAGGGAGACTGACTGGGGATACTTTGGACCAATTCCCATGCCTTCTGTCACAGTGAATATAGCTTAGAACTGTGAATCAAGCTCATATTAAAAAAACATTTGGGGATTTCATATTATGTTCAAAGCAGATTTGTCAACATGAATATCCAAAAAAAAAACTGTTTTCTTCCCAAAATCAGGTTGTCCAATTAAAATTTAAACACTGCACGTCCTTCCTGTGAAAGATAGGTTTACAAGTGCTGATGTGTAATAATAGTAAGTGTTAAACATAGTGCTAAAAGCACCGCTAGCTCAGGTCTTGAAATAATATGCTTCTCCTACTGTACCTCAGTGTGGGAAGTGTTAGGGTTTTAAGTTTTAACCCTCTGAAGGCTGATTGAGTTTGACAGCTCACAGAGGAAGTGAATGCCATGATGAGGTCTAACATACAGTACTTAGCCAATATAGTTTAAGCGTGTGGCTATAAACTGTGGATTGGTTGTGCAAAGGAGGGCAACTAAAAAGGTGCAGGGTCTGCAAGAGAAGCCATATGAGGAGAGACTAAAGGAGCTTAATATGTCTACCCTTGAGGAAAGGAGGGGGAGGGGGGACAAGATAGAAACATTTAAGTTCCTCAGTGGAATCAACAAAGTCCAAGAGGGTAGCATCTTTCAGAAAAGAGATGTGCAAGAACAAGGGGACACAATTTGAAGATAGAGGGGGGTAGCTCAGGGGCAATGTGAGGAAGTATTTTTTCACACAAAGGGTGGTGAGCATGGAATAGCCTTCCTGAGGAGGTTGTGAGGTCTAAAACTGTGGGAGAATTCAAGAATGCATGGGACAGACATAAGGCAATTCTTGTGGGTGGTAGGAAGAAATAGGCTGTTGGTTAACTAGGATCTGCAGTTTATCCTGTATGTAGGGAAATGAGCAGACTACAGTAGGCGGGCCAAGCGGTACTTATCTGCCACCAAAGTCTATGTTTCTATGGTTGGGCTGTACAGCTCAGAAGCTCTTGACAACTGGGCTCTGTTGCCAAATCTGTCGTGATATGAAAGCAATAACTGGGTAAGACCGCAAGTATAATAGCAATTACAGTAAATGGATCAAACTATTTATAGTTGTCCTTTCATACTGACTACTTTCTGTGATATGGTCTTGAAAAGTGTCAAAGTTCTTTAAAGAGCACCTGACAGCATCAGGAAAACACTGAAAAAAGAAAGCTTTATATTCAACTCTGTTCCATTTTCCTTATTACTTCATATATTTTTAGCAATTAATTCCCTATTTTCGTTATTACTGAAAACAGCTGCAGGAAAACAAGATCCCTGTTCCATAGACTCTATCTGTTTTGGCTGCATGTCTACACAAACATCACAATCCCGTTTATGACATCATAATTATCTCCACAGCAACAGATTGTGATGTCATAAACAGAATTCTGATGTCAGGTGTAAGCAGCAGCCAAGGCTGAAAGGGCAGAGATACCGTTTTCATGCAAATACCCTTAGTAACAAGGAAATAAGGTTGGGAATTACAGAATAAAATGTGAAATACAAGCTACATTTATGTCTCAATATTACATTTTTTCAATGCTATCTCAAATGCGACAGGAGCTCTTATCTTGAAGTAATTTTCTGGTTGCTGATGATCTATTTTGGAGGGGTTACAGGAAGAATTTAGGAAGGACTCTGTCAATCAGAATGCTGTATGACTGATGGTGATTGCAATGGGTGAAAAGCCTCTAGATTTTTGCATTTCTTTGGATGGTGATGATAATGCTGTATACACAGACAAGAACCCAACAGTAGGCTTATTGCCAGAGGAAAAACATCACACTTAAATGAAACTGGAGAAGGCAAATGAAAATAACAGAACGGGTTACTTCACACCAAGGATGGTGGGATGGTGGAACAAGCTGCCTTCATTGGTGATACACTTGACCTGGTTTTTTTTTTTCATTTATTATGCTTTATGCCTCTGACTCTGGCCGCCCCCCCCCCCATTCAGCCGCACCACCCTGTCCTGCCCTGACACCTGCCTTCCCTGGGTCTTACCTCACTTCCCTTGTGCCCCCATGGATGACCCACATGGGATGGGCTTTCTAGGGGTCACCCCTTACCTCTGGAATAGAGTTTAGCATTGGTTAGGGAGCAAGAGCCTCAGTTGGCAGTGCAGGACCTGCGGCAGGATGGCGGGCGGCATCCTGTGCAATCAGAAATCTTTCCACTTGTTTTCTTCCCTGCCCTTGAGTGCTGCTAGGTGGTGCGTCTGATGCTGAGATGTCATAGCATTGACGCTCTCCTCCCTGTATACTGGTTCCGTGGCACTGCTACCTGTGGCCACCCAGGTCGCAGTACTGTGTTAGAGACCAGGATCCTTCCTTCCCCTGAGGAGGCGAGTGTCCATGGGATGATCAACCATCTGCAACCAGCTGGCCCTCCAGCAGCCCAGACTCATCCAAAACCCAGGTCGCTGGCATCACAGGCTGTAGCGCTACTACTGTGCTGGTGGGCTGGCCTGCTGACCTGTTTAAAGAAAGGCTAGATAATTACTTACAGGCACATTGGATAAACAGTTAGTTCCACTAAGCGTGGAGAGACAGTCTTGATATGCTCATTCCTCCCTTTTGTCTAAATTGATTGTCTAAATTACCAAGTATGGAACCATTTAAAATAGAACTTGCTCATAAGCTCACAGGGGCCTTGAATTAATGTACAGCAGAGCATGTTCATGCCACGTTACACTTTAGGGCTTTCTGTGTCTATTATGAGGGCACTTACCCATAACAGGTGTGCAATGATGCTACTGTCATCACATGCCCTGGATAGGGTGTGAGATATGAGGTGCCATGCAGCTTAAGGCCTTCAACTACAAGGCACCTTCACTTCTGGTACACTGAGAGACTGTCCCCAAGAAGCTCTTGCCAATGTCTGATTATGTGATCATGGTTTATGGCACCATCCCCAATTCCACTATGGCCAGATTGTACCCCATCCTTTACTTCTGTTGCTTTGCCCTTAGCAGTCTGCCCTGCACCCACTGTTGCTCTTGTTACACAAACCTCTTTTCCCCTCTCTGGAAGGCAAGTGCCTCTCACTCTGTGCTTCCTTTATCTGCACGTTGTGGTTTGGTGCTTGGCTCTCATAAAAACATAGAATATGCCACCAGAAAAGGGCCACTTGGCTCACCCAGTCTGCCCTGCCTAATCTGTCTCTGCAAACCCTAACTGGTCTCCAACGACCCTCCTCCTTCCTGCCTATTTACTAATATACCACTATGTCTATTCCACACATGCTTGAAGCTGCCCATTGTTTTGCCTCCACCTTCCATTGGTATTCTGTTCCAGGTATCTACCACCCCTTCAGTGAAGTACTTCCTCATTGTCCTCTTAAATGCCCCTCCAGCTTTATCGCATGCCCCCTTGTCCTGGTTCTCTTTCTCATTTGAAAGAAACTCCCTCCTGTACCCTGTGTATCCCTGTGAGGTACATGTAGGTCTCTATCATGCCCCCTCTTGCTCTCCTCTCCTCTCTTCCAGGTGTACATGTTGAGATCCCTTAGTTTCTCCTTGTAGGACTTCTCGTGTAACCTCTGCACCATTTTTGGTGCCCTTCTCTGGACTGCCTTCACTCTGTTAATGTCTTTTCTGAGGTGTGGCCTCCAAAACTGGACACAGTACTCCAGGTGAGGTCTCACCAGTGAGCAATACAGTGGCAACACTACCCACTCCACCTGCTGAAGATACCCTACCTATGAACCTCAGTATCCTACTAGCCCTATTCACTGCTTTGACAGCTTTGACACTCTGCCATGCTGCTCTGAGGTCATCAGTTATAACCCCAAGATCCCTTTCCTGCTTAGTGATTGTCAGTACAACCCTCCATGCTCAGCTCCTGGGTTCCTATACCCTAGGTGGATGATTCTGCACTTTTTTACACTGAATCCAAACTGCCATGTTCTTGACCAGTCATCGAGTTTTTAAGATCCCTGTGCATTCTCTCTACCCCCTCCCGAGTGTCCACCCTATTGTAGATTTTGGTATCATCTGAAAAACCGCATGCTTTCCCTTTCAGTTCTTGTGCAATGTCACTTATGAAGACACTGAAGAGGACTAGTACCAGTACAGAGCCCTGCAGCACCCTACAGGTCACTGTCCCATCATTAGAGTGAGTGCCATTAACTACCACCCTCTATCTCCTATCTGTTAATTTCTAACCCAGTTCACCGCTTTGGATCCCACCCCTAAGTTGCTCTGTTTCTTTATCAGTCTCTTGTGTGGCACTGTGTCAAAGACCTTGCTAAAATCCAGTTCATGTCCCCTGCCTTCCCCTGATCTATTTACCTGGTCACTCAGTCAAAGAAATCAATCAGACTTGTCTGGCATGACCTCCCCCCCTCACTGTGAATCAATACTGCCTGTGGTCTTGCAGCCCACTGGATTCAAGATACCCTTCTAGCCTTTCCTTTAGCAAGGTTTTCATTGATTTTCCCACTACTGAAGTAAGACTGACCAGCTTACAGCTGCTAGTCTCTTCCCTGCTGCCGCTCTTATGTAGAGGGACCACTTCAGCTGTTCTCCAGTCCTCTGGAACCTCAGTTGTTTCCAGTGAACTGTTGAATAAGGCTATCAGTGTGGCATCCAGCACCTCTCTGAATTCCTTTAGTATTCCTTTAGTACTCTTGGGTATATTCCATCCAGTCCCATAGCTCTATCTACCTTCAGAGCTGAAAGTCTCTTTTGGACTCTTTCCTCTAAAAATGGACTTGTGTCCCATGTTCATTCTCCTGTCTCTTCACACTGTCCCTCCTCACTTCTCCTTCTACTCATTTTGTTTTTTGGACCCATGCATCTTCTCTACCCCTTGATCTATAACCTTTCTACTGGACAGACAGATTTCTGCTCTTGCCTGCCCAGACTCCACCAGGCCACACCTGGAAACAAGCTCTGGCTGAGTTTACCTATCCTAGTCACCAAATTTTTATACTGCTCCTGCAACTAGGTTCCCCTTATCTATGTCCCCGTGGCCCTTATTCACCTTTCTGCCTCTCTGGACTTCCCTAGTTTCTGTGTGCTAGGCCCTTATTCACCCTCTGCCCACTATAGCTTTATGTGGTGTTGCACTTTTATACTTGCACCCACTATCTTTAAAGAGATCCCCCAAGATAAAACTAGGAGCCCCTGCACTATACATATAGGTGCCTTACCACCAGAGGATCCCCATATTGTGCATATCCCTGAAAAGTGTTCAGTAGATTACATGGAATTTCCCTCATAAAATCCTGTATACCAGGTTCCAAGGACTTCCTGTTTTTTTCTACTGGCCATGCTCCGTCCCCATGCTCACAGACATGATGACACAATGCCTGTGAGAGTGCAGGGGCACACTCCATTATACTCAATGGGCAGCGAGTTTTTCATCTGTTTTTACCAATATAAAGGCCATTTGCCAATGAAATGTGGGCACCGGTCAACTAACAAGGCCCTTGTTAGTCCAACAGTGCCCACATGTCATTGCCAAGTGCCCATTATATTAGTAAAAACGGATCAAAAAGTCACTGCCCTTTGAGTATAATGGAACACGTCCCCACTCTCTCATTGGCATCTCGTCATCATGTCTTTGAGTGCGGGGGTGGAGCGTTGGCAGAACTTATGACCGGGAAGTCCTTGGGACCCGGTATACAGGATTTTATGAAGGAAATTACATTTTATCCACTAAACACTTTTCAGGGATATGCATAATATCGGGCTCCTTTGGCAGCAAGACACCTATATATATGGTGCAGGGGCTCATCATGGTGAGTCTCTTTAATCTTCTGCCAACCGCGGTTTATTGTTGGATCAGTTTTCTTTTTGATTTTCCCAATAGACTGTGTATAGTTTTACTCTATTATTTTATGTGCCGGTACATCATAAGTTATGTTCTCATCAGTGACTGCAACGTTGTTTTTCATTTGCATTTTTGCATTTGTACTATTTTGGGTACATCTCATCCTCTGTCCTCTGTCTGAGAGGGTAAGGGAGTGCCTTGCTTTCACAGCCAATTCCAATGTGGCTCTGTAGTTGGCCAGTAGGGCCCTGTCAACACTATGCTCTGTAGCATGGTTGTCACAGCTTAGTTAGGCTTAAAAATCAGTAAACACGCTTTGCATTTATATTAAACATGGTTTTAACATGTTTTTAAAAACCATGTTCAAGCCCAGGTCCAGGGGTTGTCTTGAGGCTGTCTTTAAAAACATTTTAAACCAAACATGCTTTTATCTTGCAGTCTAAACAGTAATGTAGGCACAAGAACAGCACAAGGGCAGCACTCCTAAAACCTTTTGAATTTCGGTTTTAAAATAACGACATATTACACCCACTGCAGAGTTAAAAAGAAGTACAAACCCACAGCACTAGCCCCAGTGCTTCGAGTCTTGCGTGACTCTTTGTCAGGGGGGTGTGGCTATAGCACCATAGCCACACCTCCTGATGAACTTTCTGTTAACTCGCCACTGTGTATTATATGTCGTTATTTTAAAACTGAAATTCAAAAGGTTTTAGGAGTGCTGCCCTTGTGCCTGCTTCTGTCTTTATCGTTTGTCAAGCACCCACTCGTTCTTCTGAGCGCAGTCCGACTTGTGTTTGTTTCCTCAAATGCTTTGCAGGTAGCCTGAACACACTAGCTCAGTTTACTTAAAATGTTTTTAAAAGCCCAAGCCTGCATGCAGGACTTTACCAGCTGGACAGCCAGAGCCTTCTATTGTGTATTCTTTTCTGTTTCTGCTGGACAGTGATACACTGGCCTCTGAAACATTTACAAGCAGTCAGTAATAGATACAGGGGTAGAGCAAAGCAATCACTGTCATCTCTTTGCATAAGTACGGCACACTTATCCACAATTTGATGGCCACTGAAGCATCAGTCATTATTATAGCTTGCATTCCTGCTGTCAGCTGACTACATACCTTTTGTGGTCCTGCATCCACCTGTAATAGTCGTAGCCCTGTCCAGTAGATAACAGGACATGCTGACAAACTCAGAGTTTTATGATTCAAGGTACTATTTTAAATCATTGTTTGTTTCTGTACGTAAGAATTCAGAATTTCTGATTACACTGCATTGCCAGCAAAGGGATTTCTATGTCTCTAGGGAGTGTATCTCTAATGATAGCTGCAGACACCCTAGTCCTGCTGGGTGATTCAAAATGCTAAGCATGACCTACTACAATGCTAGCACCGTCTTAAGCAAACTTACAGCAACAAGCACAGCTTTTTAAACCTGAAGTACCTGGCTTTTCCAGTATCTCCTGAACAGTCGTGGATGGGACCACAGCTGATGATTTTTCAGTGACTGAGCATGTGAAAGAAAAAAGAAGCAGACGTCATAGCCCTGTGGGAGCGACATCGTTCACTGCAGTGTCAGCAGCACTGGGCTGGGTGATGCTGACTTCAGTTCAGAGACAACATATTGCTTTATTTTCTTCAGAATTTGCTTTTATCAAAGCTGTGGGGATATAAATGGAGGTGGCGAAGCAAGCAGAACAAATGGGTCCCTCTGTTTCAAAAGCATACCAGTTTATGGGACCTGCTAGGGTTATAGCCGCATTAATCAACATATGATAACCAGCCTTCTATTACCCAGTGTGCTTAACAAGAGAAAGCCTAATTTGATTTTAAGTTGTCTATATCATCCTGTGCTCCATCCCCCAGAAACATGCAGAAAATTGTGGTCCTTCCCACTTTGGAGGTCATAGTCTTCTGCAACCTCTAATTTATTTTGATTCAGCTTTGTGGACCCTGGCCACCACCTGTGCCTGACACTAAGTGTTTCCCAGCCTTCTGTTCCTGTCTGCCATGCCTCCCCCTCTCATGCCAATGGGGATTCACATGGGGTGATGATACCCGAGAGTACCAACACCATCACGAATGGTGGCCAATAAGCATAGTTTCTTTCTGGTTTTCTCCCCTGCCCAACCCCCTGTGGAACCAGACAGCACCCCAAAAGCCACGCCTGCACATAGCATGCCCCTGCATATGATACATGATCCCTGGTCTACCACAGGGGTTGCTAGTGCTTTGAAACCAGGTGTGTTCCCCTCCCAGCTGGGAATATTGCCACACAGCAGTCCCTCTCCAGACCCCCAGACTGACAGGCTGGCTCTCAAGTCTGATCCTGAACGCAAGTCACCCAAGTCGGTGCATAACCCATTACTCAGTGGGCTATTGGGGGACCCCTGAGAATGCTAATTTGACATGCCACAGAGTGGAACTGAAGGGAGTTTGCCAGTGCAAGACTCCCAAACACTGTTTAAAAATGGGATTACATTTGTATTTGTAGGGTAATGTGTCCTTGTTTGGCCCAGGATTTTCCCAAATCTCTCAAGTCATTGCAGGAGCTGTGGTGGCACCATTCTATCAGTAGGGAGGGGGAGCAAGTGGACACATTTTCACCACTGGCTCCACTGCCAGCCTGTGGTTAGCTGCTGGGGGGGGGGGGGCTCTTGAGCAACTAGTGGTCAACACTCTCCTTTATAGGAAAGGAGCACCTCACCTCCATGAAGCATCCTAGGGCTGGGAATCTATATTTCGCATGCAAACTCATGTCTGCCAGGTACCAAGGCAGAGCACTGCTGCCACACCACTGGGCTTGGCCAGATTCCAGTTTATTTATCTGACTTGAAAAATGGCAGATCTAGTGCAGTGGAGATTGTTACAAGGATATCAACCGAGAGAGTGCTGTCATGGAAAGACTTATCTGTGTTAGTTGGTCTCTTTCTCTCTGCATTTTATGTAGGCTCCCATATCTGGTGTCCTGCTGATTCCTGCTTATTTTTTTCTTTGTTTTAAGTCAATCCCTCCTGCCAAGCAACTATAGTCTATTCATCACTGAAAACATTTTGGTGACATCTGCATCAGTGACGTGCCAGAAGACAGTCATTTATTAAACTTGCTATGGGAAAGGCAGCTGAAACAGAGCGAGAGAGCGAGAGAGAGAGAGAGAGAGAGAGAATTTATATCAACCCAGTTATAGATGCAGAAAATAACACTTGGAAAGATTCTTTGTTTCTTAACCATCAGCACTGAGGCTTGTGTCTCAATGCCATCACTGGTGCGAGCACTAGAATGTAAAAGGGTGAACCACATGACTCACTTTCAAAGTCCTGTGCTCCCTAACTGAGGCATGAATCAGACAGTGTACTCCACTTTGTTGTAATTAGGGAGACCTATGTGCATGAATGATATCATCTAATGCCACATACAGATCTTCCTAATCTGCAAACAAAACCAGAATGTAGGAAAAAGGGTGTGTGTGTGTGTTATACAATGCCATACCCATTTTAAAAGCTACAAGCGAAGGACCTACAGTGCTGTAGGAGGGTAGATATGCTATTAGGCATTCAAGCAACCAGCACCCCAAAACACAAGTTTTTAGCTAAGAAAGGCCACCACAGTATACGTCCATTACAAGTAGCATGACTTTTGTTTTTGCTTCATTTGAATTAATAAAAAGGGAAAATTATGGCATGAGCAGGGAATACAAATAATACACTAGATGGGCATCTGAAATGGGGCAGTTGGACCTGCATTTTTTAGATCTAGTTGGGGAAGACTAGGTTTCCCATTATGAGCCTGTGGCCCTACAACTTCTCACCCAAGGTTCCTGAAGCTCCTGCTCCAGTGTCTTGAAGCCTCTCTCCCTAGCCAGCCCTTCCTATCCATGTGACACAAAGGCCACTTTGTGAACCAGAATGTGTTACTGGAGTTTACAGAGTTTGGGAAGCCGAGATAGGCATAGAGTATCAGTCTTAATTGGCAAATCAGCCCTGAACCAATGCAGCAAGTTTTACATCCTGGCTGGACCCCCCTCACAGACTGCTCACTTAACTAGGAAGGAATGAAAATCCAGAAGAGAGGTCAGCATTGACAGGACACCACTATGTCAGAGCTCACATAGGCATCACACACAGTTATGTTGCCAAATGTAAACACTGCTGCTCATAGATGGGATTGATATTTAACTAACAGCTCAGTCTATTCTGGGCAGCTATGTTGGGTTGGATTAATCAATGGATAATTCAGATGCCATATGGTGGTACTGGAAGTAAATAGGGTAACAGGTAAACAACAGTGCTACTGTGAGCTTTCGGGTCTAAATGTGTGTGTGGGGGTGGGTGGGTTGCTCTTCAGTCCACCTGGGCAGGAAAAACCTGACAGGTAGCTGGCTCTAAAACTTTCTAAATCAGCTACCTGCTGCCAGATTTAAAACAAGAGGGCAGGCTTCAGCAGTTGGCATCTCTTGTCTTTGTAGGAGGCACTTCACAGAAGGGAAGTGAGGAGGAGGAACCAAAGCCTCGGTCGATGGCAACCATGTGAGCTTCCTTCACATCACAGAACTAGACAAGTATGCACTTCTGGATCATTAGATCATCTACTGCTGGCCATGATGTCTAAGTGAGCAATATAGAAGGATGAAACTAAATATTAAAAAATCAAACAAAAAGGGGCCCTTGGTCTGCAATGTTCTCTTTAATTCTGTTATATCTCTTTCTTGCCTCAGCTCATGTCAGTGCAGGTATCGCAAACCCTTAAGTGACAGAACAGCAGGCAACCTCTTCTTCCTCAGATCCCTAAACTGGAAAACTGCAGAGATTCTTAACTACTTAGTTAGGGATATAAAATGTAAGTCTCAATGTGACCTTGAACCGTGCCGTTTATAATTATCCAGGTCAAAGTTCAGAGTGCTCGGAGTCACAACATGTTGGTCTGCCTCACTACTGTTTGTAATGTATGACTGCAACAGGTCCCGTTAGACACTGTCAAAGTCAAGGTCAAATTTTATTTATAAAAGGTGCTTTTCCAAAACCAAAGTGCCTGTACAATACACTGCTAAAAACTCTTCAGGTTAAAATCCCAAATCATACAAATTCCTCATTCATGTTAAAATCAAGTCATCTCAGGAAATGCTAGTTCAAATAAGTAAGTCTTTAATGCAGACTTCAAGGACTGTGCACCATTGTTAATAATGGTTTAGAAAATGTTATTGAACAGTGTTTAAGCACGTTAGTCACAGCATCCAGACTGTGCTCTGACACTGTGCAATCCTGAGCAAGTTCCCAGGCACCACTGCAGTACCAGCGTAAAGCATTTGGGGGTACCACAGTTCATTCTGGGATCCTCAGAGAGCTGGGCAAGCTACAGCAGGCTTAAGCCTGACTCGAGCCTAATGCCTGGCTCGGCTAGGTTTGGCTCGATCTCTATAAGCAATTGAGAGCTAAGGTCAAGCCATGCCAGTTTTGGTCAAAGTAAGCACTTTTGTTAGCCTGAGCAGTTAGTGTAGTGTCTGAAACCTTCCACTCCTACGTAGAGAACATCCTGCATTAGCCAAGGCTCAACTTTTGTTTTGACTCACAGAGTCAAGCCAGACCCCTAACTAGACTCTGGTTTGGCTCTAGGTGAAAAATTCTCGGCTTGTCCACCTCTTGATACTTGCAATTGGGAGTGGAGGAGAATTTAAAAAAAAAAAGTCAGTTTTCAAAAGTAGCTCATTGGGAGCACAGTAATGAAAATAACATAATTTGTGGAACCAGTGAACAGGCAGAAAACCAATTGGCGGTCACGGGTGGTTGCCTAACCCTGTGTTACATTACAGATCATGTCCACACTGCTAACACAAGGTAAAGCAACCATGCTGTACTAAAACTATACTGTAGCCTACCTGGAAGCAGGGTTAGAGCATGGCATGGTTTTTACCATGCTATGATCTGGACATAGACCTTTAAACTGTTTTAGCAGAGTTAAAATGGTTTAAAAGTCCTAGTGTGTACAGTACCTTAAAGAGAGCCTCCAAGCTTGTTGTGGTGCACTACCTCTGTGGCACCCCATCTGGCTATGTTTGATAAAAATTCTTTGCCATATATAAGAGTGGAAGTGATTGTAAATTTGTTCTCAGCTGATCTCTTCCACTTCCATAAGGCCCTTGTTAGTCACCTGGTGCTCTTGGTTAATGACAAAATGACTGTTACGATATATAAAAATGTTTTAAAAGTTGCCCCCCATAGACTTACATGGAGCACATCCCTGTGCTGTCCCTGGGCACACGTCATTACGTGCCTGAGCGTGGGGGTGGGTCTTAGGCAGCTCCCAGGACCGGGAAGTGGAAGGGATTGGTTGAGAACAAAATTACGATCCCTTCCACTCTTATATATGGCAAAGAACTTTTATCAAACATAGCCAGATGGGGTGTCACAGAGGTAAGGCACCACAACATGTGGTGTAAGGCCCTGTCCACACTTGCCTGTGACTACCATTACCGCAGGTTGCAACCGTTATGGAACATGCTAAAAATGGTTCATGTCTGCACTGGTAATGGTACCCGATGCGTTTTTGCTACTGATCTCAAGACCTGTTGGAAGGTGGTCTCAAGATCGGTAGCAGAAACATAGAAACATGGACTTTGATGGCAGATAAGGACTGCTTGGCCCACCTAGTCTGCCCATTTCCCTACCTACAGGATAAGCTGCAGATCCTAGTTAACTAACAGCCTATTTCTTCCTACCACCCACAAGAATTGCCTTATGTCTGTCCAATGCATTCTTGAATTCTCCCACAGTTTTAGACCCCACAACCTCCTCAGGAAGGCTGTTCCATGCGTCCAACACCCTCTCTGTGAAAAAATACTTCCTCACATTACCCCTGGACCATCTTCCCTCTATCTTCAAATGGTGTCCCCTTGTTCTTGCACATCTTTTTTTCTGAAAGATGCTACCCTCTTTGACTTTGTTGATTCCATTGAGGTACTTAAAAGTTTCTATTATGTCCCCCCTCTCCCTCCTTTCCTCAAGGGTGTACATATTAAGCTCCTTTAGGCTCTCCTCATATGGCTTCTCTTGCAGACCCTGCACCATTTTAGTTACCCTCCTCTGGACTGCCTCCATCCTGTCTATGTCCTTGCAGAGATGGGGAATCCAGAACAGGACGCAGTACTCCAGATAGGGTCTCATCAACTGTCTGTACAGAGAAATAAGAACTTTCTGTTTTCTGCTGGTGATGCCTCTCCCTACACATCCCAGTATCCCTCAGCCCTCCATACTGCCTTCTCACATTGCTTGCTATCCTTAAGGTCATCTGATATGATTAGCCCCAGGTCTCTTTCCATTTTTGTTGTTGTTACTACCCCCCCCCATTGTGTAATCTTCCCCTGGGTTTTTGTTTCCCAGGTGCGTTATTTTGCACTTCTTTGCATTGAATCCAAGCTGCCATACTTCTGACCATTCCTCCAACCTTGCCAAGTCCCTTCTCATCCTTTCCACGCCTCCTTGTGTATCAACCCTGTAGCAGATCCTTGTGTCATCTGCAAAGAGGCATACTTTTCCTTCCAGTCCCTCTGCAATGTCACTTATAAAGACATTAAAAAGGACTGGACTCAGTACTGAACCCTGCGGTACCCCACTAGTAACCCCTCTTTCTTCAGAGTGGACTCCATTTACAATTACCTTCTGTGTCCTGTTGTTCAGCCAATATTTTATCCAGGCTACCACTCCGGGACCCACTCCCAGGCTGGTTAATTTGATTATTAATCTTTTGTGTGGGACTGTGTCAAGTGCCTTGCTAAAGTCTAGGTAGGCCATGTCCACAGCCCCTCCCTGGTCTACTACATTGGTCACCCAGTCAAAGAAATCAACTGGATTCGTCTGTTATGACCTTCCTGCTGTGAACCCATGCTGCCTTGGGTCCTGTGCCCCACTGGCCTCTAAGTACTCAACAATTCTTTCCTTCAGAAGTGATTCTATCACTTTCCCTACCTCCAAGTTCAAACTGACAGGTCTGTAGTTTCCTGCCTCTGTCTTGCTCCCAGTTTTGTGAAGGGGAATCACATCCACCTCCCTCCAGTCCTCAGGTACCGCACCATCCTCCCATGATTTGTTAAAAAGGGTAGTCAGTGGTATCACTAGTTCTCCTCTTAATTCTTTTAGAATTGTGGGGTGAATTCCGTCAGGCCCCATTGCTTTGTCCTCCTTCAGTTTTAGGAGTTCTTTCAGAACCCTTTCTTATGTGAAAGGACTGGAAGGGATTGGTTGAGGACAAATTTATGATCCCTTCCAGAAATGATTAGCTGTTCAAACTGTGGCCAAAACTGTTAACTCACCAGTGTGGATGGGAGAGCGCTCCATTCAAAAACTGCTGGTCCTCCATGGCCCCACCAGGCATTCCATGAGGGAGCACGGCTTACATACATACACGTTAAGAGCGCGTCGTGAACCCGAAAGGACTGTAAAACAAATTAAGTTGCCTGCAAGCCAATAATGGCTACTTAAAAAACATCAGTAGCTGCATGTGGAACATTAAAATCTGCCTCCATGCTAGTTTCCATTTGCTGTGCCTATGGAAATGAGCAGCAGCATGCTGGGATACATTGAGAAGTGACGCACTGCATTCTGGGATTGTGTGCGTCACTTTGCTGGATTCAGATCATAGCAGCCGTCACCAAACACGCTGGAGCAGTGGAATGTGGACGCGAGACAAGTGGGAGCACACCTTGGGGAAACATGGTTTCAAAATAGTGTGGCCCAGCTGTAATGGTAAGCGCTAAACCGATTTCAAAACTATTACACTCCTGCGATTGTGAGTGTGGACAGGACCTAAATCTCTTTTTATATAACTTTGGGAATCTCTTTAAAGGTGATCAGGGAAGCTGTATTCAGTATTGATAACAATGAGCTAGAAATGAACATACTAACAATAAAAGCAGGGTGACACTGACTAAACTAATCACCTCTACATCACAAATATCGAGAGTAGGTCTCATTAAAGAACAGGGGCTGAATTTTTAAACCATGGCACAGGGCTTGCATTTTGCCCTGCACCACAGGACTTAAGTTCTGCTGGTACACTGAACAACATTGCTGCAGCTATGTCTGATTTTCCATTCCTGGGTGTAGTTGTGACATTTTCCATACTTTACGGCAGCTTGCACCAAATATCTGGCCCAAGCTCTGTGTTGGAGGCCCCCGGAAGTGGCACAGGCTAGACCAGAAATATATGGTCTAAAGACCTGCAGTTGGCACAAGGGGTAGAAAACCCCAATTGCCAACTGGAGACTGCCGCAAGTTCTGTGCACCTTACGTTTGGCACACCAGGGGGTCTGCGACATCTCGGCAGGTTAGAAAATCCTGCCCCAGGTATCTACTTAAGTAAGATATTTACAACTATGGTATTTACAACTATTATTTTAAACTTTTGTCTTTTCTAGGTTATTTTTTTTTTTTACTTTTGCTATCCTAAATACGTCAGATAGTGTAGTAATTATACTTTCTTTCAAAAAGCATCCAACTGCCTCCAACTGACCTCAGCACTGCTGCATTTGTGGTGACAGTCTGTTGTCGTGGCATATACTAGGATGTCATAAACAAAGGCACTAGGAGGTTAGTTTATGACATACAGAACACTGGATGGCCAACTATGTACAACCAGTGTGATCTGCCACAGAGGGGTTCTGATACCCTGTGACCTCGAGAGCAAAGCTTGAGAGGTCCATGGAAATCAGAACCCCGAGGTGGCAAAACACACTGGCTGTGCATAAAGTTGCTCATCCTGTATTTTTTATAGTGTATATTATTATGTGAATTGTGCATGTGGCAGATCTTTTGCTTCCAGAATGAAACTGGTCTGTGCAGTCTCTAGACATTTCAGAATGCGGTTCTACCACAGAAGGGTACAGTCACGATCCCTGACCTTTGAAATGTGGCATAACAGCATTTTGAAAGGGATGGAATTCTATACAGAACAATGCTTTACTATACACTGTAATCAAATTCTTTTTAGACAGGATTTTTTGGCCAGGCTACCAAGGCGTGTTATAAACCCTGGGAAGGAAAACTGAATATTATATAAAGTTATTTTCTTGGAAATTGTAGTTCCTGAAACATGTTTATGAAAGTACGTGTACTTGGGTACATAATTGCTCTTTAGATTAAAATTACTGAGATACTGGTATCCATAAACCCCATCACTGACTCAGTAAATGATTCTTTAGCTGCTGAAACCGTAACACCCTGCCTGTTAATTTGGCTGAGTTGCTAGCTCAACCATCACTGCTGGACTCTGCAGAAACAATATTCTACCTAAATTCAAACTAAGTGACATTGATTTAACACATATTAAAAGAAGTGAGAATTGCAGAACTGGGCTCCTTTCTTGTTGTTAAAACAAAGACTTGAAAAGAGGATGCACACCATCTCTCTTAAAATGTCAAGGAAAACAAGCACATTCATCACAATCCTTTTAATGAAGTGACGAAGCAGTTATAGGCTGATGCCCCCCCCAACCCCCAAACTTCTAAACCACAGCAGTCTCCTTCAGGGTGGCAGGATAATCCAAAAAGACACAGCTCATAAAAATGCTTATGGTAATGCTAAGTGGTGGCCTGGAGGGTTGGACTGGACTTTGTCTTTGATTATTTTGTCACCCCAAAGAAAACCTGGCTGCTTTGTTGAATGGGTCGACTTATAAATGCTGAAGTTCCAGGACATTAATAATAATCATACTAACAATAATGATAATCACGATAATACTTTGTTCCTTTTAGAGATTTGTACTCCAAGAGGACAGGATGCTTAAACTGGTCGTGACTCATGTGTTGCATGGATGCTACAAGACATTTTGGGTTTTGTATTCTTTCGAGGTGGTCAGTACAAATTCTGATTCAATCATCACTTGTCAGATCATGGCATTATGTCAATCAGCCTGGAATCTGGGAGGGTGAGGGAAAGGATATACATAATTAAGGGGAGGAGGAGGACTTGCAGTGTTTTTTTACATGTGATTTTGGGCATCCAAATGCTGTATACACCAACAGTAATTTTCTGCAACATTTTCTGTTTATATACAAGTAAGGCGGGGTTAGGGGTTGAGGTGAGGGCAATACCCCGACTAGACATTATGTCCCAGGGTAGAACAGGGCAGAGTGTATAAATGGTCTTTTTCAGCTAACATTTTCTAAGTTTCTATGTTTCAGGAACTTCAGTGGTACTCAATACCAGTGAGTACCCGTCCCCTTTGAGCACTGCCCCAATGTTATTCCATAAAAGACTGAGGACCTGCCCACATCGAGCATTGCCCCAATGATAGTCTATACCAGTGGATGCCTGCCCACTTCAGTCACTGCTCAAGTGATAGTCTATACCAGTGAGCCTGCATAAGTCAAGCACTGCCACTATGGTACTCCATACCGGTGAACACCTGCCACTATGGATACTGCCCCAATAGTACTCCACACTTATGAATACCTGCCACTAACGGCACTGCCTAAATATACTCCATACCAGTAAGTATCTTCCACTATGGGCACTGCCCCAATGGTACTCCATACCAGTGAGTACCTGCCCACTTTGAGCACTGTCCCAAAGGTACTCCATACCAGTGAGTACCTGCCCACTTTGAGCACTGCCTCCATTGGCACTCCACACCAGTCAGTACCTGTCCACTTTGAGCACTGCCCTCAATGATATGTCATACCAGTGAGTACCTCCCCACTTCGAGCACTATCCCAGTGGTACTCCATACCAGTGAGTACCTGCCCACTTTGAGCACTGCCCAAATGGTACTCCGTACCAGTGTTTACTTCAAACACCTGTCCTAATGGCATTTCATACCAGTTCGACTGCTCTATTTGAGCACTGCCCCAGTATTACTCTACACTGTGAGTACCTGCCCACTTCAGGCACTGCCACTATACTTCTCCATACCAGGTAGTGCCTGCCCACTTAAAGCACTGCCCCAGTGGTACTTCATAGCAGTTAGTACCTGCACACTTTGAACACTGCCCCAGTGGTACTTCATACCAGTGAGCACCTGCACACTTTGAATACTGCCCGAGTAGTACTTCATACCAGTGAGTTCTTGCACACTTTGAGCAGTGCCCCATGTCACTTCATACCACTAAGTTCCTGCACATTTTGAGTACTGCCCCAGTGGCAATTCATACTAGTGAGTACCTGCACACTTTAGTCACTGCCCCAGGGGTACTTCATACAAGTGAGTAACAGCACACTTTGAGCACTGCCTCAGTGGCAATTCGTACCAGTGAGTTCTTACACACTTTGTGCACTGCCTCACTGGCAATTCATACCAGTGAGTTCTTGCACACTTTGAGGACTGCCCCAGTGGCAATTCATACCAGTGAGTTCTTGCACACTTTGAGCACTGCCCCAATGGCATTTCATACCAGTGAGTACCTGCACACTTTGAGCACTTCCCCGGTGGTAGTTCATACCAGTGTATACCTGCACACTGTGAGCACTGCCCCAGTGGCACTTCATACCATTGCATTTCTGCACACTTCAGGCACAGCCACTATGCTACTCCATACTAGTTAGTGCCTGCCCCCTCTGAGCACTGCCCCAATGATACTTTATTCTAGTGAGTACCTGCCCACTTCAAGCCACTATGCTACTCCATATTAGTCAGTGCCTGCTCACCTTAAGCAATGCCCCAATGGTGTGCAATATCAGTGAGTGCCTGCCTACTTCAAGCACTGCCCCAGTGGCACTTCATACCAGTGAGTTCCTACATATTTTGAGCACTGCCCCAGTGGTACATCATACCAGTGAGTACCTGCACACTTTGAATACTGCCCCAGTGATCATTCATAGCAGTGAATACCTGCACACTTCAAGCCACTGTGCTACACCGTACCAGTGAGTGCCTGCTCACTTTAAGCAATGCCCCAGTGGAATGCAATATTACTGAGAGCCTGCCCACGTCAAGCACTGCCCCACTGGTGCACAATACCAGTGAGTAACTGCTGACTTTGAGCACTGCCTCAATGGTACTCTATACCAGTGAGTACTTGTCTACCTCAAACACTGTACCAATGATACTTTTTATCAGTGAGTACCAGCCCACTTCATGCAACCCCCTATGGTATTCCATATCAGTGCATACCAGCCCACTTCAAACAGTGCACCAATAATACTTCACACTAGCGGATGCCTGCCCACTTCACACACTGCCCCAATGGGGCCCTATGATGCTGGTTCGACAACTATGTTGTCAACTGACATCACAGAAACGGATTTATGCTGACCACAAGTTGTGGTTGACATAAATCTGGCAAGAGAACCCAGCTGTTTTTCCATCAGGGGGCTTCGCCCCTGAACCCCCCCCATGTGGGGGGCTCTGCCTGAACTTAAAGATTATCAACTCTGAGTTGGAGTTGATTCAGGGAAGGGGTGCAGGACAGGGAGACAGAGTGCTGGGGTCTTGGGCGGAACATTACAGTGAACTGTCAATGTTGTCGGCATCGTTCACTGTAATGGTGTCATCGTACAGGGGGCACACCCCCCAATGGTATGCAATACCTATGGGTGCCTTCCATTTTGGGAATTGCTCCAATGTTACTTCATACCAGTGCATACCAGCCAACTTTGAGCACTGCTCCTATAGTACTTCACACCAGTGAGTACCTGCTTACTTTGAGCATTGCCCCAATGGTACTCCATACCAGTGAGTACCCACCCACTCTAAGCACTGCCCCAATGGTACTCCATATTAGTGAACTCCTGCCAAATTCAAGCACCGCTCCTATGGTACACCATACTAGTGAGTGCCTGTCCCCTTTGAGTACTACCACAGTGGTACTCCATACCAGTGCTTACTTTGAGCACGGCTCCAAACTGAGAGTTTTCAATATACATGAGAAGTGATATAGATGTGCTTTCATGCAGTACATCCTGAATAAATGGCACACAGTCTTTTATCTAGATAATTTAACAGCAGAGTTGCCCCTGGACTACTGTATTTGAACCAAAACATCACTGCCCATCACTTCTGACCAGTGTGTTTCAATGAACTCAGAAAGTGAAGGTTGCAGTGCGTCAAGTTCAACATTTGGACTAACTTAACAGAGGTGTTAATGAGGCTTACTGGTAGAGCTGGACAAGCATACGCATCTCCACAGTTCAAAGTTGCATGGATAATGCTCACATATTCCAGATATTTAGTGACATTTACAGTTTGATGCCATTTACTGGCAACTGATAAAACTGGCTTCTTTAACAGACATGTTGTGAATTTCAGTCATGGTAAATTCGGAGGGCCACTGAAGAAATTTGGAATGTGCTGCATCAAAACCTAGCAAAAACCTACCCAACCTAACTTTGTGAAAGTGTAAACTAGACAAAATTGAAATTTGCCCAGTTTCTCCTCTGTAGTAAGATTTTTTCTCAGAACTCTGTTTCGCCAGTTTGTTTCCTTTCAAAAAAGCCAATGTTCTGTGTGAAAAACACCATTTAAAAGAACATTGGAATTTGACGGGGAGGGTACAGACTTTTAGCTATACTGACAAAAATGGCAACTGATGCTAAATCAGTTTTTGATTGCCATAATTACTTGCATTATGTACAATGAATAATGGGATAGGAAACAGTAATCACAACCTTGGACAGAGTAGATTGCATTTAAAAAACAAACAAAGATGATTTAACGGCTGTTATGTTGCTATATGGAAACAATTATTTTTAGCCAGGGGCACTACCTCTAGGAAATTCCTGCCAGCTAAAGAGGGCGATTTATTTTACAAATAATTTCACAGCTATCTAGTAAGGAAGGAAGGCAAATAAGCTGACTACAGCTAGACTCTACTGTTTGTTCTACAAGTTCAAATATTGGCAGCATGCCAATATCTAATTAAGTCTTCATTACATCCCACCTGACTGCTGGTTCTGGAGTGGGCTAGGGGTTGTGGCAGCTTTCGTGGTGGTGGTGGTGACTTGTGATGGTCTGTCATATGCTAGCAAGGGGAAAACAAAATTAGAGGAGGCAGCCAGAGCAAAATAACATAAGTAGTTTAACAAAAGCAAAATACATCAAGCAGATCACATGGTAACAAATCTGGGTGGGTGGGTGGTGGGGGCTTTTTGTGCCAATGATGCATCTGTCTTTCTCTTGTATACAGCAATTCCTGGAGCCTTAAGTATGAGCAGAACTGTGGAAAAACTGTTGGTTTTGGAATGTGAGCAGAAACATATGACACAATTACACATGATGGTACATTAAGGCCAGACCAAAACAAATAATGAGCTTTGATTAAAGCACTATTGTGTCCAAATAAATGAGCGAAGTTTTTTTTGTGACTGCTCCTGTGTGGCCTTTTGAAAGTCAAATAGTTTCCAGAGACGGTCTACTGTATCTTGATCTTATTCCAGTTCAGCAATTATTAGGGTACAAGTTTTTTTTTAAAGGGACACTGTCAACCCTTTTTGTACAACAGATTTCTAGTTGAAAACTCCCATTTTATGATTGATTAGGATCTCTAAAATTCATTGATGCTTTTTGGTTGTTTTATCTGCTTCCTTTCTTAGAAGTCTGAAATGCATGCTAACAGTGTAATTATACCCAACCTTGTTTTGTTTCAGATCCTAGATCCATGGCATCATGCATCCAGTGATCATGCAATAATCCCCTCTCCTCTTACTGTATTACAAGTGGCTAGACTGTATTGGGGATGTTCCTAAGTCTGGGAAAGATGCAGTAGGAGTTGGTCAAGGACTGTAAACAAAATGCATTTTTGTGTGGTAACACTAGAACAGTGGGCAGTCTGTTTTTTCACTTTTAAAAAGAAAACAGAAATCAGAATCAAATGATCAGTTACATCGGCAATCTCTACAGAATGTGACCAATCATAACATGTGTTTTTTAAACTAGAGACACTTTATAAGGCCTAAGAGGGTTGACAGTATCCCACTAAGGTACTTTCAGATCTTCTTCGCTTGCAAAATTATGCCTTTTTGCAACCCTTCATCACAGCGATTCTTTGCATTGACTACTCGCAGTTATCACAAACCAATGATCTCAATCTATGTAAATGCAGAGGACAGCTGTGTGAAGACAGTTAGTCATGGTTCAGTTTTACGTTACAGAACTCGGCAGTTCCTTTAGACATTTCTATTCTATTTCATGTTACCGTTAATTTTGGTCTGGCTGATATTTATGGTGTAAAAGAAAAAGCGAGTAAAAATTATGAAGAAACACTTGTAAACGATGCTGCAGAAATAACTCTCTATTGATGGTGTACTTACTGCCAAAGGCCTGACCAGCAGCTGTACCTAGAAGTGAAAAAGCAAAAAAGGCTAATTAACAAACAATTTATAGCACATTAATCATATCGATGACACTATCACAAGGAGTATACAGTACTGTACATTAGTTATCAGGTATATCGATGGAGGGACACAAGATACTGCTGGTCTATCGAGCTGGTCTCCCTGTTATTGTCACAGTAGCAAGTAAGCAAAAATCTATGACAGGGTGTGCATTAAGCTTTATTGCCGCACACTCTGGGCATAGAGAGTAGAGTGCTTTACTGCACCCATAGGGCGTGCAACAATTATAGCTTAATGCAACCCCAAGAGTATTTTGTTGCACTTATAAAATGGATTTTTAAGAAATAAAACATGTGTAAGGAAAGCAAGACCTGTAACTGGACATTAGCTCAATTTTGCTGTGGCAGCCATCGTGTATCAAGGTTAAAAATTTTATTTGAATTTAGATGACCAGGTAGGCCCACTGAGACAAAAATTGTCCCATTTTCAGGAGTGTCCCGGTGAACCTAAGCATTCCATAATTCATATATTGTTAAGACATATGTAATACATAGGTAATACAGATTAAAATTTCTGTATACATAAATATAATTACAATATATAAATATCAATACAGTTAAAAACCTAGTTTACAAGACACAGGATTATCACACATACAGTATCTGAAATTAAGGATAATGTACAGTAGTAATACATCGATAGGCTATGAGACATACAAAAAGTGTTCATTCGGAGTTGGTGGTGCAGTGGCAGTTGTAGCTTCACATTTGCATACAGCATCATACAATGAAACAGACAGAGGTTTAATTAATGTACCTAGCTTAAGTCTTACATAAATATATATACATTTTACAAGTCATTGTGTAGAAAGAAGTCATAAGAAGGGAAGCATCAGAGATGGTCGAGGACAGTTAGCTATTATTAGTTCATGAGGAAGGAAGAGTTAGGCAAGAATAGAGAACCAGCAATGAAAGTAGATGTTATTTACAGTTGCAGGAAGGAGGGGGAAAGAAATATTTTTTTAAAATGAGGGAGGGATGTACAAGAAAGTAAGCCCTGTGGGTGGCTATTCTATTTTGGGGGGGCTGCAAATGGGAAGGATCTCTTACCAATGGCTAAACGAGTCTTGGGTAGATTTAGCATTGGATAGTGGGAGGACCGAAGGGATCTGGTAATGGGTTTCAGAGTTAGCAGATTGGAGATGCTGGGGGGAGGGGAAGTGAATGAGTTTGTATGTGGTGCATAGTAAAAGGAAATCCATTTTAGCTTCGAATGAAGGCCAGCATAGGATGTTGAGCACATCACAGTTGTGGGTTCAAGCTGGGGCAGAAGCAGCAAATCAGGCTATCCTGTGATACATTTGCTGAAGTCTTTTTATGAGTGAGGGCTTTGCCGTGGTGATTAGCGGAGCTCCGTAAAGGAGGCCCAGGAGTAGAGTTACAGAGGCAATGGTCCTTCTGGAGTGTGATGTGAGGTGGGGGCTTTGCGGTATAGTAGGCCTAGCTTCTGATGAGTGAATTTTATGACTTTATCTACATATATTTTGAAGGATAGATTCTTGTTGAGGGTCATGCCAAGATATTGGAAGGAGTTTACCCCTTCGAGTGCCTCACCTGTTGACGTCTTAACTACCAAAGGAGGAGTGTAATGTTCGGACTTCTAAAAGTACTATTGGAAGAAATGAGTGTTAAGCAATATCCTGTATGGTCATGTGATGGGGTCTTGGCCAATGACAGAGCTCCATTTTAACTACCCATTCAATAATCAGACATTTTTTTGTCCCCTAAGAAATGATGCAGTCAGGACTATAAGCAGTGCATTATGCTACCTGTACACACCACACACTCTGATGGCTTGTTTCAAGCCCCTTTCACCCCTCGGATGAAAAAATGTTTACTCATATTGTTTTTTAAGATTTCTTATCTTAAAGCAATAATACTGTTTTTGTTGCCCAGCAAAATATTTCATCATATAGTTTTTTTTTTTGTTTTTTTTTTAGCAAGAATGTATTTCTGGTGAAACCCTACAACATAACCATTTTTTAAAAATGTTTCCCTCCTGAACTGAGATACTATCCTCATCACTATCCCTATGCAGGAGTACTATTCAGTGACATAAGTGACCACTGTCCCATAGCTGCCATTAGATCAACAATCAAGCCACCCAATCCTGCAAAATTCCTCCCACGAAGGTCAAAAAAGAACTTTAATATTTCAGGATATCTTCATGATCTGTGCCACACCATACGTTGGCAAGAATTCTATCTCACAGCCTCAATAGAGACAGCTCTTCAAATCCTAAATGATATAATCACAAGTGCCCTCAATTCACATGCACCCCTCACCAGTGTCAGAACCAAACTCAAATCCTGTCGCTGGTTCTCTGCCGACCTCAAATCTGCACTGCTTGCCAGAGACAAACTCTGGAAAAGGGCAAGAAAGACAAAGGACCCAAATGACTGGCTTCAATTCAGAAAAGCCAGAAACTCCTGCACAAAACAAGTAAGAAAAGCCAAGGCAGCCTTCTACACAGCTGAACTAGATGCCTCCTATAACAACCCTTCCAGGTTCTGGGGTACCATACAGGGCATCCTAGGTCAAACTTCTACCCCTGTCTTACCACCCAAAATTCAATTAAATAGTATTGAAATCACCGACAAGCAAAATATCTTGAATGCCTTTAATGATCATTTCACTACAGCTGGCCTGGCTTTTGACTCCTCTCCTGCAAACCTATTAAGATCATCTCTAAACCTACAATCTACTGAGGGTCAAAAGGTTGCTTCCACATTCTCATTCAAACCAATATTCTTCAAAGAAGTAGAAGACCTTCTACTCCAGCTAGATACCACCAAAAGTGCAAGTGCAGACTCCCTGGACCCCTACTTTCTAAAAGTAGCTCTGCATGCCTTAACCGCCCCCCTCAACCACCTCTTCAATCTATCACTTGCCACTGGTTCTATCCCCTCAATATGGAAAACAGCTCAAGTGTTTCCATTACTTAAGGCAGGTGATCCCATGGACCTCAATAATTAGGCCCATCTCCATCTTACCAGTACTATCCAAGATGCTTGAGAAGCTGGTAAACTCTCAGTTAACTGCCTACCTTGATACCAACAATCTCCCTAAACCCAGCTCAATCTGGGTTCAGATCTATGCATAGCACCATCTCTGCACTAGCAAAGTCACAAATGACTGGCAGACTGCCCTAGACAAAAGAATAATACCTGTGCTGTGTTTCTGGATCTAAGCAAAGCCTTTGACACTGTGGATCATGATCTTCTAATCTCCTCTCTGAACTCCATTGGCCTTGACTCACTCTCTCTTAAATGGTTCAGATGCTATCTCTCGGAAGATTACAACTGGTAAAAATGAAGGTGATCTATCTACCTCTAAACCACTCCTAAGAGGTGTACCACAAGGCTCCATCCTGGGTCCCATCCTTTTTGCCATTTACATCAACAATATTGATTCCAACCTCTCACTTTCTAATATCCACCTTTTTGCAGATGACACTGTACTATATGTGAGCAATCCCTCACCATCAAAAGCCTGTGAGCTCCTACAGTCTGAATTCTCCATCCTTCAGCACAACCTATTAGAAAGAAATTATTACTAAATGCCAAGAAAACCAAAGCTATGTTCTTTGCCACCAAGAACTGTTCTTCCACTATCCACCATTCACCTCCCACAACTCTCTACCATCCTTGGTGAAAATCTGGAATATGTTGACAAATTCAAATACCTAGGAGTATGGATAGACAATAAACTAGACTATACCACGTTGAAGAGCTCCTGAAAAAGCTGAGACAAAGACTTGGTCTATTCTATAGGATCAAACACTACCTGACCAAAGATTCCAAACAAAGATTAACCCTAGCATCATTCCTGTCCCTCATTGATTATGCTGACTTCCTCTATGGTCATTGCTCCCTCTCCCATCTAAACAAATTAGACACCCTGTATCATAGAGCTATTAGATTCATTACTGACCTTCCCTCTAGCACCCATCATTGCTCTCTACAATGCAGTCAGCTGGACATCCCTGCAACATAGAAGAAAAAATGCTGCCATCTGGATCTACAAAGCTCTGACAAACAAACTCCCTTCCTACATCTCAGACTGCTTCAACCGGATCACATCCAGGCCCTACACCTTGAGGATCAACAAACTGATCCTGCTGAAGATTCCTATCACCTGCACCGGTTTGGAAGAGCTGCAATCAGTTATTCCTAGCACTTATCCGGAATTCTATCCAAAAGTCATTGAAAATGGATACACTGATTCCTCTTACATCCTTCAAAAGCTGTATACCAGCCTAATCCCAGATTCGTGCAATTGCTTCCACAAGCCCTAGTCCTCCCACACCCCACCCCTTCCACACCTCTCTCCTCCACCCCCCTCTTTAAAGCTCCTCCCTATTCTTCTATCATTCCTCTGGTCCTTTCCCCTCAAACCTCATACATATATGCCACCCATGTACCATTATCCAAGCCTTATCCCTACTAGACTGTTTTCTCTCCTTTATTAGGTTTTAGGTTTACTGTCCTTTGCCTTGTATATATGTAAATATTTGTACATCTATCTCACTCATAAATGGTTGTATTTGTGCTTATTCAATATCATGTTTTTGTATACAATCTGTAACCTTTTTGTTATGACCACTCAGGTCCATCTTGTAAATGAGCTATGCTCAATGATGTTCGCCTGAATAAATAAAGATTTTGATTGATTGATTGATTGACAAGGTCTTGATGTTTTCAAAAGTTCCTGCTCTCCTGCCATACCCGCCATGACAAAAATTTAACATTTTGGTGTCGCTCCTGATGCCGGCAACCCGCATTCAGTAATGAGCATGGGTTGTTGAGGACCTGCCGGGGGGAGGGAGGAGGATCGAGAATCCCAGAGGATGCTCTTCTCCTCCGGGGAGGGAGGGAGGGAAGCCTGCTCCATGGCTACACTCCCACCTGGGTGACCACAGGTGGCAGTGCAATGGAGCGGCAATGGGAAAAGCAGATGGAGGCTGATGCCGCACACACTGCACACTTGCATGCATGTGCATGCACACACAAGCCACCTGCATCTGGGGCTCTGGAGAAACAGGATGGAAAACTCTCTCCATATAGCATGAGAGCCCCACCACATCTGCAAAGGGCATTGGCAACAAAGTTAGCTTTCAATGAAATACAAGAATCACACTTACTCCCATGATGCAAAGCATCGCGGGATATATGTGCAAATCACCATGAAAGTTTACACTTGTCCTGCTTTAAGCAGGAATGCATGGTACCAAAGAATCTCTCACACAATCTGCAAAGGCTAATAACAGAAGACACAGACACGTGTTTTGTCTATCTCAGGACTCATTAGTGTGCCTCATCTGTATCTCAACGCAGTGGAAATGAACATGCTGTACAGTTCCCTTTGTGGAACCAGGAATATAGTATTTCACCTATATTACTGCATGGATTAAGAACTCTGACCCTCAGCCTGTTACCTCTGCTCAGGGTTCTATAGCTATACAATGACACAGACAATACTCTAACTTCCTGGTTCCATGAAGAGTACTGTACAGAATGCTGTCCATAAAAAAACCCAATAAAAAACATTTTTTGTAATTAGTTTTATTCAGGTATAGTTAAATATGGATAATTTGGGGGTATGAATAGCATTTCTGACAATAGGAACATCACAAGTGGCTGTGAGTTCACATGCATTCCCTTACTCCCTTAAAAGCCACTTGCTATATGAGTGTAAAAAAAAAAAAGTTTTTTTGTGTGGAGGGGAGCTCCCCCCTATTATTCTGGTACTTATAGATGGGGTGGTCCGAATACTAGCCTTACAAGGTTTCATGCAAGCAATAGTAATGTAAATTTAACACAACCATTAGAGTTCCAGCCTACTCACTCCTAATCAAAAAGAGTACATGATAACATCCAGGGGAAACATTATAAAAGGAATGTGAGAGGATTGCTATTTCCATCCTAGGGGCTGTGGTGGAGCTCTCCGGGGGTCTTAACTACAAGGAGACCAATGACAGGTGTCCCCATAGTCACTGCAATGACTGGAGTCCCCATAATCATTGCTGTCTGACTGTGGTCCAGCAGTTGGCTAGGGGGCAAGGTGCAGGAAACAGAACTTGCCAAAAACAGCAGCAACAGTAGAAGATTTTACTTCAGAGTATAGAGTTCTCTGAGATGTCCCCAGCGGTAGCCGGTCAGATGAGCACTACATTAATAGTTCCAGGCAAGAGAGCGCTAGTCCATATAGCACTACCAGGGATAGCGAGCAGGGGTTTACAATGCTAGCCATATGCTCTCCACTTGTCACTGTCCATGGTACCGCTATGTCAACAAGGGCAGCAAAATCCAGGAGCCTGGCTGAGCTGCTCCCATGGCGTGGAGGGCTGGGGCACAGAGCAGCTCAGCCAGCAGCAATGGAGCAGGGTTCTAATCCTGGTCTCCGAAATGTTAACATATTGGGACTTTGTTTTTGTTTTTTACATGGGGCCATGGAAATAGTATTCCATGGCCCCATGAATTTTAACTTTCCCCGGGTTCCGCTTCCCCTCGGAGTGAGACTCCTATAGGCAGGGGGCTAAAAAACCGCACTATTTTTACAGTGCGCTCCTTGCCGACACTACTGTTGTCATCTCTCTTTGGACCCAGTGCCATCCCCAGCCCAACTCTTATTATTTAATAGAACTGTGTAACTCATTTGGGTCACATGTGATTCAGACCAGGAAGGAAGGAAGGAAGGAAGGGAGGAGGGAGGGTGAGGGTGAGGGTGAGGGAATGGGTTTCATTTATGTTCCTCATGGTCTGGACTGCAGTTTACATCACTCTTTGATGGGTCAGAGTGAATCTGAAAAGTCTCTAGGAACACAGGCAGTGCTGCAGCTCCCTTGGTTCACCTGATACCATACTGTGTTTCCAGCCCTATGGTCCAGAGTTCAAAGTCATACAAAAAAAGTCGATAATTAGTTTATATCTGAGACACAGTCGCAGTTTTGTGGCACAGCGGCAGCACAGTTCAACTGTGCACATTACAGTGGTAAACATATTGGTGTTGTAAGCCTTTCTCTGTGAATTTACACAAGGCATTTTAGACCACACAGGGAAAGGGGAAGGGGTGACATGCAAATGATGCCCTGTGCTATGCACAATCGTAAGCTAACCCCTGCACACTCTGGTCACAAGCCACTGAGACACTTAGACAGTATAACTGGCTGAAGCAGTTCTACTTGGGGGTGTAGATGTGTGGTAGGGACATTTCATCTGGCAGGGGGCATAAATCGATGACAGATGATGGGCTAGGAAAAGGGGAAAACACTGGATGCCAAGGCACTGAAATAAAATTCAATTAAAGTGAATTTATAAGATTCCTGGCATGGCTTTTTTAATACCCTAGCACACTACCTTCCACTGGCGAAAATCCTTTGAGCTGTAAAACACACTGTTTTTAGTAGTTCACATCAGGAGGAAAGGGATCATAAATACAGCAGAACAGAGGGTGGATCCCTTCAACTTCTTGGTCTACCAACACTGCCCCCACGCTTAGACGTTTTGTGACATCTAACCAGGGAGCATGCAGGAAAACACCTCTCTGAACTGGCAATGTTTTAAAAGCAAGTTACATATATTTAAGTAACCTTTGATATAAATGAAAGCCACCACTCAACTAACAGGGGTCATATTAGTTGAGTGGTGGGTTTCATTTTTATCAAAGGTTGCTTTAGTATTTGTAAAGCCGCTTTAAAAACATCCCCCATAGACTTTAATTGGGTGCACTCCCCCACTCTCACTGACTAAATGTCATAAAACGTCTGAGTGCGGGGGACGGTATTGGCAGATCAAAAGGTAGAATGGATCTGTTGGCCATCTGTAGAGCTCTATTTATGACCCCTTCCCACCCAACGTGGACTACTAAAAAAATTTCTTTTATGGCTCAAAGGACTTTTGCCAGTATAAGGTATTTTGTTAGGGTATTAAAAAAGCCATACCAGGAATCTTAGAAATTTCCTTTAAATAGGGGGCCACTAAGATAACCTGGTAGCACTGCTGTTGCCTGCTACACCGATGACACCAGTTTGGTAGTGGATTCAGGTTGCATGGAGGCTGCCCAGGGGATAGAGCATCCCAAGGACTGCTCTCCTCCCTTGGGGAGGGGGACAAGTCCCACTGTTACTTGCCTGCCACCTGGCAGAAGCTGGATGGCAGCACAGTGGGGGAACCTACTCAGGAGGGCCCAACATCAGACACTGATACATGGGTGCATGTCTCTGCAGGCACCCACAGTGTGTTACTGAACAAAAAGTGGCCCTGGGGGAGACAAAACTGCAAAAATCCCCATCTGAGCAGAATGATGCTCCAGTCCAGAACAGGCTCCGCACCACTGACTGGGCAGATCCTCTGCAGCTATCTGGATTGAGCTCCAGAAGGGCATGATAGACTTGTCATGGGGGTAATCCATATGGGAATCACTGGAAGGGTGGTAAATCCAAGAGAAGGTGGGTGACGGGGCTGGGCAGAATGCGACGGATGAGAGTAGGACAATGACAAGGTGCCAGAAAAACCTTGAGAAAAAAAGAGGGGGTACTAGAACACTATGGAGAGAAGGACCAAAATGGAAATGAAAATGTTATCTACCAGAAGCTACAGGTAAGAGATGACTGGGTGGAGAGACGGCTACATTGCTAGCACTGTTTACCTGGGGCACTGTACATGGCATAGCACCATGCAACTGGTGATACGTCATACACAGTTCTCTGTGGTTAATGCAGTTCAGGCCCCCATTTGCAACCACTAGCATCTGACAACTGTCACTTGAATTGTAACTTAGTCTCCCAGAGACTTCTCCCCTCAACAACTATGTTTTCCTTTTGTGGATCACAGTTTTTGGTGGTGGGGCAATAGGGAGCCTGTTGCGCCCCAAAATTGCACCACCACCAACTGCGACTGTGCATGTAACTACATCACCAGCATGTTCACTCAATTATTCTAAATGGACATTAGCCTGTGATTCTGACATGGTGCCTGGTTCAGGTTATGACTGCAGTACCCTGAGGAACACAAAGAGGATGAAACACATGTCTGTGGTTTATTTTCAGCCTATACTGGATCAGATATGTCAAACACGTTGAAAACACGATGTCTGTTCCAGTGAAGCATTGGTAGCCTGACCTGTGCAAGGATTTGAATACCCATGATGCGTTTCTCTGGGGCTTGAGAGCATGTGTACGGTTTCCCGACAACCAATGTTTATGCAATGGGGAAGAGAATAAAAAATGGCAAATAAACATGTTTATTTTCAGTCATGATGCACTTGGAGTGTAAATAAATCATGTATTTACACTCCAGGCATGTCATCAGCATTTATTTTCACTGCAGCCACATCATAAAGAACACTGAGAGTGGCACATGGCAAAGGTGACATTCGAGCATAGCTGGACCACGTTTGGAATGTCCATTTTTCTATGCACGAGCTTTGTCTTAGTCTCACACATTGAACTATGCCCCAATGACCATGTCAATCCTGAAATACATAAAAATAGGAAAAAAAATAGATTATTCATACATAAAAACAGCTCTGCTTCTTGTCACGGCAAAAAGTACAGCAGTTGCGATGTCATGCTGATTCCTCTCATTCAAATGGAGTTTTTTTTTCTCATAGTCAACTGGGAGACAGAAAAAATCTGCAGTTTGTCCACCCAGAAGTTTGCCCATTACATAAACGAAATATGGCACGGGCAGTGTGTGAAAATAAACAATTTATTTTTTGTTTCAGGGTTTGACCTTTATAGACCTCACTCATGGCATTACCACTCGTAGGTCAACAGAGGTCAAAATCTGAAGCAAAAAAGAAATTGTTTATTTTCATATTGCTCATATCATATATATCCCCTATGTATTGCATGTGTCCTTTGGTGTTTAACTAATGGTCAGTAGATGGCAGCAGAGAGGCACTAGCTGGTACAGTATCTCTAAAATGTTGCAGCCAACTATGGTAACCAGCCAAAAATTTCTCAGAAACTCTTGCAGTTTATACCTACGACCAAAGTGTGTTTAGAGTGTGGTCCAAGCTACATACTGTAACTACTAACTAATGGGGCCACACACAGTGTTGATTTGTTAGTATTTATGCCTCTGACACAGTACTTTGTAATTGCCTTTCTTTGCAAGTTTGCGTTTGTTACATTTTGTAACATCTCAGACATTTCTATTTTTAATGATAATGCAAGGCAGGGTCTGAAAGTTATAGATAAAACATGTATTCTTGTTATTTATTTGTTTTCTGTTTTGTTTAAGGGTAAGCACACTGAGCCAAAGGCCCATTTCCAGGTGCAAGCCGGAGCCACTTACACAAATGCAGCTCATAGTGTAGACATGTACAGAATACCAGCTGACAAAACAATACAATCATCATGCAATATAAACTTACACAATCTTACAAAATGCACCAAAGGGTGCATAATTCTAAAACACTTTCAAACTGAGCTTTCGAACAAGTATTTCTTTGGGTGAACTTTAAAAATGGAACGATTCTGACACTGACGTAGAGAAGCAGGCCAATCATTCTTCCGTTTAGTAGCAAAGGCAAAAGAAAAATTGCAAGTTAGCTCATGATCATCACTGCAGGTTGACCAGTTAGTAAAGACATGTCGGAAGACTTTAAACTTCTTTTTTGTCAAATATGTTTATTGAAATAACAGAAAACAACAGTACAAACATTGACTGTAATTCATACGTTGTCATTAACACCTCTTGAGCAGGTCTTGGGAGTCTAAAGGTCATTATCAACGATCTAGTAACCAGACAGCGAAGCCTATATTGTCTACTAGCTTCCGGGGAAAACCATCCTAGGCATATAAGCAGAAGCAGTCGTGTGTTACGCCATCTACAACCAAGGTCTAATAAAACTGTTTGGTTTAACACAAATGCAGATATTTAAAATCACCAACAATTAAAATTATAGATTAGTTTAGCTTTACTGGTAGCATAGACTAGCAACTGACACTGTGTACTTCCTGGCTGCTCCTTTCCTGATCTCTCAGGCCAACAATACTTTGATGATGTCATTTTATTCCTCAGTATCTAAGTATTTCTGAAACAGCCTTTTCTGAAAAAAATGTTTTCTTTAAAAAAACATAAGATATGAAGTTTTAGTGACAGGACACATTTTTATGTACCAAGGCATTCAATCTACCCGTTTTTCACAGCAGACAGAAAGTAAAATGACATCATGTTGTTTCCCATGGAATGATGTGGCTCTGAGAATTCAGGGCAGAGACATTGGTGACAAAAGCACAATTTAGTGTCAAACTTCAACATTATTGTTTTTAAATATTGTTTTGCAATGAATACACCTCAGCAGTGAAAATAGCACAAATAAAAATCAGATAATTCCACTGAGCTCTAAGAGGGTTATTTGGATTCATTTCTGTTATAACAAACAGTAAACGATCTGTGTGTATTTGTGCTACACATCCCTACATACCAATGCAGTAATATTCTATTCACCACAAATGGCAGCCTCAGCTCTATAGAGGGGTCACTCTCATTCCAGCATCATCTGGTCGGTTGAGTTCTGGATAAACAGTAGCATTATCATTGTAGTGTGGGGGAACCTGGATAGCCCCAAGAAAAAATAAGAGCTGACTGCAGCCAACAACAGCTGCTTTTACATTTTCTTGTGAAGTGTACAAAATGAGCTGGACTATTCATTCTGGCAGGAGGTAGGTTTAGACTTGGGTATGGGCAACTACAGTAACGGAAGGGAATGGGGCTATTGAGGAGTATCTGCTGGAGGCCAAGGACAGGGACAACCAATTTACAGGATTATGGGACCACTGGACCACTAGGTGCAGCAAGGAATGGTATAGACACATATTTGCATGGCCATGAAGGTATGGGGTGACAGAAATGACCTTGGTGGTAGCACCATATGTCATGGGAATAGTGCTTGCATAGCTTATATGCAACCGCTAACATCTAGGCAGTTTATTTGCATGAGTGTATCCTGCTGCTGTTGAGTAGAGAGCCCACCCCCTGCAACCAGTGACACCCATTTGTGTTTCGCAGTTTTAGTGTGTGAAAGTATGGGAGCCCAGTGTGCCCCCAAATAGTAACACCCACCACTCCCCAGACTGTCGAGGAATAGTATACATATGCATTGGCATGGAAAGGTATGGTGCCTGGGAGGAGATGAAGAACTTTAGCAGTAGTACCAAGCACCTGGTGCCATGCCAGGAGCTGACCTGACACTGTCACAGTCCAGAATGTTAATGGTCAGACAGGCTATGTGCTACTATTAATACCTGGAGAAACAGTCTGCTTCAATGAAGCTTTGCCACTGTCAGAGGAGAGAATATATCTCCTATAAAGAGCAACACACATTTGTGTATGGTAGTTTTAGTGAGTGGCAGTAAAAGGAGCTATGTGTTCCTCAGATTATCATCACCCACTACTGTGACTGTGTATTGATCTGATGTTATTTCAGGCAAAGGAAAGGAAGAAAACTGCCATGTGGCTTCATGTATCTGGGTCATAGTAAACCCAAAATAGAAAAGAAAATTAAAAGTAAAGAACTTTAGTAAAAAAAGCAGTGAAGCAAACTTTACCCTAGAAGGGCAATGGCAGCACTGCCAGGTTTTAAAGAAATTCCAAATTACACATAGAAACATAGAATCTGACAGCAGATAAGGACCACTTAGCCCACCTAGTCTGCCCATTTTCCCCACCTACTGTAATATCATAGCCCCTACTTGATCTCCAGCTTAACCTTCCCTTCCCTAATAACTAAGGTTCCCGTATGCCTATCTCATGTGTTCTTGAATCCCATTACAGTTCTTGCCCCCACCACCTCCACTGGAAGGCTGTTCCAGGCATCCAACACTCTTTCTGTGAAGAAGTACTTCCTTACATTTCCCCTAAGTCAACCCCCTTTCAGCTTCATAGTGTGCCACCTTGTTCTTGAGCATCTTTTTTTTTTAAAACATTTTTCCTCATATCTCACTAATGCAAAGCATCATTGGAAGTATATGCATGGCTATTTGCATATATTTCCCATGATACTTTGCATTATTGGGGTATGTGTAATTTGATATACAGTAACATGTAAGTCCTGCTATGCAGTCTTTATGATATCCTTGGGTAGGCATGATAAGGCAGAGGCATACTTCTCAACTGTCCCACATTATGAGGAACAGTTTCTCATTTCACCTCTAAATAGTCCTGTATTCCAGATCAAATGGGTACTGTCCCACATTTTCCACTGACATTTTAAAGCAGAAATCCAAACAATGAATGTGAAAAATTGGTTGTCCAACAAACAGAAAGCTTTGTGAATGTGAAAACACATATTTACACAGTATTCTGAGCTTCTGTCTTTGTGGTTTGATGAGGTGTTTCACATTTTGAAGTACATTGTTCTACATTTAGGGTGTGAAAGGTTGAGAGCTATGGGAAGAACCACATAAAAACATAGTTAATGAGGGAAGGGTGAATTTGCTAACATTTTTGCAGTACTGTTCTAGCTGTGCTAGATGAGTGTCTGGTTGAAATCCAGGTCTGGATCACATCAAGCTGACTCAGCTTCAACTTATCGAAGACGGAGGTGCTCCTGGTGAAACCGAGTCAAGTGGCTGCAGCAAGGAATACTGATGATGCCTTGTTGTCAGTGTTGAATGACACCACACTAAGAGCTGTTGATAGGGTAAGAAAATGTGGCCATCACTGTGGATAATAGACTGATGCTAGAATATCAGGTGCCGTCCATTATCTGCCGTGGTTTTTACCATCTACTGGAGAGCACCCAAACTCGTACCTATCATGTGCACTCTGATCTGGAAACACTAGTGCATGCTTTTGTCAGTTCCCTTTTGGATTCCTGTAATGCTCTGTACCTAGGGCTATCTGCAGGGCTGGTACGCCATTTCCAACTTGTGCAGAACTCATCAGCCCGGATCATAGCTGGGACCTCTCAGTCTGGGCATATCATGCCAGTTCATGCTCACTGCATTAGCTGCCAGGGAGGTGGCACAGAAATGTCAAGATACATTTGTTAGTATACAAAGCCCTGCATGATTTGGGCCCTAGGTACCTGAAAGACTTTTGGTTTTTATCATGACGTTGTTTTTGACACCACTTCCAAGGACCCAGCAGGGGCTACGAATCCCCCCCTCGGAGGGGTACATCCTCTGGCCCATTGGGGGCCATCATGGGTCCTGCTGGGTCCCAGTATTTTTCCTCTGGTTTTTCTCCTGCACCTGCACCCATGCAATGGGTGCAGCAGCTGTCTCCACCTCTGCAGAGGCAGCCAAGCACCCTGGGCATGGGCTGAACCCCTCTTGTTGTGCTGATGCATGCAGCACAAACCTCCCTCCCTGAGGAAGGAGAGCAGTCCTCTGGACACTCAATACTTACCTCCCCCAGCTGACCCCTGAACGACCCAAGTCCGTTCCCGAACCCGGGTTGCTTGCATGATACGAGGTGAGGCATCCAGCACCTCAACCCTCAGCACCACCGGGCCAGCAGCTGAAAGACTTTCTGAACAAATACAATCCCATCCATCCATCCTCTTCATTCCTCTGAGTCAAGACTCCTTGTGGTTCCAGGTTTCTGACTGAAATCTTCGGGAGATGAAACTTTCTGTGTGGCAGCTCCCACTGTGTGGAATGTGCTTCCAGTTTTGATTAGAGGTTCACCCTCTCTGGAACACTTTAAGAGTTTACTTAAAACACATTACTTTAATCAGGAGTTTGGGACCACCTAAAATTCTTTAAATTTAATCAGTGATAGCCTACGGTGGTATGTTTTTTAAAATGCATTTATGTGTTTACAACCTGTTCTTCCCAACATGTTTTTATGTGCTGTATTAATTGTTTTAACTTGCTGTCTGTACAGTGCTTAGAGCCTTGGATAGGTGCCTAGCAAATACATTTGCCTTGCCTTCTGTGTGGCACCCCTTTATGTTATACCTAAAAGAGATCGCAAGTCTTTTTCTGCCATAGTGCTCATTTCAGTGCAGCAGCACAGGGAAAGGGGTGGAGGAGGAAACTCACTTAATGAGGATGCTGGTATGTACACAACTGCTGTGTTATGCACAGCAGCTCTGTGGTGTCCTCATCCTTCAGTCGCAAGGCACAGTGATGCCTGCCGCTATAGAACTGCTGAACTGCTGAAAGCAGTTCTTGCAGGGGTCACAGCCTGCTATCTAGAACATTCATTCTGGCAGTGGGAAAGGTTAGGTGGCACATAGCACTACAGACAACAATAACAGAAAAGAATGGAGTTAGGAAGGGGGAGAGCACCTTGATACCAAGGATTTGGACAACCAATTGACAGGATTCTGATGCCATTTGACCAACAGGGAAGACAAACGAGGAATGGTAAATATACATATTGGCATGGTCATAAAGCAGTCTTCATGAGGGTGGTGGGGCAGCTTCAGCAGAAGCACCCTGTGCCTAGGGCACAAGGCATGGCATCATGTGCTGGGTGCCATACCATGTGGGAACCCTTGCAACTGTCACAGTTTCAGTATGTTAGTGGCTACACAGCTGATTCTTCCACCCCTGGTTACAAGCTGCAGCGACCCCTGCCATGGTACAACTGCTGAAAGCAGTTCTTACATAAGTCACAGACTTGTAATCAGGGGGAAGAATTATTTAGTGCTTCCAATAGTAGTAACAGAAAGGAACTATGCTAAGTAAGGGATCTACACTACCCAGGGATGTGGACAACCAATTCATGGGATTCCATGGCCAGACTGACAAGGAATAGTATCTATATTGGCATGATCTTCAAATAGCCATCAAGGTATAGTGCAAAGGGGGTGCGGGACAACTTTAGCAATAGCACCATGCACCTGGTGTCATGCCATAAACCAACCCCTTCTCTGTCAGAGTCCACTATGTTACAGTTTTTGTGAGCCCATGCACATCTTTACAGGCTATTTGCACATGTTAAACTTTGCCACTATCACAAGGGAAAATACACTCTCTGAAAACAGTGATACTCATTTGGGTATTGCAATTTTGAGGAGCAACAGAAAAGGACAACAGTGTACCCCAGAATAATACAACCCACCCCATCAATTGTATATACTATAGAAGTCCTGTTGTCTCAGCTCACGGAGAGGAAGGATCCTACCATGTGATCTCATTTAACTGGGTCATGGTTGATAAAACAGAGAAGCCGTTTGAAAGTAGAAAACTTCAGCACAAAAGCACTGAAGCAAAATTTACTCTGAAAAGGTACTGGCAACAAACCCAAGTTTAAAACTAATTCCATATTTCACATGCATGATTAAAGCAAAGCATAATGGGAAGTATATACATGGTAATTTGCATGTAAATCCCACAATGCTTTGAACTAGGTGGGTATGTATAATCAGGGCCCCGATTTTTCTGCTGCACATTGGAGCAAAGTTCTGCGGCAGGGTTCTCATTTGCCGCAGAACTTCTGCGGCACATTTTTACCCTTAATTTTTTTCCTTTTTTTGTTTTTTTTGCCATATCTGACACAAATGCACACTCGTAACACAGTCATTTTATGGGTGTTTGCCACCAAATTTTCAACATAGCCAGTTTAAGACCTCTGCTCATGAACAGTATCACTGTGATTTTTTTGATCTGTCCAGAACATTGATTTCGCACACCGACCGCGCCATTGTGCGCTACATGTGCGAAAACACATTTTTGGTGAGACGTGAAAAATGACAGTTATACTGTTCATAAGGAGGTGTGGTAAATGGCAATACTGAAAATTTGGAGTGAAAATATTAAAAATGCTTGAAGTAGGAACTGTGCAACACACACTCGTAAAACAGTTGTTTTGGGGAATATTTTCACCAAATTTTCAACATAGGGTTTTTAGGAGCCTACCTCATGAACTGTGACACTGTCATTTTGTTAATCATTCCAGAAAGGTGGTTCTGCAGTGACACGGAACCACCTTTTGGGACTGATTAATGAAATAACAGTGTCACAGTTCATAGTCTACTTAAAACCCCATGTTGAAATGTAAAATTCAGAAATAACTGAGATATGCACTAAAGTTGAAAAAATCCATTTATGCTATTATACAGCTTACTGGCATTTCTTCAGTTTGTGGTCGGCTTTGAAGGAGTGCAGGCGTGTTCCCGATCCACAGAAGATCATCGCACTAGGATCCGGAGGTAAGTATGGGTTGAGTTGGGGTGAGGTGGGGGTGGGGAGGTGGTGCAGCTGAGGGTGGGTGCGGTTGGGGAGGGGGCAAAAGAATCAACTATGGAAGGTTTTTGTTTCAGTTTTTTTTATTCACACAAGGAGGGACTTTTGCCACACTGGGGTAGGCTCCCAGCATGGCACCAGATAGCTTTAGGGGACAGTGACACCGACGAGGGGTTGGGCACCCGGTCAACTCAAGGAAAGTTTTGCCATGCTGGGGTGGACTCCCCAGCGTGGCACCTAAACATTTGGGGGACAGTGAAGCTGACGGGGATTGGACACCCCTGTTGACAAATGAAGTTTTTGCCACGCTGGGGTGGGCCTTCATGTGTGGCACCAGGCAGCTTGGGGGACAGTGAAGCTGACAGGGGATTGGGCACTCGTGTTAAAGGAAGCTTTTGCCACACTGGGGTGGGCTCCCAGTATGGCATAAACACATTTGAGAGGAGCAGTGAAGCCGACGGAGATTGGGTACCCCTATCGGCAAAGGACGCTTGTTCTGCGGGTGGATGCACTCGCAGGTGAGAGCAAATTCATGATATTTCCAAGAGTTTGCCACACCCACGAATCGCTGGAAAACCCAGGGTCCTGTGTATAATTTGTAATAGTATATAAGTCCTAATATGCAATCTTTATTGGGATATCCTGCGGAAGGCAGGGTTAGGTGGAGGCAAACACAAATATAGTCTATGAAGAAATTACTCATTTACAAGCACTTTTCAGTACGTTTTTGCCATTGTGACCTTTTGTGCTATATACAAAGGAGTCACAAATCTTTCCCTGTGCACAGGCACATCTGTCAGCACAGAGAAAGTGGTAGGTGAGTTTTATTTAATAAGACACTGATGTACATAGAGGCATTGTGCCATGTACTGTGACTCCCTGGCATTCTCACCCCTCAGTTGCAAGGCAGAGTGGCCCCCTGCCATGCCTGGAAGTCACAGTCTTGTAAGCTGTTACATTTGTTCCAGCAGCAGGAAAAGTTAGGCAGCAAATGAACAACCAAGAGCATTAATGGAAGGGAAAGGAGCTAGGGAGTTTTGGGGCCAGTGGATGCCAGTAATGCAGAAAACCAATTCATAGGTTTCCAGGGCCACTGTACCACCAGGGAAGACTGGCAATGAACAGTATATATAAATATTGGCACAGCCATCAAGGTACAAGGGTAATGGGGTGAAGGAACAACTACAGCAGTAGCACCTCTGGTGCCATGCACTGACCTCTGCAGCTGTTACAATGTAGTATGTTAGTTGTCTTCCATCTTATGTGCAGCCACTAACATCTGAACAGGCAATCTGCACAAGTGTATGTTGTCCTGTTATTACAGGGGAAAATCCACCCCTTGCAGACAGAAGTACCAATTGTTGAATATCAATTTTGATGTAACCCAGTGCAGGAAGCCCTGCCCACCCCCAAATAGTACCACAGCACCTGCACATAGAGCTCCTTTAATCTCAGCCCAGGGAGAGGAATAGACCAGCCTCATGATCTTATTTTTTGGGGGTCATGATGAGCCCAAGATAGAAGAGCAATTTTAAAGACAAAAAATGCATGTTAAAGCACTGAAGCAAGAGTTACCATGCAAAGGAATTAGTAACAAAGCTAAGTTTCAAAGAAATACCAAATTTTACATATCTGACAAATAAAAAACATCATAGGATGACTATGTATGGGGATTTACATATACTTCCAATAACGCTTTGCATTAGAAGGAATGTATAATTTGGTATACTATATAATTCCTTATATGCAATCTCTGCGAGGATATCCTTGGGCAGGCAGTCCTAGGCAGAAGCTCACACAAATATAGTTCATGAAGGAAAGGTATATGTGCAACACTTTGAGTGTATTTCTTTGTTGCACCCTTTGTGCTATACACAGAAAGATTGCAAGTCTTTCCCTGTAATAGCACAATTGTTGGTGCACCAGCACAGGACAATGGATAGGAGGAGTCTCTCTCAATGAGAGCACTGGTATGCATGGAGATGCTGGGCTATGGAAGAGCTGCTGCCAACAACTCAATCTAACTATGTATGAGTTTACTATTATTCCAGGTAAAGGGAGAAGAATTTAACCTGCCTCATCATCTCCTTTATTTGGGTTATGGTGAGCTCAAAGCAGAAAAGGCAATTTATAAGCAAAGAACTTCAGTGCAAAAACAATGAAGCAAGCTTTACCATGGTAGGGCATTGGCAAAAACAAAGCCATGTTTCACGGAAATACCAAATTAACACATATCTCACTAATTCAAAGCATCACGGGAATTATTTGCATGGTAATTTGCGTACACTTCCTATAATGCTTTGCTTTAGTTGGGGTATGTGGAATTTGGTATACTATATACTGTAAGTCCTTAAATAAAAATCTTTATGAGGATATCCTTCAGCAGGCAGGGTTAGGGCAGAGGCACAAACAAAAGTAGTCTACATATCACTGGGAAATTGTCCTTCTTCCTTCCTAAGGACCTACTATTGTGTGATGACAAGAGATCTGGCAGGGTTAGGTACAGTGTACACACAAATATAACTGCATGGAAAAGAGTCGCACACCAGGAATGTGGTTCAATGTGGCAAACTTCGCGAAACAATAGACATTTAGCCACGGAACTCCATTACTCCAGCACATGAAATAACTGCTGTCCACTCAAAATTGAAATGTGAAATGCAACAGTTTACTGGTGAAAAGGAAAGAAGGACCACCTGTGGAGGTGAACAAACGGTACTGCCGTTTCACCAATAGGCTTTGTCAAAGTATGCGCCCCCCCTATAGAGCCTGTGCCAGTTAAACATGTTGATCCATAACAGCTTACAACATTTAAAGTGACAGTGCTTCAATTGCTTTTTACATTCAGTATATCAAGTAGATACCCTTATTTGTAGATGCATAAATATAAAAACAAAAGGTTGTGTAAAAGGTTGTACATATTAAACAGTTGTGATTAAAATTGTGTAAATTCTCAAGCCAAATCGTAACAGACAATTCTATCTCTCTACAAGTATATCAATTATACTTTTGTATTTTTACTATATTTATTCAGACTCATGTCCCGACCTATGACTTTAATACATAAACTAAACTTGGCAGTCCATTTGCTTATACTTATTTATATATATACACATCAAATTGATGGATCTATAAATTTATGAATTTGCAGCGCTTCAGAACGCAGTTGAAGCACTGTCACTTTAAATGTTGTAAGCTGCTATGAATCAACATGTATAAAAGGCACAGGCTCTATAGGGGGCGTATTCTTTGACAAAGCCTATTTGTGAAATGGCAGTACCTTTTGTTCACCTCCACAGGTGATCCTTCTTTCCTTTTCACCAGTAAAATGTTGCATTTCACATTTTAATTTTGGGTGGACAGCAGTTATTTTGTGTGCTGGGGTAAGTGAGTTCCATGTCTGAATGTTTGCTGTTTTGTGAAGTTTGCCATGCTGAACCACATTCCTGGTGAGCGACTCTTTTCCATACAGTTTTGATATTTTTAGAGCAACGCCACAGGATACTCAGCATGTTTGGGAGTGAATAAGGAAGTAAAATGCTGGGGCTTATATTGTCCCTCTACAAGCATGCATGCAGGAGCAGGAGTTGGACTGAGCATGGCACATGAAAGTGACCAGAATGGAGGTGAACCAGCATCTTTCAGTAGCAGTATTTTTTGCGATTTAAATAACAGAGATCCATTTGGAACAGCATCGCTGTATGAGCACATCCAGGAAGAAATGGAACCTATGCCCAGTCATGGTAGAAAGAGCAAAGCAGTTTTTTTTTCAATTTGAGAAAGTGGCCTTAAAATCTAGGAGACAATTCTGGCTTATAAAAACTTTGGAAGAACATATATATACCTGTAAAGAGATAGAATTGTCTATTACGATTTGACTGGAGAATTTACACAGTTTTAATCACAGCTGTTTAATATGCACAACCTTTGGTTTTATATTTATGTATCTATAAATAAGAGTATATGCTTGATATACTGAATGTAAAAACAGTTGAAGCACTATCACTTTAAATGTTGTAAGCTGTTATGAATCAATACAACACAGGTTCTATAGGGGGCGCATACTTTGACAAAGCCTATTGGTGAAACGGCAGTACCTTTTCTTCACCTCCACAGGTGGTCCTTCTTTTCTTTTCACCAGTAAACTGTGTGACGTGGACAGCCAGTTCTGAGTGCTGTATGACCATTTTTTGTAAAATATAAAAATGGGTTATGGGCTGTCTCCCTTGAGAAATGCTAAAACAGCATGTGAGATCACACACACACAGGTTTTAGATACAAGGTGTGACATGGCAGGCCAGAAGCTAATTACAGACCAGGCCTTAATCAAGGATCTCCTGTTTGTCTGAGTTAATTATAGCTTTAACTGCTAAGAGGAAAATCATAAAAAAGTTTATGACGTTAGAGGGGGAACCAGGTTTAGCAAACTGGTGCAAAGTTGTAAATGTTCCTCTGATGCCTGTGTGAGAGAGGATACTGATTAAGATCAAAGAGAAGTCATTTGAGGAGCATGAGTATGCTGAGGTTGCAGAATTTTATACTTGAAAAAGACATCCTGTTTTTATATAGACATATTTATATATATATATTCTGACAGGGAGGAGCTAGGTGACCTCATGCAAAATAGGTGGGGAAAACCAGTTTTAAAGATTATTCTGTTTTCCTTCAGACACACTTCTGTCTAGACTCTGACAAAGAAACATCTTTGGAGCACTTTAAACAGGTATTTAGAAAGAGAGACAAATCTAAGTACTATAGTAAGAATTGCACTGTTTAAAACCTTATTTTTTTAAAGATTTGTATGTCTTGCGATATAATGGTTCTGTATTGCATGGTTTACATATTATTATCTATTTTAGTAAAACTCTTATTGGAGCATACTTGGTCTGTCTTTGATTTTCTTTCATTTGCAAGAAAAATATATATGGTTATAGCAGACAGTAGGCATACGCTTTAATGGTGATACCAAACTGGAAAGTGAAGCGTTTTAAATCTGAGATCTTTATTACAGTTTTTAAGGGTTCATTTCTGTACACCTGGTTAGGTGCCCATAGGCAAAGATATCTGGCCCCCTGAAGACAGAATTATCTGAGCCTGTGCATTGGGTACACTAGCAAGAGGTTCACAGTTTGAATCCCTCCAAGACTGGAGACCAAAGGTTGATCCGAACTCACAAAACAGACAAGAGGGTTACCTTGTTCTGTTAAACTGTTCACAAGACTGCGCTCGGAGGGTGATACTTTGGGAGTAGAGGGCTGACTTGCTGAGTGGGCTTGTGACAGATTGGTTGGCAGTGATGGTATTATTTTGGTATTACAAGCTTTTATTGTTCTGTGTCAGTTTGAGACTGTACGCTTACTTGCAAAGAAAGAAAAAGGCAGAGTTTTATTTAAAAAGGAAACAGAACTATATCACTTGGCATACAGTCCAGTTCCTACCCGTTTTATTTATTTTTTTTCCTAAAGTGCAAGTTAGAGTAGCCGTAGTCAGGGGGGAAGAAGATGGCTTCCGACTACAGCAGGCATGCTGTAGATTACCTGAAACAGTTGTGCGGGGACAGAGGAACTTCGTTTGTGGTGACAGCCAAAAAGCAGAGCCTCATAGATGCCCTGATGGTAGCAGATACCCAGAGCAGCAAGTCACGGATTGTGACTGGAAAAAAACAGACCTCAAGTGTGGCAGGGCTAGCAGCAAGTGCAGTGTCCAGATCCAGTGAGGATGACAGCAGGGTCACTGTCAGCGAAGGGCCACAGCAGCAGCAGTGGAAGGTCACCAGTATCCTGGATCCAGAAATACTCAGGCTGCAAACAGAGTTGTGCAGGATGGAGCTGGAGTACCAGAGGGAGAGGGAGTGAGAGAAGCGAGAGGTGGACCATGAACAACAAGAGGTGGAGCGAGAATGCCGAGAGGCAGAGCAAGAACAGAGAGATGCAGACCATGAGGAGCATGAGCGCCAGTGAGATGCAGAGGAGAAGAGGGAGCGACAACGCCGAGATGCAGACCATGAGGAGCAGGAGCGCCAGAGGCAATACGAACTGGAGAATATATGACTCTGACCAGCGGCACCAGAGCAGGTAAGTGGCTTGGGTTTAACTGGGACTGCAGGACTGGGTTACAAATTGAACTCCAAATTAATAGCCGAATTTAAAGAGGGGGAGGATATGGATGCCTTTTTAAATTCTTTTGAAAAAGTTTGTATTCACGCTAAAATTCCTAGAGAGTCCTGGAGCTTCCAGCTATCCCCGCTACTTACCGGGAAAGCTCAGGATGCATTGGGTCAAATGGACAATGAGGACAGTAATAATTACAGCAAACTAAAAGCTGCACTGTGAAAAAAGTTTGACTTAACTGCTGAATCATACAGAACTAAATTCCGTATGCTCAGGAGAAGCCCTGATATGAGCTATGAGGAGCTAGCCATGAAACAACGTCAGTTTTTAAAACGTTGGTGGGAAGGAATTGAGGCAAACTCTGTTGATAAAATTGAAAATGTGACTTTATTAGAACAGTTTTATTGGACATGCCCAGCTGAGCTAAAAACCTGGCTAGGGGACTGAGATCCCAAAGCAGTGCAAGAGGCTGCTGAACTCTTGGACCGCTATGCCAACAGCAGACCTGCTCTGAGAGTGAATGGGGCAGGCTTGGCAGCACAGAAAGGGAAAAGTGCTGCTTCAGGGCAGCTAAAACCCTCACTGCCTACACTGAAACCAGTTAGCTCCAGGTTTCAGAGAAGAGATTTCTCTGAGAGAAGAAATGAATGTTGGTTGTGTAAAGAAACTGGGCATATTGCCAGACAGTGTCCCAAAAAGGTAAGCAATAATACACAACAGGGTGCTAGAAAGGAAGTAGGTTGTTTGTGTGTCCCTGGAAGCATGCCAGTGAACATGAGGGAACACATGCACCCGGTCATGGTGAATGGTGTTAAGGGACACAGGGGCATCCTTGACCTTGGTAAAGGGGGATCTGGTAGAGCCTGGTCAGCTTATACCCAATAAATACGTCACTGTACAGGACTTCACTGGTGAGTCGAAAACATTGCCCCTCGCTAGTGTTCTCTTAGACTGAGGTGAAACGGGGAACTGTGCAACAGGTGGCTGTAGCCAAAACCTTAGCAGTGGATGTGATCCTGGGCAACAATCTAAAACAGGGGCTGGTATATGCAGTTACCCATAGCCAAGCGGCAAGGGAAAATTGTAGTTCCCTGAACCCCACAGAAGCCATTGTGGAAACCACTGAGAGGCTGGTTCCCCAGCCTGTGTCTCCTGATATGGAGATTAATGAAGAGGGGGTAGAAATTTCCCCAGTAGCAAGTAACCACACAGCTACAGAGCATTACTCCGCAGAGGGAGGGGTGATCCATTGTCAGAAGGTTGGGATTGACAGTGATCCTGAGTGCCTTGACACTAGTGCTAGGGACCCTAGTTTAGCGACTGAAGGGGACCTGTCCCATGCCTTGGGAGTGTGTGAGGGGTTTGCAGCTGCTCAGAGAAGTGACCCTAGTTTAGAGAAGCTGAGGGCTTGGGCAGACTCAGACGACACTCCGGGAGGTGACAGCAAACATAAGGTTTATTGGGAAAATGGACTTATGTATACTCAGGCAGTACAGACAGAGGGAGGGAGGGATGCTAGACAGGCAGCTTGTCATTCCCCAGGGATATCATGAGTAGTTGCCCAAAACTGCGCATGATATTCCCTTATCTGGTCTTCTGGGAATTGCGCGCACTACGAAGCGATTAGCCCAGAATTTCTACTGGCCTAACTTCACCCAGCAGGTGAAGGAGTATCGCAGGTCTTGTCACCAGTGCCAAGAAATAGGGAAGGCAGGCAAGAAAACCCAAGCTGCCCTGATTCCATTGCCCATAGTGGAGGAGCCATTCTATAGGGTGGGAATGGATATTGTGGGGCCTTTAAATACCCCCAGCTCCTCAGGGAAAAGATTCACCCTGACTGTGGTGGATTATGCCTCCCGGTACCCAGAGGCAGTCGCCCTATCCTCACTGAGGACAGACAAAGTGGCAGATGCCTTACTTGGGATTTTCTCCCGTGTTGGGTCTCCACAGGAGGTAATCACTGATTGAGGGGGTTCCTTCATGTCGGACCTGATGAAATGTTTATGGGAGAAGTGTGGGGTGGTGCAGAGATGCATGACACCATATTACCCACAAGCCAATGGACTTGTGGATAGATTCAATGGTACCCTAAAGTCAATGCTCCGGGCGTTTGCTGAACAGCATGGGAGAGACTGGGAGAAATACCTTCCCCACCTGTTGTTTGTATACAAGGAAGTGCCCCAAAAGTTGACAAGATTTTCCCCCTTCGAACTCTTATATGGACGCTGGGTACGTGGGCCCCTAGACTTGATCCAGGAGGAATGGGAAGGCAAGCACACCACCCAGGGAACTCCCATTGTGGATTACATCCTTAAGTTTAGGGAAAGGCTGAAGGAGCTCATGGGGACAGCCCAGAGCAACCTGGCAGCTGCCCAACAGAAACAAAATGTGTGGTATGACCACAGAGCCAGAGCTCGCTCATACATGGTGGGTCAGGAAGTCATGGTACTTATTCCGGTATGGAAAGACAAGCTGCAAGCAGAGTGGGCAGGACCATACAAAGTGCTTAGGAGGATAAATGACGTGAACTACATTGTGGAGTTAGCTGACTGAAGACAGACAGAAAGGATGTACCATGTCAACATGATGAAGCCATATGTAAATAGGGCTGACATGGTGTTCGCAGTGTGTAGTCATGGGGAAGGGATGGATGAAGGAGACCCCCTTCTGGATTTGCTGGAAGACAGTAAGTGGGAGTCCTCTGTGGAGGCAGTAAACTTGTCTCCCCAGCTACCCCCAGACCAGATCCAGAAAGTAAGGGAGGTTTTAGCAGACTTTGGCCCCTTGTTTAGCATCAAGCCTGGACTAACCCCCTTAGTGACTCACGAAGTGGAGACAGGGACACAGACACCCATACAGCGGACAGCATATCGGGTGACAGAGGCTGTCCAAAAGGACATTAGGAGCATTAGGAGGGAGGTGGAGGAGATGCTGGATTTAGGGGTAATCCAGAGATCCCACAGCCCCTGGGCCTCGCCCGTAGTCCTTGTACCCAAGCCAGATGGCTCAACTCATTTCTGTGTGGACTATCATGGACTGAATGCGGTCACGAAGTCAGACGCCCACCCGATGCCCCAGATGGACGAACTCGTGGACAAGCTGGGAGGGGCGACCTACCATACGACCATTGACCTGACAAAGGGGTATTGGCAGGTAAAGTTGATGGACAGAACTAGGGAGAGGTTGGCCTTCATTACTCCGATAGTCTTATTTGAGTTTAAAGTAATGCCTTTCAGAATGAAGACCGCCCCGGCCACTTTCCAAAGGTTGGTGAACCAGGTGTTAAATGGTGCTGAGGAGTACGCCGTGGCGTACCTGGGTGACATTGCCATCTTTAGTACCAGCTGGGAGAAACACCTATCCCACCTTAGAGAAATGCTGGGCAGGATACAGAGGGCCGGGCTCACTGTCAAAGCCGAGAAGTGCCAGGTGGCCATGGGAGAAGTGGCATACCTTGGGCATGTGGTAGGCAGGGGACAGCTCTGTCCAAACAAAATAAAGATAGAGGTGATCCAGGCATGGCCAGACCAGAAACCCAGAAGCAGGTCAGCAGTTTTCCAGGGACAGCAGGGTACTACAGAAAATGTGTACCCAATTACAGTGCCCTGGCTGCTCCCCTGTCTGACCTGACAAAGAAAAGGATGCCAAAGAAAATGACCTGGGGCCCAGCCTGTGAGGAAGCCTTTACTAAACTAAAGGAGGCACTGTGCAGTGCTCCTGTTTTGACAAGTCCTGACTATAGTAAAACCTTTATAGTTCAGACTGGCGCCTCTGACATGGGTATTGAGGCAGTACTGAGTCAGACATACAGCCAAGGGAGGGATCACCCAATAGCCTACCTAAGTAAAATGTTACTCCCCAGGTAGCAAGCATACTCCACAGTGGAAAAGGAGTGTCTTGCCATAGTGTGGGACCTAAAGAAATTGGAGCCATATTTGTATGGGCAGCATTTTGTGGTACAGACTGACCACAACCCCCTGGTTTGGCTGATGTAGATGGGGAAAAACAATGCCAGATAGCTAAAATGGAGTCTTGCTTTGCAAGGGTATAATCTGACAATCATACATAGGGCTGGAGCGAAAAAAACAGAACTCAGATGGGCTGTCTAGGGTCTATGAGGAGTGAACTGATTTGGGAAGCTCATCCCATGCAGGGGATAGAGCCCCCAAAATCTAAGTGGGGAAGATTGTGATGTGGACAGTCAGTTCTGAGTGCTGTATGATCATTTTTTGTAAAATATAAAAATGGGTTATGGACTGTCTCCCTTGAGAAATGTTAAAACAGCATGTGAGATCACACACACACACACACACACACACACACACACACACACACACACACACACAAGTTTTAGATACAAGGTGTGACATGGCAGGCCAGAAGCTAATTACAGACCAGGCCTTAATCAAGGATCTCCTGTTTGTCTGAGTTAATTATAGCTTTAACTGCTAAGAGGAAAATCATAAAAAAAGTTTATGACGTTAGAGGAGGAAACCAGGTACAAAGAGATGTCATTTGAGGAGCATGAGTATGCTGAGGTTGCAGAATTGCATACTTGAAAAAGACATCCTGTTTTTATATAGATATATTTTTTAGATATATATTCTGACAGGGAGGAGCTAGGTGACCTCATGCAAAATAGGTGGGGAAAACCAGTTTTAAAGATTATTCTGTTTTCCTTCACACGCACTTCTATCTAGACTCCGACAAAGAAACATCTTTGGAGCACTTTAAACAGGTATTTAGAAAGAGAGAGAGAGACAAATCTAAGTACTGTAGTAAGAATTGCACTGTTTAAAACCTTGTTCTTTTAAAAGATTTGTATGTCTTGTGATATAATAGTTCTGTATCGTATGTTTCACATATTATTATCTATTTTAGTAAAACTCTTTTTGGAGCATACTTGGTCTGTCTTTGATTTTCTTTCATTTGCAAGAAAAATATACAGTATATGGTTATAGCAGACACTAGGCATAAGCATGAATGGTGATACCAAACTGGAAAGAGAAGCGTTTTAAATCTGAGGTCTTTATTACAGTTTTTAAGGGTTCATTTCTGTACACCTGGTTAGGTGCCCATAGGCAAAGATACCAGGCCCCCTGAAGACAGAATTATCTGAGCCTGTGCATTGGGTATGCTAGCAAGAGGTTCACAGTTTGAATCCCTCCAAGACTGGAGACCAAAGGTTGATCCGAACTCACAAAACAGACAAGAGGGTTACCTTGTTCTGTTAAACTGTTCACAAGACTGCGCTCGGAGGTTGACACTTTGGGAGTAGAGGGCTGACCTGCTGAATGGGTTTGTGACAAACTGTTGCATTTCACATTTCAGTTTTGAGTGGACAGCAGTTATTTTGTGTGCTGGAGTGAGTGAGTTCTGTAGCGGAATGTCTGTTGTTTTACACACAAATAAAGTCCATGAGGTTCTAAGAGCCAAAGGTGTCCCAAGTCTTTCACTGTGCTAGCACATAGGACAGTGAGATACCACAGGACAAGGGTCAGAAGGAGTCTGACTTAGTGGAGGTGCTGGTATGCACAGAAGCAATGCTGTGCTATGCACAGTGACTTCTGGTGCCCTTAGCACCTGGCTGCAATGTGCAGTGACTCCTGCCACAGTAGAATCAGTGAAAGAAGTGTTTGTAGGGAGGGTCACAGTCTTGGAAACTGGAATATTTGTTACAGAAGGCGGAAGTGTTAGGAAGCACACAACACCACTGTGGACAGTAATGGACGGGAATGAAACATGAGAGGGCGATCCTTTGGATGCCAAGAACATGGACAATCACTTCAGGTTAAAGTACAGGCAAAGACATCATTCACTAATTCTGATCCCTACATGGTAGCCCTTATATACATTCTCCATGGTAATATCTTTGGGTAGGCAGGGTTAGGCAGAGGTACAAAAAAGCAGCACACACATTGCTGGTTAATTTTCCTGCTTTTTTTCCTGGAGACCTACACTTGTGCACACACATGAAGTCTGCTGGAATGCCAGGCAGCCTTAAGGAATGTATTTTCAATACATCGGAAAAAATTTTCTGTAAATATACCCAAAATTGGGATATTTAAAATAAATGATGGCGTGTGAGAACATATGACATATTATAGTGCCGCAGTAGCACCAGTATAGTTAGGGATTGAGTAGGCAGTTTGATGTTAAACCCCGAAGTTTGCACGTTAATAACTTTGCAACTGCTTAACAGATTTGCATGAAATTTGGAATACATGGTCTCAGATGGTAGATCATTGATTTGCTAATTTGTGTTTCAATCGGATTTGTGGTTTTCATGCAGTAAAGCGCCATAAATTGCATTTTTCGCCTTTTTGGGTAAATGTCAGGGTCATTTTGCAAGATCGCACTGTGCACATACCGTTTGAAATTTTGGCCTGAAAGTTTCAGGGTAGAAAGAGGTTATCTTAAGGAACACTTCAGCATTGGTTTGGTGAAAAAATATCAATCCTTTCAAAAGGTATTTAATTTTGAAATTTCAGATTCTGAGCTTGCTCAATTCAGTCTTTGGGATAGATGCACAGTGCAAAAAGGGATTTAGCGCTCACGAAAAGGGATTTTGACAGCACACAAAGACGGATTTTTTAAATCCCTCTTTGTGAGAAAAAATTCCCTTTTCGTGAGCCACCGTCTTGTTTTCATTTTTCCTCAAAAACGAAATGTTATAACTTTATCCACGGATGTGTTCTGAAGTAAACAAAGCACGGGTTTTGTTCAGGTGGATGTCCTCTACAAACCTATGCCTTTGGTTTACTTTAATTTAGTCACAAAAAGATTGTTTTTAAATTTAAAAATCCCTTTTCGTTACTCGCTTCCGATCGCTTTTTGTGAGCTGTCAAAATCCCTTTTCACGAGCTGATCCCTTTTCGTGACCTGTCAAAATCCCTGTTCATGAGGGGACGACCAGATGGCCCTACCTGACGAACAGGGATTTTTCACAAACAGTGATTTTGACACCTCATGAAAAGGGAATCGGCTCACAAACAGGGATTTTGACAGCTCACAAAAAGGGATTTTTAAAGGTTGCTGTTTCCTTGCCATTTCACTGGAAAGAAATGGTTAGGACTTTTGGCTTGAAATTTTCAGGGTGCAAAGGGGGTGTCCCAGAGATGTGACTTATCTGGTTTGGTGTACAAATTTGCATCAGTTACATAGTTATGGCATTCCAAAGTTGAGGAATTTCCCATAGAATAACATTGTGTCAAACGCAGCACCTTTATCTCAAAAACGGTATACTAAGCAAACATACAGGTTACCAGCCCATGATTACAACTGCAGTGGAATTTTTTCCAAGGTTGCCATGGTTACTGAGATATTGTGCAATTTGCAGCACAAGGGTTACTTGGAATTTGTCTAGGTCTGCGCTGTGTCTCTACAATTATAGGTAGGTGGGACCTGCATGCCCACATATGGATACCATTATGCAGTAATGGGACTGCTGGGCCATCCATTATGCAATACTGGGAGCACAAGGCCTACAGTGAGATGACAGTTCATTGCAATGTCTGGGCAGTTATGGATAAATGCGGGCCCTGTGTTCCCAAAAACTGATACCACTATGGGCCCTGCGCTCCCCAAAACCATATAAGGGCAAGATTACACTTTCTCAAAAAGTAAGGAAATTCATTGCAAAAAACTTTGTTAATGCATCAATTAGGGTTGAAGCAACAAAAGTAGGAAATTAGGCATTAGGATTGACACCCTAACACTTTCTACCACCACCTTCACAGAGACTGACAGGTGAGGGGTGCCTTGGGTCGCCGGCCCCTCACCCTATTCTCCTATACTGTATTGTATAAGTTTTGTTACACATGAAATGGGGTGAGTTAGGGCCGACAACCCCAAGGCATACCCTGTCACCTGTTGGTCTGTGGAAGCTGGGGGTGGTAGGGTGTAGGGGGTGTTAGGGAGTCTACCCTAATGCCTCATTTACCTACTTTTGTCGCTTTAACCCTAACTGATGCATTAATGAAGTTTTTTGCAATAAATATAGACAATATATGAAAACATGCATGCAAATCCAGTTTTTATATAGATATATATATATATATAGACACACGAACAAGCCAGCAGAAGAAGGCCATTTGGTCTATCAAGTTTTCTCGTATGCAGGGTCTATATATATATGTGTGTGGTGTGTGTGTATATATATATATATATATATATATATATATATATATATATACACACACACACACACACACACACACACACACACACGCACACAACAGGGGTGGGTTTGCATTTGCCTGTATAAAACTATCTCATGGGCTACTAATGAGATAGTAGTACTATCTTGCATGTTGATGATGTCATCACTACTATCTTAGCCACTTGGGAATGTCACAGCAGAGCAAACAGCAGTCTCATTTTAGTGTGAGCCCTTGTAAGTTTTCAGTATAGCCGCTTCACGCTAAACAGTCTGTTGCCAATATTTTATTCACTGTGCCCTGGATTTTCCAATAAGTAAAATTTTATTGTGAAATTGCTAATAATACCTTTTCTATCAACTCAGCCTTATGCCTCCTACCTATAACGGAACTGCATTGCCAATTGCATTCATAAGGAGAGGGGCCAGTAAAATGATGCATGGACAAGTTCTTTATTGTTGAGCAATCCTTGATAGATGTATGCCATTCAAGCAATCTCCTGAACATGATAAAGTGACTTAAGAGCCATAATGACCATTATAAAATGGTGAAAATGGGCTTTGAAAGCTAAAGCCATGACTCTGAGCATGCACAGTATTATTGCGCTAATGCACATGCTTGAAATAACGGCTTTAGTTTTCAAAGCCTATTTTCACCATGTTACAATGATCGTTTTGACTCTTCAATAAATTGCTTATATTCAGGTGGCTAGCCACTTATAGGACATAGATTTATCATTGTTTTGCTTAGAAATTAACTTCTGCGTAAATTATTTTCTGCACCATGTTCAGCTTATGAATGCACAATGCCTGTCAGTTGCCGGTAGTGGGCAAAGACTCGGGTCACCAGAAAAGGTATATTTAGCAATCTCACAACAAAATTTTACTTATTTGAAAATGCAGGACACAGTGAACGTTCTCTTAATAACATGCTGGGCAACTGTCACCATCAAAAAGCTGTCAGTCTCCCGTTCCAGTTTCCCTGTTTACAAATGTACTGACAGAAAATAGGAACCTACGCCTGTCGTAGCAATCGTATATGACATGGCTGAGAGTGAGATAGTAGAAATATCTCCACACACCACTCGTGGGATATCAAGAGTTCAGTGACAGCTTTATCTGTGTATGTATATCTGTCTGTCTGTCTGTCTGTCTGTCTATCTATCTATCTGTCTACCTAGTGGTGTGTGAATTGCCATGCTTTGTTTTCTTTTTGTGTCGAAGAACAGCACTTCATGTAGTTTCTCTCTCAAGAAGAGCTGCATATTTTGCGAGGAAAAAGCAGCAACATGCATACTCTGCAGGGAAAAAGCCACAAAGTGTGTACTTTCTGGAAAAATTGTTACAGTTCATCTGTGAAGTGTGCGCTTTATAAACACTAACACTTCACAACTTCTTATGTGAAGCGTGCAACTGGAAGACTTTTTCACAGAGTGCTCACTTTGAGGGAACTATGCAAATTGCTAAAGTAAGAGAGGTAGGTTAATGTATATCAAGTCCATAAGTGTTATAAACTTAGTGTTGTCATGTAAATGACAGTGTATATTGGTTTGTATTACATGAATTTTAAATTTACTGTGTGTAATATATTTTGTATGTAACCCCCCCCCATCCTCAGATGTACATTGCTGAGGATGTGGCATCACATCCCAGGGGGTGTCCGCAATGCTGTGCCAGTGGGCAACCACTGGGTTAACCACCAGAGCTGGGATGGTACCACTACCATGAATGCGAGGCCTTCTGCAACAGCACAAGCCACACTCGTCCTTGGAGTTAGCAGTTGGAGCCTGGACAAGGAAGAGTGAGGAGTAACTGAAAGGGGTGCCCCCTTAAGGGGCATGCCCTAATGGCTCTATGGGGCCTGGGTATCAGCCAGGGATGGAGGCATCCCAGGGCCAAGTGCCACACAAGGGCAACCTCAGCAGTGAGAAGGAGGACTCTAAAGGAGAGCAGAGAAGGAGCAGTAGGTGGCAGTTAGTGTCAAGAGATGTTTGCTCACAGAGGTGGCAGTAGAGTGAGTTGGAAGATTGAGGAGAATCCCCAACCAGTTGCTGCCTGCCACTGGGACTCACTATCTACCAGACAGTGGTGCAGAATACTGGCCTTGGGGGACAGAAATCTCTGGAGGCCATGGGTGCCAATGCCCTATTCCAAGCAGTCCTCCTCTTGGGCTGAGACCATTAGACAGGGGGCTGGCACCCAGGTCCAAATGTGATTTGGAGTGGGGCAGGAGGGGAAAAAAAGAGGCTGTGGAGCAATGGAAATTCATTTCCAATATAACTAGCTAAGAAGGGAGCATGTAAATGGTAAGGAGGAAGGTCCCTCAAAGATAAGTTTGTAAAACATATTCATTTCCTCATAAAATGTATCGCCATCTGTCTGATTAAGTAAACACCACCATTTGCCATGCCAATTTGTGTGGACATTGTTTGTATGCCAGTAGAAAGGGAATTTACCCCTGAGGGGGTAGGATAACTGCTGCTTGGTGCCCTGATCCCCACAACAAATTCATTTGAACCCATGCCCACACCCTGTCCAGCTGGAGGTGCAGCTGCAACTGTGTCATGGGTTACACATGCAGTTATGAAACCTGTATATACAGGAGGGCTGCGGGAAATAGGATTCTCAGTGTACTACCAGACTTAACCTGTCAAAAAGTAAAGATGACTTATTTACTTTGCAGAACAATTGTCTACTTACTAAAACTTTACAGCATCCCAAATACATAAGTGTGTGGGTATCATACATATAGTTTTTCCTACTCTTTCATGCATTTTAAATATACCAAAACAGGGCCATATATGTGAGCAATAACACATGACAGGATGTGCATTTGTTCTGAGATAAAGACACTTCTCTGGTGAGTACTTCTGCTGCAGATGGAAAATGATTATTTTTCTGTATGGCACATGGCATGTAAATAAATCAAAGGCTGCAGTTTCCAGTGCGCTACCATTCATCTCTCTTCTACCAGAATTTGATTCACTGCACAAATATGTGGAAGAAAAGTATATTTCTCACCTAACTTTAGCATCTGCTAAGTGGGGGCCAACAGGCCTGTACAGGCAGGCTGCTTGTTTCTGTTTGTGGTCACTTATAGACTGTTCCCCTGCCACAATATATGAAGCAAATCCCTACCCGACAAAATTTCCCTTTTGTCTGACAAAGCCAGGTTGTTGTTTGTGTGTGTGTGTGTGTGTGTGGTGGGTGGGGGGGGGGCAGAGCATGGTGGAATATGTAACTGTCAGCACAGAACAGTGCTCAAATGTTCTTTTCAAAGTACAAAGCTGTGTACTTGGAAATGACAACATTTAACATTTCAAAGGCCTTGTATGTTCTCAGTACTGGCCGACAGTCTGTCAGAGCTCTCACAATTTGTTTTGATCATCTCAGTGCAGGCGAGTCTTTCTAAAGTGTGTGTGAGCACACACACACACACACACACACACACACACACACACACACACACACACACAGAGGAGTGTAGGGGTTCTCTTTTAACAATGAAGTTAAACAGCTATGGTAACATTCTAGGATGGTAGAAAGCAGGGAGTGAGTATTAGATGATGCCACAGCCATTACCAGAAGCCAGACTTGCCATCTAATTGTACAGTAAACCCCTTCCCACACACACACACTCCTGGGAGTATGTATGTTTTACAGAAGATTCAAGGGAAAAGACTGGGGATTTATACTGGCATCAACTCAATGCCAGTTGCTGAGGATTTGCCTGTTGAACACACTTCAGTTATCAGTATGGCAAGGAAGGCCTTCACCAGAGTACCAGAGTTGTATAACAGCTCAGATGTGCAGTTTATTTCCTCACCCTGGTGCTGAGAAACCCTTAAATCTCTCCTAATTCATAGGCCATTACGGGCCTTTTGGAAAAAGCTGGGGGATGCCAACAGGGTAGTTGTGGCCATCAAACTGCAGTTGCAGATGACTTAAAATGCTCTAAAGCATCTAGTACAGTGGGATCTAGTCCAGCAAACTCTGAGATATCAAGGAAAATGTGTTTTTGATAACTTTTTTTTATTACTCTTTATCCTTTTCATTGCACTAGGTTCCCACCATTGATCACTTGTCAGCTCCCAACCCCCAATACCACTGCACCTGGGACTCATCCTACTACAACCTCCTCTCATGGTGGGCCTTCAGGGTTTTCACTCCCCTATGGAGATGAATCCATTGTGCTAGGTGATGACTTTACCAGGCATCATCATCATCATCATGGGCCTATGTGCATTCCTCTGCTTTTTACTCCCTCATCCCCTTTTCTGATGAGCAGCACGCATGTGTTCCCTGAATGAGCACACATGCAGAGAGTGCTGTTATTCTGTTGGGTCATCACCTCTCTTACCAGCGAGGTGCTCATAGAAGACTGTGCTGCATTTATGGGCAAACAGGAGTCAGCGCACTGCCGAGGTTACCTTCTCCCATCCCCCTGGAAGGAAAAGAATATCCTCCTCCTGACTGCCCTCAAGTGCGGAGGGCTTAGGGCATTAACTCAGGTCACTGGCATCACAGTCCACAACACTGGTACTGCACAAACTTTTTGACAATTTCTAAGTTTTCTGACCACCAGATCTAGTATCAGACCAGGGAGGAATGGAGCCCCACCAAGATATGCGTGCCATGGTTGATGCTGCACTGTTCATATTGCATACTGGTAGGTACCTCAGAAGCAGACATTGACAGGCATAGGCAAGACCTTGCTGCTACTTCAACAGCAGTATCTCAAGTAAACAACTGCTGTGGGTAACAGTGGGTCTCTCAAGGCATCATGGGCATTATGTGTGGGTGAGGGATGGTAACAAAATGCATACAAAATTTTTCTAATCCTTTCTAATTGTCATTCTTTATTGTTTTATGTTCAGTTTTCTTTCCTTTTCAAAAAGCTCAGAACCTCATCAAGAAGGCACTGCTGATGGCATGGCTGTTGGGTTTGATTCTGTACCGTGGCTTCTATTTAGGTCAAAAGGAGGCTGGGCATAGTCCTCAAGGGATGCACCCTTCCTGACAATGAGTGCCTAACCCCTACCTCCTGCATAAGCTAAAAACTACCCCCCACCTTCACTTCTAGCACCCTTACCATGTTCCTCCCCCACACCCACCACTGTGTACATGCAAGTGATAGGATACCATGGTGAGTGACCCACACAGCCCTCCCTCCACCTCAGCTTGCCTCCAGTTTCTACGTCCCCTGCAATCATGAACCTGTGAAAAATAAAAATAAAAAAAACTCTCACCCTCACCCACCCTCTAGCAGCCACACCATCTGCCCCACAACACTTATGTTAAAATAAACCACTCCACCCTCACCCACCCTCTATTGTGTGACATTGCTGGTCTGGAGCCATGCCCCACAGATCTGCTGCTTCTAACCACAGGTCTGAGGCCATGCCTCAAGAGTCTGCTGCTCCATGTAGGGCCTGTAAGGCCCAGTGCAATGTGTCTCATAGGTCTGTTGCTTAATGTAGGACCAGCAGGACCATACACAAAAGCAAACTGCAGGTCTGGGGCCATGACACATGAGTTTGCTGCACAGCATAGGGCATGCAGGGCCCTGCACAAACCAAACTACACACCCAGGGCTGTGCCACATTGGTCTGCTGCCTTGGATAAGGCCCACAGGACCCTGCATGAAGCAAACTATGGGACCAGGGTTGTGTGCCAAAGGTATGTTGCTTCACCTACAGGCCACAGATTTAGGACCATGCACCAAGGTTCTACTCCTTCAATTCTTCAAGGTAAGGTACAGGTCTGGGGCATCGCCCAACAAGTCTGCCTTTTTGCATACGGCCCCACATCAAATAAGGGTGGACACTGGTTTAAAAACGTTAGCACCACAGTTCCCTACTTTTGTGACACTGTAACCCTAACATACGCATCAACATAATTTTATGCCATTAATATTTATGTATATACAGTTGACAGAAAGCTTGTGATATGAAGACCAAAAAGATTTAGAACACACTGCAAAAACAAGTAACAGGTATATTAGCCCAAATCCAGGGCACATCTAGTAAGTGCATCTGCTAAATGGACTTGAACCTTCTGTCTGATACTTACATATGTTTGGGGATCCATTAGGTAATGGTATATAAGACCCTGGCCGCCAAGACTTGGCTCTGAAGTTCTTCTTGCATTTCCCACAATCCTGGCCAGTGGTGTTGTGTTGACACTCACACTGCAGGTTGTCATCTTTAAAGGAGCATATGCTGGCATGCATATTACACTTACACCTGTTAAAAAAAAATTGCAAGAAGGTAAGACAGTCAGTAACATAGTACATACCAGCAGGTGGGTCAGCATAATCAGTTGGCAGACATTTTGAACATCTATTGAAAGTCCCTCCCCTTAGTAAACTTGCCAGCCCGACTGGAGCTGTGTTCAGAGACCCAATCAGGGCATTTGATCTCATTGACCATAAACATCTGATCCAAAAATTATTGGATGTGGTTCTGGATACCAGTTCATTAGCCTGGTTAAAGAATTATCTTTGTCAAAGAAAACAAGTTGTGAAGATTGGTGATACTTTTTTCTAATAAGTTGATTATTCCCTGTGGTGTTCTATATGGTTCATACTTTGACCTTTATTATTTTCTCTTTTCACCAATGATATTCCCAACACCTGAATTTCATCAGATATCCTACTGTATGCTAATGACACAGTGATATTTTCTCAATCAAATAACATTTTTGAGATAAAAAATGCATTAACTCATTACTTTCAATAGCACTATATAGCATACAAATCATCCATTGCTTAATCCAACCCAACATGGCATCCCAGGATAGAATGCATATTAAGCCAGACTTCTCATAAATCACAAAGGTGACTAAATTTAAAAAGATTAGTCCTTAATACCAGCAAAACACAAATCATGTTATTTGGGTCAGGCCCCAAGTGTTACGAAATTTAAGTAGGATTCTGGTATAGAAACCTATCGAGGTACTCCACTGGAGTGTGTTGATTCCTTTAAATATTTGGGTCTGTATCTCAGTTCTAACACTGAATAGCAGTTAGGGGAAGGTTAGGCTTATGGGCAGACTAGATGGATCTGGAGGTCCCCTTCTGCCATCATTTTCTATGTTTCTATGTATTTTGATTTTCATTTGAATATTTATTCTTGTCAGTGTCAGAAATTAGGTCATTTATGCAAAATTAATACCTAACAATGGATGCCAGAAAGCAGATTGCTAACCATAATCTCATTCCAATAACTGATTGCAGTTGTCTAATCATTGATGGTGCAACTAAAACTATTCTTGACCCCAAAATAAAAAAAATAAAAATTCTTTATCATAAAATAGCCACATTTGATGTTGCTGGGGGAATACAGTTCATCATTGTATTAATCTGAAAAAATCTTAATTGATTTTCTCAAGATTTATGGGCAATTTCAACTCTTGCAAAATTCATGTTTAAGACTTATACAAAAAGTACCCACAATGTCTGGCAGATCTATTAAAACTGTTATAACTTTAATTGATATTTATCTGAGTCAAACTGTCTTACCATTCATTCCTTATACATATACTAAAATGGGTCAATCTACCTTTAACTGCTGGACTTCTTTACTGTGAAATAATTTATCTGTTTCTCTTTGTACAGCCTCTTCAATAAGCGTATTCAAAACTGCTTTGCATGAATACCTAAATGGTCAAAATGCCTGTTCCTGTTTTTAATATATTATCAAATGTATATTTTTTATATTGTAATGTTGTACTGTTTTTGATATTGTTACTTATTGGTATATGTGTAATGACTGACTGTATGTATTGTACCAATGGTACACCAGGTTGTATCTGAAAAAGGTGCATTTGAACTAGTGTAATTTGCCCAGTTAACAAAAATAAACTAACTAACCTTGGAGCCACGAGGTGCAATTCATAAACAAACATGAAATAACAAGAGAAATATTACATTATTAGCGAACAACTAAAAATACAGCCAGCGTTACAGACTCAGGAATGCAATTTTGTTTTTTTTTATTTATTTATTGAAATGTTTCACCAGCAAGGCATGCTGAGCAACAAGTTGCTCATCTCCTGGTGCAACATGAAGTTAATTTGTAAACACAATTGAGCAAAATACAATTTATGTAGACAAGAGCAGGAAAATCGAGAAAAGGGGGGGGGTCAAGGTGCCAGATTTGCTAGAGCTAAAGTGGGGAGGGGCTAGGGGCAGTGGCATGAGGCTGCCCATTCACTTAGGAGCAGGCGCTTGAATGCCATGAGAGTGGAGACTAGTTGGAGAGTGGGACTGAGTTGGTTCCAAAGAGATGGTAGACAGAAGGAGAAGGTGGACTGGCCTGAGGGCAAGGAAGAGAGAAAAGATGTTCACCCTGGAGCAGAGAGGAGAGGGGAAGGGGTTGGCTGGGGATAGGAGTAAAGAGAGATAGGAAGGTAGTAAACCAAATCAGTATTTGGCAATAAAAGCTAAGGAGTATGTCTGACGGCAGTGGGGGGTGTAGACAGCGACGAGTAGAGGGAACAGTGGTGAGTGCAGAATGGGCAATCTGTGGCAAAATGGCAAAAGGAATTTAGGAGGGTGTCAAGTCTGGCAAGGAAAGAGGCTGGGGTGGTGCCATAGACAATGTCCACATAGTCAAGCACTGGGAGGATGGTTTTAGTGACCAATTCAAGATGCACAAAAAGACATTTTAGCTAGAACATACATGTAATCCATATTCTTTTTGTTTATTTATTTACAATATTGACTCACTTTGATGCCATGGGCTCAACGACTCCCAAAATGACTTTAGATTTTTCTTTTGTGCATAAGTGTGATACAGTATTTGCTTTAACAGTCATAATCTTATAGACCCACATAAGTTAAGTTTTTGCACTCCCCTTCGCACAGCTCAGACCACAACAGAATTTCTAGATGATGACTTGAACAGTCTCAATAAAGGATACATAAAAGTGCCTTTTATAGACCTTCAAAAGGCTTTTGATGTTGCTGATCACAAGCTCATATTGTGCATACTTAGAAACCTAAACTCTTCTAACATGTTATCCCTCTGGTTCCAATCATATTTATCAAATAAATATCATTTTTTAGAAATATCATGCAACTCTTCCTCATGATTAACAGTTACCCACAGTGTCCGTCAGGGCTCTGCCCTGAGCCCCTCATATTTCTAAGCAATATAAACCATCTGCTAAATGCTTTTGTGCTAATTACAGTATTCTGTTGTTTGCCTTATACTTGTAGATCAAGGGAGCACTCCAGTCCAGACCAACTGGAGCGCACCTTTCCCCTGCGTGGGCGACAGTTATTCTGGGCAGAGTGCCTCACATGCAGGTGCCCTGGAAACAGGCATGTTCAGGGGACTTTTTAAATTGTTTGAAACATTATTGATTGACCTTGATCAACGCCTCTGAGACCACTCTTACAGTTATAAGAGGGCTCTTCTTCACAGGCTTAGGGTACCAGAAACACTCACCTTTGGTTTGTGGTTCTCATACCGTTACAACTGAAAGAATGGTCTTTGCTGCGATTGTTTCTTCTAATAAAAGTCTGGATAGCCTGCATATCCTTGCTCAAGAGGATCTAAATAAATGTTAACAACTGGATTAAAAACAAACTGCTGATTAATTAATTAATTAATTTATTTTTTGTTAACCGGGTAGGTACACTAGACAGCATAGCTTCCTATTTTCAGGTACAACCCGGGAGATTACAACAAAGGGTATGTAGACAATAGTAGATACAAGAAAACATCACGAGACAAGTAGAAGTCAGACATAGTACACTTATACAAAATTTTCAGCAAATTACAGTACATTTGCAGGAATCTATATGTAGTAACAAAATAGAAATATTAATGCCTCTCAAATTAAGCTTTATGATGTTTACTTTAAAGAAAGCCCTTACCCTTCTGTATTCCCATACTGTCTTTCAAGGATGCAAAGCTTTGAAAAAAAGGGTTAATATTAAATACCTTGGTGTACTGATCAGTACCAAATGAAATTTTAAAGACCATTTGGAAAAGATGGTTAAGTGTATTGCCTCTAAACTGGGTACTCTTAGGCAGGTTAAAATTAGTTTCTGTTTGATGCCAGAAAACAGATATTCCAAAGATGCATTATGTTTTATTTTGGTTATGCCAATGTAGTCTATTTATTTTTTTTGTATATGCTATTTGTGCTCCTCCTACCTCGGGGCTTCTCTCAGGGTCCGGTACTAAGCTCATGGCTCAACCACCTATCTGAACCTCCTCCGCTGACTGCATCAGGTAAGTGAGGGTTCCAGGTTCCCCTCTGCCCCATGGAGAGACTCCAGAACCCCCAGGGTGTGGCAGAGAAATGGCTGACTCTGGGCATGTGGCCAGACTACTGACGGTCACCATTGCCTCACCCGAGGTGGAGGGGATCTTCTACTTTTTTCACTGTCCCCAAGAACTCGGATGTGCAGTGATGTCCTGCTGCAGTTCAGCCCTTCTTACAGCTGGCTGGGCATTGCGCATGCTCCAATCTCCACTAGGAGCTGCTGCTGCAACGGCATGGGTGGATCCCCCCTACCTGAGGAAGGAGAGCAGTCCCTGGGATGCTCGATCCTTCCTCAAACCCACTGACCCCCAACAACTCTGGCTTGTTCCTGAAGCATTGCACGAGGTGTGGTGTCCAGCGCCTCAACCCTCAGCGCCACTGGGATGGCATGCCAGTGTAGTCTTGACACCTTCTACCCTTGATCCACTCATTTTACCTTGGGAGTTAAATTAAAAGATGCATACAAATGCACAATTCTCTGTACTTTTGGATGCTTCCTTTAAACACAGAGAGGTCCTTTCACGTCCTCTGTGCATTCTACAAGTGTGTTCTATATAGCTCCTCATCTAGCTATATTAATTAGTCGCTTCTCTCTCTTGTCACCAACCACTATGCTTTTACATGTATCGATCAAAAATTGCTAAAGATCTCCAAAACTCATAAAATAAAATGGCCTTGGCTTGCTTCTCTTTTTTATCATTGATTTTCCTACTTAGCTGATAGAAGCTACCACTCACATATTGTGGTAGCTGCCCTTAGCGATAGTTATTCCAGCTTGGTTTCAATAATTAATAATAACTCATACCTTAGTTATTTTACTCATAATTTCTGTATTGAGGTAGGTGGCCTGATTGTTTTAGAGTGCCCAAGTCATGGTGACATGCCCCCACGCTCAAGCACGTAATGACATGTGACCAGGGAGAACATAGGGGTGCACCCCATTGAAATGAATGGGGCTAGATTTCTCTTACATTTTTAAACTTAAGAATGGCCAGTAAGAGATTAATGTAGGTCACTGCTCGACTAACAAGGGCCTTGTTGCACTAAGATGTTCAAATACTATTTATTGAACTATCTCTAACAAAGTCAATAGTCCAATTGATCCTGCTTTGCAAAACTTTATCTTTCACTTTCTATGTGCTATTTTTTGAATATTGTCTATTCAGAAATGTGCACTTAGAAACAAGTTGTTTGCAGCTCAGTAAGCTCTTTCCTGGACTGAAATGTTCATATTAATAAATGAAACTTTCTGATAGTTTTGTCTTTAGGACCTCATTGAAAATTAGACTTTGCCTCAGTGGGCACAATCTTGATGTTAACCCTCCTAGTAAATACACATAACTACCAAACTAACTAGAGTATTCCTCTTGCATTTTTCTCAATCCATGTAAGTGGTTCACAAGATAATGAATAAATTAACTTTACTGTGCATTGAGCCCTTTTCTGAAAAATTCTCATTAAGCAACCTAATGGTTATTATACTCTGGTTCTAGTTTGCACATAATTAAAAGGATATTTACTTTTGTCATTTCATCATATTTGTCATGACTCCCTTAAGAGATTTGAGGGATTATTTCTAGGTCCTTATGGACCCACTTTAACTGGCTTGGCTATATCTGCTCCTATATCTCTTAATCACTTTCTAAAAATGCCATTTTAAAAAGTGTTAACATCAGGGAGATAAAGTTGGGCCAGCACAGTAAGACAGGACTGGGCTTTGGTGAGAACTATATTACTGTGGATTTTGCTCTGTATAAAATGGAAGTACTATGTAGTAGTGAGTTATTCAGATATTTTGAATAGATCCCTATGTATAGGACCTTATCTGCACTGTGAAGAATTTTCTGGTGTACACAACAACAGTGTAACCTGCAACAGTAAACAGCCTCAAACAGAGCCCTGTGGAACTCCAGTACAGCTAGGACTCCAGTCAGATTCATCCTCCTGTAAAATAACCATGTTCGGGTTTCCTTCTGCAAGGCCACTGTTTAGAGCATTTTTCCTCCAATGCTCTTTGTTGGCAGGGCTCATCAGATACAATATTTACAAGCCTACCTTGTGGATCTTTTACTTTTTAACTCACTTTTAATTTCCGCATGCTAATTTCAGACACAAACACGTGCAAAGGAACTGCATGCTGAAATAGAGTAGTGCCAATCAGAGTATCTTTTTCAATCAGGTACTCAGATAGGATACAAAGTTCTATTTTATTTAGCACAAATCCATGTGGTAACCAGAATGGAAGGCTCACCTAATGTGCCAGCACTTTGAGGAGCTCTTCTTCTTCATTAGCGAGCTAAGGCATTTAGTGTACCTTGAACTCGATTACTGAATGGATTTGTGCCTAGTAAACATTTAACTTTGCATGTTCTTTGATTGCAAACAAACATTGTTTTTCTGTTAATGTTTTCTGTTTACTGATTTTTGCACATCCCAGTACATAACTGTACAGAATAGCAAGCATGAATGGACAGATGACATCAACAAGTTATTAATGACAGTGACAATTTCTACAGATATCATTTTGGTGAGGAGACAGAGCACAACAGATAGGAGACAGGGGCCCACACCAATTATTTGTCTCCAGCATGGAGCAAATTCTAGTCTATATTCAATAATGTTCTTCACATTATTCCTATGAATTCAATCTATCACTGATTGAATCTATCTGGTGAAAAAGAACATTTTTATTCACTTCTGGAGTGCACTGCTCCATTGTTTGTGCTTACTGGCTACCCCAAATATATTGGCTCCTGCAGCTGAGCTGGGCAGTGTTGACTGCACTTTTCTGCTCTGTGTTTCTTTCGTCATTTCAGGAACAACATTCTCCGCCCTTCCCAGATTATCAGGTCTTATTGTAACCCTCTGTCTATGCTGGTTTTTCCTCCAGCTAATAGTAAGCATTTTATAGTAAAATCAGAGGAACCAAGGTGATGAAGTTTAATTAGTATCCTGTGATTAATTCTGTCAAAAGCCTTCCTATGTTCGGGCAAACAGTGTCACACATTTTTCTGTGATCAAAACCGGTGTCAGTTCTGTCTGTGAATTCTGATAGTGCAGTTGTTGGGGGACTTCTCCCATATGGCTATAAAACAACAAAATGAGTTTTCTAATTCAGTTAACTGAATCAAATCTAATTTTTGTAAAGAACTATTCATAAAATCGTCTAAATGCACTGTACAAAACAGGTGATGTTGTTAAATGTAACAATGGTATAAACAGTAGCAGTGGGTGTAGATTAATTAGGGAAGACAGGTTGAGTGAATTGAATTGGAGCCAGAAGATTACAAGTTCAAAACCCACCAAAGCCCCTGACTCTTTATGCAACTTCCTTCCAGCAGTAAAACTGGCTATCTTGAGTAAACAAATTCATGTTCTGCAGGCCCTGCATGAAGCAGGAGATCATGCATTACCCTGTGGGCCCTGTGTGAAGCAAAAGATCATTCATAACTTTCTTTGCACAGTAACCACATGCCCCAGACCTGTAGCTTGTCCTTGTCCCATGAAGCTAGGGAGTGGGAGAGGGGTGAACATTAGGGTTGAAACCAGTGGTGCAAGTGGTAGACAAGAAGTACATGAACTCAGACACTGGCAAATATGAAATGCAGAGCTAAGATCCACAATCTGAAGGATAGCTGTGTCAAGACACATCTATCTGTTTAGACACGAGTAGATTCAGTTAGAGATATTGAAGTATTTCTAGGAAAATAGAATTGTACAAGCCAAATGTTGTTATAGAAACCCTGATTTCAGATCACAGGCCCAGAAACTGTCATTATGTTGCTGGTTTAAGAATTCCAGTTCTAGAGTCAGTATGAAGAAGTACAGAAACTCTGTTCCTGCTGCAAAACAGGTACAGGAACTGAGTTCCTGTGCATTCCTGTTCACTTTCACCACTGGTTGAAACCCCAAGGAACATCATACCACTGATTTGCCAAGACTCATGAGACTTTAACCCCTAATTGTTTTTTTTATTTCTTTACTTCATCCATTCTGTATTTTTGCAACCCTAATATATGCATTGACATAATATTTTGCCATTCATTTCCTTACTTTTTGAGAAAATAAGTCCTTACTTGCTTCAAATAGTGCCTTTCAGGCCCTGCATGAAACAAAACATATGGGGCCCATTGGGCCCTGCAATAAGCAGAATGCATAGTGCCCTTTTGGCCCTGCAAGCATAAATAGAAGACAAGTCCTAACTTGCTTCACACAGGGTCCTTAATCACCAAAAAGAGTGCCCATGAGTTTCATTCCAGGACACATAGGGCTCTTCGGGGCCCATGCCACCAACATGGTCTGTCTTGATTTGTGACACCCACTACCCTTCACACCCTATGCCAATCATAAAGCCATTAATAACTAGCTTCATGTCAGGACACCAACAAGGTCTGTCTGCCTTCGAGCCCTGCATAAAGCCATACACCCATTAGCTTCATGCCAGGACATGCAGAGTCCTTTGGGCCATGCACCACCAACGAGGTCTGTTTGACTTCACATAGGGCATTATGAGCCCTGTGCAAAGCCATAAACCCACTACTCTTCACACACTGATCAAATATAAAGTCACTACTAACTAGCTTTATGCCAGCTCACACAGGGCCCTTAGGGCTATGCACCATGAATGAGTTCTAGCTGACATTTTGAAGGGCTCTGCTGGCACTGTGCAAACCCAGATCCACATTACACCTCAGACTCTTATCCTCAACAACCAAATGTTCCTAAGCAAACAAAGATATTTCCCAAACCTCTTTTCTCAGACACTCACAAAAGCAAAAAGCAAACAAAATGTCATGAAACCATATCCAAACTTCACAAAATCTATATCCCTAAACCATAAAAGTGTTTTTGGTTTTGTTACTTGTACCTCACCAAATTACCATTTTTCAACAAAGGGAATCCCCCATATAATGCAAATTGTCAAACACACAAGTTGCAACCCTGAAATCGACCCCATTTTCTTTTTTTTTAATGCTGCACCATCCCGGCCAGCCCTCCTTCCTGCAAGTCCTCCAAGCCCTGTGACTCTGGCTTCCGCCAGGGATTGCCACTCCTGGAGTCCCCCATGGCTTGCCATCTGTAGCAGGATGGCGGGGTATCCCTCAATCCATTGAAGAAGACTGGATCCAGATTTTCAGGGGTGCCTGAGACTCCAGGTGCAGGGCCTGTGGAGGCTGGTGGTCATCCTGCATGACCAGGATTTTCCATCCCCCCCCCGGGAGACGTGATGTGCACTGATGTCAAGATGTATGTGCCAATATCTACCATGTCTCCCCCATGTTTTCAGCCTGGGATGCTTGTCCCCTGGCTTCTGCTACAGGCCAGTTGAGCACCGAGCTCTTCCTCACCTTTTCCACAGGACAGGAGAGTGGTTCCACAGATGCTCAATCCTTCTCCCCCACGACCGGCCCTCTGACATCTTGAGCTCACTTCTGAACCTGTATCATTGGCATCTCAAGCAGTAGCGCTACAGCTGTGCTGGTGGGCTGGCTCCATTTTCAAATTCTTCATGCACAATCAGTTACCAGCACTTCTAATGGTCATAAAACCAACAAAAATGATAAAATCAGGCATGCAACTCATGAAACCTAATTCACAAAACCATGAACATTATTTGTGGTTTGGTCAATCAGAAACTTCCAAAATGTTTGTTAACATTACAAATGGCAATATTTTTTTTATGTTCATATTTTTGGCCTTGGCCGTTGCTGGGGGGTCCCCCCCATTGGGTAGATTCCTGGGTGTCATGGGGCTCGTGCTGAGGTATGTTTGCCTTTAGTGCCCCTCCCCTTTTCCAGAGCAAGGCCAGATGTGCAATGACCTCAGCGCACAATCGGGTGCGCTTCTGCCCCAGACGTGCAGAGGTTCACCAATCTCCTCCCTGACAAACACCCAGTACGGTGTTGAGCTGCCCATGCCCTTCAGCCAATTCTAGAAGTCAATAGGCTACAGGGTACCAGATCCCCTTCCTCCCTCCCTGGACGAGATGAGCAGTCCCATGGATGCTCAGCCCCCCCCCCGGGCCGACCCTGTGACAGTCGAGGTCCATTCCCAAACCACGGTCATCGGTGCCGCAGGCGGTAGCTCTACTGCTGTGCCAGTGGGCCAGCTACAAATGACAATATTTAATGATAGAAACTAACAAGGAATCCTTCTTTCACCCTACTCTGTTGACCACTCAAACTAAGACCGCCTCGCCACTTCAATTTTCTGCTTTTTTTTAAATCTTTGGTAACTAGGTAAGGCCCTTTGGGCACAAGGCCCATTTACAGGGTGACACAGGAGAACTGTTGGATGTACCAAGCTCATTCACAGTTCATTACTTTAACCTCTAGACTATCCTGCCAGCCCAGCATGTACAAAGATTTTGTTTTGCAATCCCTAATTATCACAAAATGTAATTTTCCCATTCACAAAACCTATTTTGAATGATGAAACCATGCTAAATGAAATCCATTTATCCATAGACTGTTCATTTGTGCTAATGAGCATGTGCAGAAATGGAAAACATTTTTGTAAATAACAACAACAGAAAAAGTCTCAAAAAGCTAATTAGCTAAGAATCATCCTTCAGCCAAACTCAATCAAACCTGACAGTTTCAGATTTCAAACCCCAACCATTTTTGCGCTATTAAGGAGTAAAATAAAAGTCTTTATGTTGGGGCTTTGATGTATTTTCAGCTCTCTAGAACTTTGCAACCACAAAACCGATCATTGAGATCCTGGCACTGACTCTGCACATCCAAACTGCAAGTGAATCGGTGAACAACAAGCGAGTTATTAATGTGCTAGAATCAGGACTTAACATTAAACTGTCTACTTAACCCTAATACTGTATCCCTCTTGACAAAGCGCACATGTGTGAAATGTTGAGGGCTGCTTGCCGAGTTGGCTTCCAGTCTGGAGCATGTTGCAGATGAATATTTTAACAATAAAGGAGCTGAGCACTTTACATTGCGTTGTTTTGGTACCTTGTTTTCACTCATTGAGGTGGGAGTGTGTGCAGCAGGTGGCTCATGACTTACTGTATACATATGCTACTGCATCTGTGCTGTATATGGAATTGAATGCCTCTATCCCTTACCACCCTCCTCAATCAAAGTGCACACTGTGTACCCCCCTAAAGTCTGGTGAAAATGCCCCATTGACTATCCCCATTGAATACCTCCAAACTTTAAAACAGGGCTGGGGAATTTTCCTTTGTTCATGCTACTGTGATGTCATGGAATTCCATTCTGTCTGGTATTCAACAACAGTATGTCCTTCAGCAGTCTCATTTCATAGCAGGTACTGTGAATACCTACTCAGTGCATCCAGGTATTCCTGCTCTTAAAATTTGCACTACTTGGTTATGGATTGTTACTTCTACTGTTAATTATATCATCATGTAATCATGTAAGCATACATAGAAACATAGAAACATAGACTTTGACAGCAGATAAGGACTGCTTGGCCCACCTAGTCTGACCTTTTCCCTACCTACTGGATAAGCTGCAGGTTCTAGTTAACCAAAAGCCTATTTCTTCCTATCCCCCACAAGAATTGCCTTATGTCTGTCCCATGCATTCTTGAATTCTCCCACAGCTTTAGATCCCACAACCTCCTCAGGAAGGCTGTTCCATGTGTCCACCACCCTCCCTGTGAAAAAATACTTCCTCACATTGTCCCTGAGCCGTCCCCACTCTATCTTCAAACTGTGTCCCCTTGTTCTTGCACATCTCTTTTTCTGAAAGACGCTACCCTCTTGGATTTTGTTGATTCCCTTGAGGTATTTAAAAGTTTCTATCATGTCTCCCTCCTTTCCTCAAGGGTATACATATTAAGCTCCTTTAGTCTCAACTCATATGGCTTCTCTTGCAGACCCTGCACCATTTTAGTTGCCCTCCTCTGGACTGTCTCCATTCTGCCTATGTCCTTGTGGAGATGGGGTCTCCAGAACTGGATGCAGTACTCCAGATGGAGTCTCACCAATTGTCTGTACAGATGGATAACAACTTCCTGTTTTCTGCTGGTGATGCCTCTCCCTATACATCCCAGTATCTCCCCAGCCCTCCCTACTGCCTTCTTACATTGCTTGCCAACCTTAAGGTCATCTGATATGATCACCCCCAGGTCCCTTTCTATTTTTGTTGTTGTTACTACCTGCCCCCCTATTGTGTACTCTTCCTCTAGGTTTTTATTTCCCAGGTGCATTATTTTGCACTTCTTTGCATTGAACCCAAGCTGCCATACTTCTGACCATTCCTCCAACCTTACCAAGTCCCTTTTCATCCTTTCCATGTCCCCTTGTGTATCAACCCTTTTGCAGATCTTTGTGTCATCTGCGAAGAGGCATACTTTTCCTTCCAGTCCCTCTGCAATGTCACTTATAAAGACATTTAAAAGGACTGGACCCAGTACTGAACCCTACAGTACCCCACTAGTAACCCTCCTTTCTTCAGAGTGGACTCTGTTTACTATTACCTTCTTTGTCCTGTTATCCAGCCAATGTTTTACCCAGGCTACCACCCTGGGACCCACTCCTAGGCTGGCTAATTTGTTTAGTAATCCTTTGTATGGGACTGTGTCAAATGCCTTGCTAAAGTCTAGGTAGGCCCTATCCACAGCCCCTCCTTGGTCTACTACTTTAGTCACCTAGTCAACAAAATCAATTAGATAGTCAGTGGTCATACATACCTGTACTGTATGACCACTGACTATTTATTTACATTTTCTGATGTTACTCCCAGTCTGTTATTCATACTTCATTATTTGCAGCTTGCAAGGAATAACAGGGGCTCCTGACAGTCAGGGAAAAATTTGCTGTCAGCGCTCAAAAGGTTTAAGGGTAGACAAATCAATGGAGCCAGATGGGCTACAACCTAGGATACTCCAGGAAGCAGATGAGGTAATGGCAGCTCCACCTGCAGATATTTCCAGTTGCTCACTAGACACAGGGGTGGTCCCCAGGTACTGGAGGACAGCTGATTTTGTCCCTCTGCAAAAAAAGTGGATGGAAGTATGAGCCTAGCAAATACAGACCACTCAGCCTGATGTCTATAGTGAATAACTTGAGGCCAGACTGAGGGAAAGACCTGTGGATTTTCTCAAAATTAAATAGGTTACAGGAGAATAGGCAGCATGGGTTCTCAAGGGGTCATCATGCCATACAAACCTAATAGAGTTCTTTAACTGGGTGACTAGGGTGGCTGACAAAGGACAGGCAGTTGGCATACTGTACCTGGACTTTTGCAAGGCCTTTGACTCAGTATCTGACAGGAGGCTGACCAAACAAATGAGGAACCTAGGGGTAGAAGAATGAACATCCAATTGGGAAGAGAGCTGGCTGAGGGGGGTGGACTCAGAGGGTAGTGTTAAATGGTGAATTCTTAGATGATGAAGAATTTTCCAGTGAAGTGCCACAGGGCCCAGGACTGAGCCCTCTCCTCTTCAACATATTCATTTGTGACGTGGAGTGGGCATACAGGGAAAGATCTGCCTCTTTGCAGATAACACAAAGATCTGCACAAGGGTGGACACTGAGGAGGGGATTAGGGCACTGAAGGAGGGCACAGAGAGACTGTTAAAATCTTCTAAGCTCTGGCAGCAAAGTTTCAAGGCACAAAAAGTGCAACGTAATGCACATCAGGAAAAAGAACCCCAGAATGCAATGCAAAAGGGGGGGGGGCGTAATGAAAAGCACAGTGGAGGAGAAAGAACTGAGGGTTACAATCACAGATAACTTGAAATCTGCAGCACATTGCAATAAAGCTGCAAGCAAGGCAAACAGGATGTTGGAGTGCACTGGGATGGGAAACAGAAGCAGAACCCAGGAGGTGATCCTCCCACCATATAGATCACTAATGCAACTGCACCTGTAGTACTGCATAAGGTTCTAGTTCCGGAATCCGTAAGTACTAAAGAACTGCGACAGGGTGAAGGCAGAACCAAGAAGAGCAACTAAAATTATTCAGGGAATGGGCAAGACCTTGACACGTACACACTAGAGACCAGGACGGTGAGGGGACACATGACAGAAACTTACAAGTACCTGTACCAGACAAATGGAATAGACTGACAGAGGAGGTGATGCAGGCTTAAACAGTGGGTGGGGGAAGGGATCAAGGTTTGGTGGGACAGGTACATTGCCATAGTTAAAGGGAGGGATGGTCACTAGGAACTTTGCTGGGTAGCTTCAGCAGGTAGGGTGGGCAGACTGGGTGGCCTGTTGGGCCTTTTTCTGTCATCACTTTCCACATCTGTATTACACTAGCTGTTTAGTGCAGTGTGTTTGTTTGGAGATGGAGTTTTATATTTTATGGTAAGCAGATGTCTTTTGCAAAACGTTGTTTTGTGTAAAGATGAGCTTAATGCTCATTTGTATGTGTATTACCATGTTTTAAAAGAGGAATCTCTATGCTTTGTTTTAGAACTGATTGTCTCTATCTGGGGGGAAAGTACTGGGTTTGAGTTTCAGGAAGGAAACAAAAGAAAAATGTGTGTTGATGATGTCATAGTTAATGCGTTTAAAGAATATTGTATGTTGGGTATTATAGCTTGGAGATGTCATAATTCAATTAATTTAAAGGATATTATTAATCAGTGCTTCCATCATTATTTATGTAAAGGGTGTTATTTCTTGGTTATATCATAACTGATTATTCTAAAGGGTATTATGGGCTGGTAAACTTGCAGTTTTCCTATGGGGAAAATGTCTACCAATGTATATAACGTATTCCATAGTCTGTAGTCTGAGGTCAATTTGGCTAAACACCCCATAGCCTCACCTGGATTCTATAGATGCGCCACACTTGGTACCACTAAATGAATATTTTTGGATATGAATGCAGGACATGGCACAAAGGAAGGCTGTGTGATTCCAAGATTAGAGTACAACACTTGGGTCTGGCTTTCCGGGCTTGATTCCCACCATATCCAGAGGCTCATTGCATGTCCTTGAGCAGGTCACATGACCTCCATGTACATCATCCTTCCAAAGGGAGGCATAGAAGAATACTTATGTTTTCCTTGTGAATGCCTACGCTAAATACATTTAAAATGTGCAATGTTAGTGGCTTTAGTGAGATGAGCTTTGGTGGTCTCCTTCTCATCCCTAGTGGACAGATTTCCATGTCACAAAACCACCACTGAATTGGAAGGCCATGAGTCAAATGGGACAAGTCCGAACTATCTTCTCAATTAAGTTGGGGTACAGTACCTCTATCACAGGGCTGAAGTACATCTGTGTAACTCTTTGGGGAGGCACAGTGCCCACCTGTGCTGTACCTGCTAAGTGGCTAGATAGATAATTTTATGCTCCAATGCAGTCAACATGGCACATTTTATAAACATGAAAATTCAATACAAAAAAAAAATTATAAAACGTTAAAAAGGCATGAGAAAAACATTGCGAGGTTTCTTACAATCCAATAATCTAGTGGTCTGTATGCTAATAACAATGTTCTAAGAGCAATGCTGGCCTTTATATGAAGCCAAAGTAATGATGCTTTAGAAATTGCCAACTGTGTGCTATTGTCTGAATTCTTGCTGCAGAGTTGTGTAACTGCAGGGATTCTGCAATGCTTGAACTGGCTGATCCAGCTGATACCAAACCATTGCAATACATCCTTATTGATATGGGGCAAAACAAGGGCTCCTGCATCTTAAGTAACATAAGGCAAGGATAAAAAGAAAACAGTACTGTATTACGTATGAACATTTTCCTTCTGACATAAATCAATTCATAAATAAAAACATTCTATACTTTTTACTTTAATGTATTCAATACACTTTATTCACAGACTAGTTTTTGTACTTTGACAAATTAATTTCATGCACAGAATATTTTATGCTTCAACTAAATACACATTATCCACAGACTACTTTATATACTTATAGATATAAATGTATCTCTATTTAACCTGTTTCCAAGGTGGCATCATTTTTTTACCGTTCTCTGTTGCCATTACGTAGCATGGGTCATGCCGTTATAAGGATCTCTGGTGCAGTGAACTTACCTGGTTATCAACCCAAACCTTTGGTCTTGCAAATATATCCTGTTAGCACTCATTTTTCTCTAATCCTGAGTGAGCTAAGGACTTTTTAACATTCAGCTTCCTTAGACTTTTAATGTTTTTTGTGCCCTATTCAAACTTTTCTGATGGTTGTATAGAATGGGAGGGCTAAAAGCCCGAGGTTCATTGGGAATAGATCCTCCCACATCCTCTACTTAAACTCGTCACTTCTATTACTCAGCTTTGAGCGTTTCAGAATCACCCACCATCCTCCCTGGCCTCCTCCTCTGGCACGTTTATCTCACCCTTGATGCTGGGCCTTCTATTCCTTACACCCGCCCAGCTTTTCTATCAAGGGTTGGAATAGAGAAAAGCTAAATTCTAGGTCATAATCTTCAAGTTCATAAGTATACACAAGCACAATGCTATGTACTGCACATTGAAACACAGAAACATGGGTCAGGAGTCACAAAACTCATGAGATTCCCACAGCTGCGGGAAAAACCTGATGCAAGTGGGCTGCCATTTGTGGCTCTGCGATTCTCTCGCAGCTGTGGGTATTCACAAAGGTGAAGCCAGATTATGACCGGCTCCACGATGTATGGTAGCTTGCAGGTGGTGTTGCCAGAGAAATTCCCACAGCTGCGGAAAATTATAACAGCCAGTGGGACCAGCTATAACATTTTCCACAACTGCTGTGGCTGTGAATAGCAATTTCTGCAGCTGTAGAGATTTCAGTCTGCAACTGGAGGTGCGGTGTGGGACTTAGTCCCAAAAACGTTTATGAATCCAGCCCATAGAATTTGATGGTGGATAAGGACCGCTTGGCCCTTCCAGTCTCCACATTTTACCCTACCTACGTTATCACAGCAGACAATACTTGATCTATAGTTCTTACTCTCTCCCACCTTCCTTCCGTTCCACTATGATTCCCTTGTGCCTATCCCATGCATTCTTGAACCCCACCACTGTTTTTGCCCCTACCACTCTCTGCTGGAAGACTGTTCCATGAATTCACCACTTTTTCTTTGAAGAAGTACTTCCTTACATCTCTCCTGAATCTATCCTCCTTCAGCTTCATAGCATGTCGCCTTGTTCTTGAGCACTTTTTTTCTGAAAAATACTTCCATCCTACATAGAAACATAGAAACATAGAAGTGGACGGCAGATAAGGACCGCAAGGCCCATCCAGTCTGCCCATTTCTTTTTCTACCTTATAAATGTGCCATCGGCATTTGCTCTGTCAGTGGCCTATCTATTCATAGTCATTTGTATTGCTCCCTTATGCCTATCCCATGCCTGTTTGAAGCCCTGCACTGTATTCATAGCCACCACTTCTTGTGGTAAGCCATTCCATGCATCCACCACCCTTTCTGTGAAAAAGAATTTCCTCACATTCCCCTTAATCGGCCTCCCTCTAATCTCTCATGCTGTGTCCTCTTGTCCTGCTATTTTTCTTATATTTAAACATGTTAGACTCTTTCACCTTGTTTATGCCCTTAAGGTGTTTGAATGCCTCGATCATATCACCTCTCTCCTCCTTTGCTCAAGGGTATACATATTGAGCTCGTTAATCTGTCCTCATATGTCTTCTGATGCAGTCCCTGCACCATTTTGGTTGCCCTTCTCTGGACTGCCTCAATTTGGTTAATGTCCTTGTGAAGGTGTGGCCCAATACTGCATGCAGTACTCAGATGGGGCCTAACCAATGTCTTGTACAGAGGATTAATACCTCCCTCTTATGACTTGTGATACCCCTACTAATACATCCTAACACCCCTAGCCTTACCTACTGCTTTAGAGGTCTGCTTGGATGATTTTAGGTCATCAGTGATGATGATGATGCCCAAGTCTCTTTCTTCCTTTGTGACTGCTAGCAACTCCCTCCCAGCCTATAGGTGGTTTCAGGGTTTCTCTTCCCATGTGCATGATTTTGCACTTCTTTGCATTAAATCCCAGTTGCCACTCTTCTGACCATTCTGCTAGTTTATCCAGATCTCTTCTCATTCTGCCCACCCATCTGGATCATCTACTCTGTTGCAGATCTTGGTGTCATCTGCAAACAGACAAGCCTTACCCTCTAGTCCATCTGCAAGGTCACTAATGAAGATGTTGAAGAGGACTGGCCCCAGGACTGATCCCTGAGGTACCCACTTGTGACTTGCATCTCTTCTGACTGTATACCATTTACCACCACTCTCTGTTTTCTGCCCGTCAACCAGTTTGCCACCCAGCTGACCAACTCTGACCCATCCTGAGCCTACCCAGCTTATTTATCAATCTTCTATGTGGAACGGTGTCAAAAGCTTTGCTGAAGTCAAGGTAGGCGACATCAACTGCTCCCCCTTGGTCCACCACTCTGGTTACCCAGTCAAAGAAATCTATGAGATTAGTTTGACAGGACCTTCCTTTTGTAAACCCATGCTGTCTTGGATCCTGTGCCCTATGGATTCCAGGTGTTGCACTATCCTTTCCTTAAGGAGTGCCTCCATAATCTTGCCCACTACTGAGGTAAGACTGACCGGTCTGTAGTTCCCGCCTCCTCCCTGCTACCAGTCTTGTGGAGCGGGATCACATGAGCCCTTCTCCAGTCTTCTGGGACCTCTCCTGTGCTCAGAGACTCACTAAACAATTCTGCTAATGGCTCTGCTAGTTCCTCCTTTAGCTCTTAAGTACCCTGGGATGTATGCCATCAGGTCCCATTGCCTTATCCACCCTGAGCTTAGCAAGCTCTTGTAGGACCTTTCTTTTGTGAAGGGAGTAGTGCTCACCTCCTCCCCACTGTGTCCATGATGCTTGAGCTGTGGGCTCTGCCCTACCTTCTCTTCAGTAAATACTGAGCCAAAGTATCTATTTAGGATAGATGCTCTTACAGGGTCCTCCTCCTCACATGCTCCCTTTTCTCCATTAAGCTTAGCAATCCCCTCTGGACTTTCTCTCTTCACTAATGTATCTATAGAAAGTCTTGTCACCTTCTTTTACTGTTCGTGCTAGTGTTTCCTCAGTTTGGGACTTTGCCTGCCTTACTGCCTTACCTGCTTCCCTTAGGGCAGTTTGGTATGCCTCCCTATCTTCATCCCGCTGTGTTCTTTATATTTCCTGAAGGCCAGCCTTTGGCTCTGACCTTTTCTGCTACTGTATTTGAGAACCAAAGTGGTTTCCTTCTTCTTTTGCACTTCCTTTTCTGTCTAACACAATGGGATGTTGCTTCAAGTATTGCATCCTTAATGCTTGTCCACTTTGCCTGTACCCCCTCACCTGTGTTTCTTTTTGCCAGGGCTAGCTTAACTCTGTTGGCCATCTTATCAAAGTCAGCTCCTCTGAAGTCCCATATTTTTGCCTTGGAATGGGATGATTTAGATGTAGTAGCCAAATTGAAACATACCATGTGATGGTCACTGGCTCCCAGGTGACCTTCTACCTGGAGATCTGTGATCCCTTCTTTGTTAGTCAGTACTAGATCTAGGATAGCCCTGTCTCTTGTGGGTTGCTGTACCAGTTGTTTGAGGCCCTCCCCCTGCAGGGAATCCACTATGAGTCTAGTTCTGGCAGATGTTCCTACTGGTATTGACCAATCTGTATCCGGCATGTTGAAGTCTCCCATTATCAGAACCTCCCTTTAGCTGTCATGTTTTGTATATCTTCTAACAGTAATGTGTCTATGTCTTCCCTCTGGTCTGGGGCCTGTAGACAACCCCAGTTCTTATGGCTGTCCCATTTCCTGTTTCCAGGGTGACCCACAGTTCTTCTGGCTCCTTTATGTATTCTGAATTTCTGTAGCTTTGATATTTTCATTAACATACAGGGCCACTCCTCCCCTTTTGCACCTCGGTCTCTTCTGAACAATACATAGCCAGGTACTGAAGTCTCCCAGTGTGGTTACTGGTAAACCACGTCTCACTAATTGCTACTATGTCCAGTTTAGCCTCTGACATTATTGCCTGCAGGTCTGGGATCTTATTTCCCAGGCTGTGAGCATTTGTGCATGATTTTCCATTGGCCAGATTTTGGTGTGTTAGTTGTTGGGTGAAGTTTGGCCTTACCCCTGTGCGTCGTATGGGGAGACAAACCTTTTTTCTTACCTGGTGATGCAAATGAACGGCAAACATGCTGAATTCCTGTTTGACCACTAGCTGAGGGGGAGGGGTGTTCTTCCCATTCGACGTATGGGGTGCTGCACCCCTCTCCCCATTTGCTAGTTTAAATATTCTGCAAAGACGTCAAACTTCTGCCCCAATGCACTGACTCCCTCTTTAGTCAGATGCAGTCCATCAAATTTAAAGAACTTTCGCTCCCAGAACTGTTGCCAGTTCCCTACAAATCTGTGTCCTTTTTCCTGGCACCAGCCCTTGAGCCACGGTTTAGCTCCCCTATCTCCTTCTCTGACCTTCCGTCCATCTGCTCCCCTCCCAGACTGGCAGGATCTCAGAGAAGGAGATGCGGATGAAATAGATGATAGTTTGTCACCCAGCCTAGTCAGGTGTTCCTTGGTCTCCACAACTGACCGGCTTGGCGAGATCATTAGTCCCTATGTGTACTAGGACATCAATGTTTTCTCCTGCTTTGTGAACAATTTTAGCAATGCGGTCAGTGTCTCTCCATGTTGATGTACCTGGGAGACATCTGACCATCACCCCTGGCTGGAGATGGGTATCAACTCCCCGAATCATGGAGTCTCCTATGATCAGAAGTTTTTTGGATTTCCTTTGTGCTTGTTTTGTTTTGGTTCCTGATTTGGGTGAGTTTTGTTGTGCTAGCTCCTGTGCCGCAGTGTCCTGCTTTGCAGTGTCTTCTGCCTCTTTATTTGATTTCAGAGATAGAGGCAGATACCTGTTTGTAGTGTTTATATGGTTTTGGAGGTAATTGGAGAGCAGAGAGTGATGGGGCACCTGATTTGCTCCTCCTAACCACCTGCCAACCCTCTGCGGTCGAGGTTTTCTGTTGGATGCTGGGGAAATGGCGGTGGTTCTTATAATGTATTTCTCTTCAATATGAAATTTGAGGCGTGCAATCTCGCCCATGCTGCCCGGAGCTGAGCCCTAAGATCTCCAAAGGCCCAGCATGTAGGACAGTGTCCTAAATCCTGTAAGACTGTCCTTCTGAAAATTGTTCCACAGTACCTGCAGTTAATGAAATCCATTCCAAATAAGTTGCTGGGTTTGTAACCTAGTCAGAGTAATTAGAAGGAAAAAAAAGGAAAAATGCAAGTAATGGTTTAATTGTGCTTTGTTTAACTTGTTATAACAAGTTAAATTACTAGTGCCCTGTAAATGAGATCACCTTGTGGAGGCCCCACTGATCCGACCCTTCCTGCTCTGCCACAGGAAATGTCACAACTGTGGTACCCTATAAAAGGAGTGTAGCGTGGGGTGGTTGGGGATGGGGGTGGGTGGCTGGGCCCTTCCCCTGCCTAAAAAGAAGAACCACAGATGAAAGAACAAGGAGGTAAGAGCAGAAACAATCAGTCAACAACAAATGCAGTAACCCTGAAAGCTTATCCTAATGTTAGATAAAACTGTAAAACCTGTAAAGCACCACCTGTAATAATTTCAGAGAAGATATACGCTGTAAGAAACACTTTGCTCCAGAGAGAAATAAAGCAGTAACAGAAGATATACCTTGCAAAAAACAATTTGAATCAGAAGATTACAGGAGTAATCTGTTAGCACACACCTGTAGGCACACCTTGTATTAATGCAGAAGAAGGTATACCAGCAACAACAATTTGAATCAGAGAAAAAATAAAGCAATGAAATGTTAGCAACAAACAGTAGCAATCCCTGTGAGTAAAAATAAAAACACCACCACACAGTAAATCTGCTTAGCCAAACTAAGTCTTAATCCTTTTCCCTTGCTCTGGTAAGTTTCTCTACTCTGCCTTTCAAGCAGTCTTAGAAGGAAAGAGCTCAGGTGAAGCTAGGTGCCTTGGCCAGCAAACCAAGTCTTCTACCTGTACCTTGTTTACCCCGTGAGGTATTTAAAGATCTCTATCATATCCCCTTCCCCTTCACTCTTCCTGGGTGTACATACTGAGGTCCTTTAGTCTCTCCTCGCAGGGCTTTTGAATCCAACCCTGCACTATTTTAGGTACCCTCCTCTGGACCACCTCCACTCTGTTTACGTTCTTCCAGAGATGTGCTCTCCAAAATGGGACCACATACTCTATGTGGGATCTTATCAGAAATCTATACAGAGGCAACACTCCCTCCCACTTTTTGTTGGTGACCTCCCCCAGTGCCCCGGCATCCCACTAGGCCTCTTGATTGCCTAGTTGCACTGCCTCGCCACCTTTAGGTCATTAAATATGATTAACCCCAGGTCTCTTTCTTGCTTGGTAGTTGTCAATATCACTCCACCCATTTTGTACTCCAACTCTGGATTTAAGTGCACTTTTTCAAACTGAAACCCAGCTGCCACACCCTTGATCACTCCTCTAATTTTTCCAGGTCTCTGCTCATACTCCCCGAGTGTCCACCCTACTGTAGATTGAGGTGTCATCTGCAAAGAGGCAGACCATCCCTTCCAGCTCTCTATAGTGTCACTTACAAAGACATTAAAGAGGACCAGTCCCACCACTAATCCCTGAGGTACCCTGCTAGTCATCTTCCCTTCCTCAGAGTGAACTCCATTTACCACCACCCTCGGTTGTCTATCCCCTAACCAACTGTAGGCACCATAGCAGCCATAAGCCGCCAGACCCTGCCATAGTGTAAAAAGGATATCCACCTTAATCTCAGCTGCCATTAATGTACGTTAAAAGAACTCATCATAAAAACATTTCCTTTTAAGTCTCTAATCAAGCAGACCTGCAAGTGCCTAACTCGGGTATGTGGACTCATCTCATAACAAAGAAATAATTGAACAAACTTGCAGCAAATCATATTCTCCCAGTTTTCCAGCCTTAAAGAACATTTAGAATGTTAAAAGGGACATATTCTTTTGAACTCAGACATTACAAAGAGCTGACAATCCCAGCCGGCCTGGTGGCATTGAGGGTTGAGGCGCTGGACACCACACCTTGCACCACACTGGTGACCCATGTTCGGGAATGAACGTGGGCCATTGGTGATTGGCAGGGGGAAGGAGAGGATTGAGCATCCAGAGGACTGCTGTTCTCTCCTGAGGAGGAAGGATTGGCACTCCCTCCGAATGAATACCCCTAGGTGGAAGCCGGAGGGTAGTGGGGGGTCAGAGGTGCCAGACATAGGAAGGGTGCTGTGGGACTTCTGTGGAGGTGCACACGCCTCTACATGTGCACATCCTGCATGTGTGCCCCAGCAATGGGGAAGGGAGAAAAAGAGGAGAAACACCTCCGGCTGCAAGATGACAACCGACCTCCCGCAGGCTCTGCACCCGGTGACCGGGCAGGGGTAAGTCCTGGTGATACCAGGGTCACGAGGCTGGGGGGGGTCAGTCAGAAGGGGGCAGCTGGGGGCAGAAGGAGGATAAAGTGTCTATTAAAAAAAGAAGGAAAAAAAAAGCTGACAGTCCCAAAAGTATTTCAAAATCAAAACTCAGCATTCTATTAGCTCATCAATCAGGCTACCAGAAGCTTGTAACACATCTGAAAAATTCAGACAGTCAAAGAAGGAACTGGTTCCACTTAACAGGGGACCATCTACTACCACCGACTGCAGCACCATAAACCACAGATGACATAACCTCCATCACCTCATTTTTGAACCTACACAGTGTAAGGTCTTGTGGTTATAAGTCTATTAATTGTCACCTTGTGGACAAGTTCAAAAGGACAATAGACAGGTTGCTGACAGAGTGTCTAATAAAATAAAAATACTTCGGCACGTACGCTTTACACTTCCAACCCAGATAAGCCATTGCCCAAATATGGCCATATCATTTCACAATCTCAAGTCATTTGTAAGGAAGTATTTACCTATACAGTCCATCTCCAAAGACCAACACATTATAACTGCTATCTTGCTTCCTATGAATCTGTGTTTCATTGCTGGAAGAGATCTCATATATACGCAACTTCTACTGAGCTTTAAAAACTATTATTCTGCTAAACTTTAAAGACTTTTGGCCTCAGCCAAAAGCAAGAAACATTGAAGTTATAACAACTACTGTGATATATTTAAGCTTCAAGGAAGACAAGGCAAGCCAAATTTTATTTTCTGACGCCCAATCCCAGAGGCTCTGGGTGCCGTACAAAACATGAACATTTAATTTATCAATATAAATATAAAAAACAAACTCAATTACTATATATAAATACACCCCACTTTAGTTTACACAGGACTGATAACAATAGTATCAGTGGTATCAATGATGTCATACAGAATCTACGAAGGCTTATCTAAACAAATAAAACTTAAGGTGGGCCTTAAAAACCTCTACTGACGGGGTCTCCCTCACCGATGGCGGAAGCAAATTCCACAACACAAGGCCAGTGACACTAAAAGCTCGATTGCCTGCCATTTTCAATCTTGTCCTAGGAATCGCCAGGAGGCGCCTCAAAGAGGATCGGAGGGGACATACTGAGGCAGCAGGTGTAAGAAGGAGAATTCACAGAAACCAGGAAAAGACCTTCTTCAATCCATCCTCTCCAAGGACACTTCAAATCTCCAGATGGAAGGAAGATGAGATCTCACAAGAGACATTGGCTGAGTATACCCTAGAGACTTTTAAGGTGCTTGTTTAAATATGTGTCTTGTCAGAATCCTGGTTCCATATGAAATGCCTAGAGACAAACTGCACAGAAATGTTGTTTAAATGCTAGCAAAAGATTAATAGTACCAAGGAATTGTGTACTTGTGTTAATTAAGTTTATTCTTGAGAGAATACTACTTTAAATTGCCTCCTGATAGGAGTTACAGGGCCTCATACCTACGTACTGAAGACTGTGTAAGGAGATAAAGTGCATGAGCAGACAAAAGTCTGAATGAGATTTTCTAGAAATGTCTTGTATTGTTTAAACATCAAAAATGTTTCAAATGTTAATTGTGTATTAAAATAAACAGCTTCTGATTGCACTGCATGTCCAAGTTTAAATCTGTCGTCTCAGGAAGTAACCACTATTGAAACAGGAAAAGCACAATTTACTGCACACTTTTCCTTGAACAGCCAACAGAAACAAATTTACTAATAGCAATTGTGTTTACAAAATGGTGTCCCTCTGAAGTGGGCCTGAGATTTATGCTAATTCTAGCTATGACAGACTATTTGGGTATGAACTGCAATTAAAATATTCTTAGGATTGTAGCAAAGATAAATGTTTTATAATTAAACAAACTATATTTTCTTTCTCCATTTTAAAACCTGCCAGTTGAGGCAAAAGAACCACTTCCCTTTTTTCACATGAGGCTTAGCCACTCTGGAGAAAAAGAAGAAGTCATCTATAAAACTGCAAGCCTCATCAAAAGCAGAAGAAATTTAAAGGAACAAACATTTATTTTACAGTAACCCTGCTTTGTGTAAAAAGTGAAAGGTGAGATATGTTTTCATCAGGGTTTTTCTCAGGGGAACAAGAGGATGCTCCTCCAGTACTCACCCCCATGGGCAATCCTTAGAAAGAGATTAAAGATAACTTCCCAGAGCTAGAGATTGCCTTTGAATATCCAGGGGAGACCTTTCCAAAGCTCAGAGGGAAATAAACACTTTTTTTTATGAAGCAATTTTTGATCAGAAAATTCACTTAGAGAGCATACCCTCTAAAGAACTACAATGCTTGGAGCTTGATGATCATTTAAGCTCACTTTTGGCTGAAGCCAAAACTAGATTAAAGAAAAAACAACTCAGTCCAACCCTGATAGGATATATTTTATATCTCCAACATAAAATCTGCCATCAGGAAGCCTAAAGCAGGCTACATACACTAGGGGAGCTTAGCTTTCGACTTGACCAATGCAGGCAAGACCAGACCACGATAATTCAGGCCTTGGAATTGGAATGACAGTCAGAGAAGGCCAAATATTTGGGCATTCTTAAAGTAAATGAAGCAGACAGGAACAACTTAAAAGCAATCAATCAGAGGTTGACAGAAGAAGTTGGGCATTTAAAACAGCAAATTATCTGTAGGCTTAGCAAAGTCAGGGACCTGCAACAGCAAATAAGGGCTTTAAAAGCTGAAGTGGTTGGGTTAAGAGCAGAAAAATCCAAGTGTCAGGAAAAATTAGCAGAGACTGCAATTCAATTCAATTCAATTCAGGTCGCCCCTGAAAAAGGGACCTTCATAGCTCAGTGGGGCTACCCGGTCATCAAAATTCAATAAATAAATAAGTAGAGGCAGTCCAGATATGCGAAGAACAGGTAGGTGCAGCTCATCAGGAGATAGACCGGCTGCATGAAGCATTTACTGAATCCCTAGGTGCTATTGGTCAACAGCTGGAGTCCCTACCACCAGCTGAACCCTTGCCACCTCCTGTCCCAGATACCTCCTTAAGCCAGTGGCAGAGGACCTTGCAGTCAAGGTCCAGGATTAAGTCAAAGGAATTCAAGACTTAAAATTGGGGTGGCACAACCTTCAAATGCCCCTCATGCCTCTAATAACCAAAATAGTACCCCTGCTGGGACAAGTCACCCCCTACCTGATCTTATCACATCTGGCAGCATTACCTCTAGTCCCACAACTCTGCACCGACCACACCCAAAGCAACCGATCTGAGTTATAAAGGCCATAGATATGAGCTCTGATCCCAAGACCAATGTGGAGATAGAGGATAAATATTTTGTATTTGAAATCGCAGTTGGAGTACTTTGGGATCAATAACCCTGAAGATCAGTTGCGGGTCTTAAGGTTTTCTGTTGTATCAGAAGTTCAAGCCTGGATTGCTAGACAAAAACCTGAAATCAAAACCGATTTTGATAAAATGTGCCCAGTCCTGATTAAAGAGTACATCATTTATCGAAGTCCCATAACAGCTTTTAAAAAGACATGCCAAAAGAGTCTAGCCCCAAAGGATTTTTACAAAATCCCTAGTAGAATGTTTTTCTCAGGAGAAGAGGAAAAAGACCCAGACCTGTTTCCCCACCTAAAAGAGACCTTTGTAGAAGGCCTTCATTCCTCTGTTAAGGCATTAGTCCAGCCATGGGTAGAACCAGATACTCCCATGAATGATGTTATAGAGCAGGCCCAAAGAATGTTTATAACTGTTAACCCAGATGCAGGTAAGAAACCTACCATGGAACCTCAAAATAAGCTTTTAGCCATTACGAGTGATCTGGCCTCCCTCCAAATGGAAGGAAAAGAATTGCCCCAAAACAGACAGGAGGCCACTTCTAGCCTTCCTAGGGATAATAAAAATTCCCAGATCAGAGGAGGGACAGTTGGAACACTATATCACGCAGCCCCCACAACCCAAACAAAAGGGGGTCAGAGGCTTCTGGACAGCACCCAAAAGCCTGGAATGATCAACCATGGCCTATCCAAGACAGAGATGCTAACAGCTATGTTATTGACCAGCTAAAAAACAGATCTGGCAGTTAAAAGAGGAAATTCGAAAATACACTCCCAGGGCTCCATACTAGCACTGTGCACCAAACCCTAATGCCACTCTTTACACCACTAGGAGTGCCTATTCCAACAACTACACACCAGCACCAGATCCTCACTCCTCTCCAACTATGCATGGGGGGAAGGCAACTTTAGGCCAGTCAATACAGTGTAATTAAGGCAAATGTTAAAGCATGTAAAAACATTTTTGGTTAACAAAAAAGGCCTTAACATGGTTTCAAGAGTATATGCTTTTTGTTAAAAGAGACATGAAAAATATTTTACTTCACTTAAAAACTGTTATTGTATTTCCTGAAACCCCTGACATATCTACTAGACTAGAGAGAGCTGCCTCCCTATTCTTTTCTGGTTTAAGAGCATCAGGAACTGCTTTTGGATTAGGCATGAACACCATGAAATCAGTTAAGATTTCTAAAATAAAGAGTACAGTTAAGGAACTTCGCAAAGATATGGGCAACATTAAGGCACAACGCACTACACAGCAAAAGTGTCTATCAGACATAGGAAGGACTGTAGGAGGTACAGTAGTTATGGTTAACTTCCATACCACCCTTCTCAATAACACTATGCAAAAACTCCATAACCTAGCTCAAACTGTAGGTGAGAACCTCACCACGATTCAACAAATTAGATCAATTGCACAAGAATTGCTGAGGAAAGTAAATAGTGGTGTAGGAGATTTAATGGCAGGAAGAATTCCATGTTATTTAGTTCCCCCAGAATTAATGACAAACATTTTGAGTGTGGCCACCTCAGACAAAACAGAGCCACTACATGTGAATATCGCTTAGAGTCTTGGAAGCGCTATTCCTGCTCACATTGATTTAGAAGAGATGACCATTGCCTTTATAGTAAATGTTCCCATAGTAGAAAAACAAAATGTCTACAGGATGAAGACCACTCTTAATGTGAGTACCTGGCAAGGAGATACCTATGCTTAAATCAACACTCCACTTATAGTAGTATACCATGAACTTAATCCAGGTTTATACTTAGTCCCAAACTTACAGATGTGTCAAACTACTAAAGAACAACATTGGTTGTGTCCCAATAAACCTTTAGATATCACCTAGGTTCTTTGTGGCCTTAGCAATACCAATGCCCCAGAAAAGTGCAAGGTTACTTTGACTCATGCAGGTGAAGCTAAGAAAACACATACTGAAATTGCAGGAGCCCAATGGCTAGTTAGCACTAATTTTATGGAAGTCACTGTTACCTATAATAGACATGGTACTACTACTCAACTCCCTTTACCTAGCAAAGTAGTATTCATCTCTGTTCCTGCAGGAGCACATATCCGTTTTGGACATATCACCTTGTATCCCCTTGATCCAGTTTCCCAGAAAATGGAAATCATTACCATTTCTGCATTCTGAGGTCATGAGTTTTCTTTAGCCGATGACTTTGAGTGTCTTTCAGATGCCAAGGATTTTTGTGAAATTGAGATCACTGTCTCTGAGAGCGACCTGGTTATCTCTGATAAACAGTTCAGTCCCGGTGATAAGGAATGAATTTTCATACCAGTACAGTGACATCTCATTATCGCATTCCTTTGTGTCTTAAATATCTCCTTGGTTCTTGCTTTCCTGTGGACATTATATTCCACCTGTAAGCAACTCCATGCTAATCACGTGAGAATACAAGGTTTGTGTAATCATGCTTTGGGAATCAAAATGAGATCAGGTCCTCCACCTGGATCTGTTAACAACCAACCCAACTCTCCAGGCTTAGTTCTAATTCCAAGTTTCAAGCTTGGACTCTCCTCTAGCAAAGTACAGCAAAAGCTGCTAACCAATTGGAATTGAGGGCTTTTTGGCTCTGGCTTCTGATTGGTCTCTGTGGTCTGCCCCTGTGTTTCCTTCTAAACCTAAATAAAATCTGATTTCCCTGCTGAAATCTGCTCAAAAAAGCTGTAACTACTCTTTCAATTGTCTGTTAAGACCTTTATTTCACTGTTACTGTATTATATGCAGGGAATCTGTGTGATTACACCCCTTTCTGAATCGCTGTGTTCGCGTCAGGCTCTAGGTGCTAAAGGAATCCACATCTGGTTTGTCTTGCTGTTTTAGCCCTTCCGCTGGTACAGACATCTCTTGTCCATGGCCAGCAATCACCCCAGACCTTCTCTTTTTTCCCTGCCAAGGACAGGCTCTCCATGGGCTCCCCGTTCCACAGGCATGGGAATCTCAGGCACCAGGCGATCAGCACTGCCTCAGCCACCGCCTGTGTCCCCAAGCCTGGACCCTCAACTAGCAAGGCACGGCAAAGACACTACCCAATCGGAATGCAAGAGCTCTTCGGCTCTGGCCACCGATTGGTTCCTTCAACTTGCATCTGTGTTCTTCCTAAACCAAACTAAAATCTGTTTTCCTCTCTGATATATGCCTAAAAAAGCTGTAATCATTTATGTACCTGACTGCTAGTATCCTTATCTTACTGCCCAGAGTGTTAAATTTAAGAAAGCTGTGTGATTACACTCCCTTCTGAAACTTTGTGTATGCACCAGCTCCTCCCACGAGCTGGAGCACTCTGTACTGTTATAAACTGTTGTAACATTGAGTACTTACAAGCAGTAATTGTATATATTTGTATTATTGATCTCTACTGTAAATACCTCTGTATGTACTGTATTGCTTGGTCTGGATTAAGCCAGGTCCATCTTGTAAATGAGCTTGCTCAACAATGACCCCTTGGATAAATAAAGATTTTGATTGGTTGAGTAATAAATGATGAGGAAGAATATGCTGATATGGAACCCCTTAGAGAAACACCGTAACCCTACGATCCGTACGATCCACCTTTAGAAGGATCAGAAAACAAGTAAAATACTCCCTTAAGGAAATTGCTGTGGCATAACTTAAGAAACAACAAAAGCAAGGCTTAAACATTAAAGAGCTCACTTTAGAATGTTTAGTTAAAGTAAAATATGGTGGGCAATGCTTGCACGCACTCTTATAGGCTGTGTTATAGCGTAGGAGTTGAAACATTTACTTGCATTAATGATTTTAATATAGCTAGTAGTAATCTTCCTATATACTGAAAGGATGATATTGATTAGGTATAGCTTGATAGAAATATATCTTAGCATTTCTAGATATTTGCTTAGTAAAGGTATAGTTTAGTTTATCTGAAATAGTTGCTTGAGACTGATCCTTTTAGATTTCATCTTAAGATGTTGATTTAGAGAATAATACCTTTAAAGTCAAAAATTATGGAACCATGATTCTCATAAGTTCACATTACTACACTTTGATGGGTCCTTAAGTGCCACATCCCCTTTGTGATGCACCAACGCTATGGTGACGCTACCCGCAAAAGGAGGGGGGGGTATGTAGGCACAATAGCAGTCATAAGCCACCAGACCCTGCCAAAGCGTAAAAAGGATATCTACCTTAATCTCAGCTGTCATTAATGCACATTAAAAGAACCTGCCATAAAAACATTTCCTTTTAAATCTCTAATCAAGCAGACCTGCAAGTGCTTAACCCAGGTATGTGGACTCGTCTCAGCACAAAGAAATCGTTGAACAAACCTGCAGCAAATTACAGTATATTCACCAAGTTTTCCAGCCTTAAAGACATTTAGAATGTTAAAAGGGACATATTCTTTTGAACTCAGACATTGTAAAAAGCTGACAGTACCAAAAGTATTTTAAAATCAAAACTCAGCATTCTATTAGCTCATCAATCAGGTGACCAGAAGCTTTCCACACATCTGAAAAATCCAGACAGTCAAACAAGGAACTGGTTCCTCTTAAAAGGGGGACCATAAACCACAAATGACATAACCTCCATCACCTCATTTTTGAACCTGCACAGTGTAAGGTCTTGTGGTTATAAGTCTATTAATTGTCACCTCGTGGACAAGTTCAAAAGGACAATAGACAGGTTGCTGACAGAGTGTCTAATAAAATGAAAATACTTCAGTACGTAAACGTTACACTTCCGACCCAGATAAGCCATTGCCCAAATATGACCATATCATTTCACAATCTCAAGTCATTTGCAAGGCAATATCTGCCTATACAATCCATCTTCAAAGACCAGCACGTTGTAATTGTCATCTTGCTTCCTATGAATCTGTGTTTCATCTCTGGAAGAGATCTCACATCTACACAATTTCTACTGAGCTTTAAAAACTATTATTCAGCTAAACTTTAAAGACTTTTGGCCTTAGCCAAAAGCAAGAAACATTGAAGTTATAGTAACAACTGTCATTTATTTAAGTCTCAAGGAAGAGAAAGAGAATTCACAGAAACCAGGAAAAGACCTTCAGTCCAGCTTCTCCAAGGACACTTCAAATCTCCATATGGAAGGGAGACAAGATCCTACAAGATACACTGGCTGAGTATACTCTAAAGACTTTAAAGATGCTTGTTTAAATATGTGCCTTGTCAGAATCCTGGTTCCATATGAAATGCCTAGAGACAAACTGCAATGAAATGTTTAAATGCTAGCAAAAGATTATTAGTACCAATTAATTGTGTACTTGTGTTACAAATAGGCAACTCTCCCACTGTGCTAAATTCACCTTCAAGCATTGGTTGAGTGAGCTCCCTTCCTACTTCACCCACTCCTTTATAACACCCTCACCACCCTCCCTTTCCCTTAGATCAGCCGGCTCCCATACTCTGGTTGTCCCCTGCAGATCCACCCAAATCAGCCAATCCAGTTACTCTCACCACCTCCCAAAAATGTGGAATCCCCCCCAGATCCGGCACTCATCCTCTGCCTACTCCATTAGCTCTGCCCTCAATAATTACCTTGCACCTAACTGCTCCTGCCATGTCCCTTTCTAATTCCCTCCTCTAAGTCCTTGACAAACCCTACCCTCGTACCATCACCTTCATTTTACCCTGTGCACGCCCACCCCTTCTCCCCTTTCCCCTAATTGGTCCCCCTTACTGACCTCCCTTGATCTCTCACAGAATGTAATGGACCCTGAATGCTCTCCATGGGTCCCTCTCCTGCCCCCCCAAGGGGCTTGTATCTCTCATCTACTTTCCCCCCACCATCTTAAAGGGGTCTCTCTGGGACACTGTCCCCCCCCCGTCCCCCAATCCCCTTGCAGGTTTACTCGCATCCTGAAGGGGTCTCCAGGGGTACGACTCTTCCCCCTCCCCCACCTTACCCCTTCCTCCTCCCCATTCCCTTTTCTTTCATGTAACACTTGTTTACTTATTAACCCAGTACTTATTATTGTACCCTCTTTCAACATGTTATGCGCAACACTGTTGTAACACTGTTTGTAACACCTGTCTTACAAATGTATGTTAATGTTGATCCTGTAACTTGAATATATAATGTCTAATTCCAGTCGTACTTCTTCCCCCCCAGGTCGCACCAGCAGACGAGCGACTTGTTGCTCAATGTGCCTTCCTAATGAAACATTTCAATCAATCAATCAATAAATAAATAAAAAATAAGATTATTCTTGAGAGAATACTACTTTAAATTGCCTCCTGATAGGAGTTACAGGGCTTCATACCTACAGTACGTAGTGAAGACTGTGTTAGGGGATAAAGTACACAAACAGACAAAAGTCTGAATGAGATTTTCTAGAAATGTCTTATATCGTTTAAATGCCAAAAATGTTTCAAATGTTAACTGTGTATTGAAATACACAGCTTCTGATTGCACTGCATGTCCAAGTTTAAATCTGTCATCTCAGGAAGTAACCACGATAGAGACAGGTAAACACAATTTACTGCACACCTTTCCTTGAACAGCCAAACGAAATAATTAATAGTAATTGTGTTTACACAAATCCTTAACAAGTTTACCACCTTTGGACCCACTCCTATGTTACCCAGCTTGCTTTCTAGTCTGCTATGTGGAACAATGTTGAAAGCCTTACTGAAATCTAGGTAGGTTATGTCCAGTGCTTAGAAACATAGAAACATAGAATTTGACAGCACATAAGGACCGCTTGGCCCACCGAGTCTGCCCATTTCCCTACCTAATGGATAAGCTGCAGATCCTAGTTAACCAACAGCCTACTTCTTTCTATCCCCATCCCCTAGAATTGCCTTATGGCTGTCCCATGCATGCCTGAACTCAATCACTGTTTTTGACTCCACAACCTCCCCCGGAAGGCAGTTCCATGCATCCACAACCCTCTCTGTGAAAAAATACTTCCTTACATTACCTCTGAGCAGCCCCCCTTCTATCTTCAAATTGTGCCCCCTTGTTCTTGCACACCTCTTTTTTTGAAAGATGCTACCGTCTTGGACTTTGTTTGATTCCCTTGAGGTACTTGAACATTTCTATCATGTCCCCCCTCTCCCTCCTTTCCTCGAGGCTATACATATTAAGCTCCTTTAGTCTCTCTTCATATGTCTTCCGGTGCAGACCCTGCACCATTTTTTATTCCACTCATCTGGACAGCTTCCATCTTGTCTATGTCCTTGCGGAGATTGGGTCTCCAGAACTGCACACAGTACTCCAGATGAGGTCTCACCAGCTCTCTGTACAGAGGGATAACAACTTCCAGTTTTCTACTGGTGAAGCCTCTCCCTGTGCATTCCAGTATCTCCCCAGCCCTCCTTACTGCCCTCTCACATTGCTTGCCCATCTTTAAGTTATCTGATATGACTACCCCCAGGTCCCTTTCCATTTTTGTTGTTGTTAGTATCTCACCCCCATTGTGAACTCTTCCCCTGGGTTTTTGTTTCCCAGGTGCATTACCTTGCACTTCTTAACATTGAATCTAAGCTGCCATACATTTGACCATTCCTCTAACCTTGCCAAGTCCCTTCTCATCCTTTTCACCCCACCTTGTGCATCAGCTCTGTTGCAGATCTTTGTGTCATCTGCAAAGAGACATACTTTTCCTTCCAGTCCCTCTGCAATGTCGCTTACAAAGACATTGAAGGGGACCGGTCCTAATACTGAACCCTGCGGCACCCCACAGTAACCCCTTTCTTCAGAGTGGACTCATTTACTATTATCTTCTGTGTCCTATTCTTCAGCCAATTCTTTACCCAGGCTATCATCTTGGGACCCACTCCCAGGCCGGCTAACTTGTGTATTAATCTTTTGTGTGGGACTGAGTCAAATGCCTTGCTAAAGTCTAGGTAGGCCATGTCCACAGCCCTTCCCTGATCTACTACTTTGGTCACCCAGTCAAAGAAATCTATTAGATTCGTCTGGCATGACCTTCCTGCTGTGAATCCATGCTGCCTTGGGTCCTGTGCCCCTCTGGCCTCTAGGTAATCGACAATTCTTTCCTTCAGAAGTGATTCCATCATTTTCCCTATCACTGAGGTTAAACTAACTGGCCTGTAGTTTCCCACTTCTGCTCTGCTCCCACTTTTGTGAAGGAGAATCACATCGGCCCTCCTCCAGTCCTCAGGTACCACCCCATCCTCCCATGATTTGTTAAAGAGGGTAGTCAGTGGTGTCACTAGTTCTACCCTTAGTTCTTTTAGAATTCTGGGATGAATCCCATCAGGCCCCATTGCTTTGTCCACCTTTAGTTTTAAGAGTTCTTTCAGAACCCTTTCTTCTGTAAATGGGTTGGTATCAACTTCTGTATCCAGAGTGTTTCTATTGTTTGTTTTAGGTACCTCCCCCTCTTCATTTGTAAATACTGAGCAAAAATATTTGTTTAGTATCTCTGCCTTTTCACAGTCACCCTCTGCCCACCCTCTCCCCTTTATTAAGTCTCACTATCCCTCCTTTAGTCTTCCTTCGCTCCCTGATGTACCTCAAAAAGGTTTTATCCCCATTCTTAACTGAGTTGGCTATCTTTTCCTCAGTTTGGGCCTTTGCTGTTCTGACTGCCTTCCCAGCTTCCTTTGGCTTTAACTGATACAATTCTCTGTCCTGCTCATTCTGTGATTCCTTGTACTTTCTGAATGCTTTCTTTTTCTCTTGAACCTTCACTGCTACCTCCTTTGAGAACCATAGTGGTTTCTTACATCATTTTGTTTATTTGCTTCACACAAAGGCTTGTTACCTCTGTGATGGCAGTTTTTATTATTCCCCATTGTTCTTCCACCCCTCCTTCCTGCCCATTTGCTAGTGCATTCCTTAGGCACTCACCCATTTTGGCAAAGTCAGCCCTCCTGAAGTCGGTACTTTTGCCTTTGTATGGCTTGACTCTATTGCTGTGTTTATTGTGAACCATACTGTTTGGTGGTCGCTAGTTCCCAGATGGCTACCCACTTCTACATCTGTGATCCTCTCTCCATCTCCATTTGAGAGGACCTGGTCTAAGATTGCTCCCTCTCGAGTGGGTTCCAATACTAGTTGTCTAAGGCATGCCCCCTGTACTCCACCTGGACCTAATTCTTTTGTCACCCACTCGGACCTAATTCCTTTGTCACCCAGTCAAAGAAATCTATCAGATTCTTTTGACATGATGTCCCCCTGTGAAATCATGCTACCTCCAATCTTGTAACCCACTGGATGCAAGGTATTCCACAATCCTTTCCATCAGCAGTGAATCCATTAACTTTCCCACCACCAATGTCAGATTGACTTACCTATAATTGCCAGCCACCTCCCTGCTACCACTTTTGTGAAGTAGGCTACGTCTGCCCTCCTCCAGTCCTCTGGAACCACTCCCGTGCAGTCAGTACCTCCCTGAGCTCCCTCAATACCTATGGGATGCACCCTGTCTGGCATCATTGCTTTGTCTTACATTGCTTCAGATTAATGAGTCCCTTCAAGACTCTCTACTCCAAAAAAAAGACTAGAGATCACCTCCTCCCTTCCAAAGCTTCTGTTACTATTTTGTGTCCACTTCCCTTTTCCTTCCACTGTGAATACTGAACAAAAGTATTTGTTCAGGATGTCTGCCTTTTCCTGGTCCCTCTCTGCACAGTTCTCCCCTTCCTTTTTTTTAACTTTACAATCCCATCCCATGTCTTCCTCTTTTCACTTAGGTACAGTACCTAAAAAAATGTATTGTTCCCTTTTGTTACCTCCTGGGCTATTCTCTTTATAGTTTGTGCCTTTGCACTCCTTACTGCATTCCTTGTTTCCCTCTGTTTCCCCTAATAAACCTCCCTATTCTCCTCCCTCTGCATCTCTTATACCTTCTGAATACAACCCTTTTATCCTTTACTTTTTCAGCCACCTCTTTCAAAAGACATTGCAGTCTCTTTTTCCACTTGCTTTTTCTCATGTGTTTGATGCAGAGGTTTGTTGCATTTACTGCATTCCCTTTTAGCTTCACCCACTGTTCCTCCAAACCACTCATCTCATCCCCCTGCTAGATCATCCCTGAGGCATTCACACATCTTTATGAAATCTGCCCTTCTGAAGTCCAGGACCCTCACCCTTGTGTGGTTTGATTCTGCAGCTGTTCTTGTACTGAACAACACTATACAGTGATCACTGGTCCCCAGGTGGCCTCCCACCTTGACGTCTGCAACACTGTCCCTGTTAGTGAGTACCAGGTCCAGTACTGCCCCATCATGAGTGGGTTTGCTGACTAGTTGCCTGAGGAATGCCCCCTTTAGAAAGTCCAGGATGTTGCTGCTTCTAGTATGTACATTGTAAGCTATTTTGTTGTGGTCATGCTCGTAATATGTATTTTGTTATATTGTAATGGCTTATTGCTGCTCTGTTGATAATAAATAAAAAATAAATTACGTGGTCATCAAATAAAATTAAAAAAATACTTGGACAACATGCATTTTATCCACAGAGTGATATTCTACAGTTTAACTAAATGCACTTTCTCCCCCGACTAAGTTTTATACTTGGGAACATGTGTTTTGTACACAGAATGATATTTTATAGTTTAAAGCAGCAGTGCAAAGAAACTGGGCAAGACAATTGACCCAATCTTTTTTCACTACAAAAGATTCCAGGCCTCTTACAGTTGTATGTGGTTTTGAAATATTCTAGGCCCACTAAATTTGAATATTTTATAAATGTATTACTTTAGGTTTTTCTTAAGGAAAGAAAATGGTGACCACTTTTGCTTAGAAATGGCATTTTAGACCTGGCAAGGGTTAGGACCAAGAAAATAATAAAAAAAACTCATGGGGTTGGATATTCAGACTGCGCCAGGCTGTGGCGCAAGCCTGGGTGCAGCGCAACTGGGCTGCACAGGGGCATTGACAGGGTGATATTCAACGGAGCTGCGCAATGGCACAGCAACGTTGAATATTGCACCTTGGCCACTCACAGTGCTCATGGTGCAGTGGCACTGCGCCAGTGCAAGTGGCGAGAGTAGAGCAGGGGGATGCGCTAGCGCAAGTTTCGTTGTGCTAGATGCAACAACCGCGATATTCAAAAGTGCACATGCAAATGGGGCCATAATGTATGCAAGGTGCAAATGGGGCCATTTGCATGTCATTATGGCCCCATTTGCATGCAAGTGTGCCGATCCCGGGCGACTTGCACCTGGCGCCCTGCCAGGCAGCAGCGTTGGGGACCGACGCCCCTTGCACATCACAGCAAAGTGCCCCACTGCCTGATTGCGGGCATGTGTATAGTGCAGAACACATCCAATATCCCTGGTGGTCCAGTGGACTGTTTGCAGCCCGATTGCGGGCATAAGTATATCTAAAAATAGTTAACCCTCTCCCTGGTGGTCCAGTGGACCACTCGCAGCCCGATCGTGGGCATAAGTATATTTAAAGATAGTGAACTCTCTCCTTGGTGGTCCAGCAGACTGCTCGCAGCCCGATCACAGGCATCTGAAGTAGAATAAAAGTCCTTTATCCCTGGTGGTCCAGTGGACCGCTTGCAGCCTGATCGCGGGCATTTGTTATAAAAAATTACACCCCAATCCAACCCTGGTGGTCCAGCGGTACCCCCCTCTGCACCCACCCACTGAGCCCCAACACCCGCTCCCCGGTCAGCGGCGGCAGCAGCTCCTCACCCACTTGCCACCATGCTGCCCGTTGACTAACACTAGGTAGGTGGTTGCACGTTGTTGTCCACAGCGAGCCATGCCAATACAGCTCGCACTGTCACACAGTCCAGATATGAATGGATCCAGTCACAATATCTGGACTGTGTAGTGTGGTACGAATCTGCACGCCCATTGGCTCACGCTCAGACCAATGGGCGACAGCTTCACTGTACAGTGTCAGTCGGCAGGCGGTGGGCAGCAAGCGGTGGGAAGCTGCTGCCCGCCACTGACTGGGGAGGAGCAGGCAGTGGGGCTCAGTGGGTGGGTGAGAGGGGTACCGCTGGACCACCAGGGTTGGATTGGGGTGTCATTTTTTATAACAAATGCCTGCGATTGGGCTGCGAGCGGTTCACTGGACCACCAGGGAGCGAGTTAACATTTTGAAACTTACTTATGCCCGCGATCGGGCTGCAAGCGGTCCACTGGACCACCAGGGAGAGAGTTAACATTTTGAAACATACTTATACCCGCGATCGGGCTGCAAGTGGTCCACTGGACCACCAGGGATATAGGACTTTTATTATTCTACGTATACCGGTGATCGGGCATGGGGGGGGCGCCACCAGGAAGGTGCAGCCAGAGCTTGGATGGCTACCCACAGGTGACAGCTGCCGTGTTGCGCCTGCTGATACGGCAGCTCACCTGTGGGTGGCCAGCTGTTGCTCCTTTTTTGGCTCACCTGTGCAGCACAGGTAAGGGTGTGCATGCATGGGCTCAGCACATCCCAGGCTGAATATCGGGATGTGTGGAGTATGCATGGGCATGCCCTCCTCCCGCGCTGCATACATTACTGATGCGCCCGAGCATCAGGATTTGTGCAAGGCTCAACCTCTTTGGATATCATGCCGGGTGTGATCAGTGGCTGCGTGGTGCAAACTGTGGTGCACCATGCGCAACCCCTCTGAATATCCAGCCCCGTGTACAGCATAGGAGGTACCTATAGAAAGTACATATGACAAGTTAGCTAACATTTTTATTAACTGTAGCTGAAACTACTTTTTGAAAAAAAAATCTTCATTGCACTGCTGCTTTAACTAAAGAGTCGTTACCTACAGAATAGTTTCTATACTTAGACAATATGCATTTTGTGCATAGAATGATTTATTTTGTTTAACTAAATGTACTTTACCCCCAGACTAATTTATGTACATGGACAACAGGTATTTTGTACACAGAATAATAATTTATAGTTTAACTAAATACACTTTACCCACAGGATAGTTTCTATGCAAGCACTAATACCCAACAGGGTAGGTGGTATTGTGGTATACTGGACTACCCAAGGGTGTAATGAGTCCCGATGCCACAGACAAGAGGGTCTTATAGTCCTGGGAATGTCTGGTATAACCCATACCGCTCATCCTGGAGGGCATTACTGCACTTAGAAAATGGGCTACATGTCTCTGTTTTTATAGGATTTACAAAATAAATAAGTAAATAAAACAAACAATGGGATAAAAAAGTGTAAAAATCTGTTTTTAGTTTTTTGGTAAAGTAGTTCCTCTACTGGTATACCTGCCAGTAGAGGGCACTGTAGTGTTTGGTACCTGGTTTTTAGATTCAGGCCTTGAAGCTTGTCCCCTTCCAATGCTTGTTTTCAGCCATCACCTCCTCTTTGTTTTCCCCTTGCGTTGTAAGTTCTCAGCTCCCCCACCCAACTGCTTAGTGTCCTGTGTGCTGTTCAGTTAACTTGGTGGTTTGACATTACATTTTGTAGTCCCTTACTGTACTGCTGGCTCAAGAATGGTGGCACCAGTACTTCCTTGGATTACATACCCACACATGGAGGCACACTGCCATCACGTGGATTCCTGGAGGATGGTGAGTAGAGAGGCTTGCAGCGAAAGGGAAAGTGGGCAGGCAGACGGAGGACTGGGGCAGCTCTTTTGAATGTTAGGGAGAAGGTTGAGGGGGCGGGCAGCTGTAGGATGCTGTGATGAGGTAGTTTTTATTTTGTTACAAATGAAAAGAATAAAAATTAGGATTCTTTGGCTTTATGTTGGTGACTCAGCTCCGGCAGTATTATAGTAGTGCTGAGCACACAACCTTCTTAGTGTTAAAATTTTATAGAAATAAAAAAATAACTTATTTTTTAAAGGGAAAAAGAATGGTATTGGTTTTATTTGTGGCATGTTGGGTTTTTCATTTCATGGCTAACAGCTGTTGTTGGTGGTCGCAAGGGGAGACTCGCTAAGTGAGGGGGGGGGTTGTCGCTCACTAAGCCATGGTAAACATCTCAGTTGCAAATTGAAAATCCGAAGTGGCAAGGTGATACCACTCTGATACTGAGGCAGGCTGGGCTTTCACTTTTTGTTTCTTGGTCTCTATTGAAAGTTAATGTATCCCCCCGACATTGGTACCAGCCAATCAGAGACCAGGAAATAAAATGCCCGTTTTCTAAACTTGTCAACATGCATTGTTTGCAAAGAATGATACAATCTGTTTAACTTGCCAAAAGCATTTTATCACAGACTAATTTCTGTACTTGGACAAGATGCATTTTGTACGCAGAGTGATATTTTCCAGCTAAACTAAATTCACATTATCCACAGATTAATACTGGCACTTGGTCAACATGCACTTTGTAAAAAAAAAAAGAGTTTATTATAGCTTAACTAAATGCCCTTTGCCTACAGACTACTTTCTATATTTGGACAACATGCATTTTGTTAAAATAATTATATTTTTTGTTTATCTATATGGACTTTACCCACAGACTACACTAGTTGCTATACTTGGACAACATGCATTTTGTACCCGCACTGATTATTGTACTTTAACTGAATAGACTGTATCATAGATAATACATACATAGATACATAGACAGTGTCGGCAGATAAGGGCCTATGGCCCACCCAGTCTGCCCATTTGAGCTTGTAAGTTCAGTTTGTTTTCGTAGAAGTCTGTTGCACCTTACCCCTGACCTCCAGAATTCCTTTATGTCTATCCCATGCATTCTTAAATCCCGTGATTGTTTCAGCCCCCACCACTTCCTCTGGCAGGGTGTTCCACTTGTCCACCACCCGCTCTGTGAATAAATTCTTTCTCATGTTTCTCTGAATCGTATTCCTCCAACTTCATCCCATGCCCTCTAGTCCTGGAACATCTTTTTCGCTTAAATATAGTGTTTTCCTGCACCCTGTTCCTCCCTGTAAGATACTTGTATGTCTCTATCATATCCCTCTCTCCTCCTCTCCTCCAGGAGTACATGTTCAGTTCCTTCAACCTGTCTTCATAGGACTTGTGATGCAATCCATGCACCATCTTTGTTGCCCTCCTCTGAACCTTCTCTACCCTGTCTATGTCCTTACGTAGGTATGGTCTCCAGAACTGTACATGTACTCCAGGTGGGGCCCCTCACTAGTGTCTTGTATAGCTGAATTATGACCTCCCTTTCCTGCTGGTAATGCCCTGCCTATACATCCCAGCATCCTATTTGCTTTTACCTGCTGCCTTGTCACACTGTTTCCTACCTTGAGGTCATCAGAGATGATAACCCCAAGATCCCTTTCCTGCTTGGTGCATGCCATATCCTCACCCCCAACTGATATATTGTGCCAGGGTTTTGTGCCCCATATGCATTATCTTGCACTTCTTTGCATTGAATTTCAACTGCCAAACCCTGACCATTCTTCAAGTTTCTGCAGGTCGCTTCTCATTCTGTCTACACCTCTGGTGTGTCTACTCTGTTACAGAGCTTTGTGTCATCAGCTAACAGTGAAATTCTGCCTTCTAGGTCCTGCGCCATGTCACTGATGAAGATGTTGAATAGGACCGGTCCCAGCACTGATCCCTGTGGTACCCACTAGTCACTCTTCCTCTGTGGAGTGACAGCCATTTACCACCACCCTCTGTGTCCTGCCACCCAGCCAGTTACCTACCCACCACACTACTGTCCTGCCCACACCCATATTCCCCAGTTTGTGTAATAGTCTTCTATGTGGCACAGTTTCAAAGGCCTTGCTGAAGTCCAGATAGGCCATGTCCACTGCCCTCCCTGATCCACCTCCCTAGTCACCCAGTCAAATAATTCAATGAGGTTGGTCTGACATGACCTCCCCCTGGTGAAACCATGCTGCCTTGGGTCCTGTAGTCCATTGACAACCAGATGTTCCACCAATCTCTCCTTCAGTAGTGCTTCCATGATCTTCCCCACTACCGAGGTGAGGCTGACTGGTCTGTAGTTCCCTGCTTCCTCTTTGTTCCCACTTTTGTATAAGGGGACTACATCTGCTGTCCTGCAGTCTTTGGGTACCTCCCCTGTTTCCAGTGATCGGCTAAACAGGATAGCCAGAGGTTCAGCCACCACCTCTCTTAGTTCTTTAAGGACCCTGGGGTGCACCCCATCTGGCCCCATTGCTTTTTCTGTATTTGGACAATAAGCATTTTGTGCACTGAATGATGTTTACAATTGAACTAAATACAGTTTATTCCCCTTCAGACTTAATTATTTTATACTTGGAAAAACAAAATAGTTGCAGTTCAGCTGCCAATCATTATGTAGTTCTAAAGGGCATCAGTAACAACACACCTTGGGGGAAATAAACATGACGAGACAGACACATCTGGCTGCATAACCCACTGTTTACGTGATTCAGATTTAAGGAGGATTCAGTGTTAATTAGTTACAAAGATTTGCTTGTTTCGTTTAACTTGCATTATGGCACCAGCAGATGAAACTATGTGATAATAAGCAAAACTAATAGAAGACTGGGAGCATAAAATGGGACTGGAAGATCAGAAAGTTGTGATTCCAAGCCCCAGAGCAGGTACTTGGGGTAATACTCATAACCGATACAGTAGTGCAGTACAAAGAGGATGCTGCACTGCTGCACTGTTGAGGTGCCATCCTTCAGGAGAGATGTTAAACAAAGTTCTGCCCACCTTTGGTCACTAGCCAAGTGGAAAATAAAGATACCGTGGCACTACTGAAGAAGAGTAAGTGAGTTTTCCTGTTGTCATGACCAGACATTCTTCTGTAGGTGAAACAAGTCCATATATCCTACCCCCGCCCAGGATGTGCCAGGAAATACAATATCATATCATAGTGAAGCTTCCCTGGTCAAAAATCACAAATAAAATAAAATAAATATTACGTGACGATGCAGGGCTGCATTTTAAGCTGCACAATGGGGGCCCTAACGTGTGTATCTGTCATGCCATGCCGCACATCGTGAGCCCTATAATGATGCATGTATCAGTATCTGACACATGCATCAATATTTAGCTGTACAACAGCACCTTCAATAGTCAGCAGTTTAGCAACACATTTGAAAATAGCATTCAAGCATTTTGCCATAATTATCTTACTGCTGGCACACACCAAAATTGGGTCTAGCCCCTATGGCAGGACCTTTGAAAACCCAGGCCACAGTCTTTGGTGATGAGACTAGACTGACAGAAGAATGCACAGCTGTTTCCTAATTTTTGCACATTAAGAGACAGACAGACAGGATAGACAGACATAAAGACAGACAGTTGTAGCTTTCCTGCTTTTGGGTCACAACTTTGTCACATACTGGGGACTTAGTATCATACCCCATGCTAACATGATAATGCAAGGATAGTACATTGTTGGCAATACCATCCTTCAGAAGAGATGTTAAACTAAAGTCACTCCTGCTACTCTTTGGTGGCTGTCCAGATGGATGAAGATCCAAGGACATTTTTCATAGGAATATGGGATATCCATGGTGTCCTGGCCAAGATTCCTTCTCTCTGTGAAACATATTCTACAGTTGTCTATGGCTGCATAAAAATGCTGTTCAGAGTTTTGTAAACTGCTGTGATTGTCTGCATACAGTCTCTGCACTACCAGTATCTAAAAACATTGCTTTCTAAAGCACTTAAAGACACAATTTGTATGAAAGGTGTTTTGTAATAAAACTAGATTCTGTTCTACTGTATTCTAATAGGTGTGGTAAACAATTTAATTTGCTTGGCTAGTGAGTTTTACCCTTGTCCTCATATAAAGAGAAAGGTACTGCATTCAGAAGCTTTAAATCATGTAATCTTTGCCCAGAGATGTTTTATTAAAAAAAAGGACTTAGATATTAAAATGATGTTCATGACTCAGGTTTTCTTACACGGTGTCTTCAAAGCATGACCTTTCCAGATGAATAAATAAACTGCAATACATTTTGTTACACGGCAGTGAACATCTATCCATTTACATGAAATATTCAAAAGAAAACCTGGGCTAGGTTCACCTATCTGCTCAGAAGCTCAGCCCCTCGAAGGGCAACTGTCAAAACCACAGTGTCTTTTCTTTTGGAGACCTTTCTTAGGCTAACGTCTGAAAACAAACAGCATGTGCTGTCTGAGCACTTTGAAGAAAAGTGACAATGTGCCTGGTGTCAAAATTGGAGATGACCAACAAAACTAAAGCGGGTGTCTAGTAGTAGCACTGAAGAACTAAGAAACAAGAAATAACAGATTCCACATCCTGCCACAGGCTCACTGAGTGACCTTGGGCAAGTCACTTAACCTTCCTGTGGTTCAGTCTTTCCAGCTGTGAAATTGGGTAGGTGCAGGACCCCATGGGTAATGAGAAGTTGCAAGCAAAGCTCAGTCAAGCTATCCAGAGTAAATTAACTGTTAAATAAAATATTGTTAAAAGAAGGGAAAAATACATTTTATAACTAATGATGTGAAGCAAGCGACAAGAAATCATTCAGACCCACATAATGCCTCCCACCTGGACAGTTCTGTACTTCCTCTGCCCTCATTAGAGCTATCATTTTTGAACTATAACTCACAGCATTGCTGGTTGGGTGGGGTTGCAAGACAGTCATGTGCTTTCCCTTAAAGTATTTTTGCCAGGCTACTCATGTTAGCAATGTGGCACAGGATAGCTCAGTATTCAGGAGGGATCCTCACTCCACCCCCCCCAATAACCTTAGTGAGTCCATAGCCCAGCTGGCTGCACAAAAAAGGTTCCACTCTCTGTAAGCAGGTCATGTTTGAGATTATTCCAGAGCAGGGAGCTTTCCCTCCTATGAATTCTCAGTAAATTTCTTAGTCCACATGGATACTTCAGATGACCAATCAATAAACTAGCTGTGAGCATAACGTGCCTTGCAACTTCTTCTATCCCAGGAGGCCAGCAACATTCCATTCTTTTCCCCAGGAGTGCCCATTTAATGTGGCAAGTAAAAGGTTAAACACTCATGTTATTTACAATGACTAATTCTCTGTACTAATCCTGCCTTTGCATTCAGAACAGGAGAAACATCTGGCCTTGTGTTTCCATTGACACAATCCCACGAGAGGACCAACTACACATGGCATAGTAACATAAAATATTCATTTGATGAAAGTCAATTTGATAAATGAAATTACTGCAGGAAAACGAATCACAGCCTAACCCTACTAGGACTCCTAAGTGATTACTTCTCATGTACCACAGTAAATTACCCGACTACACCAGACACCACCATTAACGACCACTAGTCTGGATTTGTTAAAAATGTATTTTGTATTTAGATTTTTGCTCTTTTTATCTGCTGTTCTCCCTTCATCTCTGGTCTAGCTACCAGTAAGGAAGGCAGTGTGGGCCAGTGGTTAGATATAGGGGTAGGAGATCTGGTTTGGATAAGTTCAGAACCCCCCAGAACCTATGCCATTTTCTGTAAACAAACCTTATCAGAACCTTTTTTCAGGTTCTGGTGATTTTTAAAACAGATTTTGGAGCATAATATACTTTTCCAGCAGACCCTTCCATGAGTACTGTGTATAGTTCTGGAGGCCACATCTCTAAAGGGACATTGATAAGGTGGAGGCGGTGCACAGGAGGGCAACCAAAGTGGTGAAGGGCCTGTATCAGAAGCCCAATGAAGAAAGGTTTAAGGATTTAAATATGTACTCCCTAGAAGACAGGAGGGAATGGGGGGATATGATAAAGACATTCATGTACCTCAGAGGAATAAACAAGGTACATGAAGGGAACATTTTCCAAAGGAAAAGCTGCTCAAGGATAAGGGGTCACAATATGAAGTTGGGGGGAGGCTCAGAGGAAACGTGAGCAAGTACTTCTTCACAGAGAGGGGGGGGTGGATGATTGGAACAGCCTTCCATTGGAAGTGGTGGGGGCAAGAATGGTCACAGGATTTAAAAATGCATGAGATAAACACAAGGGAATCTTAGAGGCGGGGGGGGGGTGTAAGCCGGTGTCCAAGCAGGATCTCCGTTGTCACTATAGGTAGGGAATTTAGGGTGGACTAGGTGAGCCAAGTGATCCTTATCTGCCAACAACTTCTATGTTTCTATATTTCTATGTCTTTATCTAGTAAGAAGGATGGTGGTTGTTGAATGGCCCAAAAGGAGGTTGTAGCTACTGAAAGCACCACTCCAAATTGCTTTTAGATTCCATACCCTTCAATGACAATAGCTTAAGGTGGACAGTAATGGTTAAAGCAGTTTTTGTACTTTTAACTAAAGTGTTCTGAATGTTCTGATAATTATCAGAATGTTTCATGGCTTATCAGAACCTTTTAGAACCTCAAAACCTTGTGTGGTTCTCCCATCCCTAGTTGGAGCACTGAACTGTCTAATGGGATCTAGGTTCAAATCCCCACAAAGTCACTGGCTCACTGTGTGACCATAAACAAATTATTTGATCTGAATAATTGAATTTATTCCTGCAGTATTCACTGCTCTGCACTGTAAACGTGCACTGATGTAACTTCCTTATACAAGTAGAGTGTCATTACAACTTGAAAACTTGGAAATTTGATAATTCACTATGGGCTGTTAAAGACTTTAAAAATAAGTTACAGGAGGAAATAAAGGCTTTTATGAGGCAGAATATGCAGCAGGACACAAGTATACAAAGAGTCTGGGACACCTTGAAGGTGTATTTAAGGGGATGGACAGCATCACAAGTAGGAATTAGAAAAAAAAAGTTTAACTCTGAATTTTCCATATTGGAAACTGAACTGGCTGCTGCTCAGGAAGAACATGAAGCTAGGGGGTTAGATCAAACAGAAATAAAATTGATGTTAGCTAGGCATAAACTAGAGAAGTTGCTTCAAGAGAAATCTGAAAGAGAGTTACATAAAGTAAGAGCTAAATATTATTTCTATGGAGACCCTCCAGATAAGTTACTTGCTTATCAGCTTAAATCAGAGCAAAATCAAAATAGGATTAATACTATTAAAAATAAAGATGACCAATTAGTTTCATCTGAAGAAGAGATAGATTCTACCTTCTATTCATTTTATAGGGATTTGTACACTCCAGAGGCAGAGGTAGAGCCGCTTAGAATTAGAAATTATATTCTTGATACTAATTTGCCTAAAATAGCAGAACACAAACTAATAGATATGAATGCTGAGATCTCTATAGAAAAATCTCTGAAGTTATTAAAAATCTTTGTAATGGTAAATCACCGGGACCAGACAGTCTCCCCTTTGAAGTTTATAAAAAACAGGTGGATGTGTTAGCTCCTTGGCTTGCTATACTCTTTCAATCCTTCTTAGAGGAGGGTAAATTGCTGCAATCTTCTAATGAAGCTGAGATGGTTTTATTACTTAAGAAAGATAAACCCCTGGGAAAATGTGGCTCTTACTGACCAATATCTCTCTTGAACAGTGACTTTAAGATCTTTACCAAGATTTTGGCTGGGTGACTGGCCAAATCTATAACAGGGCTGGTGCATCAAGATCAGGTTGGCGTCATTGAGGGTAGAAGACTGCAACACAATACTAGGAGGGCCTTTGATATTATCCAGGTCTACTCGGGAACGGACACTGCACTCTTGTCTTTAGATGCCGAAAAGGCTTTTGATAGGGTGCAGTGGCCATTCCTGATGGTAGCCTTAAAGGGGTATGGCACTGAGGGTACTTTCAGAAACTGGATTCAGTTGGTATATACCAGCCCTTTGACCCGGGACAGAATGAACTCAAGGTTGTTACCACGTATTCAACTAAGGAAAGGGACCAGACAAGGTTGTCCCTTGTCTCTGCTACTCTTTGCACTTTTTTTGGAACTATTGGCTGCTAAAATGAGATTGAAAGTCCAGGAATTGGGTATCCCGGTGTGGGGGCAGGTAATGTGGTTACTATGTTATATGCAGATGATATATTGGTTGCTTTGAATAATCCTAATTACTCCTATCCCATCCTTGGTAATTTTTTAGAGGAATTCAGCTCTCTTTCCGGTTACAAAGTGAATTGGGATAAATGTGATATGCTATTTTTCGGTGATTCTGAAAGGTTAACAAACTCTACATTAGTGGGTATAAAGAAAGATAAAATTAGATACCTGGGAGTCATTCTGGCCTGGGATGTTAACCGAGCAATCCAGCTTAATCATGATCCTTTAATAGCTAGGATCAAATCAGATTTAGAGAGATGGCAACTTCTCCCATTGGTATTGCTGGGGAGAATTAGCATACTGAAAATGAGTATGTTACCCAGGCATCTTTTTCTGTCTGAATCCATTCCTTGTAGGCTAAACAGTTTTTTAAGGACCTGGACAAGACATTACAGAAGTTCCTATGGGTGAGGGGTCATCCATAGGTGGCTTTGGGAAAGCTCTATCGGAGTAAAGTAAAGAAAGGGCTAGGATGCTCAAATTTTTGGGCATATTTACCTGGTTGCCCAGTTAGAAATCGTATACCCTTGGTTCCATGCCTCTAATAATAAATTATTAGCAGGTATGGGAATTAAGGAAGGCTCTATTAAAGATCTCGAATTATCTAATTTTCATGCTTTAGCATCTATGAGATATAGGAATGTAATTCCAGGTTCATTGAGTACTACTAATTCCACTGTTTCTGCATGGGCGAGTGCTTTAAAAATTCTGCACTATTTGGAGAAAATAATGGCTTTGACTCCAATTTATAATAATAAATTTTTCCCCACCAGGTAAGGGAGATTGCGTGTTTAGGGAATGGTATTTCCATAAACAAATTCACACGGGTCCTCTCTTTATGTCATTTGAACAACTTCAGAATAAGTACGATATCCCATTCAGTCATAGATGGCAGTATCTACAGGATAGGAATTATGTGTATAAGAATAATCATAACTCATTTTGTCATTCAATTTCTCCATTGGAAGAATTTTTTATGAATCTGGGGTCTAGTAGCCATTTGATCTCTAGATTGTATACGGTACTGTCCGAAGAGATATCTCTCATGGCTAGGACTTCACCTACTAAACAATTGAATGTTGATATTTCAGAAGAAACTTGATCTCATATTGTTAATTTAAAAAATCTTGGGGTCGGAAATAACCGGTTATTACAAATTTTTTTTAATTTAATACATAGGACTTATTTTACTCATGTTAAGCTTCTTAAGATTGATGCCTAGATCATGGATTCCTGACAGAGATGTGGGGGAAGAGGGACCCTTCACCATATGCTGATAGGTTGCCCTCAGATCAAGGTGTATTGGGCTTCTATCCAGGCCACTCTTTCCAAAGTGTTGGGTTATTATTTCCCCTTTGATCCGGGGAGTACAAGTTTTGGTTTCCCAGTTTTTATTCGAGATCAACTGGGATACCAAAAGATTCTGTGCAACATTGATATTTTGGTGGCTTTCAAAATAATTCTACAGAATTGGAAAAACACTGCATCCCCAACCTATGAGGAGTGGATTCGGAGGATGCTGGATCATAGCAATATTGATATCTATTTATTTTTTGAAAGATGTACTCAATAAATTTGAATTAATTTGGCAACCATTTTTGGCTGTTTTGGCTGATTTAGTGATGATGGAGGGATTCATTCCCTCGTGAGATAACATGATGATGGAAGCACCCACGCTCTGAGCTATTTCATCAATACAAAAAAAAAAAAAGATGTACATTTCCGTGCCACTACTCCTTGATTATTTTACTGCTATATAAATCCTGTAAAGCATTTTGCGATGTAATATATAGGAAAGACCACTTTGCAAAATAAAATTTGCTTGGTCTTGATTCTCTACTTCAGTCATCCAAGCCATAATTTTTGGTAGAAGCATGACCCACTGAAAATGAGATAGGCCAATGGGGTAGTTTTTTGGCAAACAAAAAAAAATGCTGGAGGGAAAAACTGAAGAGCAATCTTTCCATTGGCTACATGTCTGACACCACAGGTACAGTACCTGTTTAATGATACATAATCAGTTGGACAGAATTCAGCACCCCCAACCCCATGAGATAAAGTGGCCCTGTGAGACAATGAAGAATGCGGGAGCTTTGTGCCTCACTCTGCTCTGTGATACCATGTCAGGGAGCAATTCCAGCATGGGTTAAGATAGCCCCCCATAACTGAACCTGCTGTATAAACTGATGGGTAATACTGAGATCCTGAGTGCAATAAAAAACCCACCTGCAGCGGTCACTGACCACTGTGACCTTTCATACACTGACACCTTGCCAGAACCTGACACAGTGACTACTATATAGAAACATAGAATCTGTCAGCAGATAAGAACCATACAGCCTACCTAGTCTGCCCACTTCTCTACTCACTGCTGCAGCTCCAGATCCTATTTGATCTGCGGCTCTCCTGCTCTGCACATCTCCAGGGTACCCTTATGTCTATCCCATACACTCTTGAACCCCCATCTTGTTTTCACCCCCACCACTTCTGCTGGAAGGATGTTCCATGGCTCCACCACCCTTTCAGTGAAAAAGTACTTCCTAACATTACCCCTGAGCCTTCCACCCTTCAGCATCATATCATGCCCCCTTGCTCTTGTGCAGAGTTTTTTCTGAAATTTGCTTTCCACCTGTACCCTGTTTATTTCCCTAAGGTACTTGAAAATCTATATCATATCTCCCCTCTCCCTTCTTTCCTCTAGTGAATATATATTAAGCTCCTTAAGTCTTTCCTCATAGGGTTTCTGGTGCAGTCCATGTACCATCTTTGTTGCCCTTCTCTAGACTACCTTTATTTTGTCACTGTCCTTCCGGAGATGTGGTCTCCAGAACTGGACAAAGTACTCCAGCTGAGGCCTCACCAGTGATGTATACAGTGGCATCACCACCTCTTTCCTCCTGCTTGTTATGCCCCTCCCTATACACCCCAACATTCTGTTTGCTCTTCCCACAGCCTTTTCACACTGTTTAATCATCTTCAGGTCATCAGATATGATAACCCCCAGGTCTCTCTCCTGACTTGTGGTGGCCAGAATTTCCCCACCCATCCTGTACTCCTCCCTTGGATTCTTGTGACCCAGGTGCATGATCTTGCACTTTTTAGCATTGAAACTCAACTGCCAGTCACCCAACCACTCCTCTAATAGGCATAAGTCCTTTCTCATTTTTGCCACCCCCTCTGGTGTGTCCATTCTGTTGCAGATCTTGGCGTCATCTGTGAAGAGGCACACCTTTCCCTCCAGATGCTCTACGATGTTGCTAATGAAGACATTGAATAGGACTGGCCCCAGCACTGACCCCTGTGGCACCCCACTGGTCACCTCCCTCTCCTCAGATTTTATACCATTTACCATCTGTCCCTTAGCCAGTTCCCAACCCACTTTAGCACCATAGGACCCATTCCCAGGCTCCCCAATTTAGTTAGCAATCTCCTGTGCAGGATGGTGTCAAAGACCTTGCTGAAATCCAGGTAGACCACATCCACTGCCCCTCCATACCTCTCAACTGTCCCTGATTTTCAGGGACATCCCTAATTTAGCCTCAAAATTTTCCTTTGTCCCTCATAGAATTTTCATTTTTGTGACAGAGCAGTGGGTATTAAAATCACAAAATAATGTTAAACATTAAAGTTACAGACTTTATTCTTCAGAAAATGCATCTTAACACACTTTCCTTTATTCTGTCAGCTTTCTGAGTGAATAGTACCAATTTTTAAGATGTGTCCCTGATTTGGGGTCTTTTTTAAGCCTTTTTCCTGATTCGTGAGGCAAGAGGTTGAGAGGTATGCACCCCTCTCTGATCTACCACCCTGGTTACCCAGTCAAAGAAATCTATAAGATTTGTCTGACATGACCTTCCCGCTGAGAATCCATGCTGCCTTGGAGCCTGTGCCCTGCTATTCTCCAGGAACTTCACAATTCTCTCCTTAAGTAAGGACTCCATTAGTTTCCCCACTACTGAGGTTAGGCTTACAGGCTTGTAATTGCCTGCCTCCTCTCTGCTTCCACTCTTGTGGAGAGGGACATCTGCCCTCCTCCAGTCCTCAGGTACCTCCCCTGTCTCTAGTGATGCTTTGAAAAGGGAGGCCAGTGGTTCTGCCAGCACTTCCCTGATTTCCTTTTGTACTCTAGGGTAGATCCTATCTGGCCCCATTACCTTATCTCCTTTTATTTTCCTGAGTTCTTCTAAGACTCTTTCCACTGTGAATGGGCTGGAGTCCACCTCCCTTCCCTGAATACCCCTCTTAATGAGTCTTGTTCCCTGAATCTCCTCTTCCCTGGTGAATACTGAGCAAATGTACTTGTTCAGTGTCTCTGCCTTTTCTAGGTAGTACTCCACCCTTTCTCCTCCTTTCTTCTTTAGCTTAACAATCCCATTTCTGGTCTTTTTCCTCTCACTAATGTATCTGAAGAAGGTCTTGTCACTTTTCTTAATAGCCTGGGCTATACTTTCCTCTGTCTGTGTTTTAGCCCTTCTATTTATTCTCCCAGATTCCCTCTGCTTCTCCAGATATTGTTCTCTGTCCGCATCCTTTTGTGTTTCCTTGTATCTTCTGAAAACTCTTTTCTTTTCCCTTACTTTCTCGGCCACTATCTTCAAGAACCATAATGGCCTTTTCTTTCTTTTACTCTTGTTATGCATTTTGACACAATGACCTGTTACTTCTGTTATGACTCGCTTGAGTCTAGACCACCGTTTTTCCACATCTCCCCTTGTACCTTCTGCTACTAGAGCTTTTTTGAGATTTCTACCCACCTCCTTAAAGTTAGCCTTCCTGAAATCTAGGACACTTATCCTTCTATGGCTTGCCTCCTTCACTGTGGTTACCTTAAACCATACTGTTCTCTGGTCGCTGGTACCAAGTGGACTGCCCACCTCCACATCTGTGATCCTGTCCCCGCTGGTTAGGCCCAAATCCAGTACAGTCTTGTGGGTTGGTTTTACTACAAGCTGTCTTAAGTTTGCCCCATTCAGGGCAGTCATGAAGTCCTTGCCCCTTGTTGTACTCACAGTCTGAGTGCTCCAATGTACCTCAGGCAGGGTGAAGTCACCCATTAGTAGCAGTTCCCCTTTGGCTGCCATTTTGTGGATGGTTTCCACAAGAGCTTCATCTGATTCCCCCCCCCCGTGCCGGAGGCCTGTAAATCACTCCAGTGCGAATGGCTGTCCTTCCCCCCCAGATGACCCAAAGTGCCTCTGCTCCTTCTTGTAACCCTTGAGCCTCTGTTGCTTTAATCTCCTCCTCCTTCACATACATAGCTACCCTCCTCCCCTTCTCCCTTCCCTAGCCTTCCTAAAAAGAGTGTATCTTGGTATGGCTATATCCCAGTCATGGTTCCCCGTGTACCATGATTCTGTAATAGCTACTATATCCAGATTTGCATCTGCCATTAATGCCATTAGAACTGGGATTTTGTTCCCAAGACTGTGGGCATTTGTATAGCACACATTACTTTCCAGCTTGTGCGCCCACCCTCCCTTTCCCTTTTTTCTGCCCTGTGACTTTTTGGGTTCCATCTTCTGTCCTTCGCACAATGGTATCTAATTTATTTATCAGGTTTGATAGTGCCCTTGTACTAATTGGATTCTGTCTTATTTCAGATATGTTATGTAGAGGGGTACCTTTAACCTTCTGACTGCTTTTGACCTCACCCTTGGCTAGTTTAAATGCTAGTGGAGGAAGCATTTGAACTTTTCAGTGAGGATACCTTTGCCCCCCCCCGAATAGATGTAGGTCATTTGGCGAATACAGTTCTTCATCCCTCCAGATGAGATCCCAGTCCCCAATGAAGCCATACACTTCCTCTCCACACCACTTCTTCAGCCATGTATTGAATTCAATGGTGCGGATGTTTTGACCCTCTCCTTTGCCATGGACAGGTAGAACCTCCAAGAAGGTAGCGGAGTGTGCTACTTGCCCAAGACACTGCCCCAGTTCTCTAAATTTCTCCTGCACTTTTCCTACATCTGTCCCCTCACATGCCAAGTCATTTCTTTCCAAGTGGACAATGATGTCCAGCTCCCACCCTCCTTGCCACCACCCTAGTGATCCCTAGGATCCACCTGCTGTCCCTCCAAACTGTGCCACCAGGCAGGCATACCACCTCCCTCCCTCTCCCCATTGCTGCCCACTCCCAGCTCTATCCCTCTACTGATGGAGTCTCTGAACAAGATTTGTTTCCTCCTCCTGTGCATTCTCCTTCCTTTTGCCCTCGGGGCTCTGTCATGGATGACCCACTCATCCCCCTTAATGTCCACTTCTGGAGATGCAGTGTGATCACCCTGCTCTGCCAAGATGGGGTATGAGTTTTGAAGTGGCACTGGCTAGGGGATGAGCCTCTGTCCCACCTCCCTCACCCTCCCTAAGCCCACAGTAGTTCATCCATCTCTCCTTACTGGCATCCTCTGAGGGAGTGGTGGCAGACGTGGTGGTCCCTGTGGGGGGGTGAGGTTACCTGGATCCTCTCTCCCCTCCAGACCACCAGAAACAATCAGCTACACCAGCAAACAAAACCAGAAACAATTTGCTACACCAGCCAAAAGCCCCAGGAATAATCAGCTGCACCAGCCAAAACCCCCTGCTGGCTTAACTGTGCCTGGCTGATGTGGAATTGCCCATTTTCTGGTTCCGCTGTCCCGTCAGAATGAGACAATTTTCTGTTCTGCTACAGAGAAAAAGTCATACACTTTTTAAGCTACCTTAACTCTTTCTAGAAGAGAGCTCCAGTATTGCAATGGAAATGTTTTGTAAAACCCTCCATTTAAAATCCTAGGGCCTGTTTTTTAAAGGTCCAGGAACTAATGGGGTGAGCAACTGGACAGTGCGATATACAAAAGAACAAACAAACGTATGGACGGCCTACAGACAAACTGCAATTTTCCACAGATTGTACATGAAGGGATGCTGATTTCCCTGGCTCTGGGCACATGCATTGCCAGGTCATACCAGGTGTGGCATGTGCACAAAAAAAATGGCTGCACGCTGCTGTTAAGCAGGGAAGAGGTCACAGAACAGCACCCTCTATGAAAATAGCGTGCATGTGGCAAGAACTGCAGAAGGACAAATGGACCCCCCTTCCCTGTTAGACAACTTTTTCTGCCATATATAGTATGTGCCATTGCTGGTGCTTCGAAAATCGGGCCCAGCTGCATGTTACTCCTCCTAATACTCTGCCCTCAGCATCTGTCATGAGTTTGAGGTCTGATCTTGTTGATAATATTACACTTAAAAAAAAAATCAGTCCATTCTGCACAGGCCTTGCTGCATGCCGCTCTGTGAAATAGTATTGTTTTAACCTTACAACATTAAGGAGGACCAGAAATTCATGGTTTCTGTTTGTAAACTTCCCATTTGCATAAATAATGTTCATCTTCACCGAAATTATCAATATTTAGCCATTAACCACACCTTAATAAATGCTTGTGTGAAAAACTGCACTTTGGGTTGTTTTGCAAGTATGAGTAACATTCTTTTCACAGAGCCAATAATTTGGAGTTCTGATTTTGGCACGGTTGTGTACAGAACTCTGAGCACTGCTCTGATATGTTGGCCAACAGCAACTGCTTAGCATTCTGCACACAAGTGGTCACATAGTAAAATGTCCGCATTACTGTTTCAGACATAGTGAGAACTGTATGGAACATTGCCCATAAAAAGAAAACAACACAAAACACTATTTTGACATCCTTGTTTATTTTTTGCTTTAGAGGTTTTTCTGCCCGCAAACGGCTGGGACTACCTCCTCTGACCTGTGACTGCTTCCCCTGGCTGCTCACATGGTCTTCGGCATCCCCGATTGATCCCCATGGCAAGTATGGGGGGAGGCCATCCCCCCCAATCCAAATATTCAGTATGGACCTGGTGTCCCAGTTAGTAACACAGGCTGGAGGTAGGTGGGTAGGCTGCCACAAAGCCACCGTCATCCATTTCCTGCTTTTCTGGATCCCATCCCTGCCACACCGCACAGATGCATGCATGTGGAGCCACACACACATAATGCAATTGTGACCCCTCCCTATGTTACCACACGAGCTGCACTGCTACCAGATCTCCACCTGGTGGCAGTCAAGAGACAAGCAAACATGCTGCCCCATCCTGGCATATAAGAGCAGTCCTGTGGGTGCTTGATCCTCCCCTGCCCCGGTTGACCTCCTAGCAACTTGATCTTGTTCTTGAACTTGGGTTGTTGGCAGGGCACGAGGTAAGCCACCCAGCGCCTCAACCCTCCATTCCACTGGGTCAGCTACATCCTTGTTTATTAATGCACTATTAAAAAGGGATCATTTAGAGGTTTTAATTTTATTTTTTTAAACAGGGAGATTACAATCAACTACCAATATACACACATTTCCAGTTCCCTTTACAGAGCACCAGTTTTGGTGTAATCCCCAATCCCACCAACATTAGCTTACTGGCCAAGGACTTAATTCAAATCTCATAATTTTTTGTCTTCATACTTTATGTAGGGGAAGAGATCATAAATTCTTGTATCAAGGAGCTGGCAACCAGACCCCTTCCCCTTTCTGGTACCCTGCAAAGAAAGCTCTGCCCTTGTGCTGCCCCCATACTCACACGTTTTATAACATATGAGTTTGTAGACAGGGCGCACTCTGTTAATCTCAATGGGGGACAGATTTTAAATTGTTTTTTAATATTTTAGAGGTCTCTTGGCATAAACAGGCTGCTGCTCAACTAACAAGAGCCTCGTTAGTTGAGTGGCAGCATTCATCGTAACTGGGTGGACCTCTAAAATATAAAAAAAATATCCACTTCCATTAAGATCAATGGAATGTGCCCTGATGCTCTACTAACACATACATCAAACGTAAGAGCATGGAGATGGAGCTTTTTCTGTAGGATACCAGCATGCAAGGGATTTGATGGCCAGCTCCTCAATATGAGGATTTGCAACCTCTTCCCTTAGATAAAGTAGGAAGATAATTATGAAATTTGCACTGCTGAAGCCCTTGGCCAGTAAGCTAACAGTGGGGGGCTTTGGGATTGCTGTTGAATTTAGGTAAATTTTTGCTCTTTAAGAAATGATATACATCTAAGAGGGATTGTAATTAAACATACATATATATATATATATATATATATATATATATATATATTTTATTTATCAATGCACTCTCCCTTCCTTGGAGTGAACTCCATTTACCACCACCCTCTATCGCTTACCCCCTAACCAATTTCTTATCCAGCTTACCACCTTTGGACCCACTTCTAAGTTACCCAACTTGCTTGCTTACTAGTTCCCTATGTGGAACGGTGCTGAACACCTTGCTGAAATCAAGGTAGGCCATGTCCACTGCTCCACCCTGATCTAGTTCCTTGGTCACCCAGTCAAAGAAATCAATCAGATTTGTAGTGATTCCATTAACTTTCTCACCACCATACCAATGTCTTGCCTATAACTGCCAGCTTCCTCTGTCCTACCACTTTTGTGCAGTACGGCCACATCCACCCTCCTCCAGTTATCTGGAATCACTCCTGTTTACGTTGACTGTTAAATGGAACTGTCAGGGGATCAGCCAATATTTTCCTAGGCTCCCTCAATACCCTTGGATGCACCCCATCTGGCCCCATTGCTTTGTCCACCGTTAAATTAGCAGGTTCCCTTCAGTGGAGGTTTTTGAGAAACTACGGCCCCTTAACATTTCTTGTTACAAAACCAATGTGTATCGAAATGCAATGAGCTAGGACAAGATTCAGACTGTTTTATTGACTTAGGGGAAACATGATTATCAAATGTTCCTAGCTGAAATGTAAGGAAAATTCAGCTTAGCCATTTCAGTGTCTGATGACATGAGACAAAAACTATTTTAAGCAGAATCTGCCTGCATTTGCCACAGAAGGGAAAAAAAAAGGCTTCTGTTTTTTGGGAGACAACATAGGTGGCGTAAGTTGTGGTGAAACTTGTTTCAGGTTCAAGTTCAAGTTTATTGTAGTGGAACAGGTGACTGGCGACATGGACTTCAGTAGGCATCAGCAGAAGGAAGCGGGGAAGCGGGGGACTCTGCTGGTTGACTAAGGCAAGGCAACTGTTCATGACTGTGTAACAGTCGCTGCTGTGAAGGGTGGAAAGTCAAAGGTAGGTCAAAAGTGGGAATAGGAGTAACACCAATCTAATGTAGGAGCATATAAAGATTTAAACAAGGTAGGAGGGGGCACAAATACAAATAAATAAAAAAGGGGAAAAATAGAAACACCTTATGAGATTTAAACAAGGCAGGGGGGAACACAAATAGAAATAAAAAAGAGGGAAACTAGAAACATCCTATGAGATTTAAACAAGGCAGGGAGGAACACAAATATAAATAAAAAAGAGGAAAACTAGAAACACGCTATGAGATTTAAATAAGGCAGGGGGAACACAAATAGAAATAAAAAAGAGGAAAACTAGAAACACCCTATTAGGGATAAGGGTGAGGAAGTAATATTTCACAGAGAGGGTAGTGGATGCATGGAACAGCCTTCCTGAGGAGGTTGTGGGGTCTAAAACTGTGGGAGAATTCAAGAATGCATGGGACAGACATAAGGCAATTCTTGTGGGGGGTAGGAAGAAATAGGCTGTTGGTTAACTAGGATCTGCGGCCTATCCTGTAGGTAGGGAAATGGGCAGACTAGATGGGCCAAGCGGTCCTTATCTGCCGTCAAAGTCTATGTTTCTATGTTTCTATGTAGGGTACAAAAGTATTTCCAGGCAACACAGGAAGGATAGAGGTTGAGAATGGTGAAAGAGGTCAGAATCTTGAGGGAAGGCATGGTTGTTAATTCCCCTTTTGCCTTGTTGCCTCTGTATGTGTGCCAGATAGCAGACCCACCAGTGGAATGGTTGGGATGGGGGTAGTGACAAAAAGTAGGGAAGGTGAAATCAGACACCATATACAGCACAATCTTAGTCTGGTCCTTAGTACTATTTATCTAGTGCCAGGGTTCTCCACCAGGACAAAGAAGTTTGCTTCCTGTAACACCTGTGGATGACCTTAAGTCTAGGACTTGAGAGTAGTCCACACTAAAAGAAAAGATTCTACATATTAAATATTTGCTGGAGCAGATTACAAAATCTGCCAAAGGATTAAACAGATGTAATGTTGTTTACATGGGAAACTCTGTTAGACCTCTCATTACATCTAGAAAAGTAATTTCTTTTGCCCAGCTTCTGTATGGCGCAGAAATTTGGGAACACAAACATTTACACAAATTAACAAGTTCAATTTTTAAAGTATTGAGAGCCACACTTGGCCTAAGACATACATGCCCTGCTTCATATGTAAGAAGTAAACTAGGACTTATTAATAAGCATGCCATGGTAAAACAAGAATAGTTAATTATTGGCTGAAAGTTATAAGAATGCCTCAAGACAGATTGTCATATAATGCCTTAATAAGAAGAAGCAATGGCAAGAAAAGAAGTATAACTGGTGACCCCCGATATGAACCCATTTGAGAACTGTAAAATATTGTATCAACCCACAAGTTGATATGGCAAAGTCATATCAACCTGTGAGTTGATACAGCTTTTACAGTCTTGTGCCAGGTTGTGTCTTTCAGGCTAGCCCAATAAAAAAATCTGAGTCAGCATGAGATGGTTCTCCAACTGAAAATCATCACTAACAGCATTACCTAAGCATAAAAAAACATACAGCTGTCTCCTAAGATTGCTGAGGTACAAATCAGGTGCTAATTTCACCAGTTCATGTTACAATAATAATGAAAAAAGGTAACACAATGGAGAACCGTTGAGTGGCCACCTGCAGCAGTGACAGGGAAAAATTCATAGAGGAACAACAGAACCAGAATACCGCTCTTTTGCACCAGTTATTATAAAAAATAAAACACACGTAGGTGTGTGACCTGAAGTTTTTGTATACACCCTCAGTGTGTGATAATATAGAAACCTTGAGCGCTTAGCTCTCAAGGTTTCTATATTATCGCACACCTTGACTGTGTAAAAAAACTGCATATCGCACGCCTACATATGCATTATTCTCTATATAATATCTGTAGTTGGTATAATAGGATTTTAGGTATGCTAAAAGAGTGTGACCTCCTGAAACTAAAAGGCTATCTCGATGGAAACATTATGCTGAATTGGAAATATAATATTTACATAAAGAAAAAAAATCCAAAACTACTTGATAAAAAGAGATCTTGTAAGTATTAATGAATCTAAATATTGCCCCTGGTTTGTAAAATTACAAGAAACGCATGGTTTTAAATACTATCTAGATAGCCTTGTAGACCCAATACTCAGAAAAGCTTATACAAGGTAAAAGTTTGAATGTTTTTATAATATGTGTATCTCAAGATTCAATAAACTTCCACCTTATATGCAATAATGTTTTTGCTCTATAGGAGAGAAAGAAGACCGTTACCACATAATGTGGGATTGCAATTGGTATAAGAATGCTAGATTACACTGTCTGGGACCAGTGATTAATGACTGGAGCAACATAGACAAAGACTACATGATTACGGTCTTCCTTAATACAGAGGATGACTACACTATAATAAGATTGGCCAACTACTTTCAATAAATTAGTAAAATTAAGGCACAAAAAATGAAAGGTATAATAAACACTAATACAGTATAGAGATACACCTTGGCATAACTTTTCAGCCATGTATTTTAAAATTTTTGTTTCATGCTTCTACCAAAATGTGACCTACCTATCACCAAGCGTGTACCACCAGTGAATGTCTGTAACAATGGTTGCTTTTTATGACTACTGTGATCTACCTATTACCAAGCATGTACCACCAGTGAACGCCTGTAACACTGGTTGCTTTTTTAATCTAAGTGTTATGTACTGTACTGTTTTGTTTGCTGTGATGTATTGCTCTCTTGACGAGGTGCCTTTGTAAATGAGTCTATGACTCAAAGGTCTGTAAACCGATGATCTAATAAATAAATAAAAATGTCTGTATTGTCTATCTATTGTAAAAATTGATTTTGCTGTGTTCATGTAACAGATTATGCACTTGGGGTGTGTGTGTTTGTATTGTTTTATAGTGTATGGTGGAACGTTGTTCTGTTTCGAAATTCCACCATATTGAAACGCTGTTCAGCCACAGATACTAAAATGAATGGAACGCTGTTCTGAACTTTCATGCAGAACAGCATTTTATTCATTTAGACTTAAAACCTCAAGCTGTGCTTTGAAATCATGAACTGAAAACCGCCACATGGCAATATTTAAAACTACACTGGAAACTGATGTGACGGTTTTCAGACATGGGAGCAGTTCGTTAGCAATAATGAAAGATCCAGGATCAACCAGATATGCTATGTGTACTTGCAATTTTCTGCATCTTGTATGATTTTGTTCTCATTAAAGAGACATACCACTGCCATGTTTTTTTTCGTAAATCCCTCCCACAGTAGAGTTGCAACCAATGGCAGTGTGTGCTGCTAACATAGGGATGCCCAATCCCTAGCAACCACACAACTCACCATGTGAATGAATGGGAGGCAACGATTTCTTATCATTTCTAAAATACATTTTGAAAGCAGAAAAATACCAGTAAAATAATTTGTGGGGCGCCATACACTATAAAAAATACAGGAATGGTAACCCCATACACAACCAGTGTGTTCTGCTACCTCAGGGGTCTGATTCCCACGGACCTCTTGAGCTTCACTCTCGAGGTCATAGGGACTCAGACCCCTCAGTGGCAGAACACAATGGTTCTGCATGGTTACCCATCCAGTATTCTCTATGTAATTTGTAGTTATAATTGATTTTATCTATTGTCTTTCAAAATTGTGAATGACTTTTTAGTCAAACAATAAAGATTATACTACTACTACTCACAAAAAAATACATGGTACAATAAAGGAGGGCATGTGTGGGGGAGGGGGGCCTCACAGTGTGTTCAATCCCTGGACCCGCCATACTGTGTTTCCCAGAATCTACATTTTCTCCTTTTCTTTAGACTGGCAATTGCAGAGTATCTGTGAAAGAAACCCTTCGTCTTTCAGGCTGCAAAAGCCTAATAATGGAAAAGATTCCATCCCAATTCTTCTGTTGCATCTGAACTCTGGACAGTAGCTTGTCAGTTGGAGGCAGATGTGTGTGTGTGTGTTGGGGGGGGTGTGTGGAGGTGCAGTTTCTTAAAAAAGTCAGTGTAATTTTACCAATTAACCTCTGAACATTTGTTGATAAAAATAACATTCCTGCCTCTCACTAGCTAAGAACATTTGTTGATTAAAATAACATTTCTGTCTCTCACTAGCTGAGATAACAGTTTTCAAAACATTCACAGTACCTGAAGATCATACAGTATGTCTGACAGTATTGCAGCCTTGTAACTCACAGAGAAGAATAAAAAAAGCCTCAGTTCAAGTTCACCCCACATTCTGTGGTATAGCACAGTTCAGATCACATCTCAAGAGCAGATATTGTATCTAACTTGGCTTTTAGGGTGTCAGTTATGTGAAAGTTCCCATGCTCCACATTGGGCGCTATATTATTTGAGTGTCATGATCCGGTTTTAGTTGCCCAAACCCATACTTGGAAGCCAAATGTGTGGGAGACAACCTGATTTACTTTATACTAGCACAAGTGCAAATCTTAATCCCAGTGTAGTGGACCTCACATAAATCTAACAATGTTGCAAGTTTCACAGGACAAGCAGATAACACAAAACCTGTACTAGACATTCAGTAAGTTTTATTTCATGCAACACAGACTTGAAAAGAAACAAGCATTTGTCAATGCTGAATGTTGTCGCGCTGGCATTGGCAGTGGTGGAGCTAGAGGCGCATAATACGAATGGCAGTGAAGTACTGAAGTGGCGCCAACCCCACCCCCACCCTGTAGAGAGTGACAGGCAGTGGGGTGTGCCTTTGGGTTGTCAGGCATAATGCTCATGCCATTGTACCTCACCCTACCCTGTAGACACTGACAAGTGTCATGGTGTGCTTTGGGGTCTTTGGGCATTATACTTACCCCATTCCATAAGGAAATACGCTGACGTGGGTGCAGTATAGGAGTGTGGGGAAAGGTTTGTGGCCAAACAGTGCAAGACACACCACAATGCCTGTCAGTGGCTGCAGGATGGGTGTGGGGGGGTGGAATGGTGTGAGCATTACATCTGATGAGTGATGATCCCAAGTAACAGCCCTGACACCTGTCAGTCCGTACTGTTTGTGGTGCTGCAGTTGGATACCCTTACACCTTAGGCGTATAGTGGTAGTTTCACTCTACATGTTCAACATGGGCTGCTTGTCAGGCCACCTCATGAAAAGTGGCACAATCACTTTGTTAGCTGAAAGGTGGGTTTGCACAGCAGCTGTGGCATTTGGTGGCAGAGGGATGAAAACACAGTTTTGGGCAGGATGTGGAGAATGACAACTGCATTGTTCATGAGGAGGCGTAAAAAAATGGCAACGTTGAAAATCTGGGGTGGCAATATGAAATATTGGTGAAGCAATGAACATGCATACGAACTGTGCAGCAGACGTCCGCAACCCAATTATTTGTGGGAGTTTTTTAGGCACATTTTCAACATAGGTATTTTGGGACCTCCCCTCATGAACAGTGGTGCTATGATTTTGTTAATGTGTCCCAAAAGGTGATTTCCCACAGCGAGCATGCCATTGTGTGCCACAGTTGAGGGAACATGTTTTGGGCAGGCTGTGAAAAATGGCAGCTGTACTGTTGATAAGGAGGTGTGCACAAATGCCAGCAGAAGAAATGTGGCATGAAAATATACATAGATATAAGTTACAAGGCTGCATGGAAACTGTGCAATGTACGCTTGTAGCACAGTCATTTTCTGGACTTTCGGCACCAAATTTTCAACATAGGCATTTTAGGACCTCTGCTCATGAATAGTGTCATTGTCATTCCCTCAAACTGCCCCGAAATCTGATTTTGCACAGCGACCGTGCAATTCTGCACCAGATGTGCGAAAACACATTTCAGGCAGGATATGTAAAATGACAGCTGTACTGTTCATAAGGAGGTGTGGAAAAATGCCAATGTTGAACATGTGGAGTGAAAATATTACAAATGCACGAAGTCACAAGCGTCGTGCAAACTGCGCAACACACGCTCGTAAAACACTAATTGTATGGACTGCCGGCCCCAGATTTTCAACATAGGCATTTTAGGACCTCTGCTAATGAACAGTGTCACTGTTATTTCCATAATGTGTCTCAAACATGGACGTTCCACAGCGACCACGCTATTCTGCGCCAGAACTGCGAAAACACAGTTTAGTCAGGATGTGAAAAATGACAGCTATACTGTTCATAAGGAGGTGAAGAACAATGGCAATGTTGAAAATCTGGAGTGAAAATATTATAAATTTGTGAACTTACGCGCGTGTGTGCCAACTGCGTAACGCACACTCATAACACAGTCATGTTGTGGAGTATCATCACCAAATTTTCAGCATAGGCATTGTAGAACCTCTGCTCATGAACAGTGTAACTGTCATTTTCATAATCTGCCCTGAACACTGATTTTCCACAGCAACCGCGGTATTGTGCGCAGGAAGTGCGGAAACACATTTCGGCTAGGATGTGAAAAATGACAGCTGTACTGTTCACAAGGAGGTGCAGAAAAATGACAATGCTGAAAATCTGGCATGAAAATATTGCAAATCCATGAAGTTACGAGTGTGCGTAGCAACTGCGCAACGCACGTCAGAACAGTCATTTTTTGGATTTTTTCCACCAAATTTGTAACATAGGCTTTTTAACGGCCCACCTCATGAACACTGCCACTGTCCTTGTGTTAATCAGCCCTGAAAGGTGATTCCGTACAGTGACTGTGAAATTGCCTTTCGGGACTGAATAACGTCATAACTGTAACAGAAAACTCCATGTTGAAAATTTGGTGCAAAAATTCCAAAAAATGACTGAGATATGCAGCAAAGTTGAAAAACCCCTGTCTATCCCATTATACAGCTTACTGGCATTCCCTCAGTTTGTGGTCGGCTTTGAAGAGTGCAGACATGTTCCCGGTCCACCGAAGATCATCGTGCCAGACTCCGGAGCTAAGTATGGGGTGGGGGTGTGGGGAGGCAGGGTGCGCAGTGGGGGTGTGGGTGGTGGGTAGGGACTCTAGGGAGACTACGAGGGACTGTTTTATGTCATGGGGAAAAACTAACATCATCGGGAAAGTTTTTTTCAGGGGACTTGCACGCTGGGGTGGGTTCCCAGCGTGCCACCTAACTGTTTGGGGGTGCTGCAGCTGATGGGGATTGGGCACCCTCGTCAGCACACAACAAAAGGGGGTTAATTTATGCCGGCGGGGTGGGCACCCTGTCAGCACACAAGGAAAGTGGGGGAGGCAAGAGCCGAGGGGATTAGGCACCCCATCGGCATAAAAGAAATGGGGGCTGATTTATGCCAGCGGGAGTGGGCTTCCCGTGGGCAAAGTTTTGTGGCCAGAGAAGCGGGCAGGGGATTGGCACACCTCAAGTCGGCTGCTGACAATGTGGCAAGCATGCAGGAAGGGTCCACTACATCTGATGAGCTTTGCTCAGATTGCAGCGGACCTTTCCTTAAATGTGCTTGCCACATTAGTATGCATGGTGTGGCACCGACATGCAGGCTGATTGGGGAATGAGGGATGCACCTACTGATGTGTGTTCTGCATTCACCCAACAGCGACCGCGCCTCCAAATCCCCACTGTCGCAAGATGTTGGCTACGCAAGCGTGACAACATAAAAATGAAAGAATACAAGCAAGTACCAAGTAATTAAGCAATTAACAAAAAAATAAGCAACAGTCTTTTTCAAATACATTTGTACCAGTGTACTTTCATGAGAAGAACTTTACATTGCTGAAAGTCTTTTGCTTTTCCGTGGAAGGGGGGGGGTGCTGGAAAGGTACATTCTTTGAATAGTTCCTTTTCAGCTGATACCCTCAGTGCAACAGTCCCACTTTCAGCTTGGCATGTAACCAGTCCAGAGGATGACAGTTTTTTATAGCTCTTTGCAAAATGTGCACACACATTAACCACTCATACCTGCAGCTCCCAGGCAAAAATTTCACTCCCAGACTTTTTATTCTCTTGCCAAAGATGAGACGTTAGTTAAGGAGTTTTGCTTGGCAAGGGCTTATAGTCATTTAAAACAAGGGCTTATAGTCATTTAAAACACTTGCTTTTAGCTGGTCCATTGGGGAGTGATGCTTGCTGGCATTCTCTCCCTCGATGGTCAAATCCGGTGTAGATATTTGAAGTTGGTGGGAGTCCTGTTCCTGAATGACTTGTCGCCATCATGATTTTAAGGCATAGTAGATGGCACAGGATTCTACATGCTGTCCTTCTCCTCTAGTCCTGTAATTCTGAGTGGCTGCATAGAGACTTGTTGCTGTAGCTGACGTCATGATGGTATCAGATTGAGAATACCATCCCTTGATGGTATTGTTGTGAAATACCACATCTCTTGGTGGCACTAGATGTTGGGCAATACCATCTTCATGGTATTGCTTATCAGACATATCATAATCTCTCTCAAAAAATGATCATATTTTTGTACAGTACATTTTATAGACAAACATTTTTCATCTCACGTCATCAGACATTAAGATGGCTAAGTTGAATTTTGCTTACATTTCAGTTAGAAACATTTCTTAATCATGTTTTCACCTAAGTCAACAAAATAATGTAACCTTGTCCTAATTCATTACATTTCAACACACATTGCTTTTGCAACAAGAAATGCTAGGGGGAACTAGTGCTTCAGAAAAGCACCACTGAGCAAAATTGATAATACCTATGATGCACTTTCATATGTATATTCAGAGCCACTCATCTGGTCTGTTCCTAAGCAAAATTCAAAATGACATTGTATACTTACACTAGACTTAAGAAGAGAGAGGAGAGCTGCCTCATGGCAGCTCAATCCTGCTCTTTGTCCTCCCCCACCACGTCAACCCTTGACAAGCTGGTTTTGTTCCTGAACCCGGGTCACTGGCATGGTGTGAGGTGTGGCATCCAGCGCTTCAACCCTCAGCACCACTGGGATGGACTTCTGACACAGTTATCTAAGTAGCCAAAGACTGTAGCACTGGCACTTTGGGACCTGGGTCAGGACTTGCAAACAATTATTTTGGATGCCATGAGACCTTCCAACTGTGCAAGTGAGAATTGTTGTACTGAGGTGTGCATATGGGGCTTTGCTTCCAAAGAGCCTTGTATATTAAATGGGGATGAAATTAGTTTGTTAAATGCTTTGTTTGCAAACAAATTATTTACTTAGTTGTCATTTTTGACCATTAAAGATACAATAAGCTGTGACAGGTCATTTTCAAGTGTGCCGGGGTGGTACCCTGAACCTGTTTTTATTGATGGGGGTAATATTGGCCAGGACACCAAGAAAAATCCCATACCCCACTCTGATAATAAGTATCATGGGATCCTTAACTTCACATGACAGCCATCAGAGATGGACAGAAGGGATTTCAATGTAATGCCTCATCTGAAGGCTGGCACCTCAACAATGCAGCACCCCCCCATGCCGCACTACAGTGTCAGTATTGGGTATTAGATTAAGTTCCTGGTGTGGCACTAGAACTAACAACCATCCAATTTTCCAGTCTTGGAGGCAAACATGTAACCTACTGAGCCACTGACACTGCTAAAGAAAGCATCGAAATTTGAGGTCCTGCCAATAGTTAAAAATGGCAGGACCAAATGAAACTATACTTCATTAAAAAAATATTTAATGACTTCCGGTGATGTCAGCGACAGTGATGGCTGCCTAGTCCTAGAGCTCTGCTCCCCACTGCCAATAATCTAAATAAATCACCCACTTAATGATGGCATCGCCAGATAAACAAAAGTGCAATAAACCGGGGAGACTCCCGGAGACACCAGCACAGAAGCTCAGAGAGTTGCTTCAAACAGAAGTGGCAGAATCTCCGGATGAACAGGAGATACTGGGAGAACACCATTGGGCCTTACCACATGGCGACTTGCCGTGGAATGAGCTAGCTGAGACAATCATGCAGACAGCCTGTATAGTCACCAAAATAGACCAGACCCTTTCTGAGCTACAGTCTGACCTAAACCAAATCGACCATAAAGCAGAGCAACTGGAGTTGTGCCTTACCAGGCATCAGAACAAACAGAAAGGCATGATCTACTCCTTCTATACTTCTGTACCTACTGACAAGGGACTGGGAGCTCACCCACCACCTAGATGACCTGGAGGGGAGGAGCAGGAGACAGAATGTGAGGGTCTATGGGTACCAGAAAACCTGGAAGAAAAAGCTATGGATACCATCACCTTCCTTCAGGATCTTCTCCAAAAGATTCTTTCACTGCTGGAGAACTTTGACCTTGAAATGGACCGGGCTCACCGATCACTTGGCCCTCGGCCCCGTAACCCTGAAGCAAGACCCAGATCTTTTATTGCCCGTCTAACTTCCTATAAAAGCAAAGAAGAGCTTCTACGCCGAGCCTGGCAACAAGGTGCCCTGACATACTTAGGCCACAAAATCTCAGTCGATAGCGACCATACCTTGGGGGTGCAGGAAGCGCATAGAGCCCTTTGGCCCATAATAAAGCAGCTCAGGGCTAAGAACATTAAAGCACAAACTCTCTATTCAGTAAGGCTCAAACTTACCACCGCACAAGGAGTTAAAATCTTCAGGGCTCTTTTGTCTGCCGCACCCTTCCTTGAGGAACTCGGAATTAGTACCCCCCCCACTCAAGGAGAAAATGGAGAGGGACCTATTGGCTTCTGCCTAGTCGATCGCTCAGAAGGGGACTACCAAAAAGGGTTCTACACAAAGGATACCTCAGACAACCCTGCGAGCAGATGTATCCACAATGCTCCGCAAGTTTGGACACCTGGCTCTAGTAAATTGAAGAGCGCCTCATCTCCAAGAGAATGACATGGCTGAAGAAACTGAGGATGGAGCAGGCCCTTCCCTGATCTCAGACACCTGAAGGGAGGATCTCTGAAGTCTGAGGCTATTCAGTGTCTCCTCTACAACCATTACACTAGGCCCCGGGACTGCCCGAATTTCTCCCCTGCTGTGCTCTTAACTTCCACTCCCTTTAATGCTACCTCCATGACAGGCCGCCCATCATGGCCCATGGAAGACTGCTTCACTGAGGTCACAGTGAGTACATGGAGGCCTTATTAATATTTAAAGTTTGGCTTACTCGTTACCACGCGGCCATAGTTGGAGACTGGCCGTCACTTCAACATGCTCCCATGCAACCCAGGATTTTTAGAATTTCTGACCGCCTTACGTCGGCATCGGCTTCAGAGAGGGCCAGACTCACCTTCCTAATATCCCCAGTTCTCCCTTGGCAGACTCAGGACTTAACTGACTTCTGTTACCATTTTACGTAACTTTCATTGGATAAAGAGTCTCAGAATGACTGTGGCCTGATTCTGTGATTTCCTTGGGTCTCACTTGGGGCCTGACAGACACAGGAATCACAGAGCCACTGTAATGGGATGATCTGGGGGCAGGAATGTACTGCTACCTGGCTATTTCTGACCTACCTTTATATAGTTTCCCTTGGGACCCCTGAATATTGGGTGATCGGGAGTTCCGGGGTCTGGGTCGGGGGGTGGGTGTGAGATGATGCAGTCGCCTCTGCATTAATATATTCAAGAAGAGCTTCAAGAAAAGGGTTATTTCACTTTCATTTTCAGAAATAATTTAGGTGGGAAAGAGGGGGTGAGCAATGGAGGAGAATGCCACCACGTGGGAATGCTGGCAAACGAAATGGTGGCCATACCCAAGGCACTGCCTGGGGGCCATAGGGAGTCCTCATCGCACTACTGAGCTCCCTATTTTGGACTGTACGAGCAGACACCCTTCAGCTGAGGCCCATCGCTCAGCCACCCCTTGGAAGTCAAGTCAGCAGATACTGGGCATCTCGGTTTTGAGGAATCTCAACCTTGACTTGCCGGTTACTTATACCGCTCATGGCTTGCAGTTGGAAGAGGCCAGAGCATCAGTTTTGTTATATTTTTGTATTATTACGAGAAATAGATTTAATGTTTAGCTGTTTTTCTAATGTACTATTTGAACTTCTACAGGGTACTCGAAATGCTAATTCTACTTTGTTTAGACAAGACTCAATTTGGAAATCAGTAGTTTTTATGGGATGGTTTTCAAATGACTAGACAACTTTCTAAGGTTCTCTCTTTTAACATAAACAGTTGTCCAAATCCTATTAAAAGAAAACGGATTCAGCGTTACATAGCATCGCAAAGATGTGATGCAATTTTCCTGCAAGAAACACATCTATCCCCCACAGAAGTTCAAAAGCTAAAATCAAAAACTTACCCCCAATTATATCATTCATCTTTGCCCTCAGGCAGAAAGAAAGGGGTGGCAATCTTCTTTTCAGCTGCCCTCCCCTTTTAGCAACAGAAGGTGGTGAAGGACCTCGGAGCACAGTATGTCATGGTAATAGAAACTAGTCAAGATACACCGGTCACTGTGGTAAATGTATATGCTCCCCTGGGGTGTCCACTCTCATTTTATACTGCCCTACTTCAGCTAGTCGCTGAGAAGGCCAAAGGCATCCTGATAATGGGTGGAGACTGGAATATGGTCTTAAACAGGACCTTAGACACCACGTCTCAAATAGCCAAACCAAAGCTCAATAGATCCCGCTCCCTAAAATTGATTTTGTAACAGATGGGGTTGGTTGATATATGGCGGGAGAAACACCCCAAGGTCAAAGAGTATACCTGCTACTCCCCGAGGTTCCGTATTTTTTCTAGGCTAGACATGTTTTTTACCTTCTCTAGGGTCCTTTCCAGTTTCCCCTCCATGTGGGTTGGGACTTCCATACTCTCAGATCATAGCCTGGTTTTCCTGGAGATTGAGTTAGGACTGCCCAGACAGACCACCCACTGGAGACTGAACACCTCCCTTCTCCAAGATAAAGAAATGGTGAACGAGCTTAAGCAGCATTTTAAAAATACCCTAAGTGAGAACAACAGACAAGGGACGACCCCACAAATCCTATGGGACACCCCCAAAGCCTCCCTCAGTGGCAAGTTAATTGCTATAACCTCCCATAGGAAGAAGTTAATGAGGCAGAAACACCAGGAGCTTCTCTCCCAGATCAGGGAACTCGAGGGAGTGCAAAAAGTTAAATGGGAAGTGAATAGGGATAAGGAGCTGAATTTCTGTAAGGACCAACTACAAAAATTGCAAAAACAGAGATAGAGAAAGCCCTATTTTATCTGAAACAAAAATATTATGAGGGAGGCCCTAGAGGTACTAAACTCCTGGCCTACAGGTTCAGGCAATACGCAGCTAGAGCGACGGTCACCAAGATTATGTCTGCCCATATCGGCTGGATAGTCAGGCAACTCAGATCGCAGAGGCATTCATAGCGTACTACACCAAACCTTATAGTTTCCAGACAGAGTCCCCCCTTCAGGAGAAGAAGAACTACCTTGAATCCTTCTCCCTCTCTGCACTCCCCCCAGAGACAATACAGACACTGTCTAGGCCCATTACACAGCAAGAAATCATAACCACGATAAAGAATTTTAAAAACAGCAAAATGCCTGGGCCCAGATGGCTTTGGTGCTGAATTCTATAAAACTTTTAAACTGGAGACTGCCCCTGTACTCTTAGAAGTTTACTCAAACATTTGGACGGAGGGAAACCCGGTCCCACCCCTCATGGCAATATGCCACCATCTCTATCATTCATAAGGAAGGAAAAAACCCTACACACTGTGAATCTTACCACCCCATATCCCTGCTTAACTTAGATTATAAGATATTTACCTCCATTATAGCTTCTAGGTTAAACCCCATCCTACCGGATGTAATCCACACTGACCAGACTGGATTTATCACAGGCTGTCAAGCCCCTGATAGTGTCCACTCTACCTTGAATCTGATGGATGCAATCCAACACTCTCACACCCCAACATGCCTGATGAGTTTAGATACCAAAAAGGCCTTTGACAGGGTCTCTTGGGGATTTCTGTTTTCAGTCCTGGAGCACAGGGGTTTCCCACAACCCTTCATAGACACTATTAAGGCTCTCTACACGGGGTCCCAGTCCTATGTCAGGGTGAATGGGGGGATTTCCGATAGATTTAGGTTGGGCAGGGGCACCCATCAAGGATGTCCCCTATCACCCCTCCTATTCGCTCTTTACATTGAGCCACTAGCTGAAGCTGTTCGGAGAGCGGAGGGGGTGAGGGGTTGGAAGTGGGAGGTCTCCACAAAACAAATCTCTCTACGAAGACGATGTGCTGCTGTGCCTCACGTAGCCCCACCAATCCATACAACAGGTGTGGTCTATCTTGGAGGAGTTTGAGAGGCACGCTGGATACTCCTTTAATAAAACCAAGACAGAGGTTCTTAGCTTCTTTTATAATCCCTCAGAGGAGGTACGTTCCCTCCTCCCTCTGAACTGGACAGCGGGTAAGATGAAATATTTGGGGATATATATATCATTAAACAATATTCACAACTTTTTTATGCAGACTGTACCCCCCTGATAAGTGGCATGAAAAAGGACCTTGAGAGGTGATCCTTGACCTCCCCATGTACTCTAGGATCCCCTCTGTAATAGTGAATGTGCTCCCCAAAATTTTTATATTTGTTTCAATGCTTGCCACTTTTCATTCATAAATCATTCTTCCAGACTTGGCACAAACTGATCTCGGAATTTATTTGGAACAATAAGAGACCCCGAATCGACTTAAAAATTTTACAAGCCCATAGAAAAAATTGGGGACAGTCCCTCCCTGAGCTTGAGGATTATTTCCGTGCAGTACAACTGAAAAATGCCCTGCAGTGGTCTAACCCAAACGCCACTGCAGGCTGGAGGGATATGGAGAGAGGGGAGGAAGAGGAGGGGAGCAGCCTCTTGAAGCCAGATTAGTCATGCCCTCTACCACCCACAGATATCCTACCCCCAGGCTGACCTCGGTCAGAGATACTATCTGATCAGTCCATAGGATATGGCAAACATACAAACTAAAAACATTAGTTTGGCCTCTGCACAGATTAGCCTGGGACCCTGGGTTTCTCCCGGGATATCAAGACCATACTTTCCAGCTAGGGGACATGGCTGGTCTAAGATATCTGGCTCAGTTCTTGCAGGGGGACACGGTCCTAGACTACAGCACCCTTAAAAATACTTTTGGCCTGTGGAACTCAGACCACTTTAGGTACCTTCAGGTCAGGGCCTATGTCACCTTACTGCAAAAGAAAGCTAGTGACCCAACCAGAGCTGCACCTTTCTTGTTAGCCGTCCAGAGGGGCAAGACTGCTTGTACCCAGAGGGGCCTGATCTCCCACTTTTATAAATCCTTGGCTGCACTAAGAGGAGACCCACTTGCCAAAATCAAGGCAAGGTGGCAAGGGGAGGCCAACCCAGACTTGTTGAAACCTGACTGGGAATGTATCTTCATTATAGTCAAAGGGACGACCTGATCCCCCCGCTGGCAGGACGTTGCCTGGAGGATCAGGGTTCGCTACTTCCTCACCCCACAAATACTAAACAAAAGAAGCCCAAATTGCCCATCACAATGTTGGAGGGCTTGTGGAAATGATGTGGTGGGCCATCTTCATATTTTTTCGGCTTGTCCAGGACTCCAAACCTTCTGGAGGGAGGTTTCCAGTGCACTGGAAGACATTTTCTCCCTGGACCACCCTCTAGATTGGTGTTCGGTGGTCTTGAAAGCTCCTCCCACAGGACTGAGGGGTGCAGACTCACTATATCTTTGGGTCATCCTCATAACCACAGCCCATAAAGCTATTACGAGACTCTGGCGAAACCCCCCACCTCCTACCAGACAAGAATGGATAAAAGTTGTGCAGAATATCTCAGAGCTGGAGGAACTCACCTTCAAAATAAATCAAAGAGTTGCTTTATACACCCAAAGATGGACCAGATGGGAAATCTGGTTCAGCTCAGCCATTGGAGCCAATTCACAAGCACCTAACTAGTTTATAATCCAGGAATGGAGCGTACCTAACTGCATGGGGATTGCTGGTTGGAGGGGGGAAGGAGAGGACTGGTAGAGTGGGAAAATGTACTGTAGAACTGATAATGTCTTTTAGTGTACAACCATATTTACTGATTGTAATTGTCTGAAACATTCTACTACTTTGTAAATGAATTTGGAGGATGTGTCCATTTGTATGTTTATGATGTGCTAATGTTCTTATATCTGAATTGAGTACTAATGTAATTGTGTACCCGATTGTTGCCAATAAACTTGAATTAAAAAAATATATATATTTAACATATCAGGTACAGTATATATACAGCCATGGCCACTTTCTGGCAACTCCAAGTTACCGTCACCTTTCAACGTTATCTACCCTAAATTAAGGATGGAAGAACCATAAAAGGTTCTGAGGTTCTACAAGGTTCTGATTAGCCACAAAAAGTTCTGATAATTATCCAAGCTTCATCAGAACTTTCAGAACCATTTAGTTTTAAAGTACAAGCATGGTTTAACCTTCCTTGTCCACCCTTAAACTGTTTTCAGTGAAGGGAAAATATCTAAAAACAACTCGGTGTGGTATTACATTTCCTCCAGTCTCCTTGTGGGTCTTTCTACCACCAGCACCACCACCACCAGCTTTCCTACATAAGACCGGCTAAGGGTGTATTTTAAGCTCCAAAATAAATACTTAAAAAATTATCAGAACCTGAAAAAAAGGCATTTTGATAAGGTTCTTTTAAAGAAAATGACATATATTCTGGGTGGTTCTGAACTTATCTGAACCCGTTCTCTCATCCCTACCCCTGGAAGGCCATATGCACGAATGCCCGCAGGTTGGGAAATTAAATCCTGGACCTAGTGGCCTTGATAGTCGAGGCTGACCTGGACATTGTCGCTATTACCGAGACATGGTTCATGGAGAACCAGGACTGTGATATAGCCATACAAGGTTACACTCTATTCAGGATGGACAGGGTGGGGAAAAAAAGGAGGAGGAGTGGCTATTTATGTCATGGAGGGAATTGAAGCATCTGAGTTACAGGGAATGCATGGAGAGGCAGAGACACTGTGAATCACTCTGGAGATGGGAAAGGGCACTGCTGTCCGCACTGGTGTGATATACAGACCTCCCATACAAGGGGAGGAGTTGGACAGGGAACTTGTAGACACTATCCACAAGATGTCAGCTAAGGGGAGGTGCTGCTGGTTGGAGACTTCAATCTACCGGATGGTGATTGGAGCAGCCATGCTGTAGCCACAGCCAGGAGCAGGGACATCCTGGATGCCCTGCAGGGGGCATGCCTCAAACAACTAGTGGTACAGCCAACCCAAGAGGGAGCAACTTTGGACCTGGTATTCACTAACAGGGACATAATTATGGATGTAAAGGTGGGTAGCCACCTGGAATCAAATGATCACAGTACGGTGTGGTTCAGTGTGAGAGCAGTGGTGGAGTCAAACCACATGAAAGCAAGGGTCCTGGATTTCAGGCGGGCTGACTTTGCTATTGTGGGGGAATGTCTAAGCAAGGCACTGGCAGGGAGGGAGAAAAGGGGGTAGAGGAACAATCGGAGAATCTTAAGGGAGCCATAGCAGAGGCAACAAGCTTTTGTATTAGGCAAGTAAGCAAAACAAAGAGAAAGAAAAAAAAAAACACTATGGTTCTCGAGTAAAGTGGCTGAGAAGGTAAGGGCAAAAAGGGGGGCATTCATGAGGTACAAGAAAACACTGAGGGAGGAACAGAGGGAACTGTAGCTGGAAAAGCAGAGGGAGGTGGGTAAAGCAATCAGGTGTGCAAAGGCACATAAATATTTTTGTTCGGTATTCACATAGGAAGGGGAAGGGGAGGGACCACAATTAGGTGACAAAAGCACCACTGAATGAAAGGTGGACACCAATCCATTTATGGAGGAGAGAGTTCTAAAGGAACTCGCAAATCTGAAAGTGGACAGGCAACGGGGCTGAATGGGATACGTCCCAGAGTATTAAGGGAACTCGGGGGGGGGGGTGCTAGCAGCACCACTGACAGCCCTGTTCAACAGATCAATGCATACAAGTGTGGTACCAAAGAATTGGAGGAGGGTGAATGTAGTCCCTCTCCACAGAAGTGGGAACAGGGAGGAGGCTGGCAATTACAGGCCAGTCAGCCTGATCTCAGTGGTGGGGAAACTAATAGAATCACTACCGAAGGAAAGGTTGGTGATATATCTTGAATCTAGTGGAACACAGGAACCAAGGCAGAATGGATTCACAGTGGGATGGTCTTGTCAAACAAATCTGATGATTTCTTTAAATGGGTGACTAGGGAAGTAGATAAGGGAGGGGCAGTGGACATAGCCTACCTGGATTTCAGTAAGGCCTTCTACACCATCTGACATAGGAGGCTTCTAAACAAGTTGGGCAGCTTGGGAGTGGGTCCCAGGGTGGTAAACTGGGTCAAACTGGCTGAGCGATAGGACACAGAAGGTGGTGGTGATTAGGGTTCAATTCTAAGAAAGGGGGGTGACCAGTAGGGTCCCACAGGGATCAGTGCTGGGACCAGTCCTTTTTAATGTTTACATAGGCGACATTACAGAGCGGCTGGAAGGAAAGGAGTATCTCTTTGCCAACACAAAGATTTGCAACAGAGTTGACACTCTGGGAAGGGTGGAGAAAATGAGAAGGGACCGAAGCAAGCTTGAGGGATGGTCAAGGGTGTGGCATCTTAGATTCAATACAAAGAAGTGTAAGATCATGCACTTGGGGCACAGAAATACAGGGGAGGAGTACATGATGGGGGGGGGGTACTGGCAGCCACCAAGCTGGAAAGGGACCTTGGAGTAATCATATCTGATGACCTAAAGGTTACCAAACAATGTGAGAAGGCAGTGAGGAGAGCCAGTAGAATGCTAAGGTGCATTGTGAGGGGTATCTCCAGCAGAAGGAGAGAGGTGGTGATGCCACTGTACAGGACATTAGTGAGACCTCATCTTGAGTATTGAGTCCATTTCTGGAGGCCACATCTCCAGAAGGACATAGACAGGGTAGAGGCAGTGCAGAGAAGGGCAATAAAAATGGTACAGGGGCTGCACCAGAAGTCATGTGAGGGAAGACTAGAGGACCTAAATATGTACTCCCTGGAAGAGAGAAGAGAAACGGGGGATATGATAGAGACATTCAAATGCCTGAAGGGTATAACTAAGGTACAAGAAGGCAGCATCTTTCAAAAGAAAAGATGGTCAAGAACAAGGGGCCATTATATGAGGATAGAGGGGGTTCGACTCAAGGGTAAAGTGAGAAAGTATTTTTTTCACAGAAAGGGTGGTGGATGCATGGAACAGTCTCCCAGCAGAGGTTGTGGGGGCCAAAACGGTAGGGAATTCAAAGATGCATAGGATATGCATAAAGGAACCCAAGCAATAGGAAAGAGAGGGTAAGCCCCAGGTCATTTAGGATCTGTGGTATATGATACAGTCAGGGAAAATGGGAAGACTAAGTGGGCCAAGTGGTTCTTATCTGCTGTCAAATTCAATGTTTCGATGTAAATCCCTTTTATTAGTAAGATTGCTTTACTGTGTGGGTGCTAATTATTTTTAACTAGAAGATCACAGTTAAAGTGTTGGTCCTCTTCTCATGTGCCCATGCAAGGAGTGAAGCACCAAAAGGACAAGGGATTTTTCAGAGCATCGGTGTTCGAGGCTGCCATGGGATTGAAACCTAGGACCTCTATGTTTAGAGTCCTTTGCTGTAACCACTGAATAACACTTGGGGTGTGCGAGTACCTTCTCCAAGTATTCACAGAGTATGAGTACTTGGCACTTCAGATATTCTTCTATTTGCTGCTCAGTGCAAAAATGAAGGGAAAAGTTTTGATCTTCTAGCCCTCTGCAGGTGGCCTTATCCTCTGGCCACCTGCAGTCATCTCCAGCTCTCCACTCTAATCTTTCCTGAGGTTGTGGGTTGGTGGCACTGTACCTGTCCAGACACAATCTTTGAATGCACTACCCCATCCCAAGTCCAACCCCCCCCCACAGCAACAAATAGCCATTTATAACAAGTTACCACCCACCTGACCCATGATCCAAGATAGTGGGCAATAGTAGGCAAAATTCAAAGGTCAACTCAGTATCCCTCCTCCCTAACTCACAATGTGCTCTCAGTAGTTCTGATGACCTGAAATTTGACAGCAACTGGCACATCAGGGAGAAGGAAGCTGTCTTACATCATTAAAGATGCAGCGCATACTGAGTGGTCAGTCTGCTTAGCACCGTCAGTGATGCAAGACCACTTCCTGTCACATGACACTACTGGGAGTAAGCTGTGTGTAAGGGAGGGGGGCAATTGTGTTAGCCTAGAATTTTGTCTACTGACACCCACCCAAATCAATAACTGGGGTTCAGGAAGAGGGTGGGGCCAACTTGTGATAAATGCCCCTTTGGAGCAGGAGGGCAGGCTGGGGGGGGTGCATTCAAAGACAGTCAGGTCCTTGTACAGGGTTAGCGACCCTCAAACTTTTGTTATGCTCCATTACTGTCTGGAAGGGGAGGAAGATGGAGGGAAGCAAATGACAGGGTGGGGAAGGGGAAGGCCATGTGACTTGCACTAGCCGCCTGTAGAGAGCTACAGGGTTTCTTTTCATTCTTTTAAATGTTATTTTAGTTCGTAAGGTTGAATACCACAAACTCTTATTCAGTATTTGGTTACGAGTACCTGATTACTGATAACATTTGGGATTTAGACAAACAATAATACCCAACAGGGTGGGTGGTATTGGGCAATACTGGACATCCTAGGGGCGTAATGAGGCCGGATGATGCAAGCGGAGGGCCTTATAGCCCCTGGAAGGTCTGGTATTGCCCCTACCACCCACCCTGGAGGGTATTATTGTGCTTAGAAAATAGACCACCTGTAGTATTTTTATATGGGATTTAATTAAAAAGAAATAAAAAAAATAATAGGGAAAAAATGAAATTGAAGTGTGTCTGTAGCAAAGTAGTCCCTTTGTGTCTGTGCTGTTCTATATCCTGCCCCCTCCCCTCCCCTCCCCCACAGAGCCATTGCCATTCTCTTGTACTCCCCCCTTCCCTCCATGACTTCCTGAGCAAAGCACAACATTTTTGGCACAGTGTCCCCCAATACTTGTAGTTTTTAAAAAAGCAAAAAGAAGCATTTTTCTTAATCTGTCCTTCCTGCTAGAGTCCCTTTTTTTTTTTGCTTTGGAAGTTGCAATCTTGTGCGATCAAGTCACGTGCAAGCAGGAAGTATAGAGCGGGAAGTATGAGGTGGCAGGGCAACAGACAGTGGACTAATTTTTGTTTTTCTAACATTAAAAGCGTGATGTTAGTTTGAAATTTAAGAGGCATCGAAACCCACTGCGACTGCAAGTGTTGTGCTGAAATAACAGAGTTTTCAGCAGGCATGGGGAACGGGCAGCAGAAGGAAGAAATGGGTGTTTACTCACCTGGTAAAGGTGATTGTGTTGGTTGGCATCCATGGCACTCCAGACATTACCTCATGGGTTACAGCCCACCTGATAGGCTAATGATGCACATGACCCAGATCAGATTTCCAGTATATCCAGGTCCCAGGAACCCCTGCTCTCCAGTTTGAATTTTCCATAGCTGAAAGGAAGGATGTTAGTACCAGAAACAATACACACAATAGAGACTAGTAAGGATGAGGTCTGCTACAACATGATGACAATAACAAGGCCAGCGGCCAGAGTTTATTCCCTATTATGTACACACTACCTCGAACCGTGGTTCGACTGATTTTTAGCAGCGGAATTGAATTCTGATGGACTGGTGTAAGGACCTCCTGATCTTACTGGTTGGACGCTCCGACCATTCCCGAGGGTGGGCCTTGGAGTGCCATGGATGCCAACCAACACAATCACCTTTACCAGGTGAGTAAACACCCATTGTGATTGGTTGGCATCCCATGGCACTCCAGACATTACCTCATGGGAGATAAGAAGCAGTTTAGACTCCGGTGGGATTCGGATGGATCGAGGGTCCGGGAGATGGAGCCGCTGCCAGGACATGGGATGCAAGCTGGTCTGAAGTCCTGGAGTTGTTCCAGTCTGTAGTGCCTGGTGAAGGTATGTAGGGAGCTCAGGTAGCCGCCCTGCAGATGTCTCGGATGACACCGATGCTCTCTCCGCCCAGGAGGTGGATACCGCCTGGTGGAATGAGCTCTAATTCCCTGGGTGGTGTCAATCGGCCACCGTGTGGGGTGGACGACCCTTCTGATCCACCCTGCGATGGTGGTTTTGGATGCTCGAGCCCTGTCTTTGGCCTTCGCGATGATGAAGAGTCTCTCTGTCTTACGGATGACCTGAGTTCTGGTCAGGTAGATAGAAAGGGCCGAACCCACGTCTAGTGAGTCAGGAGCGCCGCATTCGGCAGGAGTGGCTGCGCGAGGCAGGGTGGGTAGATCTATGGGTTGTTCTCTGTGGAACCTCGTTGGAACCTTCGGCTGGAAAGCTGGTACCGTCCGGAGCCTTACCCCTTCGGGGGTGAAGATGGTGTAGGGTGGAGCGCAAGACAGGGTGCCAAGCTCCCCTATCCGTCTGGCCGAACAGATGGCTACCAGGAAGGCAGTCTTCAGTCCTGCCCAGAAAAGGTCTGAGTCGGCGAGTGGTTCATACGGTGCCATTCTTAGGGAGTCCAAAACTAGTGGTAGGTTCCATGGTGCAACGTTAGGCCTGGTCCTAGGTTGCATGAGGTCTACCACCCTCAAGAAGTGGATGGCATCTGGATGGGCCCCGGGCAGGTGCCCTTCGACTAGGCCTCTGGCCGCTCCGATGGCCGCTAGTTGCACCCTTAGAGAAGAAGGTGCCAGTCCCTTGTCCACTCCCTGCTGTAGGAACAGCAAAATAGTGGGGAGGTTGGCCTGTTCAGGTACTGAGCCTCGTTGGCGCACCACTGTGTGAAGATGGCCCATTGTCTCGGAGGTGGATGTAGTGGAGGCTCGTCGAGATCGGAGGAGCGTGCTTATGACCGACTCGTGATACCCGGTAGCGGTTAGTCGTTCCCTCTCAGGAGCCAGGCCGTGAGCTTTAGGCTTCGCGGGGATGGGTGCAACACCGGGCCCTGCATCAGCATGTCCGGACGGGATGGGATCCGGAGGCTGGCTCGGGACATTTCTGTGATTGCCACGAACCAAGCTCTGCGGGGCCAGTACGGGGCCACCAAGATGATGGAGGTCCGGGAATTTTGGATTTTCTCCAGAACCTGTGGGATGAGGGGAATCGGGGGGAACACATACGTGTAGTCCCGAGACCATACCTGGGAGAGGGCGTCCGTGCCTTGGGAGTACGCGTCTCTGAACCGGAAGAAATAGTGGTCCACCTGGGCATTGTCTCTTTATGCCATTAGGTCCATGGACACTGGACCCCATGCCTCCTGGATCACCTGGAACAGATCCGGGTGCAGGCGCCATTCTCCGGGGTGGATCTGCTGTCGGCTGAGCCAATCCGCCCACGCTCAGTTTTCCCACCAGGTGTACTGCCCCCAGGCGTGATAGGTGCGTTTGTGCCCAGTTCATCACCTTTGCAGTTTCTCGTGACATGGTCCTGATCCTGGTACCTCCCTGCTTTGCGATGTAAGCCACTGTCACGTGGTTGTCGGACTTGATCAGGACTGACTTTCCTTGGATGATGTGTCGGAATGCCCTCAGAGCGTGGAACACTGCTCTCATTTCCAGGACATTGACTGAGAGCTGTGACTCCGCCGGGAACCAGGGGCCCTGTGCTGATTTGTCCCCCAGACAGGCTCCCCAGCCAGATAGACTCGTGTCCATCTCGATGGGGATCGGGTGCGGCGCCTCCAGGGGAACCCCCCTTGTCAGATTTCCCGGGGTGACCCACCAGTCCAGGGATGATCTTACTTTCATGGGTAACTGGACCACGAGCGCAGGTTCCACTCACAGTGCTCCGCCACCAGAATGTAGTTCTGAGTGGACGCATGTGCCACCTGGCCCAGGGATGAGGTCGATGCAGGAGGCCATGCATCCCAAGAGTCTCGCCACCTTCTCCACCGTGGTGTGGGGTGTGACCTTAACTGTCCGCCAGGCTGCGGAGGCTGCGGATCCGTGCGGAGCTGGCCTCGCCCAACCTTCTGCTGAGTTGATGATGGCTCCGAGGTGCTCGATCTGTTGGGTCGGGCGGAGATGGCTCTCTCTGTTCACCACCCAGCCGTGGTCCTCGAGTGCTCGCACCGCAAGCTCGGTGTGAGCACGCGCCTGACCCTCGGATCGAGCGCGTATGAGCCAGTCGTCTAGGTACGGCACTATGTCTAGCCCCTGCTCCCTGAGTCTGGCTACCAGGGTGATGGATACCTTGGTGAAGACTCTGGGGGCCAAGGACAGGCCGAACGGGAGCGCCCGGTATTGAAAGTGGTGTCCCAGGATGTGAAAACGGTGGAATCTTCTGTGACTCTTGATGATGGGGATGTGTAGGTAGGCGTCCTTGAGATTGATGGATGTCAGGAAGTCGCCTACCCTGATGCCCTGAAGGGTGGATCGACAGTCTCCATTTTGAACCGCGTGGATCACGTATCGGTTCAGGCGTTTGAGGTCCAGGATGGGCCTTAGCTCCCCGACTTCTTGGGAACCAGGAAGAAGATGGAGTACATGCCCTTCCCCTGCTCCTGGACCGGACGGGTTGAATGGCCCTGTTCTGGATGAGATCTGCCAGAATACCCTGTACCTGGTGAGGTGAGGCTCTTCGTCTGGAGACCGGGGACGAGACGAAGTGAGGGGGGACCGAAGGATGGTACAATTCTATGGTGTACCTCTTCGAGACCACGTCCCGGACCCACCTGTCCGACGTGGTGGACGCCCAGCGGTGAGCGAATAGGGCTAGCCATTGTCCGACAGGGGGTACGAGCTTTGTGGGGATTGTGAGACGGAGTCACTGTTTTCCTTGAATCTCTTCCTCGACCTCCGGACTTTTGTCCCCGGGTCGGAAAGGGAAGACTTGTAGCTGCTGAAGGCATGGTAGTGGGTAGGATGGTGATGCTCTACCCGAAAGGAGTGGTTCTGGGGGTAGGAGTCCCTACGAGTTTGGGTCTTGGCCCCAGGATGAAACCTCCGTCTAGCGGAAGGTAGGTGTGAGGGTCTTGACCGGTTTCTTAGGAGGTCCCTACCTCTTCTTTCTGTTTTAAGTAATTCTGGAGACCCTCCCGAATACATGAGTCCCCTTAAGGGTAAGTTCTGCAGAAGAGTCTTGATTCTGAATCAAGGCCCCAGAGCTTGAGCCATAGAGCCTGCGGGCCGATTTATGATTGCGGCCGCCTGGCCTGGAGGCGTAGGGAGTCCACTGCCATGTCTGCCAGGTATTTGGCTGCATCGAGGGTGCAGTCTAAAAGTTCAGCCTCCTGACTTTGACTCGCTTGTTCCTGAAGTTCCTCCAGCCAGCGCTCGGGCGAGAGGTATAGATCGCCGCCATCGCCTTGGCCATGGTGCCCTCAATTTCAAAGGTCCTCTTAACATGTCCTCGATTCTTTTGTCTGTGGGGTCCTTGAGGGCTATGGTGCCACATGGTAGCACCGCTTCTTACCAAGGCCGCCACCTGTGGATCGATGGAGGGCGCCTTGCACCAGGCGCCTGATTTGTCGCCTTGAACCGATACATCTTGTGTAAGTTCCTTCGTTTGGCATTCTGCCCGGTCTGTGGATTGCCATTCCGTGGATCAGTTCCTCAATGGCCGGGCAGACTGGGAAGGTCTCCGGGTGGTGGTCCTTAGCTGGATCATTGGGTCCAGCTGATTCCCTCTTCTCCTTCCTGTTCCTCTGTGGACAGGCCCATGGTGGCCTTGATGACCTTCATAAGGCCGGGATTGTGTCGAACGACACAGTTTTGATGTCAGCGAGGAGCTGTCTGCTGGTCGATGTCCTCCATGTCGGACTCCACGCCATGCTCCTCCTCCTCGTCCTCGTCGAATTCCTCCTCTTTGTCCCTATCTTCCGGATTGCCATCAATGGGAATGCTGGGAAGAGGGTCCTCTGTGTCTGGTGAACCCTCTGGAAGGTCTCTCTGGTGGATGAGCTCTGCGCTGGGCGGCCGAGGTCTGTTTTGGGTAAGTGCCTCCAGCTTCTCCATGATCTTCAGCATGAAGTTCTGCTGACTCTCCATCATGGTGACCGCCACTTGTTGGTTCTGTATCAACAGGGAGCCCGGATCCACCCAGGTTGAAGTGCTGGGGCCTGGGAGGGGAAGGTGTCGTGGTTCTCTCCATCGAAGACAGCTCATCGTCCAAGAGGCAGGCCGCGCAGAGAGGGCCTGGGGTTTGAGGGAGGAGGGAGGCGTTGCACGCGGTACATTTCTTTGCTTTGACCATCTGAAAGATAAAGAGAAGGTCTGAGCGAGGAACGAGACTCCGGAAAGCTGTCCCCTAAGCCCCCGTGAAACAGGAGTAGACTCCTTTTCTGGCATCCTTACCTGACTATCCCCTCTCAGATGATTGCTACTCCGGGTAGGCCTGGGTCCGCTGTGGGAGGGGACCACGGCCACCGAGGGAGGGGATAGTTCCGCTAGAGCCTGCCAGGGTCGCTATGGGAGGTACCCTAGCATGGACTCTGCGGTGTCCTCCTGGGGTCGCTATGGGAGGGACCCGAGTGGACTGAGGGTTTTTTTTCTTCTTCTCTCTTGGTCAGCCAAGCTCATAAAGGTCACTCGCCCATCAGACCTGTGGTTTAATGGCTGTTTGACCACTCAATATCATTACTGTGTTTCCTTGTATATCATACTTTGCCATAATGCATTCTGAAGTGGGTGCTGTGGAACAGACCCAGCTCCTGTGGCGTGGGCCCCTGCCCTGGGATCCGCCTGTACAAGCGGCGCACTGGGGAGAGATGAGGGGGGAGCTCCCCTATGGGGCAGGCGTCACCCTTGATGTGGCTCTTAGGTAGTGCCATGCGGCGTGGTTGGCCTCCCGAGAAGGCCTAGGGAAAAGATGGAAGGCACATCGGGCGCCTGCCCCTCTGAGCGGCTCCGGGAGGGGCAAGGCGCAGGGTCGGTAGGCCTCCGAGGTCCCGGGAGGCTGAGTCTGTCGGCCGCAGGTGGGTTGTGGTGCGCTCCGCTATGCTCCTCCTAGTCGAGGAGCGGACGCGCCTGCAGGGAAAGGCCCGACGAGGCCTGGAGGTAGATCTGCGCCCGATTGGGGTGCGAGTGTGGCGAGACGCCGAGCAGTGTCAGGGGCACGCCTGCCGGGATGGCCGGGTGCGCGACTTGCCTGTGGGCCGGGAGGAGGGAGGAGGGCCTCAGAGGAGGGGGAGGCTTGGATTAACCGCGGAGTCGCGGGGAGAAGAGGCGACTCGCGGGTGTTAGGCCAGGCGTGCCTAGCGGTGTGGTTTAACCGCGGAGTTGCGGGGAGAAGAGGCGACTCGCGGTTTGGTAGGCCAGGCGTGGGGAGGCTTGGATTAACCGCGGAGTCGCGGGGAGAAGAGGCGACTCGAGGGAGTTAGGCCAGGCGTGCCTAGTGGTTTTGTTTAACCGCGGAGTCGCGGGGAGAAGAGGTGACTCGCGGTTTTGGTAGGCCAGGTGTGGGCCTGGGTGGATTATTGCCCCAGGGGTGAGCCCCAGCAGCGCTGGGAGACAGCGCCTCGTGCGTCAATCCCTGATAAGGGCCTGAGGAGAGCCACGGAGTCGCGGGGGGAAGAGGCAACTCTCGGTGGGGATCTTTGTGGCGAGGGCCTGTAGGATGAGCCCTCAGGGCCGCGTGGACTCTGGCACAGAGGGCACGCTGCCTGAGAGGCCTGTAATAGGACATGTGGCCCAGAGCGAGCCTGCTGGCTCGAGGAAAACATCCTGGAGCGCCCAGGAGAGCATGAAAAAAACGCTGATAGAGACAACAAACAGTAATGCAATGATCAGCAATTACAGTGAAATAATCCTGGTTTTACCAATTTAGGACTATGGGGCAGCAGGGCCCCCAGACAGTATAAATAATAATTTAAAGCAGCAACATGAAAGGCTTTTGATAAGATAAAACAAAAATACAGTTCCTACCTTAGAATTTTAAGGAGCAGACAGGGGTTCTCTGGATGCTTCTTGCCTAATCAGATGCACAAATTACAACTGGAGAGCAGGGGTTCCTGGGACCTGGATATACTGGAAATCTGATCTGGGTCATGTGCATCATTAGCCTATCAGGTGGGCTGTAACCCATGAGGTAATGTCTGGAGTGCCATGGGATGCCAACCAATCACAATGTTTTTTCAGAGGTGAATTACCAGCCCATTGGAGGAGCCGGGGGCGATTATGACATAATTGTGTGAAATACACTAGGCTGAACAGAGATTTTCTTTTGTATTTAAAAGTTGAAGTGAGGGACCACTCGCTAAAGAACAGAGCGATCCACTGTATGGAGAAGGAGGCACGAGAGCAGCGTGTTGCTCTTGCTGTTGAGGGCAGTTGGCAAAAATGCTCGTTTCTGTTTTTGCATGATCCCAGGATAAAAAAACTGAATGGGTAATTTTTTTTTTTTTTTTTACATGCTCCTCCACATTTGCTGGGCATCCTGCTGTTAGAGGACCATTCCAGCCCAGTATTTCTCATGTAGCAAGAGAAAAAAATGGCGTTGATTTTAAATGTAAATTTGTTGGTTTTGACCAACTGCAGAACAGGGCGGGCACCAGGATATTTCACTAGGTTGGCATGGCTGGGACCTTTACCTGACAGGGCTCTCACTATAAGTTAATGTACCCCTGCCAGCCAATCTAGATTTCTTTTACTCTTAAGCCCATTTTCTAATATTCACTACTCACACAGCCATAGACTATGCTACCTGCCCTTTTACCTGATGGTCTAGTATTGCACAGACTGGCAGTCAGGGTTCATACCACTGGCCATGCCACAGTCACCTGACAGCAGGCAGAAACTTTTGCAGTACCACAGCCCCTATTCTGGCATGCTGATATTCCTAGCTGTACTGTTGTAATTATTTTATTTTATTATTTTCAACCCTTATTTGCAGTCCAGGGTGCAAGCTAAATTTGAACTTTAAATCCAAGAGTTCATATTTGAGAACCCAGTAGTTCATAATCCAAGTAAATGCAAGTCACACTGCAAAACATCCAGTAAGGCTTGGGAAGGCTCACATTATTTTGCCCTGCAGTGTTCACATCCACAGTTAATACAATTAATTAATGCTTTTCCAGCTGCAGTTTTCACTCTTCTGTACCTGGTAAGAAGTCCTCACTGTGTGATGCTGAGAAACAGCATTTCTAATCACACCTCTATCTCACAGGTACAGAAGAAATAACACACATACACACACACACACAACTCCAGGGCTGCACAGCAACACTTTCAGTTTGGTTAATGAGTGGCGAATGCAGTGCTCATGACAGATGAGGATTGATGGCCTCTGGGTGGCTCTCTGTATTTTAAGAGTCCTAGCACAGCAGAGCAAGGCACACTGGAAGCATTTCATTGTTAACATGACCATATGCCCTTCGGTCTCAGAGTTTGATTTAGGTTGGCTTTAGTTTGACCGAATGTCAGTGCCAGTGGCTCAGTACTGTGGGTTGTAGGTTCACTTCTGGGGCTGGAAGGTTGTGGGTTCTAAACCCACATCAGGAACTTGGGCTAATACCCAGTACTAACACTGTGGTTCAGCACCAGTAGGTCCTGCACATTTAAGGTGCCTTCCTTTGGATCTGATGTTAAACTGAGCTACCTGCTGCCTAACTATGGTGGCTGTCCAAGTGAAGTTAAAGTTACCAAAGCTTTTATTGTAAGAGTATGGGATTTTCCTTCGTGTCCTGGCCAACATTCTCCGTGTCAATAAAACAGCACCGTCATAGCTCAATGTGCCTTTCCTGGCTGCAAATTACTTATTAATAAATAATCTCACCTATGGGAAGTCCCAAATCTTTCCATAGTAATACTTTCCTAGGCAGTATAGTGCATTGGTTTAAGGCTGTGAGCTGCAAACTTGGAGACCTTGGTTTGAATCACACAGCCCCATTTGCATACTATGTGACCCTGAGCAAGTCACTTAACTTTCTTGTGCTCCCAGGTTGCACCTGGAAACAAGCTTCAGCTTAGTTTGCCTTTCCTGGTTAAATAATTTCCCCTCTCTCTTTCTTAACTCCTTATGTGTAAGTGTTGTGTGCCTCTTAGGGTTGGCAGCAGTCCTATTTCTGCACAAATCTGGTTTGTAAATAAAAAATTATAGCCCCTAGAAATTATCATTGTGTTTCTCCTCCATTTTCTCATCAAAGTTGCTGGAGGAAGATTTCCTCAGAGCAACAAAGATAGTGATGTCATAGTAAATGCAGTTCCACCAGTAAACCACACCCACAATGTTTGGATCCCCCCTGAGTAATGTGGGACCCTTTTAAGTGTCGCCTACATCTTGAAGTGCAATTTTAACAGCAGTTCTGACAGTGCGAGTGTGATGCCGCACTGATCTGACATGTATGCGATGTATAACATGTATATTAATATAAGGAAGTGTCTGTATTTGTTATGCTAATGTTTGTTTTTATCAAAGAAAGTCTTACCCAATAAATTAATCTGTGTGCAACAAGAGAGTTCTGAGTGTCATTACAAAAATGCTGTATTATTTTGTATTTGTGTTAACATTCCGTGTTTTGATTGACAACAGTAATGAGAGAAAGTCTTGTAAATATTCCCCTCCCTTACTAACTATGCAGTCAGTGGTCAGATGTCTGTGAGGCACTAAAGAGTTCAATTACAATGAGGAATATGTCACCAGGGCAGCATCAACTTCAGCATATGGAGGCAGGGTGATCTAGTGATTAAAGCACAAGCATGCAAACCAGGAGACTCTAATTCAAATCCTACCAGAGTCCATTACTCTGTAACCCTTAACTAGTTCCCTAACTTCCTTGGGAACAGTGGTGGCCCCTTGGGTCCATATGCCTTTAAAAGTGCTTGGAACACATACAAATAGGGCGGCCTTTCTCACCCCTGTTTGTATGTGTTCCATAAATATGTACACCACGCTCCTGTATGATTGTTACAAGTAAATATTTGTGTTGTTATTGGGTTGTGCATTTGAGAAAGAGTAATATGCTCGGGGATAGCCCAGGTTCCAGTTGTCTCAGTGGTACACCTGGTTAGTGCAATCGGAACGGTATTCCAGGTAGCCTGGGTTCAAGTCCTAGCTGAGGCACTTACTTCTTTCTCAATCCTGTTTGTAATTTTTCTATATCATTAGTGACCATGGCTATATAAGCTTTAATATCATGTCATATTGGTCCAAGCAGCTTCTTAATGAATTAGCAGCATATCACTTATTAGTGGAGAAGGAATTAATCTTATAGTGATGTGGATTGTAGCTGGATATAGTGTGCACCAGGGTAGTCCTAATCTGGGGGAATACCGATACATAGTTCAGTTTTATTATGAATATTTAGTGCCTTACATATAACAATCATATGGATAGAGTCAATTACAGGTCAATGGATGGCAGACAGTAAAGGTTGTTATAGGTTTAAATGTATATGAAGTTTAAAACACAGAGCCACTTTATTTAAATTCAATATGCTGCATTCACTGAATTGTGATTAATTGCATCAAGGACACCTAGTGTTTTTTAATATTTATGCTGGGTGCCACATTCTTGTGGATCAGGCATGCCACTGAGCACCTCCGTGCTCGAGCGTGCATCATGTGGCGGTCAGTCATTACGGGAGCTTGCGCGCACACATGTGCCCCATTCCTGTCTTGGCTCACTATAAAAGGGTGAGCGGATCGCAAGCATGCTGCCTTATTCAAATAGAGGGAGCAGGCTGCCATGCTGCACTGCAACAAGTTTGCCAGCTAGTTAGTAGTGACTGAAAATGTATATTCAAAAGCCCTTTTGAATTTAGGATATGCAGAACAATTTATGAATCTCTGGTTCTCTTTCCAAACAGGCACCTAGATTATCCATGGTAACTACAAAGGTAAATAGCAACTGGTGTGTACGAGTGGATATCAAGTGTCATTTAACATTCTAACTCGTAATTTAGAAGAAAGTGTAGTATAAGTTCCAAATTACATTTAGCAACTGGATACAGCATGCTGTTTTTTTTTCTCATAAGTAGAAACAAGACATCTTAATTTTAGAAAGCTTTAAGGTAGTCTTCAAGAGCCTAATGGGTTCTTCAACACAATCTGATTTACATATACAAATATTATGATAAAATATAATAAGCTGGTGAATTTTGTCAGATAAAACAAATCTTTATTTAATTGTTATAGAATTTCCTTTGTGAAACAGAAAGAGCTGGGAAATCTACATCAAGAAAAATGTAAGGCAGTCCAGTATAGATTTCTATATGTAAATGCGTTTTATAGGGATTATATTTGTTATTAACAAATAGAATTGTGGAAATAATTTAAAACTTTTAATGGTCATTCGAGGTATCCAGGAAGAAAGGAATAGAACTTCCACTTGATTGTACAGGTTTACATGTGAGTATATATATCAGTTGGCATAACATTTAGTCACCTTTTTTTCCAAATTAGAATGTTATAATTCTGATTATGTTTATACGTTTTAGAATTTAAACCAGTGCAATCTCAAGGAAGGAGATTTGTTCTGACACATTGGTCATAGTAAGTAATGTTTTGGTTAGCTAATACACTGGTTTTTCCTTTTCCTGGAAACTTAAATGTATGAATAAATTGTCTTAAATTTATGGGTGAATGGGACTTTCTTTCCAGTCTGCTCTTTTGAGTTAACTGTTGCCTTGATTCGAATTAGCTACTCCCTTACTGAGTTATTTTATTTCTGAGGTTGGCTGTACTAGATATCTTCTTGGTACCAAAGTGTACCATATGGAAAGAAGAGGGTGGCCTTTAGTTCTTAAAGTGCAGGACAAGAAAGGGGGCATCCCGGTGAAGTCATGTGGTCAGGAGGGTCCTCACGTCCCAGAGTCCCATATCTCTAGTGCCTGCAGATGCTGGCTGAGGAACTTGCTAGCTAGTAAGATTCTATGCTAGAGAACAATTCTGGCTGAGAGAATTTTCCTAGCACTGGGAATCATAGATAGCGACCCATTCTCCCTCTGAAGTCCCAGAGAGGCACTTCTGGATTCTATGACCAAGTCTTTCTCTCTCTATGGGAGTCCCCAAGCAGGGAGCTCCTAACTCATTCTACTCTCTTGCTGATCTGAAATAAGCCAGTATTCCTCTGCTGTTTATTACACTGTCTTTGTCAGTGCCTCACTGGCTGGCACACATTTTAGGGAGGGTCCTTCCAAAGTCCTGAGACTCTTGTCTCTCATAGAAACATAGAATATGATGGCAGACAAGGACCAACCAGTCTACCTAGTCTGTCAATTTCCCTTACTTGGTTTGGCAATCCCTACCCTTATCTGGACTGCCGTTGCCCCACTCTGCTGCACAGCAGGGTGCCTTTATGCTTATCCCATGCTTTTCTTGATGGGCTGCTTGATTTGTGGGCTTTTCCCTATGCCCTCAGTTCCCAGCAATCCACTTCTGACTTAACTGCCACTAGTTTCTTGTCTCTATTTGTCTAGTTTGGTGTTATGGCTTACTGTGAAGCTCTTTGGGCCTCCTGGTTTGTCCTCAGGTTTGTGGGGTTTCTTTTATTATTCCTGACTACAGACTGCAGTCTATGAGGCCAGGGGAAATAAAGATGGCTATGCCTTGACCTCGGGGCCTGGTTTTGTTTTTACGTGGTCCCACAATGTGCAGTTCTTACTGTACAACAATGGAGTTGTGAACTTTCATGGAGCAAAAACATGTCTTCTATTTTGTGTCCAAGTCCCCCTTAGCCAGTCTGTGGGGGCAACACAAAGTGAAAGACATCCACAAGTGCTCCAACATTCATCTCAGTTGTAGGCAGCTGCCTGACTGTCAGCACTTTTGGGGTCTAAGAGACTGATGGTACAGCTGTTGCTTCAGTGCCTGGACCCCTTGTAGGTCTGTAGGCTGGGATGAGAAACAGAAATGTCCATGCAAAACAACAGCCGAGATGAGGTGAGGGCAGTCTGTCTCATCCAGGCACTCATTGGCAGGGAGGCAGAATTGTCTTTGGGCTTGCACTCACAGAAAGGGGGAGCTAAAATCCCCCCAACACTATTTTGGGGGTAACACAGTAATAAAGCAATTTATTGCTTAAAGCAGCAGTATTTGTTAATCAGCAAAACATTTCATTCTATGGCTTTTATTTTAGCAAGAATGCATTGACTAAAGTCAATAAAGGTGGCCATCACAGTCAATTTTTAAAAACTCATCCACTGAAGTTGTTTTTTGTCTGTAGAAACTGGACATACTGTGAATGTATTAAGATGGTGCTTGTTTCTGATGTTTGTGTTTGGGAAACAGCGCAGAATCACACCAAGATTTTTCATTTATTTATGGTGGGCATGGCAAGTGAGCAGAAACTTTTAAATAAGCAATAACCCACAACAGGGTGTGGCTTTATGAGCATTTTATGCGTGCCTGGGGTTGTGTTGTGAGGCACATGACCGCAGGCTGAGTGTCCTCACAGAACCCCAGGTGTGCATTAAATGCCTATAAATCCACACCCTGGAGTGGGTTATTGCACTTATAACATGGGTTCTGTGCAGACACAAAAAAATGCAGCGAAACATGTTTTTCCCTTCTGGAAAGACAGGAAAAGGGACAGTATCCTACCGCCTGACAAAATGGCGCCTAAGAAACTATGCAGACTGTATGGCTGTTTTGCATACAGAAATGTCACATATACACTACTGATGTGATGCGTGACATTTCTTGTGCCTGCCACAGTGAAACAACCTCTGTGTCATGCTTGTGACAGAGCTGGGATGACAGCTCATACAGAACAGTAACAGAAGTGCTGCAACACATGCTGTGTGCCTGCTGCCTCCATTGCTCTGTGTGTGTCTCTTTCTGTAGCACTGTCTGTCGCTGCCTGCTCCTATTTACATGTCTGCTTGTGATTGCTTCACAGGAGAACGTGCAACCTCTCTCTGTTTCAGGAGCTGCAGCTGGAGACCAGCCTGACACAAAACACAGTTGGGGGAGCACACACAGGACAGGTGAGACACAGTGGGTGCAGAAATGCTTCACTATAGGAAATCCTCAGTGTCTCTCTCACTCTCTCTCCCTTACTGTAGCAGTTGGCATCGGGAAGAAGGAGCATATTGTTACAGAACAGTAGTTGGAGGATGGCAATCACCAACAGAGAGAGAGAGGGAGAGAGAAAAAAAAATTGTCTGCTGCATGTCATGCTGCCACTTACTGTGACAGAGAGAAGGAATTCTCCTTTTGGTCAATGACTGGCTGACACTTTCTCCCTCTCTCCCTCCCTCCTCCATGACGCTCTATCTCTCTGTGCCATGCTTCAAAGTGGCTTTGTACTATACCACTACAGACAGGGACACACCACAGAAACATGTTGACTTGGTGCAGAGGGAGGGAAGAGACAAGGAAACCATTGCTCCCTACCTGTAGCCCATTTTGTAATGACTGTTAAACTGCACCTTACTGAAAGCACTTTGTACCATCTTATGCCATTTACTACGTAATGCTCTTTTATGTATTGTACTGTTTCTTTGTTAGTTGTCCTTAACTGGACACTTGTTGTTTTTCTTTCTGCATCCATTGCTTATTTTTTCAGAACTGGACACTTGTGAAAACAGGCAATTTTGCTCACATGCCTTTCCAGTATAAAAAATAAACTGAAACTGAAACCCAGTTGCATCTTGCACTGCCACTCACTGTGCCTCTCCAGACTCCCAGTCGCAGACAGATGGAAGGAATTGTCTCTTCGATCGGCAGCTCCCTATCACTTTCTCCCTCTGTCCCACCCCATGGCACACTCTCTCTCTCTCTCAGCTGTGCTGCAAAGTGGTTGTGTAGTACAGTACTACAGACAGAGACACACCACTAAAACATGCTACCTGGGCACAGAAGGAGGGTAGTCACTGCATGATAGCTGGTGAGCAAAATATAAACATAAAACAAAACAAAATTCACACAAATGCGCAGCTCAGTGCCTCACTCCCGGGGGGGGTGGAGGAGGCTCTCACACTCTCTCTGGGAAGTCAGTGGGAAATACTTGGGCACGGGCCACTGAACGTTTCAGCATGATGGAGACAGG